>JAKCOX010000034.1:2497500-3121875 GCA_022605575.1 Laterallus jamaicensis coturniculus
TGCTCCCTTCAGGTACTGGAAGGCTGCAATGAGGTCCCCCCGCAGCCTTCTCTTCTCCAGGCTGAACAAGACCAGCTCCCTCAGCCTCTCTTTGTAGGGCAGGTGCTCCAGCCCCCAGCCCTCTGATCATCTTTGTGGCCCTCCTCTGAACCCTCTCCAACAGTTCCACATCTTTCTTGTATTGGGGCCCCAGATCTGGACACAGTACTCCAGGTGGGGCCTCATGAGGGCAGAGTAGAGAGGGACAATCACCTCCCTGTCCCTGCTGGCCACCCCTCTTCTGATGGAACCCAGGATACCATTGGCCTTGCGAGCTGCAAGAGCACACTGCTGGCTCATGTGAAGTTTCTCATCCACCATGACACCCAGGTCCTTCTCAGCAGGGCTACTCTCAAGGAGCTCTTCTCCCAGTCTGCATCTACGCCTGGGATTCTTCCGGCCCAGATAAAGGCGTACATAGCTATCATTACACACATATCCATATATGAATGAATACAATGGGTATATATCATAATTTTGTTTATTTTGCCTCAGGGGTGTGCTGGTTTTGTCTGGGACAGAGTTCATTTTCTCCATAGCAACTGCTATGGGGGTTTTGTTTTGGATTTGTTTTGCAAACAGCCTTGGTAACAGAGGGGCATTTCCGTTGCTGCTGAGCCAAGGCTCTTGCTGCTCCTCACCCAGCTGCTCCTCCTACCAGCAAGGAGGCTGGGGTTGCACAAGGAGTTGGGAGGGGACACAGCTGGGATTGCTGACCTCAACCATATCACATCAAGCTGGTGGAAAAAGAAGGAGACAGGGACATTCTGAGTAAAGGCATTTGTTTTCCCAAGTCACCGTTAGGAGTGGCAGATCCCTGCTTCCCTGGGGATGGCTGAACTCCTGCCTGCCCGTGGGCAGTGGGGAATGAATTCCTTGTCTCGCTTTGCTTGCATGTGCAGCCTTTGCTTTCCCTGTTAAACTATCTTTATGGTTTAAAGCTTTCTCACTGTTTCTCTTCTGATTCTCTCCCCCATCCCACCAGGAGGGAGTGAGCGAGTGGCTGTGTGGGGCTTGGTTGCCAGCTGGGGTTAAACCATAACAAGGGTAGTTGAGAAAGGATTATTGTCTCTGCTTTCTAAATGGGAAACTGGATTAATGACCCCTTATTCATTATGAAAAGAGGGCTGGAGTTTTGATATTGGCTTTTTATGGCATCAGTTCAATCAAAGACAGTTTAATGAAGACAGCCATCAGTCCTTTGAGTGAGGAACACACCTCCAGGAGGGACATCCTCGGGTTTGATCCCTGCTCAGAGGAGGGCTAATCAAAGGGAGCAAGTCATGATCCTTCTTGTCCCTTCCTGCCAAAGCAGCTCTGTACTTCTGCAGTAAGCAAGGCACTTTCAGCTGAGGATATAAGGAATCCTATTTCTAAAGTGCTCACAACTGTACAGATAGAGAAAGATTAAAGAATACTAGTATTCATGAGCCTTATCCTGGGAGCCCCAAACTGAGACTGTGTACTCTTTAATGTTGCAGTGACAGCTGCTGCTGAGCTCATGGTATATGTATGCTGCAAAAATATGTAAAAAAAATGTAAGATAGGCCACTGGATGACATGCTGCATTTGGACCTGGAAGGCTTGGACTGTGTTCCTGTGTGCCACTATTTTATTTTGCCAGTTCTGGACAGTCGTGGCACCTGCTTCAAATTCTTCATCTCTTGTTTCATAAAGCTACAGACTCTTTGGGAAATCCTTTGTCCCAGATACTTTGGTGCTGTGAGAGCCACATTGACAGGGCAAAAATGAAGCCTGATCCTAACTGTGGCCTGCAGTGTTCCACTGCGCCACGTGTTCAATCATGGATGGATTTGTGGGATTGGCACAGACACATTGCGAGTTAAGTATTAAAGACAATTAGCAATCATTGGCATCTGGGCATGTATCAGAAATAGCGTGGCCTGCAGGTCCCCGGAAGTGATTGTGCCCCCGTATTTGGCATTGGTGAGGCCGCACCTTGAGTACTGTGCTCAGTTTTAGGCCCCTCACTACAAGAAGGACATCGAGGTCCTGGAGCCTGTCCAGAGAAGGGCAGTCAGGCTGGTAAAGGGGCTGGAGAGCAAATCTTAGGTGGAACGACTAAGGGAACTGGGGTTGTTTAGCCTGGGGAAGAGGAGGCCTGAGGGGAGACCTTATCACTACCTACAACTACCTGAAAGAAGGTTGTAGGCAGGTGGGTGTTGATCTCTTCACCCAAGCAACAGGTGATAGGACAAGGGGGAATGTCCTCAAGCTGCACCAGGGCAGGCTCAGATTAGACATTGGGAAAAAGTTCTTCACCAAAAGGGTTGTGGAACAGGCTGCCCAGGGAGGCGGTTGGGTCACTGACCCTGGATGTATTTAAAAGACAGGTAGATGAGGTGCTTAGAGATACAGTTTAGCAGAGGACAGGTATGGCTGGACTTAACAATCTCCAAGGTCTTTTCCATCCCAGTGACTCTGTGATTTAGGGTTCTTCAGTTACAGATGTATCATGCAACCACTGCAGCACTAGCAAGGAGAGGCTTGATACCACTCAATAACCACACTGATCACTAGTTCATCACAGTAATTTACTAAATTGCTTATGCGCCTTTATACACCCCATACAATGCAAGTTCGGGTAGGTACGTTTAGTTTACTGTCAGCAGAGGGCAACATAGGCCTCATTCGAGAGCAAAAACATGTATTCAGAAGCCACACCACCTTTTTACTGCACTTGAGGATAAACCCCAACATACACCTGTACATTCGCCATAGGGCCCAAATTTTACTTTAATTTCATGACGTAATCTTGAATGCTCTATGTAAAACATATACACAGCAATAAGGGCCACGACAGATACCTTTGCTTTGACTGAAACACACGAATGTTTAGGTGTTCAGAGAGTGATCTGACACATCCAGCATACTTCGTTACATCCAAAAGCTGCTACCCCCGTGAAGTTTTACAATATTTACCTTGATTAACCTTTAACAAACAGCTCCACTATCGCTTATACCAAGACCAACGTGGTACAACAATGAGAACTGTAAGTTTTGCCGTGTTTTTCCTGCTCCCCACAAGCCTCAGCCACGATCCTCTTTTCCCCACCTGGTGCGTGGTGCTGCCTGTCCCCACCTGTGCTTCCTGGGAAGGACCATGCCATGACCGAGGTTAACGCCTACAATCACACTAATATAATCTACTTTTTCATTCAGCTCGGGGCTAAGGGAGCCAAAGAGCTTTCCCAGCTTTCCCAAGCAAGGCCAGTGCCCGGCCCCGGCTCCATCAGCACGGCGTGGGGCTCCCCCCACCAAAACGTGCTGGCAGCCTCTGGGGCAGCGGTTGCCGTCACAGCCGAGGCTGCTGTAGAAAGCAAGTTACTTCCACGGCTGCTGCTTTCTCTAGAGTGCCTTCAACCCCTCCAGCGGCCCTGTCCGACAGCGCAGCAGCCCACACCGATCATCCGTCCCGCCCGCCCGTCCCCCGCCCCAGCGGGACGTGGCTTCTCAGCCCGGCGGCAGCTCCCGCCCCGCGCAGGGCTGCCGGCTTTCTGGGCTGAATGTCTGCCTCGGGCCTGGCGCCCGCAGTAGGGCGTTCAACCGGCGCCAGGGCTCACCGGCAGCCTTGGGCTGGTGCCAGCGCGCAGCCGCTCACACCTGCATCCCGGCCGGCTCGCTCGCAGAGCTGGCAGCGGCGCGGAGCAGGAAGCTGTGGGGAGGCGCCATGTTGAGGCCTGCTGCGGAGGTAACGGCGCCGGCCCCGCCGCCGCGGCACGGGAGGGAGGGGTAGTAGCAGCCCTGTGTGTGCAGCTCCCCCCCCCCCCCCCCCCCAGATGTTTCCCGTCGGGTTGTGCCGGGGACGCGCTTCCCCGTGCTCTTGCGCGGGGGTGAGGTGCCGGGGGGCGGTGGAAGCGGGGGGTGCGGGGGGCTCCCTGCAGCGCCATGAAGGGAGGGAACCGCTCCGCGGCTCAGCCCCCAGGAGACACAACCCTCCCCGCTTCGCCTCAGGTCCCCTTTGCCTGTCAGCACGGCGCCGGCCCCGGCTCCGGCCTCGGAGGTCAAATGGGAAGGGGTGCAGCGCTAGCAGCTCCCCGAGGAGTGGGGGGTGGTGTGGGCAGGAGGGTCTGTGCTTGCTTCTCCCGCCGTAGGTGAGCCGGGAGCCTGGGGAAGGGTGTCATTTCATCCCTGAGCAGTACAGCAGCGGGCCAAGCTTGAGCTGAGATGGTCTGAGGACGTGTAGGAGGAACAGACCTTAGAAGGTTTTCACGGAGGTTTCGGAGAAACACCCTTTTTATGGGCTGACTTTCAGCCCCATCACCACCTTGTTTCTTGGGCCCAGCGCCTGAGATGCGGGTTATAGCGATGTTGGTCGGTCAGCTGCTGGCACCATACACCTACTCCAAACCTCTTCCAGACCAGTTTACCTGCCCTATAAGGAGAGGCTGAGGGAGCTGGGCTTGTTCAGCCTGGAGAAGAGAAGGCTGTGGGGGGACCTCATTGCAGCCTTCCAGTGCCTGAAGGGAGCATACAAACAGGAGGGGAATCAGCTTTTTAAAAGGGCAGATAACGGCAGGACAAGGGGGAATGGATTAAAGCTGAAGGAGGGAAGGTTTAGATTAGATATTAGGGAGAAGTTTTTTACAGAGAGAGTGGTGAGGTGCTGGAACAGGCTGCCCAGAGAGGTGGTGGATACCCCATCCCTGGAAGTGTTCAAGGCCAAGTTGGATGGGGCCCTGGGCAACCTTGTGTAGCTCCAGGCCTGAGGTTGGTGGCCCTGCCTGTGGCAGGGGGGTTGGAGCTTTATGATCCTTGGGGTCCCTTCCAACCCTTGCCATTCTTTGATTCTATGATTCTATACCATCTGTAGGTGGCTTCCACCTCAGGCAAACTGTAGCTGCTTTCAGGCAAATACATACAGCTGAGCTGCTGCTTCCTCCCACTGTTGTGATTGCCCTGCTGATCTATCTATGTCACCAGTGGCTGTAATTCCCACATGCAGGAGAGGCTGACCTAGAAAACTGTGGGATGGATATAGGAGATGATAGTAGTGGAATTTTCTAGGTATTTATCATATTGGTCTCTGGGCAGTGTTAATATTTTGAGATAAGTTGAATACTGGCAAAAATATAGAAGGGTTAGTTTGCACTTTCCAAAGTAGTAGTATTTAAAATAATTAAATATATAAGAATCCATTTAATGTCAAGTGTATTTCATATCTTACTTCAGTCAGTACATCAGACATCTTGATCAAGACTGTCAACTGTTTAGATGTTAAGTGTTTTCATATTAAAGTATTTGTGTTTTAGCAGAACTGATACTGATAATATTGTAAAAATACCCTTTGGTTTTATCATATGTTTTCTTTTGTAGAGGGATCAGGAACATATTTGTTCTGCAGACAAAGGATTTCTTTTTAAAGGAAGAAAGCTATATAATTTTTCATTGGAAAATGTGTAAAAGAACGATAAAGCAATGTCTAATGTCAGTATGTCTCTGACAATGGAATGCCAAGTAGAAATAGTGTTGAGGCTTAATTAGAAACTGAACATTAAAGAGTCTGTTCATCTGACTGATCAAATGATCAGAAGCTCATAAACCATGTTTTTCTTTACTTGCATGTTCCATTCTTATATTTATTTGCCATTAAAAGACTGCAGACTAAAACATTTGCTTTTGCTCGTGGTGTGCTGGAATTTAAGTCTTTGCTAGCTCTGTATGAATAAGAAGAATCTTTAAAGCTATTTTGTCAATGAAGTGTATTCAAGAGAAAGAATTGCTTGTTCCTCTCCAAAATGACTGTTTTGTCTGAAGTATTAAGTGAACAAATGTATTTTGGATAGTTATATCTTAAATACACTTTTACTTGTTGATTTAGGCTCCTATCTGCAAGACAGTCTGTTTAGTTGGACTTCTGTGCCAATGCATAAGCTTACTGAAGGGAGGATGTGAGATCCACCTTAGGAAAGCTTTCTTTAGATGGAGGCTCTCAGGGTTTCAAATCAGTACATCTGTGAGAGGGTATAAACAGTACTTAAGGAGACTGAAAAATAAGAATATCAGGTGTGAACTTCCACTTAAAAGCCAATTCTAAACCCAAAGCTCTCACAACAAGTTCTCCATTTTAGTAGGTCTACAAAAAAACCCAGACACCAAAACACTCAGTTCTACCTAGGTAAATTAACATGAAATTGAAAAGGAAGTTAGAAAATAGTGGAGGAGAGGTCTAATGCCAAGCAGGAACATGAGGGGTAACATTCTAGGTAAACAGGGAGTATTGTCAGTCCTTTACTGTTACAAAAGAATGCTCAAAACTCTTATTTTGAGTGCTGATCCTTGGAACCACGTTGCACATGATAGTGTAACCTTTCTTTTCAAAAAAGTAAACTCCTAATCATTTTGTCTGTGGTGGGAAGATGGGAATGCTTGACCCTGAAAGAAATGCAGAATAGCTCCCAATTTTTTGTTTCTAAAAGCATTATAGTGTATAAGCCAGTGCCAGTGTACTAGGGGTTTTGAATTGTGGTTTCCTAGTGTTGGGAGGACAAGGTTAGGAATACTCCTTGTGCACGTGGTGTAGAGGGAACAGTCCAGATGCCTGATGCAGTCCCAGTGGTGTCAAGAGAGAGAGAGCACACTTCATGAACTGGAACTGTTAGCATTACCTATATAGGGCAACACAGTTAATGCATGGTGCAGAAACCAGCTTGCCCTTGGAAGATGCTGCAGCCTTGTAGAAATTATTTGGCTAGTTTGCTGTCCTAAGTGATTGGAGGTAGGAATACCATCATTTGCATCACCTCAGATGAACCAATTAGGAGTCTAAACTGTATTGAATTGTGTGGGGCCTGGCTGAGGAGGAGTTACTTTCCCCTACAGCAGCCTCACAGTGCTACGCTGGGTATCAGTAGCCAGCAAGGTGTTGGTAACACACCGAGACTGTCCCTCCAACATTCCCTCCTCACCAGGAACCTGGGAGTGAGCAAGATCTTGGGAGGGGACACAGCCAGGACAGCTGGCCCAAGCTGGCCAAAGGGATATTCTGTGTAATATGACGTCTGCTCAGCAATAAGAAGCTGGGAGATAGGGGAAAGAATGAGGAGGGGTGGTGACCTTCGCTTTTACACTATTTGTCTTCTAGAGCAACCACTGTGCACGCTGAATTCATGCTTCCTGGGAGGTGGGAGGACATTGCCTACTGACAGGAAGCAGAGAGTAATTTTTTACTTTGCCTTTTGATTTTGCTGCATTAAGCTGTGTTTATCTTGACCCATGAGTTTGGGGGTTATTTTTTTCAATCTTATTTTTGTCCCTTCCCTGTCCTGCTGAGAGGGAAGTGATAGAGTGGCTTGGTGGGCACCTGGCATCCATCCAAGGTTAAACTACCACATGAATTAAAGCAGTTAATTAATAAACAGTGACAGCTGCTTAAATGGTAATGGCAGTGTCTGGTATGTTTCTTGAGGAAAGTATCTAGCATCTTCTGGCTGTGGGAAAAAACTGAAATAATATTATTCATATTGTATTTCAAATTTAACAGTAATAAAAATTTAGTTTTAAAATCTGATACAGTTGGGGAAATGCATGTTAGGAAATGAAGCAATCTTTTCACAAAGGATGAATAAAATAATTACAGTGGAGTTTTGGTTGGGTACAAGGGCAGGTGATGTTACAGGAATGGTATTAGCATTTTCTACTTGTCCAAGTTTAGGCTTTGCTTCTTCATGACAGAGGCATGTTGGGAAAATGCCAAATGTGTTTCTAGGAAGCTTCAGGGGTTTTTTTGTTCAAATGTTAAGCTGAACTCTTTAGTTAGTAAGGGACTGTTAATTTATAATCACAAAAGTTATTGTATGATTTGTGAAGAATTTTGTGTTGCCTCCCAAAAAGCCTGAACCCCTTGATAAACTTAACTCTAGCAGGTCAGCTTAATTAGCACAAAATATGTATGTTCCAATCTGAGTCTCAACATAGCTAGGTTGCATTAAGTCATGTCTTGAATTTGCATGCTGAAATACCATTCAGTAGACTTCTTTTCCTGTATATATTTTCCACTTGTGGCCCAAAACCATAGTTCATGTTTTGAAAATGTGCCAAATGTGTCAGAAGGCTGACTGTTGACCTACTGGAAGCTCCAGCTGGTACCTTATACTGGCAAGTGGTGGAAAGTGTCCAAGAGAAAAGATACTCATTTGTCTGCTAGCTTTCATAAGGCTTTGTTAAAAACATTTGGAAAAAAAAACAAACAGGGAGCCTCTTGGGAAATTTGTGTGAACTGGTGCTCAAACTTGCAAGCATGGTTTTGAATAAAGTTAGTTAACACCTGGAACTTTCTCAGCCAGTTTTTGCCAGTGACACAAGTCAAAGGTGTCATTTGTTGAGTGTAGCTGTGATACTCTGAGTCACTTCCTGAGCTCCAGCTTATATACTGAGGTCAAACAAAGCCAGTGGCTGGGCAGTCTGGTAAAGGCAACAACTTTCCTGTTTCATTAAATCTGTGTCTGTCTGATCTTACCAGAAAAACGTGCTGGGAACTCTACTTTGGGGTTGATCCCTGAGGGTTGCTAACTTCATTTTTCAGCCTATTGATTTTTTTTTCTTTTTAAATAAGAATTCTGTTTTAATTAAAAATGGGTGTTGTAGGAGATGCAACTCCAAATCAGGATTAAAAGCTTCCCTGGTAAAAGAGGCTACTCTGTGTGTCCACACATGAATGCAATATACTCTGTCCTCTCTCTCCACTTCAAACTCCCTCTCGGGGAAAAAAAGCTGTGGAAGAGTCGTTCCAGTGGGAGAAACTCACGGTACTGACAGTACAGCTCCAGACTAGTTAAGAGCACTGGAGTTCAAGCAGTCATTTTGATGTAGAAGGTGCAGAACAAAACTATTGCTCTATCACACTACTTATCATTCACATAGTCTTACACTGAATGTTGTCCTGGAAACTTCTTGAAACAATGTTCCATGTAGTAGTCTTAATTTTATTTTTCTTGATCACCGTGGCTCTATTCTGTTACCTGCAGAAGAATAAAAGAAGCATGGTGCCTCTGGTGCTGTGCTGATAGATTTCAGCAAATGAAGTAGAGATTTTTGGAGACGGGTTTGCAATAATTCTGGGCTCAAGTACTCTGCTGCTTCTGAAGTTTTGACCAGGAGGTGACTTTGTTGGTCAGTGAGGTGTCTGTCGTGATGGATATCTGGCAATAGTACTCTTATATTCATAGAATCAGAGAATGGCATGGGTTGGAAGGAACCCCAAGGATCATAGAGCTCCAACAGGCAGGGCCACCAGCCTCAGGCCTGAATCTACACAAGGTTGCCCAGGGCCCCATCTAACCTGCCCTTGAACACTTCCAGGGATGGGGCATCCACCACCTCTCTGGGCAGCTCATTCCAGCACCTCACCACTCTCTCTGTAAAAAACTTCTCCCTAATATCCAATCTAAACCTTCCCTCCTTCAGCTTTAAACCATTCCCCCTTGTCCTGCCATTATCTGTCCTTTTAAAAAGCTGATTCCCCTCCTGTTTGTATGCTCCCTTCAGGTACTGGAAGGCTGCAATGAGGTCCCCCCGCAGCCTTCTCTTCTCCAGGCTGAACAAGCCCAGCTCCCTCAGCCTCTCCTTGTAGGGCAGGTGCTCCAGCCCTCTGATCATCTTCGTGGCCCTCGTGATTTCCTCCTAGGCTCTGAGTTTAAAATAGCATTTGATCATTTTCAGTGTTTATTTATAATGTAGGTTGCCCAAAGCATCAAGTCTGGTGTTTCCAGGACTGTGCTATGCACCGTCTCCACTGTAGTATTAACCACATTTTTGGCAGAAAAGTCATTGCTCCCTTAGGAGTACTTGGCTGCTTCTGATCTTTATCTTGGCCTGGATTTTCTCCTGATTATGTAGAATTCCTTGGAGGAAGAAAAAAATCATCTGAGTTGGGATGAGGACTGATGTTCAGCCTTCCCTGCCCTTCCAAGACATTTGTCCACACTTACTGGGTGTATTCAGAGTTCATCTTGGTTTATCAGTGGGTGTTGGCTGTGCTAAGGCAATATAGGCTTTGGTTTTGAACCAGGTAAGGTACATAGAAAAAAGGCATTTACTCCAAATGGTTTTGGAGGGGGCAGTGTTTTTCCCAGGGGCTGGCACTGCAGTTAGCAGCGTCTGAGGCTGGAGCTTTTTCTTTTCTCCTGTTTAGTCATTTTCCTATTTACAAAGTCCCAATTCAATTTGGTATTATCACAAGGTAGCTCCTTGAGAGTAGCCCTGCTGAGCAGGACTTGGGGATTCTGGTGGATGAGAAACTTCACATGAGCCAGCAGTGTGCTCTTGCAGCTCGCAAGGCCAATGGTATCCTGGGCTCCATCAGAAGAGGGGTGACCAGCAGGGACAGGGAGCTGATTGTCCCTCTCTACTCTGCCCTTGTGAGACCCCACCTGGAGTCCTGTGTCCAGATCTGGGGCCCCCAATACAAGAAAGATGTGGGACTGTTGGAGAGGGTTCAGAGGAGGCCACAAAGATGATTAGAGGGCTGGAGCACCTGCCCTACAAAGAGAGGCTGAGGGAGCTGGGCTTGTTCAGCCTGGAGAAGAGAAGGCTGCGGGGGGACCTCACTGCAGCCTGCCAGTACCTGAAGGGAGCATACAAACAGGAGGGGAATCAACTTTTTAAAAGGGCAGATAATGGCAGGACAAGGGGGAATGGTTTAAAGCTAAAGGAGGGAAGGTTTAGATTGGATATTAGGGGGAAGTTTTTTACAGAGAGAATGGTGAGGTGCTGGAACAGGCTGCCCAGAGAGGTGGTGGATGCCCCATCCCTGGAGGTGTTCAAGGCCAGGTTGGATGGGGCCCTGGGCAACCTTGTGTAGATCCAGGCCTGAGGTTGGTGGCCCTGCCTGTGGCAGGGGGGTTGGAACTGTGTGATCCTTGGGGTCTCTTCCAACCCAGACCATTCTCTGATTCTATCATTCAAGGTGACCATATCTTAAACCTGAGATGGTCTGATCTTTCCTTCCTCAGGAGCAAACTGCTACTATAATTTATTCTTGTACACACGAGTGACTCATTATGTGGCACAGTCAGTGTCAGAGTTGCCCCTAATTTGGCAAGAAAGCACCTCATCTGCACAGTGTTAGGTGGTGGAATTAGTCTCTACCTTGGAACCTTCAGTAGACACCTGGAATTCAAGTGGATGTTCTTGTGCTTTGCTGAAGTTAAACAGGATGAAAATGCCTCGTGTAGTTTGTAGGAGAGATGGGCATGCTCATTATGTACTGCGCAAAACTCACCCCATCCTTGGTACTTTTGTTTTCCTGTCTCTACAATTTAAAAGAGAACCCCAAACAGCAGATGATGCGTTTCATAACTTCACAAAAAGAACTTGAATTGTATACTCACCTTTTTCTTGGACTTGGTATCTCTTTGGACTAGGAAGACATCAGAACACTGCTGACTGACTATGAGTGAATTTCACACGTACTTGTTCAGCAGCTTTTTCATAACAGCATTAAATCAAGTGAGAAAGTGGCCAAATTTTAAAAACACTGAATGAGAGGGCAGTGACTAGATGAGGGATACACCCTTTCCCTCCTGTCTGTATCCCAGCACATTTGGCACCTTCTGACTTACTTTTTTTTGGCCAGATTTCGGTAATTTGTGAAGCCTCTCAAAGATCCTGGGGAAGTTGTTACTTGAGAGGCAGGAGTTTCTCATTAACGCGCATTTCCCGAGCACTGCGTATGTTTGCAATACTACAGCACCCTCCAGCGGCAAAATAACTTTCCCATTTGAATCCACAACTGTCTGTGCGACACTTGATTTTTCTGTTCAGAACGTTTCGAGGCTTCCCCCAACACCCTCTTTGTTCTACACCACCGCCACCCCAAACTGATAACTCTGATAACTGTGGGGTTATCGGAGAAGTAGAGGATTATCATCGTGGTCTTTGTTCTGTAGCTGACCTCTTGAACTAGTTTAGGTGTGTCATTTCACCCTGCAGGCATTACTTCTGTCATCTGAGAACGAGAGAGAATGATAAATATTTATATACTACCTAGAGTTGTTCTAAACTCTTATTTCTCTGCTTTTCTTTTTTTATTAACTCTTATTATTTGAATCAATGATTTTGCTTATCTGACATGTGAGGGTGACTGAGCAGTGGAATAGGCTGCCCAGGGAGGTGGTGGAGTCTCCTTCTCTGGAGATATTCAAGTCTCCTCTGGACGCCTATCTGTGCAGTATGAGCTGGGGAGCTGCTTTGGCAGGGGGGTTGGACCTGATGATCTCTTGAGGTCCCTTCCAACCCCTAAGATTCTGTGATTCTGTGATTCTGTGACATAGCAGAAAACTCAAAAATCCCCCATCAGTGAGTGGGTAGTTAAAGATCTGGCAGCTGTCTGGAGTATCCCAGACTTCCACTGTTCTTTCTACGAAGTAACAAAATAAAGTTTGCCCATAGCTGGAGGTTTTGTCATCATTCCACAAACAGCAAAACCCTGATTCACAGCAGGAACATTGGAGTCAAGGAAAAAGAGCCCAAGCAGGGAAGAACTCAGGCTTGTTATACTTGGGTTCCCAGTGAACTTGGCTTGAAAATACACTCCAGTATTACCACTGCATCAGCAATTTCTTTTTTATCCCTAATAGAACATGAAAAACATGTTCTCTACAACTGTCTGAGGAAATCATGTTGTGCCTTGATTAGAGAAGCAGGAGAGGTCCATGGCATGCAGACTTGATGTGAAATGCTGTGCAGGATTCCCAGCATTAGAGAAGAGCTCTGCCTCTCACTGAGGGGAGACGAGCCATTTCATAGCTTTGGAAGTTCAAAAATCTCTGCTCATTTCCTGATCCTGTAGAATAATGGTCAGCTTTGGTGACAAATCCAGTCCTTGCTTCATTTATAGGGTGACAAATTAACAGTTTTGGGTTGGTTGGTTTTTTTGACATACTACCTTCTAATTTGGAACCTGAGATTAAATTTAGGATTGAGTAGTTAGCGTAGGGTTTCTGGTGTAGGTATGATTTTTTGTCTTGAAGGGAGATTAAAATCCTTTGCAAACAGCAGATCCAGTGTCATTCCAAGAATGCTTTTCATACAGAAACCTCTGTTGACACTGATAAAGACATATTTACTGCCTTTCTTTAGTGGTTTCTCTGCTGGCTGTTTCTTGAACTTCTGCCAGTTACCAGTGAATTTCCTACTTTATTGAAGTAATTAATTATGGATTTCAGTTCTGGTCTTGTCATATATTTTTCATGACTTATTTTTTCCTGTTACTTTAACCCAGCTTTACTCAGTAAGTTTGAAGGGAGTCACTCAGCCCTACCTCCTTGTGATTTGTTTTATGTGTTGAGGAAAGCGTTCCCTTAGAAATGATTGTTTTAATGTAAATATGAGAAGTTTGTCAGGTGTTGGGATTTCCAAAATGATTTTAAAATCATTGCTTATAGTTTGGGGTACATACTCTCTGGTTTTAATTTATTTCACTGCTGCCATAATATTTATGTACTTGAATTTAATGTTGTATAAACTTGAAAAGTCAATGCATAACTAAGAAGATCATAGAATCACAGAATCTCTTGAGCTGGAAGGGACCCATAAGGATCATCAAGCCCAACTCCTGGCTCCACACAGGGCCAGACAAGTCAGAGCATGGGACTGAGCGCATTGTCCAGATGCTTCTGGAACTCAGTCAAGCCCAGTGCTGTGACCCCTTCCCTGGGGAGCCTGTTCCAGTGCTTGACCACCCTCTCAGTAAAGAACCTTAAAATCTCTAATAATTTAATTGATTACCTTGATGCACACATGGTAAAACTACTAAGGTAGAACTTACATACTGCACTTAGTCCCATCTAAACTAGCCTTTTGTATATCTAGTTAGAGGGTTAAAAATAACCCCCAAACCCCCCCAAACCAGGTTGTCTTAGATCTGCCTATTAGATAAAAAGCATCTTAGTGAGGGGCAGTGAGTTTGCAGATGGCACCTCCATTTCAGTAGCTGTAGTTTCCCAGTAAGTGTAAGGTAATTCACAGTGGGGGTGTGGCAGGATGGCTGCTGCATTCTTGCTGCTGTTTTCTTGCTGTCAACGCCAACATGTGGACTCCAACTCCTCTCAGAGGTTTTGTGAGCAGAGATCCCATCTACAGCCTGTGGAGGACCCCACGCAGAGCAGGGTAGAGACACCTGAAGGATGCTGTGACCCTGTGGGAAACCCATGTTGGAGTAAACTCCTGGCAGCAAAACCTGCAGCCTGTGGAGAGACCAACCCATGCCAGGACAGGTTTGCTGGGGGGTCTTGTGACTCCTTAGGGGACCAGGCTGGAGCAGTCTGGGCCTGGAGGTTGGCACCCCATGGAAGGGAGCCATACTGAGGTGGTTGGTGAGGAGCTGAAGCCCCAACACAAAGGACTCATGTTGGGGAAGTTTGTGGACGACTGTCTCCCATGGGTGGGACCCCACACTGGAGCAGGGGAAGGGTGTGAGGAATGCCCGCCCCCCACCTAGGAAGGAGACCAACTCGTGAGGAACTGACTGAAACCCCCATTCCCTGCCCCTCCCCATGCTATAGTGGCAGGGGGGGAGGGGGGAAGAAGGGATCAAAATCATGACTAAAGCTAAGTCTGAGGAGGAGGGAGGGGTGGGGGGAGGTGCTTCAAGATCTGGTCGCACTTCTCATTATCTGACTAATCATCTTTGGGGCCCTCTTCTGGACCCGTTCCTGCAGTTCCATGTCCTTCTTATGTTGGGGACTCCAGAACTGGACACAGCACTCCAGGTGGGGTCTCATGAAAGTGGAGTAGAGGGGCAGAATCAGCTCCCTTGACCTTCTGGCCATGCTCCTTTTGATGCAGCCCAGGATACGGTTGGCCTTCTGAGCTGCTTAGCAGGGCACTTTGTATGTAGTTATTTATTTCCATATCCATTGTCCTGTATACTAACTACTGAGAATTAATGAGGTCCTCATGCATTTGGATAGGTGTGTTTTATAGTATGTGTAGCATAGATAGGCACAAGAACTGAAGAAAATTACATTTGGACTGTGTTGGAAGGAGGAGAACTGATTCTAATAGGCCAGTCACACTGGTTGAGCATATAACTGTATCATCCAGACTGCATGAAAAATAGCAAATGCCAGCAGATCATCATTTTCTAATATGAGCAACTTAGTGTTTTGGGGTGGGGAGAAGGATCCATCCTGCTATACTGGTGGCTGCCCTACATAAAACATGTCTTTCCACTCTCACAGCCTCTGTGTGTTCCTGCAGCAGCACAGATGAGCAAGAATGGAATCGTATGTACTTTTCAGTATGACAACTCATAGAGTTCAACTGAAGCAATTGAAAAACACATCCTGTTTCTCTTGATTCTGAAACTTCTTGAGTAGTAAATCACTTTCTGTAATAGCCATTGTTGAGGTTTCAGGGGACTCCGAAATGTCAGACCAGAATGAGCTGCTTAAATACAGAGCAAGTAAACGTGGAGATCATTCACTGTGGATGTCAGGTCAGTTTGTGGTTCAGGATTACAGAAACAGATGAAGGTTTATGCTCTCTCTATGCCTCTCTCCATGTTGTGGAGCTCTGAGGCTCTACCTAAAGTTAGAACTTGTTTCTGTCACGCAGAAAACAAGTTAGTTGGGCTGCTGGTTACAGAAATCAACAGAGGGTGAGAATTACCCAGGTGTATCACTTGTCCCTCCTCTTCCCTCATTCTCTGGAGATTTCATTAGGGAAGCAGTGGTGGTGCAAGAGATCTGCTGAGGAGTTCCTTTAAATACAGAGGTGTAGCTGGCCTTGTGTCAGCCTCTCAGGGCTTTTTCTAGAGTAGCACCAGGAGGCGTGCAGCTTCAGACAAAACGCTGCCTTTGGGCACAAAGTTAAAAGACTTAACTCATAAGAAAAGAGGAGAACTTAACACACACTGCAATTCACATCTAATTCTCCTTTCAGGAAAGAGGAAAATGTTAGTAGTGATAACTCTTTGTGTGTAAATCTGCACATCACGATGTATTTTTTGGTCATAGGGCTTGATAAAAAGAAATCAAAAGGAAATCTTACTCAAGCTGTGAGACTGCATTCTGAAATCCCCTCTTTCTTTCCACTTAATGCATCAGAATATATGTGAGTGTGCTTTAATAATGCTACAGCTGTAACAAAATAGGTATTTTTTAAAATATAGAGGGATGTGTCTTTATAACTTTTAAGAATTTCCAAAAATAGGAATCTGGAGT
The DNA here is from genome assembly GCA_022605575.1 of Laterallus jamaicensis coturniculus. NCBI lineage: Eukaryota > Metazoa > Chordata > Aves > Gruiformes > Rallidae > Laterallus > Laterallus jamaicensis. The sequence continues at coordinate 2,513,727 of JAKCOX010000034.1, forward strand.
TTGTAGATGTCACCATTTTGAAACTGCTTTGCAGGTATTACTAGTTTTGAGCTGCTGTGCCTTGCTGAACTGTGATATGATGCAAGAGCTAGCTAGGGAAAGGGGACCTCAGCTGAAAGTTTACTAGTCCAACTTGATTGTCTGTTAGCAGATCTAAAGAGAAACTTTTGGAAGAGAGATAACATAATCTTTTGCATAGCAAGTGAAAGGTTGAGGGTCACACAGGAACCAGAATTGCATTTTGGGCTTAAGATCCACTGAATTATGTCAGACTCACTTAATTTGCTGCAGAGCAGTCCCAAACCTTAGCTTTGCAGCTCCCAATAAACTATGTTAAGTTACTTACTGTTTTTTAATCTGAGAAATCCCCAGTAGCAAGTTAGCTAACATACAGAAGTTCTTCAGAAGGCCTGAAAACTCTGTCATGTCCAGCAGGTGCTTGCAAAGGTCATTCAGGCCACTGGGTTTTGGTCAGATACCATGCCCACAAGCTAGATAATTTTATTCTTTTGAAGTAACAAAGGTTGAGGCAAAAGTCTGAAATTAAAAAAGCACAGTTCACAGGTATCTCATCTGGCTGCTGTAGAAGTTACTAACTAAACCAGTGTGAGTGTGCAAGTTTTCTTAGAGTATGTAGTTTATTATGGGTCATCCTTAACGCATATATCAATTTTCAGCAGGTATCAATGATTCTCCATTATACAGGCTACAACATAAAAGTATGACAGTGGCAAAACCAACAAAATTTGTGAAAAGCATAGCTGTGTTATGCATTTCTCTCATTTGTCCCTACTCCAAATTAGCCTTCCAATGCTAAAACCTATATTTGTTTTGAGAAGCCAAATGGAAACTTGCAGATTTTATGAAAAACAAAATCACAGCTAGCCAAACATCTCAGCATTTATTATAAGGATTTGTGAAAAAAAAATGGTAAGTTATGGTATAGTTACAAGGATGACTGTTTTGAAAAAGGCAAACCCCACCCACCAAAAAAGCACCTTACAATACTTTCATTTTTCTATAGTTCTTCTGTATCATTGCAGCTTACACTGCATTAATTTGTAGTCAGATCTTTGAAAACTGTGAAAAATGGGAAAAGAGGTTTAAATCCAGGCTCCCAAAAGTTGAGACCTAAGTCAGTTTTTCATAGGAGGGTTATTTTGTGAATGCATTCTGGAAAGATGACAGCGATGATCTCCCTGGGGTTGGAGTCTTGCAGTAAGCTTCCATGTCACTGTACCCTTCAGATGTAGTTAGTGGGTACTTACAAATCTGCCTTTGGAGCTTGTCGGGAAGGATGGGTTCAGCAGTGTGAGATCATTATGTTATGCAAATACCTGTTGGAGCAGAAGGTCCCAGACATGGTTTCTAATAGACTTTAGATTTCTGTGATAGAAAACCAAACTGATTTTCCAAACCCAGCATTCTTATTCAATCCAATTTCTTGACACGGGTACTGTAACCCCCTGCTAATATCTTTATTGTTTCTCTGTGTGTGCGCAGGGGGAGGCACACTGCCTAGAAAGGCTCCTTTTTGTTTGTTGGAAAGCATATAGATTGATAACAGTGCATAGATTTTAAACATTAAGGGGTGATCATCTGGTGCTTTTGGTGAAAAATGCTGATTATCAGAACTCATTGCTTCTTGGGATTCCAGTGGCTCTAGAGTCTACTGGTGTGCAAAGACTGCCAAGTCCTCTGTAGTCTCATCCAGCAGAGTGGCTGTGTAGCTGCCTACCTCCTCGTAGCAGCTGGGAAGCAGCCTATGACCTTCTGCTGTGGTGTACGTGTGTAGAAAAACAAGTATGGCAAATGTTGTTACTATGTTGGCAGTGTCTGTGTTAGTGTGGGTTTTGGTCAAGGCACTGTGCTTTTCCTTAAAAATTAGTGTCATGCTCTGCTTCTTAAATTGTTCTCCCTCCCTCAGCAGAAGTCCCTGTGGGCTCTCCTTTCCACCAGTAATTCCCTGGTGAGTTAGACTAGCATGCCCACTTGCATTTTTTCAGGGCCCAGGCTCCTCATCTGGCATCTGCTCCACCAACTGTACTGTACCCAACAAGCTAGCAAAACAGTGATGTATACAAACAGAGTAGTATAAAATGACATAAAATCAACCCCACAAAACTAAAACCTTGTGAGAATATACAGAAAATGAACTGTTGTAAGTGCAGCAAATATGATAAACGTTGTTTTGCTTTCAGGTTGAAAAATGTCTGACCAGAAAAATATTGTACACAGAGCCCATTGTATTGAAAAACTACTGTCTGAGAACAGTTTCCAAGATATTGAGGATCACCTTAAAGAACTTGAAGATGTTGATATGACTATAGAATATCTTCAAGGGACAGAAGTTGCCAAGGCTGTGTACAGAGTACTCAAGAGCTGCCCTTCAGTAGAGTTAAGAAGGAAAGCAAAGCAGTTGTTGTCAAGGTGGAAAGGACTTTACAAGAGTAACTGTGTTCAGTCAGTGCAAGAGACAAAGCCGGTTTCCCTGACTGTGAAGGAGGAAATTGAGCATCTCAGTGTGGTTCCTAGAGAGCAGCCGCTGTCTGAAGGAGCATGTCAGCAGGAGGCAGCCGATGCTACCGGTTCTAAAAATGTAGCCCCATCAGAGACTGTTAAAAGTGTGGTACGTGATGAGGCAGAAGGCAGCGTGAATCAGCTTGCTTCCTCTGAGGAACCACACGCTGGTGGTACAGATGCTGTACCTCCTGCGAGCGGAGCAGGGGTGCAGCAGGATCCCCTGAGAGCTCTGCGCTGTAAATGTACAGATCTGCTTTATAGAGCTTTGGCTGGTCCTGCCACAGCCGAAGAAGCAGCTGACAAAGGGCTGGAGCTAGCTAAAGAAATCGAAGGATGTGTTTTTGCTCTTCATGCTAAAAATGACAAAAAGTATAAACATTGCATCAGAAGCAAAATCTCCAACCTGAAGAACCCTAAAAGTTGCCACTTAAAACATAACCTTTTTTCAGGGACGTTGAGTCCAAAGGCATTTGCTGAGATGACAGCGATGGAGATGGCCAGCGATGAACTGAAACAGCTCAGGGCTCTGTACACAGAATCATCTGTTCAGGAGCATCAGCTTCCACAAGTTATTAGTGGCACGCAGACCAACAAAATCAAGTGCAGGCGCTGTGAAAGATGTGACTGCAGTGTCACCACCATTGCCAGAGGAGCGCTCTTTCTCCCAGGCTGGGTGCGAAGCACAAACCCGGATGAGCAAATGCTGACTTACGTTATTTGTAACGCATGTGGAGAGCAGTGGTACCACAGCAGATGGGTGTGTTTGTAACGCCCTTTAATAAATGGTTTAGAAACAGAGAGATGAGAAGGTCGTTCTCTTGAAACAAAATGGAAAATTCTGTACTGATCTTTTATGTAGGTGCTGCCACTGAAAAGTGCAAAATGAGTTTTGAAAAGGATTGCTAAGTTATTTTTGAAGATGACTGGTGTAAGTCTGTGTGGTTTTAGGTAATATCAGTTTGTAAAGAAATAAAAGAAAAAAGGGAAATGTGGTAACACTGTATCTGAGAGAGGAGTATTTACTAGTAAGTCCATTAAATGTGCTCCAGTTTTTTTCCCCACGGTACTGAGTACTTGGAATTTTCATTACCTTCAGCAGGAGTTCTTTCACAGAACCTACATTTCATTTACAGTAAACAAACTGTTTCCAAAACTGCAGTTCACATATTTCCCTGCATTACAGAATGTTCTGCATGGATTCACTTCTTAATTAAAATCAGTTTTTGCAAACATTAGATTATTAAGTGGGTCTGAAAGGGGGAAAAAAAAGGAATGAAAAATAGAGTGTAAAAGGGAGAAAAGGCAGCTAGCAAGTGAAAGTGAAAAGTTAAATCCTGCTTTTTAGAGCTCTCGAAAGGAAAACAGGACTTGTGGCAATCTTTATCAGTTTGCAGTTCAGATTTGCAGTGTAAGAATGTGCATCCTCCTGCAACTGTTAAACCATTGTCTGATCCTGCATTAATTTCTTTCAGAAAGTTATGTGAATACATTATTAAATTTATGTATTTATTAGATAAAGGCATGAAGTTGGAAGGGGTTAATTACTATGTGAATAGGTATCCTTTCTTGAACTGAGGCATCTGTCCCAAACCGACCAAATTAATGGTTTTATATAGTGTGGGTTACTCAGGAAAAAAAAGAATAGAAGAAAATCAGATAGCTGAAGTTATTATAGATGGTTTTGTTCCAGAGTCAACTGAATTCCCACTGATTGTATACTCAAAGCATTTATTTATCAAAAAAAAGGGTCACTTTGGCATTATTCTCTGCCAAGCAATAGCCCTGATGGGTTTGGGGGGATTTTGGGGGGTTGTTTTCTGGGTGGGTTTTTTTGGTGGTGGATTTTTGTTAATTTGTTTTTGTTGGGTTGGGGTTTTTTTTGTTGCTGGAAAACTTAAAATTACTTCAGAATGCTTTGAATAGAAAATGTATCAGAAGTCCAGGAGATGTTCCTCTGCTGGACTGGGAGAACCACCTGAGTCGGGGTACCTTTCACAGCAGTCTGTTGGTCTGTGGAACACTATGTTCATGTTGTGTGTTCCTGTTTTGGCTTCTTCACTGGTTTTGAGTTACTGTAAATGTTTAAATGCGAGTCAGTAGGTGTTGCATCAACTCCTAATTTCCTGTGCACATGAATGTGTCAACTCACAGACCTAAGGAAATGCAGTGAAGAATAACTCTGCCCTGCCTGAGCAGTTAGGTTCTTGGAGCAAAGCAGTAGCACTGTTTGGAAACATAACCTTCCCAGTGAGTTTCCTGCTTGGAGTACAGATGAGATGGTGACATGGGGTGGTAAATTGCCCAAAGCCATGCTTGAGGCACAGAGGTGTTTTGTTTCACCCTGTTGTATAAACACAATAAAGCTGCAACCTCAGCATTAATGGAATTATATTTTACAAATGCACAACAGGCCTTGTGCAAACTGCATCAGGTGAGCAGGGAAACCTGTATTTGCTGGAGGAATTCAGGAGAGGTCTTGTGCCCACCCAGCTGTACGTAATGCAGTGAGGCTGGTTGTTTGCTCTGGCCCAGGCACAGGCTGCCCTGGAGCTCTCCAGCTGCGTGACCTGTCAGGAAAAGGAGTTATGCCATGGGATGAGAAAATAGCTGCTGGTGAACCAAAAGCCATCCAGGACTAAAAATAGAAGGACAGACATGTGTCTGTAAAGGGGAAAATGGTGTGTAGACTGGTGCTACTTCTGAAAAAAAACAAAGTCTTTTCCATTCTGTGAAATGTTAACAGCTGACTTTCAGCAGGGTGACTTGCCTTACCCAGATTTCACTATATGAAAACTGGAACTGCACTGATGTGAAACAAATATTAAAGCATTAGGCCAGACCCCCAGTGTTCACTGGTGTAACCACTTGGATAATACCTGCCAATCATAGAATGGTATGGATTGGAAGGGACCCCAGGGATCATAGAGCTCCAACCCCCCGCCACAGGCAGGGCCACCAACCTCAGGCCTGGAGCTACACAAGGTTGCCCAGGGCCCCATCCAACCTGGCCTTGAACACTTCCAGGGATGAGGCATCCACCACCTTTCTGGGCAGCCTGTTCCAGCACCTGAACCACTCTCTCTGTAAACAACTTCCCCCTAATATCTCATCTAAACCTTCCCTCTTTTAGTTTCAATCCATTCCCCCTTGTCCTGCCATTATCTACCCTTTTAATGGCAGGACCCAGGGCTGTAAGCAATGCTTACAAGGCGTCCTGCTTGTTGAAATGGAAGTGCTTCCGTGCAAGGTATTACTCGGAGCTTTCAGTAAACCCATAGGAAAGCAAGCAATTATTTTGCGTTACCAGTTCACAGTAAGGACAGGGTTGTGTGCTGTTGTTTTGGAGGTCTTGGCCCTGCTGAGGAGAGCTGTACGCCAGTACTGTGCGGTGTCAGAACACTGTGTGGCAGGAGGCTTTCTTTTAGCCATAAACACCAGACACCTATAAATAATTTCTGCCTGCTAATGGTTTGGAAGCTGCTCCAGTTAGGTACAGGTCATCCAAGTTTTTTTCTTGGCAAGGAGAAATGTTACAAGGTGTGGGTGGTGGTTTTGATAGGATGTATTTCGAGGGTAAAATTTGTAGTCATAACACTGACCACAATTGTGGCATAATGTGTGAGATAATTTCCTTTTTAACTGCCCAGCACTAACTGTGTAGGGCTGAGGTACATGCCTCAACGTGACTGGGGTTTTCTACAGATCCTTATTTACTGGGCAGCTAAGAAAGCATAAACAGCTTAAAACTTTTTCAGATCATTAAGCAATACCGTCATCAGGACAAACCATTTGGTTTCAGCCTTTCACATTTTGCCCTTCTAAGATGTGGAAATAATGAAATCCAGTTAGAATTTTTAGAGCAAGTCCTTGGTGCCCTCACAGTTCTAAACTCAGCATTTTCAAGTAGTTTTCCATGGTAAAAATACATTGTGAGCAGGCATCCCTCCAAAATGCTTGCCTTCCAAATAACAACTGAACCTGAGAGCTGCCTTTGAAACAAACCCAGACAAAGCTAGACATTAAAAGATGAGAATACTTCTACATTTCATTAAAATCATTTTGTCCATATGGAGCCCTTCTTTTTGCCACTTCTCCTTGTTTGTATCCAACCTTCATTTCTTGAAAGATTTTGTAGAAAGTGGAGGTGTAGCATCATATCTATATATATATAGATAGATACAAATTAGAATGCTGTACAGGCATGAAATGGCAAATATGAGAGACGTTCATTCAAGTATATCATTGCTCTTATTTAAAAAGGTGCAGTCCTAGCTGCACTGAGCAGAGTGCTGCTCCCGGCTGCAGTTGGTCAATAGCTTGTATTGCCCCTACACAGGCTGTGTGGCTGCGCAGTCTGAACCTGTTTGAGGGGATAAGATTGTGTGCTTTGGCTCAAAATGACTCTTAAGAAAATCAACTTGCAACTACTGCTCAGGTACAGTGGCAATAGAAATGCATAGAAGAATACCTAAGAAAAGCTACCGTGCTGTGATTAGGCATTGTGATTAGATGTTTTGTGATTTAGACGTTAGGAAACCAAGTTCTTGACCCAAAGGGTTGTCAGGCATTGGAACAGGCTGCCCTGGGAGGTGGTTGAGTCACCAACCCTGGATGTATTTAAAAGACAGGTAGGTGAGGTGCTGAGATATGGTTTAGCATAGCACAGATACCGATGGACTCAATGATCTCAAAGGTTTTTCCCAACCTTGTGATTCTGTGATACACCGTGTATGTGCCAGCAGAAAGGTCTAGATTACTGGAGTACAGGGAGTGTCAGAGTCCAGGAACAAGAGTAAAAGGGAAGTTTGGAAAGTGAGATTCTTTTTGTCTTTTTTCTTCAGTGTGTTCCAGATAGGAAAAAGATTGCTTACATTTTTTAAGCAGAGACAGTTAATTTTGGTACATTGTTTAGCGTATCCGTGATGCTGTTCCACAAAGAACATGACATTGGAGTTTATCCACACAGATGTAAGACAATGTATATGCTGGCTACGGCTAACATCTGCACTTGTTTTCACTGGGTTTTCTGGAGAGGCTGTAAATTCAGCTGCTTCTTAAATCCTATTATTTAATAGTAGCAGTAAGGTACAAAATGTAGATGGCACTCAAAGCTCAAGCAACCTGTAGATGCAGATCTTGTCATACATTTCTCTAAAGATGAGAGCTAAATTAACAGTGAATCTCACCCAACTTTAAACACTAAGATGTTATTCTGAGAAGTACTCTGTGAATAGAAGTCGATGCTGCTCCCTTAACCCCAGTGACAGACCCTCCTTCGCGTTGCTGGAGATCCAGTGCGGGATGCATTTCATTCCGCTCTCTTGGGGGCCTTTCCTATCTCCCTCACCACCCTCTTGCTGTAGCACTTCTCAGGGAGGTACTCTGCTCCCATTTAACTTTTTTTCTTCCTCTCCAAGGCAAGAGTAGAAAGGTGCTGGTCATTGTTTATTTAAAATGTGTTCCTTTCAGCCTGCTGTAGTAGGTGCATTTGTTATTAAAGCTCAGAACTGCAAGACTTTAAACAACAAAGAGTACAGCTCTTTTTCTAGGAAAAAGAAAAGTAACCTGGTAACGGGCTGTGGTTAAGGGGCAAATATGTTGAATTACAGTCCTTCAGGGAGTCTTCAGGGTTCAGTGAGTGCCTTGAAGATAAGGAAAGAAACAAGAGCACTTTGATAATTTCTTGGATTGCTCGGAGGTTGGCTTGCTGCATTCTGGTATGAGCAGAGCCATAGAGGCAGATGACTTCATATCCCCTTATTTTGTACTGCTGTAATTCATCCAGGAGGTGACAAAGTCATGTTTTATTGGGGCCATGTCATCACTTGCCAGAATAGGACAAAGTCTCTTTGCCAACTACAGATGGTAAAAAGCATTCTTCAGAAGCTCTATTTATTATACAAGAGTTTTGCTGATACAGACCTCTCTCATACACAGGCACAAAAAAACTGCCCTTTATTTGCCATTGGGAGGTTTTTTGGGCCATTTGCCAGCACGTGATAACAACAATTATCTGTTCATGAACACAGCTCTGTGAATGAAACCCTAAAGGTGCAAGGAAGGTCAGTTTTCAGATGAATGTGCACATCAGGGAGCAGCAAGGGTGGGCAGCGGAGCAAGAGGAGGCGAGCCAGGAACAGAGGGTGGGTGATGAGGCATGCAGGGACAGTGACTTCAGTAGAAAGGGTCACCGTCTCACAGCACCCTTAACAGAAGAGTGGGGCAGGTCGACTGACAGTGATCAGCCAAAACTCCAGCGGGCACCTGACAAGTCTGTGGGGAGGGGGCTATTGTGAGGTGGGGGCTGGGTGTTCAGTGGGGGTTAGAGCATGAGGTGGGTTGCAGGAGTGGGCCCATTTTGCCAAAACATGGCTTCTGCTGTATCTTGTCTGTACCAAAAGAAATGTGACCATCAGGCCAAGGGAGGTGATTCTGCCCCTCTACATGGCTCTGGTGAGACTCCACCTGGAGTGCTGTGTACAGCTCTGGGGTCCCCAGTATAAGACAGACATGGACCTGTTGGAGTGAGTCCAGAGGAGAGCCATGAAGATGATCAGAGGGCTGGAGCACCTCTCCTGTGAAGACAGGCTGAGAGTTGGGCTTGTTCAGTGTGGAGAAGAGAAGGCTCCAGGGAGACCTTACAGCGGCCTGCCAGTACCTAAAGGGGCCTACGGGAAAGGTGGCTAGGGACTGTTCATCAGGGAGTGTACTGATAGGACAAGGGGTAATGTGTTTAAATTAAAAGAGGATAGATTTAGACTTGATAAAAGGAAAAAAAATAATACTATGTGGGTGGTGAAACACTGGAACAGGTTGCTTAGAGAGATGGTAGATACTCCACCCCTGGAAACATTCAAGCCTGTGTACTGGGCTCTGAGCAACTCCATCTAGTTGAAGATGTCCCTGCCCATGGCAGGGTGGTGGACTAGATGATCTTAGAAGGTGCCTTCCAACCGCAACCCTTCTGTGGTTCTGTGATTCTTTCTGCCTTTCCCTAAATGTATCCGAGTGCCTGAGAACCTGTGTGGTCTCCAGAAAAAAAAGAGAGTAGTTTCATGCCACAAGGCTTCAGGTGAAAGAATGGATTCATTATTTCCTCTGCTTCTAAGTGCAGGTTTGTTTTTTTAATCACAAAATAGAGCCGTAGCTGACGAGAACATTAGGTCTTAGAATTGCCATTATTTAAAGATGCCATTTTCCTGCCCCTCCCGCACTTCAGGATCACTTCAGGATCGGCTGAAAGCAGATCCTGATAAGTAAGCAGATCCTATAGAGGATCGGCTGAAAGCAGATCCTGATAAGTAAGCAGATCCTATAGGAATGCTTAAAAGTTTTCAGAGCCCAGGTTCGTTGAGTAAGAGCGGGTCTTGTACGGCCGGGTTTCCCTCTAGCATGGACTGCCTTTTGGCAGCCCTGCTCCCATGGTAGGAGGAGCAGGACGTTTCCTTCAGGTGACAGGTCTTGTTTTCCATGCCTTTGGCCGTGCTGTGTACATCTGACCCAAACGCAGGGTGACTCCGCCAGCGGCACGTCCAGTCCCACCCCACCCCCCTGGCCGCGGGAAGCGACGCGATGGCTGCTCCGCTAAACGGGTGCGCTTCGGGCGCTCCTTCCCTGTGCCTCTCGGGGGTGTGGGAGCCTATCCGAACAGGATCAGTGCCTGCCCAGCCGGGAGGGACCCGTGAGGGCCATCGAGTGCAGCACCCGAGTCATGCCGGCTCTGTTTGGTTTGAGTCACGCTCTGCCTCCAGCACCGGCTGCTTTAGGCTTTGGGGGATGGGAGCGGGGCTCCCCCTTCTTTAACCGCTCAACCTGACGCCACTCCGCACCGCTACAGCAGAAAGAGCGCCCGGCCGCCCTTTGTAAAGGCCGCGCTGTGGCCGCGGGTCGGGTGTCTCCGCCGCTGAGTAACGCCCCGTCTGCCTGCGGGCGGCCCGCCGCGACCGGCCTGCCCCTCCGTGGGCGCCTCGGCGCCGCGCAGTTGCTCCCCCTTCCCGTGCTTGCCCACTCCGAAAGCTGCGGTAGAACACCGCCCCCAACACCGCCCCCGGCCCCGCCGGGCACAGGCGGCCCCAGCTCGCTGCAGGCGCCTCCCCGCCGCCGCCACCCGCGGCCAGCGGCCTCGGGGGAGGCGGGGGGAGCGGGTCGCGCGCTCCGTCCCTCCCCCGAGGGGGCGGGGCCGGGAGCACGGGGCTCGCCTCACGTGATCCGCCGGCCCTGCCCCCTGCCCGCTCCGCCATGTTGTTTCTGCCTTCCCCAGCGCCCGGCGGCGGCTTCGGGTGGTGGTGCAGCCCGGGCTCGGGACCGGCGGGAGCTCCCTTCCCGCGGGCAGGTATCGGCTGGCGTGGCGGGGTCGTCCTCCCCCGCTCCGCGCGCCCCCTCCCCGCGGGCGGGGGTGAGCAGTGGCCGCTGGCGCCGGGGGCCGGTGCCCCGGGAGGGCGGCCCGTGTCGGGGGCTGTCTCCTGGCCCGCCGCCGGGGCGCGGGGAGGTCGCTGTCCCCGGCGCCGCGCTCCTGCCCCGGCAGCCTTGGCGGGGGGGAAGCGGCCTGGAGCTGCTGGGGTCTCCCTGTTTTCTTTCCTCCTGACTCGCCGCTCACGGCCGTTCCCCGCTCCGCCTGCCCCCTTCTCTCCCCCTCTCCCCCCTCCCACCCGAGCTCTGCCGGCTCCCGGGCTCGGCTCCCTGGCGCTTGCTTGGCCGCTGCCGGCTGCGAGCCTCCGGGGAGCGGGGACGGGGGAGTCCCGGCTGCCCTTCCCCCGCCCCTGAGGTGCTCCCCTTGCCGGGCGGCGGTGGGAGAGGTCCCCGGCCGCTCCCCAGAGCCGGTGGGGGAGTGTGGCGTGATCGGGGATCCCGTGACTCCGGGGCAGGCGGTGGCTCCTGACAGGCGATTCCCGGCCGGCGCATGACCCGGCTCCGGCTCGGCAGCTGCTGCCGCGGCGCCGGTGCAGATCTCCCGTCTGCGCGGGTGAAGCTGGGCTCCGTGCCGAGCTCCTTCCTCAGCACCCCCGGAACGGCGACAGCAGAAAAAGATAACTCGGAATGACCCTCTCGTCGCCTCTACGGGTGCTGCCCGCCGAGGAGGGACTGCTGTGTTCCCAGGGGGGCCCCGAGCAACGGGGGGTTTAGTTCTTCCTCGGGTCCCCTCCGCCGCGGGCGGGTGCTGTCCCGATGGCGGCCGGTGCCTGTGCTGGCTGCGGCTTGGGTCGCCCGTGTCCCGGGGGTGAATGGGAAGGTCTCAGTGGAAGCGTTCCATCTTCAGTGTAACTCGTGCGAAATAACGAACAGCAGAAAAGTGCAAGAGGTTTAAAGCTGGTTGTCGGTGGCCTTTCTAGCAAGGCCGCGTATGAGGCGATGCACAGAGAGCACTGGGGTTTACTCGCTGGGGTGGGGTAGGCGAGTGGGGAACTTCTTGGCTGGATTTTGTTTTGGAATTAAACCACTTGCTTGTTTGCAGATAGCTGCCCTGCAGCCTGCTGCCCTACGTGGTGTTTTCCTTCTCGTCCACACCAATTTGCAGCTCTGCTAAATACGCTTGTGTTTTTTATTTATCTTTAAAGTGATGTACAACACTGAAATTGGCAGTGCTTAGTTGTTTTTTAGAGTAAAGGTGATTGTGTGTGGCTGGGTGCTCTGGGGGATTTTTTGGTGACTTTTTAGTAGCTTATAAGCTGTATTGTCAGACAGGAAGGAGAGCAATTTCTGATACACCCAGAACTTTTTTCCTGGTGCTTTTATTTGTAGAAGAACCAAACCAAAGGATGGTACCGCTACATCTGTACTTCAGTGTCAAGGTGGAACTTACAGTGAACTGCTCATTGTCTTCTTTCAGGTTGTATGGAACTCTGATCGTTGTCTTAGTTTTATTGAAGCCTTTTCTCTTAAGTTAAGAATAGGGAGTGTGCCATTAAATAATAATTAAAGGATTTAGCAGTCCTTGTTTTGGTTTTGGGTGCTCAAACAATGCTTCCTTTAATTGGAAATAAGTGGGAAAATTGCAGAAGATCAAATGAGGTATTTAGATTTTTAAGCTGTGTTTTGTGTCAGTTTGGTAATAAATTGTGACAAACGGATCTTTCAGTTCCTTAGGACTGGAATTTTACATAAAGGTTCCACAGGGAATAAAAATTTCCCAGTAAAAAGGCTTGTAAGAATTCCTTAAGGTTTGGTTTGTTGGATTTCTTTTTTTTGGCTTTTTTTTAAATAATGCTCGTTCTCCTTGGAGTTTTGTTTTTGTTGTCATTCTCTACAGAGCAGGCAGTGTGTTGGCCTAGTACAGCGTAACCCACTTAATCCCTTAGAGATGGGCTTTGATCATCACAGAGTTATATCGGGAAGAGTATGAACGTGCAGTGCAGCCTGGCCAATAGAGGCTGCTGTTGCTAAGAGTCCCTGGAAGAAAAGGGACACTAAGGCAGGGATGAGCACATGTGAGCAGAAATAATTGCTTGAGAAGTTACTGAGACAGCGGAAGTAGTGACTGACATTCCCCTTGCAACCTGCTCTCTGTTAAATCATGAACTGTTAGAAATGTTGGCTCAAGCAGCAGCACCTAAGGGTGTTTTGAAGTTGACTGAAAATAGTAGAATATTTAACTTTGGAGATGCTCATCTGTGAGCCGGTATGAAATGTCAACTTTGATTAAATCAGAATAAGTAATAGTTTGCTCATTCTACTTGAAGGTGGGGAATGAGATGCAAAGTGAAGGCCAGGTCTCTGCAAGGTTAAACGAGCAGAGGTATTAACGTAGGTATTTCTCCTGACATGTTTTGCTGATTGAGTTTGTGGCTAGATAAAAATTAGAATAAATGAAATGATTCTGGCAGTGTGTACTGGGATGACTTCATGATCCAGGGGCTATGCGGAGTTACGGATTCCTTCCCTTGGCTGCTGCTTCTCCCATAGTCCTGAGTCATGGCAGGCAACTGTTAGAGCAGAATCCTGAACTAGGTAGGGGTTAAAAGTAACCTCATGAAGCAACCCCACAAGGCAGCGTCTTGGTATATAAGTGGTGGTATATAAGTGGGCAGCAACAGCTGTATGCCAGTTCAATTTGGGCTATGTTCATATTATGAATTATTATGAATAAACTTCAGTGATATTCTGGCGTTAGACAAAGGGTGCCTGGGCTGCTTACAACAAGAGGTATTTTTTAGATAAGATGTCACCAGATTATTGAAGATTTGTCCAACAGAAAGCACAAGGTACCTTCACACTGCAGTGGTGAAATTGTAGATAAGGGAAGACCTGCAAGATGCAAGATTAGGATTTCAGTAGGTTGAGCCATGTGATTGAAAGGCTTCCAGGTTTCTGGACAACTAGACAGCCAACAAAGTGTCTGTCAATAAAGGGGTGTTCCTTACCCACAGTTCTTACATCAGTAGCCCAGGGAGGGGAAGGCCAGTCTGGAGGCTGACTGGTTTGTCTGCAGTTGTAATGCATTTGAAAGTACAGTGTAGTGTCTTGATTTCGTATGTTTCCCTTTGAATTGATAGCAGAATCTTTCAAGGTCAAACAGGCTTCTGGGCTCTTCTTGCAGACTAAAAAACCCCATTCTTGTGCCACTTAATTGGCCAGCATGTACACCAGTACCTTCTGCATATAGGAAGGAGGATCGGTTTAGCAGATGGAAAACCCTTGCTCCTCTCCTTTCTTCTCAGATTTCTAGAAATTTGCAAATGTGCTGTGGGTGAGGAGTATAACCCCTCTGTCCTGACTGAGGGCTGAGAGATGTAACAGCTTCACAAACAGTAAGTGTTGAAAACTACGTAGCTCTGGATTCTGTCCCTTTTGCTGCAGCTCTGAAAGTCCTTGGGTCTTTTTTCCCTGGCTTTACAGAGAAGCAATTTATGTCTTTTTGATGAGCCACTGCAACTAATAAACTACAGTAAGTAATGTTTTTCTGTGCTAGCCTGGTAAATACTGGCAAATTCTTTGTTAGTGTTGAGAAAAAAACTTACTAATGAGTAAGTTTACATTGCTCTTGAAAGGCAAGTATTTTTCTGATACAAAAATGCTTGAAGTGTCTGTGTTGCCTTTCAACTTAATGTCAGATACCTGTGGTTTAACGAAGAAGGCTGAGGGAAGAAAACTGGGTAAGCTTCAAAGCTGAAATGAATGTGTTGTCTGTGTGTAGATTGGAGGATAGGAAGTTGGGAAACATGGTCAGTGTTGCTGCTGTGCTAGTTATGGAACTGCTAATTCTGCTTGTCAATAAATTCAAGAGTGTTTTTTCTTAAATCTTTAACAAAGATGGCCCCCTCTTTTACCAAGTCTTGGCTGAAAGTGTGTTAAGCTGTAAATCAACATGATGAGTTGGAACAAGCTTGAGTCTGCGTTACCCTGGATTCCTTTTCCTTCTCTGAGTCAATGTGTGCTCTTCAACAACTGCAGTTAAAGGACAGCATGCCACATACCTTCAGGGAAACCCTTGGTTTAGCCTTGATTTCATACCAGTGACCACTGGCTGAAAATGGTGATTGAAATAACCTTTCTTCCTGTTCCCAGGTTAGAAAGTAGGTACAAGTAGGGAAACAAGTGTTCTGGAAATCTGAAATATAAGGGATTACATCAGTTTCCTCAAGAATACTGGGGGAATTTGTTGGTAATACTGCACCAGATGAAGTTTTTGGTGTCATTTATCAAGGGGGTGGGGGCTGGGAGGGAGGTAAAGGTGAGATTTCAGTTGCTTGGGAGTTTTTTAGTTGGGTTTTTTTGTTGTTGTTGTGGGGTTTCTGTGGATTTTTTATGGTGTGCTGCCGTGCCTGGCATCGGCACGGTAACGCTATAAATTCACTCAGCTGACTCAGTTTGCTTAGTAGTTTAAGTGGGGTTATAGCTTGCTGATGTCATAGATACAGTGCAGTTATTGTGTTGGCTAACACTGGTTTTGCATAGATAAAACTTGAGTTCAGCCCCTGCCTTCAGTACTCTGGAATAAGCAGGATTTCCTTCATCTTTTATGTATTTTTTAATAGTTAAAAAAAAAAAGACAAATACCTGGATGAAATTTTTGTGTCGCTGCTCTGGTTTTCTAGACCAGGAATCTTTGCTTTTCTTTGAGTGCTGCCTAAGTGTTGAAAGAGGAAACTGCATTCAGAAAAGCAGTTATGAAGCTGATAGTCATGGAATTATGAAAATATAGATGGATAGTTTGGACAAGGTAGTGGTGTTTCCCTAAGCTTTGAGGGGCTGGAAATCAAAGCTTATGCAATTTAGACTGATTTTTAAATTTATTTTTAAAATTATTATTTTTTGTCTCTTGGCATGTTGTTTTTAGTCTTATCAGCAAATGTTTGGACTGCTAATGGAAATGTTTCAGACTTCTTCAGTTCACTGTTCAAAAGGGACATTCTGGGAGGCAGCAATTAAATTACTTTTTTCATTATGGTGTATGGTTATGTTAGAGATGGTATTTGGTAGAAACCAGTCTCTGCTTTTAATAGGGGTATTGAAGTCAGTGGTCTGAGAGCTTGAGGTCTTGTAAGTTGGTGGGAGGCAATTCAGAAATAGTTAGCAAAACAGACCATAGTGGGGCTGCTTATTATTTATTTGCTCTCACTTCCTTTTACTATTTAAATGGTAGACAAACATGAGGGAAAAATTTCCTTTGTACAGTCTCCTCTGTGTATTAGGTTGAGACAATTTTAATGTTTAATTATGTGGCACAGGAAGAAATAACTAGAACAAATAGTAACCTATAATTCTCTGATGTCAGTTAAAAGAGTCAGGTACGCATTGGGAAATCAGTTTTTGTTTTGTTTTCAGATGTTGAATGATGACTTAAACTGAACAATGAAGGTAATAAATCTTCAGAAATACGGTATCAGACATTGACTGTTCCTTCCAAAAACATTGTCCAAAGGCACGTTAGGTAAAATATGCAATAGAACAAATAACTTTGATTCTCCAAGCATAATGAGGATTTTCTTGTTATTTTATTTGTTATGGCTTTGTAACTTAAGAAAAAACCCCACAGTTAGAAAGAGTGAGCTCCTTAAAAGTCTTGTTTAGAGATGCGTAAGTAGAAGAAATGCAGCAGGTTACTGTGCTGAAAGCCACTGTCCTGGTTTGTCAGATGCTCCAAACCATGTAATCAGTGGGGCCACTGATGCGTCCCTTATATGAAGGAGGGCAGGTTTAGATCAGATACGAGGAAAAAGTTCTTCCCTGTGAGGGTGGTGAGGCCCTGGCACAGGCTGCCCAGAGAAGCTGTGGCTGCCCCCTCCCTGGCAGTGCCCAAGGCCAGGTTGGATGGGGCTTTGGGCAACCTGGGCTAGTGGAGGGTGTCCCTGCCCATGGCAGGAGGGGTCAGAACTAGATGATCTTTGAGGTTCCTTCTGGCCCAACTTATTCTATGGTTCTATATAGTAAAAAACCCTATAATATTATAAATTTTTGTTGCCTCCAAACAAAGATGCTTCTGAGTTCCTTTAAACATACTGCTTTGCTGCTTCAGATGCAGCTTCTAAGTATGTCTTTAAATGACAGAACCTTTATCCCATTTATTTTGTATTAAAAGCTTTTCAGAACCATGAACTGCTCTCTAAGCATGATGGCTTCTGCTGTGGAAGCCAAATGTCCTGAAAAGTGACGTTGTCCACATGACATTGAGGTACTTCCTTATGAGCCCTGGGAAGACTGTTCCTGTAGCCTTTGTGTAGCAGGACCAGTTTGGTTCTAGTTGGAAGGAAACTTTTAACGGTTTCTGGCAGGTCTGGAACTGTCCAGTAAAAGTATTGTTATGGTCATCAGTCTCCTAGACTTCACCCTAACGGCCCAGGTAGTAGAAACTGTGCAAATTAACTCCTCAGGCTCTGGATGCACAAAAGGACTAGATGCTGTTAACAGAGGGCCTTGTATTTTGTTTAAAATATGGCTTTGTGGACAATTTCTTGCTAACTGCAGCTCTTCAGACTGCAGAAGCTAAAGAAACAAGCGCGTAGTACCAGTCAGAACTCCTTAAGTCAGTCATTTGTTCACGTTATGTCTTTTAGGGAGCTTGTGATCTCAGCAGGACAGAGCAGATAAACGGTAGCTCGTTCCCCACGCCCAGGTGGAAGGACAGGAAAGCAGTCGGTAGCCTCTGGTCCCATGAGCGCGTTCCTTCATCAGGTAGGAGCAGCTTACGGTGTAGCTCAGGTAACGGATTTGTTCCCCAACAGTAGGAGTTAGAGGGGTAAACGAAGACATTGCACCAGTTTAAAGATTTCAGCATGAACCTGAAACCCATGTGCAAGTCGTCTGGTGACTCTAGTAAGGCTTTTCATGTACAAACAGACCTGTTTGTGTCCTGAGCCGTAGCAGTTTATCCCTTAGCCCCCTGCAAGGTAAGTGAGCAATCCACTTGTAGCTCTGAAGCAGGCTTAACATTATTGTGATACAACCCTGAACAAAGCTAAGGATTCATAGGTGTTGTTTTTAAGCACGTGGTATTAATAAAATTATGTGCTCTGAACAAATTTTTAATGGAAGCAGCCACTTTTCCTTGTATTTTGAAGCTTTTGCTGAGGCTTCAGCTGGTTTCAGGATAGAAAGCATTTCTTCTGTCTTGCTGTAGGTTCCATCCTTGAATGCTTATTTGTTAGATGCAAAGTTAGAGGTGAAAAAATTCCTCAAATTTCTTGCTTCTAATGTAAGCCTTGATTCTAAGGCAGCGCAGGGTCAGGTGACTCTCATGCCAGCCTGTATCAGGTATTAATTCCATAACCATGCGCTGCGGGTGATGTATATGCCAGTAACGCTAATTACAACTAGCAAGACTGCATTCCTTCCTTCAGAGAGGGAGGCAGACTAGGCAACTTGTGACCTGTTTCCATTCAAAATAGATGCTGCTTTCAGAGAAGAATGTTTTGGCTGAATCCCTTTGAGCTCCTTTAGTATTGGGCAGGTATAGGAGCAGCAGTTCTCATACAGAATCTTCAGTTTGGGCTCTTTAAGATGAAACTTCACCCCAAGCAATTAGAACACTTTCTTTACAGTACTACGTGACGCTGCTGTGATGAGGGTATAGCCTGGCTGGTACAAAACGCTCATGTGCTGTCTGCTTCAGTGTGAAAGGACTCTTTCTTTTTTTTTTTTAATGTTTTTAAGTTTGACAGTAAAAAAAAGCCACTTCATTGGTGCTGTTAATTTAACATCCCTGTGCTGGCAGCAGACCATTTATTGGTGCTGCTAGCTTTTATGACAGTTTTACCATGAGCAGTTGACACCCACTAACAGAACTGTCCTGGTAGGTCTGGTCTCACTGTTTGGCATCTTGCATACCATTTGAAGCAGCACCAATGAATTTGCTTTTGTAGTAGATGTAATAGTTTTCCATTTGCTACAGATTTTCTTCACTGAGTGAGCTGCAAAATAGCAAATGTTTGTGTACCAGTGCCTAGTCATCTGATGTCATAACAGCATTTGCATTTGTTCTGTGAGTTGACTTAAAATTCCTTGCCTGGTTGCAATGTTGAGTAAAGTGCAGCAGTTATTCCAATATAACAGATAGTGTCCTACTTTATACCTAAAGTTTTCTCTTTGTTTTGGCATGTTAAAAACAACTTTTCCAATGAAATACGGCACTGCAGCGACTAGTGGCATGTGCTCTGTAAAATTCTCTCACTCCACTTTCTCCCACCATTCTTTTCTTTGGCTGATGTGAGTCGGTGCACACACTGAATGTGATGCAGTACCCCTTCTGTATGCATGTTGAAGGCTTTGGGGGTTTTTGGTATTTTAAGTGACAGTGTCGTGCTTAGTCTGCCGTACAGGCTGCTGTCTGTGGAAGAGGCACCCCCTTAACACGCCGTGTTCTTGAATGGGTATTCTTACTGTGAGTATCAGTACCTATTTAGCATTGTCCTACTGCTTCTGTACATGAAACTTGGTGGACTTCAGCACTTTATAGATATTTATGTGTGTGAAACTTTCTGCTCACTATTCTAACCGTTTTAATGGTTGTCTTAATCTTTGCAGGTCTAGGAAACCAGGAGGGTTTATTCCAGTAACCATGGCAGCGAAATCCTCGCTCCTTAAAGTAATACTGCTAGGAGATGGTGGAGTTGGGAAGAGTTCCCTTATGAACAGATATGTCACCAACAAGTTCGATGCACAGCTGTTTCATACAATAGGGGTGGAATTCTTAAATAAAGAGCTGGAAGTGGATGGACACTTTGTTACAATGCAGATATGGGACACGGCAGGTCAGGAACGCTTCAGGAGCTTGCGGACTCCTTTCTACAGAGGTTCTGACTGTTGCCTGCTGACCTTCAGCGTGGATGACTCTCAAAGCTTCCAAAACTTAAGCAACTGGAAGAAAGAATTCATTTATTATGCAGATGTCAAGGAGCCTGAAAGCTTTCCGTTTGTGATACTGGGTAACAAAGTTGATATCGATGAAAGGCAAGTGTCTACAGAGGAAGCCCAAGACTGGTGCAGGAACAATGGCAACCATCCATACTTTGAAACCAGCGCAAAAGATGCTACTAATGTTGCAGCAGCCTTTGAAGAAGCCGTTAGAAGAGTTCTAGCCTCTGAAGATCGATCAGATCACTTTATTCAAACAGATACAGTAAACCTTCATCGGAAACCAAAACCCAGTTCATCTTGTTGTTGACTCATGTATTTTTGGCCAAATTTTTATTAGCTTGCTCTATAAAAGGATGGGGAAGGTGTAGTAGATAAAATAACAAATGGGTTTCACTCCAATATTAAAATTGTAACATTCTGCTGCTTTCTTGGGGGAGCAAAAGAAAAATTCCCGTTGGTGAGTGACCTGTTACTGAATCAGTGGCACCTTCTGTTTAGGAAGGTGTTGAGTAAGAATATTAATATAAGAATGTAACTTGCCAAGTTTATTCAAATGATAAATACTTTGAATATGATTAAAACTTGAAAGTTCTAGAAGCACTACTTTGGAGAAACTGTTCTGGAATTCAGGCACAAAGATACTTTTATATGTGTATATTTTTATGAAATCTGCATTCCATTTTTGTTTCGCTAGAAGTCAGTTTCTTAACAATGCTAGGTATTAAACTTCAGTCTCACTACATTCCTTCTGCTGTGAGTGGTACTTCATCTCTAATTTGTTTGTAATAAGTTAATATAATTTGTGTAGGGTTTTAAGTAGGAAATAAATTTCCTACATATTTAATGTCCATTTACCATTCATTTTCTATTCTAACGTGGTACTAATTTTCCCAGCAGTTTCATGCAAGCTGCCAATGACTTTAAGTTAATACAGGTCTTTGCCTTAAGTCCCATTCTAGCATGTTTCTGACCAATAAGGTAAAAAAAAACCCCTAAGTAACTGAAGTCTAACCATTTTTAGTTATCAAAGCCACTTTATTCAGTCAGCTTTAATAGCACTTGAAGGGATCCTCATTGTGACAGATTTGTAAGAGAACTTTTAGTACACAGCCTTAAAGGTCTAAACGTCTTGTTCCTGTTAACCTGAATGTGTTTACCCCTAATCTCTGCACTGTGAAACTAAGGATTGGCAATACGTAGAGAACTCAGGAAGCTCTTGATTTACAGTAGCTGTGACAGCTTTCAGCCCTAATACAAGTCAATACCGACAGCTAGCATTTGAGCTTAATTTGATCCTTATTTAATTTGCTAATTTAGGATATGGACTTGCACGTTGAAGACAGTGTCTTTCACTGTAGTCCTTACGTGATGATGAACAGAAGTAAATTCTGTGTCTAAGGGACATCTGCAGTAATGCAGATGAGTCAACAGACGGTGTATCTGAGGCTCTCCATTGCAGTTAACTGGCAGCACGCCTGTGTGAGGAGCTGTTGGACGTTGGCTCCTGCAGTACCCGCTGTCCCTGTCACGGCAATCTTGGTAGCGCGCTATTGCTTCGATGTGTAATCTGGCTGCTAGCAGGCATGCACGTGCCTACACACGGTGTGGGCTTCAAAAGGAAGTCTGAGGCCTATCAGAGGGGCCACGTGACTCACTGAGCTACATGGACTCTGCTTTCTGTACAGCAACCTTCTTGTTCCAGTAGAAAAGCCTTTCTCGAGAGTACAGTAACAGCAAGTTTTCTCTTAACCTCTATCTGTTCAGTCTGTACTGGGTGTAATCCTTTGGAAGTAAAGCTTGCAAAACAAACTCTTCTTGTCGCTCTTAATGCACCTTTTTGAATGTATTGTGTTCTCGCTTGAGCCTGTCCAGGGCAACTTTACTCTGCTGCTCCTGCTTAAAAGTGACATCCTCTACCTTTTGTATGTTCCTAAGGGTAGTTCATTCTCACAGTCCTGCATGTGCAGGAACAGGACTGTGTTTTAAGCTTCAGTCACTAAACAGCTAAATATAGGTTGAGCTGCTATTTATGTTTGATTTCTAAATAATGAAAAGATCTGTGAAGAAAATCTGGGCTAAATTCCTCTTAAACTGAGAGAGCAAACAACTTTAAAAATGAATATTGTGTTGGGGGCTGCTAAGCTAGTAACATGAAGTTGCTGTGAAACTACTCCCTTACTGCCTAATGGTTCCTTTAATGCTCATTTTAGAAGAGGGTGAGGCTGAAACAAAACAGGAGATGGAGTTGCCACGATTAGAGTACTATAGATAAGATTCAAGTAAGACTGTGAAAAGGAAAATAGGATGAGAACCGTCTGTCTTGTGCCTAAGCGTCCACCTCTGTTTTCCCATCTGCCCCCCTTCCACGTAACAGCACGGTTTCCAAGCCTCTATTTGAGAAGCAGGCCTAATAAAGTTAAATAAGACTTAATACCACATGAGTGCATTGTTACCTGCGCCTGGGTAGCTGCTGTTCCCTGACTAACGACAAAAGTGGCTAGTAAAGAGGAAGCAGGGTTTGCTTGTGATGGTGCATGGGGAAGGAATTATGTTAAGGGCAGACTTTGATCTCAGGAGGAGACTTGCCAAATACCTGAAGGAAAGTCCTATGACAAGCAGGTGTGCATGATAGGTACAAAAACCCCCCACTCTAATTCTCAGAATAAACAGGCATTTCTGTACTTTCTGAAAGCTGTGTGTGCCTCATTCACTGTGGAGGTAAGGTAGTTTTAGTTCGCTGCTTCATTTCAAGTAGTGATATATATCAAGTTTTAGGGGGTCCTGGTAGCAATATTTAGAGTGCTGCAGAGGGACAGAACATCCTAGGCATATGTGCACCAAATTTCAGATGCCCTTTAAAGTAGGGAGCAAAACCTGCTGTTGTGGCAAATGGGTGGGATTGGTGAAAGCAAGGCACAGTAGAATGGACAGCAAAATGGGAAGGGGCAGAAGAAATGAGCTAGGTTGGTTAACAGCTCCTGTTCCAGCAGAGCATGCAGAACCAGGCTGCTTGGTTTAACAGTTGCTTTGTTCCTCAGTCAGATTTTACATGAAGTTACAAACCACGTTACCTAAACAGTAACAGAACCTTGCACCTGGATTTATTAAGGCTGGTTTGCATTCTTTGCTTGTGCTCATGTTCTCATTTCCTGATGCTTCATATTTGTACCATCCGGGGTAGTTCCAGTCCCTTGTTGCCTTCACAGCTGTTATTATGCAATCTGCTCCTTTCTTATACCGCAAGAGATTGCATTTGAACTCTGACCCCTAAGCCTCTGAGATGGGGGCATGGACTTGCAAAGGTGCCTCTGCCTTGTCCACGGAGGGCCTGTTTGTTGTCTGATGTGTGCTAGAGCTGCATCTTTCAGACCCAAAGCAGACTTGTGACTCCGGTTGAATCACAAGGTAACTTTCCCCTGTCACTTCCCGCCCACAGTCTCTCAGCTTACTGTAGAGAGTCACAAACCAAACCATAAACAAGCCTCTTCCTCCATGCGTGGGGGAATCACAGCTATCTACCCAAGGTCCTCCTGAAGTCTGTCATGAGGTGATGTTTCTCACCAGGAACTCTGTAATGACTTAAGACATAATTCTTCCTTGCCCATGGCCAGTAAGCAGTCTGTGTTCATAAAGCCTAGATGGACCTCAGAAGGGGAAAGATTTATGGTGGTGTAAGAACAGACACAATTTGGCTACCTGCCTTCAGTGCTCAGGCTAGAGAGAATGTGCTTTCATTTTATGTCACGTCCTACTCTGTGGGGCAGAGAAGAATCTAATTTTCACACACACACACACCCCAGTTTCTAAAAGTGGTGGAAACTCTGTATTAATCCTTCATCAAAACTTTGCTGACTGCTACAGATATGATTGCCTAATGTTTAGTATTTAATCAGTGGATCTTAACTGTCAGCATTTTTCAAACCAGCATGCTGTGGAGGAGGTGGCAGAAAACAGGGGAGCAGCTCCAACTTAATGACTCCTTACCAGACAAATAGGAATGCTTTACCTCAAGTGTCTTCTGTTGCTTTCAGGTGGATAGCGAAAAAACCCCAAACCACCTGAAACCAGTTGGTTTAGGTAAGATCACATGACTTTATCAAAATGTTGTACAACGCAGTTTTTATGAGGTAACACTGCAAAGACAAGTATTTCCTTTTTCCTTTGCCACCTCACCAGTAAAGGTGACATTACTGTGACCAGTTAGTTTTCTCCAAAATAATTTCAAGTGTATTGACCAGACACCCATACTGCATCATTCCACTTTTTATTTTAATTAAATACACAACCTTTATATTGTCTTCTTCCCATGGAGTATTTTACAGTGACAGATTAGCAGTAGGTGTGAATTACAAAGAAATAATGACTGGTGATACATTTAGAGCACACACAACACATGGTCCCTTTAATTATACAGGTGATGCACAATGTACCTGTTGGAGCAGCATGCTGTTTTCTTTGGAGTCTGGAAATGACACTTCACACATATATAAAAAAAAGGTAGTTTTTATAGATTTGCTGCAAAAGGAAACAGACTACTTAAAAGATTGTGAAACCAACCAAAAGCTTTGAGTCTGTATATGCCAAATGACCTATTTTAAAAATAACTGTTCAGGAGTGATGGGAAGTTTTGGAAAAGGGTCCCTAAACTTGTTTTACAACGGAACAGTAGCCACACAGGGCAAATAACGCTCCTCTGAAACCTCACCGAACAGCTTCATGGTTGAAAGATCCTGTTCTAAATACATGTTCAAAAGGGAAATTTCAGCATTTGCAGAAATAATGGAAGAATGTGGGTTTGGGTTTAGGCATGTAAATATAGTTTGGGTTTTTTTCCTCCACGTGTGACTTAGAACGTAAGTCAGGGCAGACATGGCTGTTCCGGTCTACTTCATTCCTGTATTTCATTGATGTAACGCTGCAGCTAAACATCCTGTGCTGAACTTCTTCTAAGTTTGAAATCTGAAGTTTTAAAACTTTGAGGGTTTTTTTTTGTCTTAAAACTTCTTGACATACTAAAGACAGCGCTTTATAATACATACATTATACATTACAACATAAATATACACCTGATCTAATACCACAAAGAGTAAGTTTGGTCTGGTTAGTCTGCAGACTAAGTTCTCCAGTGAAGGACCGTAAGCAGAAAAGCTAATAACAAATTTAACCACTTAGGCCTGACAGTCAGGAACTCCCTTTCACTTGGCTTAAATCATGTGACAAGGTGTCTTTTGCGTTTAGATCTGATTTCCTCCCTCCCTGTAGAAGAGGCTTATATTTTGCACATGTATTGACACCACCTTCGTACTTATTCAGCCCCTGGCACTTTTAAACTTGGTTTTCGTAGCACATAAAAGGAAACTTCTTAAGATACATGTTTTAGCCAGAGAAGCTTGGTGGTTCTTATCTGCACTGAAAAAAAAAAAAAAAGGGAAAAAAGAGAAAACAAATAGCTTCTCCTGCATCCAATTTGTCAGTCTTCAGAAGATAAGTATCAAACATGCAGAGAACTAACCAGAAGAACCACAGCTCAAAGAGTCAGGAAAGTCCTGTAAAAGCACTCACTCAGGAAATGTATTTATTCAGCTTAAAAGGTGTTTCTTTCCAAGGAACTGTACTTTCCTTTCAAAGGCACTGGATCGAATTGGAGAATTGAGTTCATAAAATGGATTCATCGCAAACTGAGAAAAGAGGAAAAAAACTCCAATAAGCACAACGTCTTGCAGTGGAAAACCTTATTTCAAGTGGCAACTGAGATTACCTTTCAGCCTATCGAGTGCCACTTAGAAAACACAGAGCTCCTAAGCAGTCACTTGCTTTCCAGGCCTTTACGTTCTCCCCACACATGTGCATGGCCATCCCTTGGTGCCAACTCCTCAGAATGACACTGGAGGACTGCCTCCCCTGGGGAGGCAGAGCTGGGCACCTCCCAGCCTGCCCATCTAGCAGCAGTACCGCCAGGCTGGGACGACACGCGCTACTTGTTCCGAGCACACGGCAGCCTGTGGCTCCCGCTGACACCAACTGCCCGGAGCCACCGGGCCGAAGGGGAAATAGACTCTGAAACGCAGCAGTTGATAATCACTTACAAAACCCTATCCTGCTAATGGAAAACCGAGCCTCCAGGCCACAGGATATCAACTCAGGCTCATGCGGCTAGCATGGGTGCTTCTCTGGAGACAGTCAAGACCCGCTTGGATGCCTATCTGCAGTATGAGCTGGGGAGCTGCTTTGGCAAGGGGGTTGGACCCGATGATCTCTCGAGGTCCCTTGCAACCCCTACAACTCTGTGATTCTGTGATTCTCCACTTAGAGAGGCGCCCAGGAGAAAGCAGGATGATGCGGGTGTGCCTGAGCACGTGCAGCAGAACATGCTCCAAAGTGGGAGCATAAGCGGGTTCTTACCTTTATATACAACTCATACACATCGTTAAAGAAGTTCTTGATTCCATCTTCTTGCCTTACATCATGAAGCATGATAAATCTCATATGTAAAGCAATTAAGGAGAGTTTAACTTTCACAAAGAAGAGAGACACTTAAGATTAGCATCTACGCCTCATTCTGCAGATCCTTGGAAAGTTTAGCAGTACATAAAATAGCAGCGACTCTACAGGAGGAAGCATTTAAAGAAGTAACTGAAGCACTGAAATTTAGAAAGCACTACCTTTATGCTTAAAAACTACCCTATTTGAAAAGAATCATCTCAGTACTAGATGATCTTTGAAATCTTTTCCAACACAAAGCATTCTACAATTCTATTCAAGGTAATTCTTTTTAGAGCTATACAATTCCAAATATGGATGCCACTCTCAGCACCTTTGCCATACACCCCCAATGCTTCACAACACACACTTCTAGGACTGCCTGATCCACATTTGGTGTGATTGACACCAAGCATGTTCATCCCTGCTTCTCCTGTCTAGCACTATCAAAGGGACAGGAACAAGAGAATCATATAAACCTGCTCAACTCCTCTGGTACTATTCCTCTCCCATTCCTCTTTCCTCTACTCCAGGTGAGCCCCACATTTCATTAGGCTATTTCAGGTCCCCCCCAAAAGGAGAAAAAAAAAATCCACTTTTATCCCAGTTTTAAACAATTGCTGTGCCTCCCAATTTACTTCACCCTAAAGCTGGTGACTCTCTCTAAAAATAACAGCAGCTAACAGCCAAAGAAATCTGTTCCAAATTAATTTTATCTAACTGGTCCCTTTCTGGCAAAAGGTTTTTCCCATGCAAACACAAGGGAACAGGGAAGGATATGTCCAGCTGTGACAAAAGCAGAAACAAACCATTCATTAAACTTGTCCACAGTCTTCAGGTACATGTTGTTAGAAAGCCACATGTTCTCATCTACTAGGTCAAGCGCAGCGTGGGCAATGAACTGGTTGAGATGGCGATGATCATCCTAATGTATTTCCAGAAGACAAAGGCTTAGTGATTCAGTGAAAGGAGTGAGATATAAACAATAATTGGCTCAAGCTGCTAAACAACTAGTGCTCAGGTTACATAAAGTTATATATACTCTTTTGACACGTATTGCCCTCCTGTAATTAAATGAAACTAGTATATATCGTCACAACATGAGGTTTCAAGGGGGAAAAAAAAAGAATCATAATAAAAAGGTCATCACAAAACTGGCCCTGAGACCAGCAGAACCAGTATTATTAGCTCAGGAATGAATTCAAGCATGAATCCTTTTGTTTACCAATGGATAACCTCCTACTGCAAACTTATTCCACAACAGAGGCCCTGAGAAAAGCCTTTTTCTCTGCTTTCTAACCACTTGTTCTTGTGAAACATCAGTTTAGCAGGTTTTACACATAACATCTCGCTCAGATTTGGCAGAAATGGAACAGTAGGTTACAATGTGTAAAAGTTGGGGGAATGAGAAGGAAAGCAGAGAAACAGAGAGGACAGAGGTACAGACATACTAGCAACAGTATCACCTAAAGATTTTTGGTTTTCAGGTTATTTGCCTAGAAACACAGGATTGGTTTATTCTTTTGGAGTTCTTCTTTTTTTCTAAGAGCCTCGTGCAGACAAAGGTCCTGCAGCCAATATTAATGTATACCTGCAGGTATAAATTGGACCTCTTCCTATAGTAAACACAACTGGCCTTCATAAGAGTGATCACAGCACTTGGCCCTAACACAATGAGAGCTGCGTAGGCAGAGAGGAACTGGCTCTGTACATGAACTAAAACACCAGAGGACATCTGCCGAGAAGAAACATGAGACTCAGCCCTACTGTCAGCCTCTACTAGACCAGAACATCTTGCACTGTTTCTCATAACATGGGGATCCAATTAATGCTACTCTCACACCTCTCTGTGCACTACATTTTTCCCCCAAATCAAGTCTGTCTCAAGGCATTAACATATTCCAGGTTCTATTAAACTATACTAAGGAGAGGTCCAAGTAGTGAAGTTTAAGGGGCAAAAGATTTACTGTGTACATGATGCACACCCCTTAGTTCAGGCAGCTGTGCATCTGCACTGAACTCACTCTTAGATGGCACAGCTCAGAAACAGAAGCAACAGTTGCCAGAACACGTCTACTAGTTGTCCTGCAGTGCACATCGAGGTCAGATTCTCTCTCAGGAGGAAATTTAGCACTTCAACCTCAGTCGGACAAGAAGCTTACCTGAGCCAAGTTACTCCTATTAGCAGAATGCAAATTATTCCACTCTTTAATGTATCCCCACACTCTCCAAGTCTAGACCAACTAGCCTTTATTTATGATCCTCTACAGGACACTAGTTCAGAATACAGATGATACCATGCCATTCAAATCGGTGACAGCACACACTTCCATTTTTGGACACCCTCACAGATCCAAGCACTTTTATTCTATTAAGTCTATTTTTTCTTTGATGTAACATCACAATGCATCACTACTTAGTGAGTAGTCTTAGACTTCTCTCAGTTTGAAACTCATATTTATCAACACAAGCTTTATACCTTTCTTATTTAAAAGCAAGTATGGCTACTGAAGATGATTAAAAATTAAGATTTTTTTTATAGCATAAAAATAAAGCATTGAACAGAACTTTCAAACTTATGTTTCTTACTTCACCTTGTTACTGTATATAGACACCTTAGAATAGAGAATGACAGTGAATAGCTTTAAATAATAATAATTTATTACAAAACCTCTACACACCTAAAAACTATGATCAAAGCATAACTGGTGCATATATTCTTCACCATACAGCATCAAATCGTTAAACAAACCAGGTTTTATGAAGAACTAGTATGATCTGGCAAAGAAAATTTTAAAACACTTAAGAACTCCAGAGTTCTACTCACTATGACAAAGTTACTGTAAAAATACCCAGAAAACAATGGATGCTAGTAACACATTTAACAATATACTGGCAGTGTTTCTAATATGCTGTAAAATTATTAAAGAAAATGCACCGTAATTATATTGTAAGTGTATCACAGGGGAAAAAACCAAAACAACACACCTTAGATTCTACTTTTCCGGGAGGCAGAAATTCCATTTCAAATATAGGGTTATCATGATGACCAACTATCACAAAGTAGAAACTTCCAGACATTCTGCAGTATAGTGCTCCTTAGGGAAAAAGTAATAGTATATATTGTATATATAGAGAGACATGCTTTACCAATGAGTATCTCTTCATCCACCTGAAAGTGCTCCTTAACATCAGGGAACATACTCCAAATTTACCACAGAAGAAAGAGAGATAAACGCTTTCTTGGGTGTGCACATTCCTACTTAAAAAGGGCCAAAAGTTCCTTAGGAAGTGGAACACCTCCTGGAAGTGAAACTAGCCACTACAAGCTAAAAAGCTCTTGCTCCACAGCTGCCTGACGACCTAAGGCCCGACAGCCCTCCAGGGACTTGGCCGCCACAGGTCCC
Source organism: Laterallus jamaicensis coturniculus (assembly GCA_022605575.1). Classification (NCBI taxonomy): domain Eukaryota; kingdom Metazoa; phylum Chordata; class Aves; order Gruiformes; family Rallidae; genus Laterallus; species Laterallus jamaicensis. The sequence continues at coordinate 2,543,426 of JAKCOX010000034.1, forward strand.
AGGCGGCAACAACGCAGAGCACCAGCCTCCACGGCCCCCCCCCGCCTGTCTCTGCCCGGGGGCCTACAAAGGGGCGCTGCCAAGGGGCCCCGTCCTTCCTCGCACGACAGCGGGCGTGGGGCAGTCCCACAGGCTCCCACGGCCCGGCCCCCTCCCCGGGGGCTCCAGGGTTAGCGGGTGGGAGGGAAGCACCCCGCCGCGCCCCAGAGCCCTACGGCCCGCCCGGTCTCCAGGCGGCTCCCCCGTGCCCCGACGGGGGAAGGGCCGGACACAAGGGGCAGCCCGCGGAACGGCGGGAGGGAGAGCGGGAGCAGAGAGGGAGATAGAGGGGGAGGGGAGAAGGGGGAGGGGGCTACCCCCGCAGGGCCCCGCCGCCTACCCTGCGACGCGACCTCTCCAACGGCTGCGAACGGCCGCCCGGAAGCGCTCGGCTCTGCCCGCCCCGCATCCGGCGCCGCCGTGACGCCTCAGCCGCCGCCGGGAGCCGTGCCGGAGCCAGCGCCCTGCCGCGGCGTGCCCCGGCCCCGCCGCCGGTCGGCGGGGAGCGCCCGCCGCTGCTCAGGCAGGAACCGAGGGGTCTCGGCTCTGCGCCCGGGCCGGGACCTGCCGCCCTCTCTGCGGGCGGGGGGCGGCTGCCCCGGCAAAGCCTGGGCCTGCCTGAGGGGGAGGTGGGGGCCGCCGGGGCGCCGGCCGTGTGTCAAGCTGGGAGTCAGTAATGCCTTTTCCCCCCCCTCTCCCGGTGTTATAGGGCAGAATGGCTTCGGTTGCAAGGGAGACACTGTCCCAGGATGAGCTCCGGAAAAGGCTCTACCAGACTTTCAAGAACCGAGGTGTACTGGACACGCTGAAGGTGTGCTTTAGTGCCAGCCGTGCTACCCATGCTTCGCCGTCCTGCTCCGTGTTCAGAGCAGGGAAGGCCATGACAGACCAGTGTTTCCCGTGCTCTTTGCCGCAGCCTGACCCGTAGCCAGCTTTTGGGGGGGTTGCTTTGGTTTGGCTTATTTTTTTTGCCAGGCACGGAAATCTTCCTAAACAGAGGAGGATCAGTCTCAGAGCGTTTTTCAGGAGCGTTAAAGGCCTATATCTGGTCTGTGAAAATGTTCGTGCTTGAGGGGAAAAAAAAGGGAAGAGGGCAATTCATACAGAATTTGAAAGCATCTTCTAGGTCACAGAGTCTGTTTATTACCTCTTGGTCTTATCTGCCTGCTTCTGTTGGTACGAGGCAGAGCAGATCTGGGGCTGTAGGTGTGCTCATCAGACAACATACAAGAACTGATTTTGACCTTCCTTGCCCGTCTGAGGGTCAGGGATTTACCCCCGTGCTTCCCACCTGCACTTTGTCAGATGTGCTAGAGGCTGCTGGTCTTGGTTGTTTTGGAGACATCATCTCTGTCAAAGTTGGTTGAAAGGGCTCAAGTTCAGAAATGAATAAGGAAAACTATTTTTTCAGGTGTTTTTGTTTGTTGTCCATCTAACTTCTGTAGAAAGCTGTGCTAAACATTATCAGACTGATGATCTAGATTTAAGTTTTGGTATTTCATCCCAGTTTTGGTATCATGCTGCTTCTTTAGCATACTTTGCCACTGTGGCATACCTGCTGTTGAAAGCTTTAAACGCTGTTTGTATCATGATCTTTTAGTACACTATAAAAAAGTTTTATAATGAAAATGATGAATTCTTCCTTTTGCAGGAGGGAGGTATTCTGATTTCAGCATTTTTTTCTCTGTTGTAATACATGGAATGCAAAGAAATGATAAAAAACGCAGTTTGAGTACCCTCTTGCTACAAAGTAGCTTATATTAAAGACACTGAATTTCCTGTTTTGTTTTCCCATCTGCTTTTATGCTGGCATTGCTGGCTTCTTGATATGAGGACTAGTGAGCTTTTCAAGTACACCTGCAATGGAGGCTGTATGGAGCAGGCTTTATTTAAGCCAGAGAGAATGAGAATGGGAGAGCAAATTCTGAAAATGAATTTATGAGTTCTTGACTGAGAACAATACTTCTCTACAGTTCTGCATTTGATGCATCTTGGGTGAAAGTCAACGATCCATTGCCACCATTCAGAGTGTTTTGAAGAAAGGCATGGTGTCCCAAGCACTCCTTTAAAGTTTGCCAAAGTTACATAGCTTGTAATAGAACATTTCTGTTCTATAATAGAACCTCTCAATAACATGTAAACTGAGAATGTAATGTCTTTTCTGTATCAGACACAGCTACGAAACCAGCTAATCCATGAACTGATGCACCCAATTTTAAGTGGAGAACTTCAGCCACAGGCTGTTCCAAGTGATGCCAGTTCGCTGCTGATCACAGCTTCCAACAGTTTGGTGGCAGATCATCTAGAGAGGTGTGGCTACGAGTATTCACTTTCTGTTTTCTTCCCAGAAAGTGGGTTGGAGAAGAAGAAGGTAAGTTCACCAGTTTACCTCTTCTAAGGCTTCTAGGAGCTTTGCTTTCTGGAGTTGCCACATTCCAACAGAAAATCCTCTTTTAGTGGCAGTGTAATACAGACACAAGCACAGCTTCTGATCATCTCTGTAAAAGATTTGATTATTCAGGGCCATTTACATGATTGCTTTAAATTGTCAAGAAGCTACTGATGCTGTTCTACAAAGACATAGCACAAGCCCCTTCACCTCACAGTTACTTCACCCATAACCACAGTCTGGCACGACTGAGGCTGTGTGTGGCAGAGCACTTGGGGACCTGATGCCAATTAAAGCCAGGCTCTTGTCTGGCTGTTCAGTTGCCTGAAAGTGTGGTTTGTTGTCTGCTTAAGCTGTTCCAGCTACAAGCAGTGGCTGAAAAAGGCAGTCCTTGCCCTCTCTTTGTTTCTGCTCTATGAGTACGTGATGGGGTGAAGCTGTTTAAAACTAAAAATTAAGTTTTTGATGCAGTTAGTCATTTGGGTTAGTAAGCTCATCTGACTCTTTAGTACATGAGGAAAGGAGGCAAGGAAAGTAGAAGAGCATGTATCCAAGCTGAGGAGGCGACAAAACTCTCTTTTCATGGCTTCAGTTGACCATGTAACTTCATGCTGGCTGCTCTATGTCTTAAGTAGTGGGCATAAGTAAATGTAGCACTAAAACAGCAGGCCTCTGGCAATGGATTTACAATGCAGTAAGTAGATCTTTCTCAAATGGGAAACTTTATACAGGTGTAAAATAATGCCTATTAGGTATTTAAAATTATTTTATATTAGCTTACCTTTTCCAACTTACCTTTTTTTTTCCCCCCAAAGCTGTGGACTATGCAAGATCTTCTTCAATTCATGAGGATCAATCCGAAGTCCAGTCTTTACAAATCACTGGTAAAGTTACTTTGATTTTGAAAATAAGCTTAAAATTACAGTTGCAATGAACTAGAGTGGCTAAAACATCTTTTATTTCTTACAGACTTCAGGAGATCGGAAGGAAAATAAAGGTACAGGGTGTTTCACACATGATGCAGACAAGGGTACATTGTGTCAGCTTCATTTTTACTAAGATGCAAATGACAGAAACTGAGATTTCTTGAGTGTGGGTTGGTGTGGAATAATATGGATTCAGTCAGATTTTGAAGCTTGCAGTGAACCAGGATGATTAATATTATATTCCAGGATTATCCAACTCCTCTTTGGTGTGGATTAAGTGTTGACATTCACGTACATAATAAATGACTCAAACATTAGGAAGATGAGAAAAACCTGTAATGAGATGTAACACTGCTCTCTGGAAGCTTTTCATGCTGACTTTGGCTCTTGGTAGGTTTTCTTATGCAGACTTTAATGGGACTTACAGAACATCACCTAAGGAGGGAAACTCAGGAAACAGAAACTCAGACAACCCCAGTGCCTCTTTACAGGGAATCTCTCGGTAAGTGCAGCCTCTGCAAGCAAGTCTCTCCAGGTGTTTCCATGTTGGGAAGGGGTACAGAGATATGAGTGGTATGAATAGTATTCATTCATCATTTACTCACATGCAGCCCAAAGTAATAATGAGTAAAGGTCATAAACCTATCACTAGTGCATTGGTTTTCTAAGCTTTCTAAAAACAAGGCAAAACTCTCGTTGTGTATTTGTTTTCTAATCACTCAGATGCTTCCATAGGCATTTAGCAGAGAGCTATAATGTCTTAGATGGACTGTAAATTTTATGTGCTGAAGTACATCCTGGAAAACATAATTGTAAATGTGTGCCTCATTTCTCTTTCTGTGGTGGGGTTTCTGGGAAACCTGGGTGTAAATTGGGAGTTCTTGGATTGCAATATGCTGGGAGTAATATACAAACCTTAAAAGTTGCATACTAAAGAAAAATCTTGTCCATCCGTTGGAAAGAGGATGAATGACACACAAATAGTGTCTCAACAGCTAAATGCCTCCTCCCAGGTGGCATAAAGCTGGTAAGTGACATTTCTGTGCTGCCTCTGCCTTTGTAATCGCACAGGTCTTTCTGTAATGATGCTCCTTAGGAAAACAAAGAGAATTCCTACAGAGAGCCAGGTTCCTACAGTCCTTGGCAGGATAACTCTGCTGACTGTTTGTAAATCATGATGGATTTGTTGCTCTTTTTATAGCTGAGAAGCTTCAGCTGATTGATGAACAGTTTGCAGACTATCCCCAGCATCAAAAATACGAATCTTTGGAAGTAAAACTCCATGAATATAGAAAAGAAATAGAGAAGCAGCTTCAAGCAGAAATGCATCAAAAGGTACAACTCTGGCCATTGAATTTGGGGGAGGCATTTCTTAATTTTGACTTTAAATGTTACAAACTTCTAATGCTAAAGGTAAATTGAAATAAAAGATCCAATAGTGAGTTACAACAAACACAGAAGTCTAAGTTAATCCAATATTGGTTGTTAATTTGATGATAGAGCATGTGTGTATTTTCCATTTCCCTTCATTGTTAAACATGCACAGACTACTGAACCTTTTATACTGATGTTAGTTTGTAACACAACATTTTCTTATTTTGATTGTCTTAATTTAATAATTTATTTGCTCTTTGGTTAATTTTTTTAATGGGGAAATGTTTACTGTGCTTAGTCACACTATTCATTTTTCCTTCCCAGTTGATTTTTTGAAGCTTGAATTTCAGTAGAGTGCAGAGTAACTAAGAGGTGTGAATTGCTGCTGTGCAGCTTGACAGATAGTTAATTTTTAATAGTGGATTAGAATTTGCATAGTATTTCAAAACATTAGACAGAAACACAGAAATCATAACAGACAATATTATGAATTATTTCTGGTTTGGGTGTTTTTTTCCTCCCTTCCTATAATTGAAGGCAGCTCTTTTAGAGACTTTCTTTGTTTTGGTAATAAAATTAGATTTTTTTTTGGCCACATAATCTGTTGCTAATCCTTGTGGCTGAACAATGAAGCAGAGAGAATATACTGCATTTCACTTAAATCTTTTTCCCCCTAAATTTCTGCCAAGATCAACATTTATTTGGATATTAAAATGATAATCTGATAGTGGGTTGGTATTCTTGGGCACACTTCTAAAGGCACTCACCTGTATATATGTTGGGGAAATAATTTTAGTCATATACTTAGTCATATTCAGCTAGATAAGTAGGATGGACAATTAAAACTAAAAGCATATTCTACCTTCAGTTTTTGTTTAGGCTTCATTCCCCAGCAGGCACTGCCTTTTCAGTGTGTAAACCATGTTAATTTGTGCATTGTTATGTGTGTCTCGGTTTAAGCAAAGCAGTTGCAGCAAAGGAGATTTGAATCTTAATGAAACATAAATCACTTCTAAACTCAATTAACTTTACACGAATCCCTTAGTAATGTGATGTGAATTGCTGTAAGGCATTTCTAATCCAGCTTGTGTACCTACAAGTGATACTGTATTGTCTCATCAGTTCTTTAATTTCTCACAAAATGTATGCCCACACACCCGAATTCCTTGGTCTGACATTCCTACTGGGCTTTTCCTCCTCCCTTTAACCTCCTGGTTTTCTCCAGTCTCACATTTTTCTATCATTCCCTTTTTATACTTCTGCTCATTTTTTTAAATCACTTTTTTCTTGCATGCTTGCTTTCCATTTCCTTGCAAACTTTTTATTACAGTTTTTTGTAATCCTCTTTATTCTTGCATACATTGCCTTTCACACCCTGGATAGAGGCACGTTCCCCATGCTCTTCTGTGAGGTTGCAAGACACATACATTCCTGTTTGTATGCATTTATTATTGTTTTTCAGTTGTGCCAAGAAGTCTGTGAGTCTGGACTTCGGTCTCTGTAACCCACTTTATGTGGGGTGACATCTTCTCCTTTTTTCCATGTGTTCAGTAATTATTTTGTGACTTTCTGTTGTTTCCAAGTAATTCATGATGAATCTGCTTCTGCCCCTTCTTGTAGCACCAGTCAAAAGGGATTATTTGGGAAGGAGGCAAGAACAGAGACAGCGTCAGAGGAGGAATTCAAGAGTGTGGTTGTTCCGTAATTGCAAGTGGAGTATCTCTCCTGCAGCACGGGGGTTTTTCATAGTCCTCTGTTTTGCTCTTGTCTAAAGCCACTAGCTTCATGTAAGATCTGCTTTGGGACACCATAGAAATGCATGAAAAGTATGTGAGAGGTGCAGTTAGTATGTGCTGCTAAGATACTTTTATCACAGTAACTTATTTTCATCGAATTACCCTTTCCTAACAACAATTTCCAAGGGAAACTTAGAATTGTCTGAGGATAGATAGGCTTTGTCGATCCAAGATGGCTCTACTTAACCCTCTCTTTCTCCTTTTATGTAAAAAAAGCTGGAACACTTTAAAGAAGTTGAAATAGCAAAGATTAAAATGGAGGAGAAAGTGCAGACCCAGAAAGAAATCGCTGAGCTGCGTCATGAGTTGGAGAGGACACATCAAGCCAAGTCTGAAGCCTTGATTTCTCGTGAGAAGAATGCTATTGAGAGGCTTCAGAAGCAACAAGAGGTACAGTTCCAGATTTATTTTTTTTTTCTTAGCCTAGTACAAAAAAGATGCAGTGAGTTCATTAAACTGTTCTTTTATTTTTGGGAAATTTAACTTCAGATCTTGCTTGGCTTATTAGTGAAAATTGAATTTGCTTTTGTTCTCATAAATAGAGGAACACATTCATCATCTGCTTGAATGAGTATGTGTAAGTATTTAGAGCTGGCTGGAAAGTTAACAGTTCTGCAACCTAGGATTAAAGCATTAAAATGTAATAAATATTTTAAAATCTGTTTTGATAACTTTCCTGATTTCAGATCACTGAGATTTTGCACAGAACACTGAACATAGCTTTTAGTTACAGTATTAATTATTTCAGGTGCTAAAAAGGACTCTAAATAGAATATGTAGTCTGTATGGTATGGATACGTCCTTTCTGTATGCCATTATATATTGAGTTTTATTAATAGTCAGTGGTATTACTGTAAGCTAGCAACTGGTTTATTTTCTTTGAACACAAAGTTATTCCTTTGGGCTGTTAATTCTGTATTTTGTCAGAATAGTAACTGTTCCTGCAGCACTCAATACTTTGTATGTAGTTCTAAATTGCTTCTCCTAGTCTCTGTTACTTCTCAGTTTTTGGAAGAACAGTTTGCAGGCTGTTTTGTTGCCTGTTTCCCTAGCCACTCCCAAATTGCCTGCAGTAGACCTTCTTACCATATGACTTGCCCACAAGTGCTAGCCCCACTTTTGCTCTGGTGTGGTGTGGGGTTTTTTGCTTTGATTTTGTTCTGCCACCACCCCAGCCCCCACCCCCACCCCTGAGCATGTGGTATTGGTTAACAAAGCAATTATACAGGTCTATACATATATATATTTATGTATATTTTTACAAACTAGTTTCTGCTTTTGAGCTCTTTGCAGTCTGAAAATTAAACATTTTATCACTACACTAAGAATTGATTTTATGGTTATGTCCTTAGAAGCTTACAAGAAAAACATCTATTTAAGCCACCAGTCTTTTTGTGTGGTTATGAAACTAATTCAGTAATTAAGAAAACCCCAGCATAGGTCAGCCCATCTATCAAGTTTAGTATATGAATACTTGTTTCCTCTTCTCAGCTTCTGCACACCCCTGAAGAGTTTATCTGAGTTGAAGTATATTTACATGAAAAAGAGAAGGTCATTTAACTCTGCTAAGATAGCATTATGCCCAGGAAAGCTGGCTTGACAAACTTCTCTATTTTTGGCACCAGGAGCAGCAGCTAAGCCTTTGAGCACTTTCAAATTCACATAACTTGCAAACTTGATATGAGCACCCAGACAGCAAAATCATAATTTTGTTCTTCTTAGGCACCTACAATTTCTTTGGAGAGAAATATTGCCTTGTGGGCTTAAGGATAAGAAAAACTGGGTTTTATTAATAAGGAAATATGTGTCTTTTGGTGTTGGCAAGTTTATCACTTGGTTGAATCCCTTTTACAATTTGCTTGATTTCTGTAAGTTAAACCTCAACAACTGAAAGACTGCTGGTTTAATCAGTTTCAGTTTTAAATCATGTTTTACCAGAGGGTTTTGACATTTGTTTTTTTCAAGTGTTGTTGATTAAAAAAGAAAAATGTTTGCACATATTTATTCTGCAAGTTTTAAACCAATTTTTCCTTTTACAAAAGTTTTAATCAGTGCTATTTCTTGAAAGAGAAGAGATTGCAAGTAGTCAGCAGTGACTCCATCTAAAACATTTTTACACAGACTGAAAGGAGAAAGGGAATAAAAAGATAACTGCAATCAATTCTGGGTGTGATTTCAAATCATGACTATATAAATAATATTTATTCAGTTAAGACCAATCCCTAAGGAAGATCCTGGAAAGTTTGTAAAACAGTGAATACCTATATAAAGTGTGATGTAAAACTATAGCTAATGTTTTGTGATACAGATAGAAGCCAAGGAAGTGTATGCTCAGAGACAAAGTCTCCTGAAAGACATTGAAGTTATAAGGAGCAGAGAGGTGGAGCTGAAGCAAAGAATCGAGGCGTTTGAAGTGTAAGTTGCTGAAGAGCAGGGGCAGTGCTGAATGGTGCTGTCAGCCTTTGCCTGCAAAGCAAGCTTCATGGTGCTGCTGCCCCTCTGATGCTGAAATAGATTATGTATTCCTGAAGTTGTGGTTTGCAGTATTGTGTATTGGCTCTAGTAACAGGGAGACCCTATGACAAGAAAGATTTTTTTCTTTTTTTGGTGGGGTTTTTTCCTATTCCAGCTCATCCAACCAAAAAAGGCAGCATCACTTTGGAGGAGGATATTAGGAAGGGGATATTTGCTCAAAAGTGCTTACATTTTAAAAACCCAAACAAATCCCCAACCAACATGCAGTATGTAAACCTTAGCACTCATGAGGCACATGCATGATATTTTACTACTTAAATACTGTTTTTTGGGGGGGTTGGCTTGTGTTGGGCTATTTTGTTGGGTTTGGGTTTTTTTTACTTGTCCTTAGTAAGATCTGTTTTCTTTGGTTAAATAAAAAAATAATTAAAACTTTTTTTTTCCAGGTTTCAGTACTACTGAATGTAATTAGTTTGTCATATATATATATATTTAATAGCAAAATTAGTATCCCACTAACAAAAACTTGGGTTTTTTTAACAACCCAGCAGAGGGTGCTGATAGAATAGCGCGCTCAGCACTATTTCCTCTGAAGCCTTTCTGGTGTGGGAAACTGAGCTAGGGTTAACCCAGGATAGCTGCATAATTGATTGATACTGGATTTTAAATAGGGCAGTTTAATTTGTGTCACATCTCCTTGTTCTTGATTAATTACAGTGACAGGTTCTGTTGATAATTTTTAAATTGCTGCAGTGTTCCAAGTGTCCCACATTACCCTTTGATGATTCTAAATGTTATTATAAAAAAAAAAACCCTAAACCAACAACTGAAGTTTTGGCTTGCTAACTGGTTGTTGCCTGTCTCTTGGTGGATGTTTCAGCACTCAGAAACTCCAGGAAGAGAAAAATAAAGCTATTGATGATGCACTTCGGCGTCGGGAAGTTGCTGTGAAGAACGTAGAAGAGACATACGACCAAAAGCTTAAGACTGAACTCTTAAAGTAATCTTTTTCTTTTGTCTCTAATAAAGTGCATGCTACTTCCTATGAAAACAGAGTAATAAATTCTCTAGGATTGCTTTTGGAAAAGTGTAGCAGTGGAAGGACTTTGAAAATGTGCATTCATGTTTCTTTGTTGTAGTCAGCTTGAATTTGTTATGGTTTTGCTTATCTTCTTGCTAGTAAGACAGAATGTTCTCTCAGGCTCAGAAAAAGCTTGCTATAGAGAATAACTTTCTTTTGATTATAGGTTGTATTGTCATTGTAGTTTCAATTTTGTTTTGTTATCTGGGAAGGAGATATTAAATTGGTGAAACTAGTTGTATGTTTAGACAAGAGAATTTGAAGCAATGTTAGTGGCTTCCTTTGACCACAGCTAAGAGAACTGACCATTTTATGAACGCAGAAAAGGTGTGGAGGGGAAATTAACATTAAAGAGATCTTATAGGTTTCTTGAGAGGTGAGAGGCATGCTAGCCCATTATACAGATAGTCTGCCTCTTCCCTTAACCCCTCCCCAGATTTGGAGAGGGATTTTCTGATACAGATCTTCCTCTGTTTGAGCATGCTTTCAAAGAATTTGCTTAGAAATGCTTTCAGTATCTTTCAAAGCATAAGATATCATCTGTGCCTGTTTTTGAGGTGTTGCAGTAGGTATATCCCTAACTTTGCCCTGGTCACTTGAAGGGTCACTTGAAGCTTCAGTGCAGGCAAGTGCTCTGGGCATGTTATTACTCGTGTATTCAGTAGCATGAGCTGGTCTCCCACTTAGTCAGTTACATCCAATCACTGGTGTATCAGTGCTTTTTATTGCAAGCCAGTGAACAATAAATATTATCTGTGTTAGTGTGTCTTTATTTGAATTACAGAGGAAAGATGTGAAGAACAGGTTTTGATAAGAATGGTGCCACAGCTGAAACTGAGTAGACTTGAGGGCTTTATCAGAGAACAGTGAAATGCAGCTAATTGACCTACTTGGTATCTTATTTTACCTACTACATAACAGCTAGCTAGAAATAATGCTTGTACAGGGCTTTTGGTTCACGAGGAGAAGCAAATTATTTTAAGGATGAACTGCTGTTTATTTAGCTTATTTTATCTACATACAAAATATTTTAGACACACACAGGTGCTCAGAAAGATAAAATCCATGTCCTTTTGTCCAAAATTCTCAATGAAAATATCAAAGAGCTGCTATTTATTGTGTGGAAATAATGATGCTTGCTAAAAAAATGTGGGGTTTTTTTTTACCTATGGCAAACATTAAATGCTGCAGGTGGGAGAAGGATCTGAGTGGTCTGGGCCATTTGCAAAAATGCAGGAGGGTGGATAGGGCAATATTTGAAAGCACTCATGATGTCTGTCCCAGTCATGCAAAATGCTGAGCTTTCTCAGCTTCTATAAATTCCAGTAAAATTGGGTGCTAATGTTGAATGACTGCTGGGCTGTGGTGTACCTGGCTCATGCAGAGAACCCTTGGGAGCAGTACTGGTGCCCATACTGTCCCAACACCTCCTTGCATGATCTGGATGCTGACACAGGGCATCCTCAACAGTTTTGAGCGTGAGGCTTAATTAAGGGGAATGGCTTCTGCAAGAAAGGGGAGAGTTTTGGTTCAGACAGACTTTGATAAGCTTGGGGAGTGTGCCAACATAAATCTTAGGAATTTTAACAAGGAGAACTGCGAAGGTCTGTGCTCGTGGCAGAATATCCCAATGAAGCAGCATAAATGGGGAAAAGGGATCGACTGAGGAGCTGCCAGGTTGACTGTGAGCCAGCAGGACACTCTGGCAAACGTGGCAAACAGCTTGATGGGTAATGTTAGTAGCAGCATGGCTAACAGGCTGAGGGAAGCTATCCCTTTCAGGTGCTGGTGAAGGCTGTGCTAGGAATACCATGCCCAGGTTTGGGCTCCTCAATTCAAGAAAGCCCTGGAGAGGGCTTAGTAAAGGTCTGTCACGATAGTTAAATCAGATGCAACCCTTGAGTTTGTATGGCAGGGGCCATAAAGTGTGGCTTGGAACATTCAGCTTGGATGTGGGGAAAAAAAAAATAATTACTGTGAGAGTAGTGCAGCATTGGCACAGGCTGTCCAGGGAGGTGGTGGAACACAAGTTCTTTGAGGTTTTCAGGACTTGGCTAGGAAGAGCCACAGCTGACCTGCCCCAGAGTTGGCAGTGGTCTTGCCTTTTGAGCAGGTGGCTGAATGAGATGAATGGCAGGGCCCTTTCCGACTGTTTCAGTGGCTCTGCAGTAACTAGTTTTTATCAATAAATAATTGTGTGATTATAGTTTAGTCTAGGAAAGACTGGAATTTACACAAATGTGTGTGCACACTCATGCTTTGGGAATACATAATTCTGTTTACTTCTAGATATCAGCTTGAATTAAGAGAAGAATACATAGCCAGAGCCAATAAAGTTACTGAAGAGGAGCGAAAAAATAAAGGTAACCATCTGCCTGAGATTAATAACCTAGCTGTTTATCTCTAGAGCTTTGACTAACAGGTATCAAAACACTGTTGTTGCTAGGTAGTCGAGGTGTTCAGTAACAGTGGTATAAGGAACAGAAGATCCATCAAAACTGGTTTTGAAAAGAGAGAGCAGGATCCAGTGACAGGTCAGCAGCCCCTTGTTCTGCGCACAGCGGGAGCCACACGCTGCTGCTCTGCATGGAGGCTGCAGAGCATCCTGCTTTTCTAGTTTCCCCTCTCCATCTGAAGTCCTGCTAACTCATTGTAACTGAACTCTGGGACAGTCTGGTGCAATACCCTTGGATTGTGGCTCTGCATTTATTGTGCCCAAGGTGTTTGACTGGAACATGAGGAAGGGAGCTGGCACAGATAGCTTATTTAGAATTGTAAGTTAGGGACATGTGAAAGAAATGGTATATTGTGCACATGAACTTCGTTTGCTTAGTTCTGAAGGAGCAGATGTATGCATATGTATAAATATGCACAAGTGGGATTTACTTAATTTTGAAGGATTGTTTATGACATTTGGTCATTTTTATGTCTTGAATGAAAACATTAGGAAAAAATTAGACATTAGGAAAAAATTCTTCACCGAAAGGGTTGTTGGGCACCGGAACAGGCTGCTCAGGGAGGCAGTTGAGTCACCATCCCTGGATATATTTAAAAGATGGGAAGATGAGGTGCTCAGGGATATGGTTTAGTAGAGGACAGGTACAGTTGGACTCGATGATCTCAAAGGTCTTTTCCAACCTTGTGATTCTGTAAATCGAATGTTGGGTTTAACAGCTTTAACTGGATTTTGCTGATACAGTTTTTTAACTGTAATACTCTACTAATTTTAATTCAACATTTGTAATCCTCCCTGCAGAGAAAGCTATGCTTTTGCATGAAGAAGCCATTGCTGTTAATTCAAAAAAGGAGGAGCTCAAGCAAGCTCTATCACGCACGAAAGAGCTTGAGGTAATTGCAGTCATGAATTTAAAGAACCTGTATTCTAATTAGTGCATTTGAGATACCTTTTAAAAAAAAAAAGTGAAATAAAAATAATTATTAAATAGTACAGCAGTTCATAAGCTTCTAAATGGTTTTTTTATCTGCAGCTGGATTTGGAGTCGGTGAAGGCCCAGGTTCTCTTGGTAAATAAACAGAATCAGCTGTTGACAGAAAAACTGAAGGAGGTCTCAGACTATCCTTTGCTAAGGGAGGAGAAACTGGAGCTCCAAGTGCAGAATAAACTACTTAGGCAACAGTTGGATGAGACTCGCAGTGAGAACCAGCATCTTCGAGACAGTCAGTGTGAATGATTTCATAATATTCCCCTTTACTCTTCCCTACAAGTACTTGTTTAGAAATCAGCTTTCATTAAAATGCATTCTTTGTGTTGTGTTTACTAGTAGTTTGTATGAAACCCCAGCTAAGGTTTGTGCAAAACAAAACAATCCTTGCCATTCTAAGTTTATTTTCTTTCATGTGTCTATGTAGTAGAAACCCTGCATTACGTGGTAGTTGTAATAATACAAAGAATGTCCCTTTCACCCTTTGAGAAGAGCAGTGCCCTATTTCTAACCATAGTATCCATACATTGATAAAAATAGGAATGCAATGTTCTTCTAATGTTAGGTGCTTGCCTGACTATAGTTCTAAAACACCAAGTAATTTTAATGTGCAGAATATTACAGAACTGTAGAGATGTCTGCCCAGTTACATAAACTAGGAATATGCATTTTTCTTATAGAATAGGACAGTCTAGGTCTGGCTCTTAAATAACTATGCCAACAAAAATTTTGGTCCTTTGTAAGTGGAAGAAAAAAAATTCTGAAGTACTTTCTTCAAACAAAGCCTTCTTTTGTTCCTAAGAGCAAATCAGTTTTACATTTTGAAGGGGTATCAGGTAGAAAAATGCACACTTGTTATTCTGTGGCTGAGTGTCTGGTATTTCTCTTCCTGGACAGAGCTGTCCCAGCCCTCAGCAGAGCTCCTGGCCTGCCAGGTGGAGCTGAGGAGAGTGGAACATTCTAGGAAGCTGGCTCAGGATGAATTTGAAAGTCATAGGCAGATGTTGGAAAAGCAGCTACAAAGTGAGGTAAGTTAGTCTTTATAAATAATTTGAGTCCTTTCTTTTTCCTGTCACCTTGTTCACATTTACCTATGTACCTGTGCAGGCCATTTAGTGTGTAGTTATGGGGATTGTTTTTACTCTGCTTAAGAAAAGAAAGCAGCACCCAAAAGACACACCCCCCCACCCTAACCCAGCATAACCAAAGGATAATCTTTCCTAGTCATTATGTTGTTGGCACTGACTTGGTAGGATACTACGTGTGTATGGTTTGACTGGGCCTGAAAAGGGTTGAGAAATAAATATGCAGCCAGTTGAGATTACTGGTTTTCTTTGAATTATGTGGGCTTTTGGTTTTCTTTCTCCTGTAGGTTGAGCGTTGTGCCCAGTTAAAGACTCAGCTGTTGGACTCCGAAGCTACTGTCAGGAAGTTGAACGTGCAGGTTGAAGAACTGAAACTACAGGTGAACCAAACACAGGCAGGTTTGTATCTTACACCAGAGCAAGCCTTTGTGAAGTTCACTTACCTAACCAGTGTAAGAATTTCCAGGAGCTTAAAAAAGCTGGAGCTGTATAGAACTAATATGCCACCAGTGAGTAGATTTCAAGTTTAAGATCAAAACCTATTTTAAAAGCCCCTTTTCCAAAACAGACTGATTGCAACTATCTTTCAGGAAAACATATAGGAGGGAGGTAATATGTTCCTCCCTGAATACTTACACGTTTTGTTGTCTGGTTTTCCTCAGCATGAAAATATTCTGAAGGTCTAAAGATGCCAATCTGACAAATTCTTAATATCAAGTATGATAAATACAAATTTTGGGATGTGTATTTAATCTGAGATTATGAAACTGAATTCTGCAGTGCTTATGCATTACATACAGCAGGTGCTGCATCACAGTTCAATATATGCAAAACTTCATATTCTTCACTAGACAAACATGTATGTTTTCATTATGGTACAACTATTTGGAAACTTGTTAGTGTCAAAATAGCAAACATATTTTTCAATTGAATGGACTGTATGGGCTTCTAGTTTGCATCAGAGTTAAGAATGTCATTGATTTATGTAGAATAAAACCAAGGTTGACATGTGGTTGAGAAAGGTAACAGCTGTATAGATTGCTCTTTTGGGCTTCCTGAAGGTACAAGTGCAAGCCAAGAAGCAGACAGCCCCAAAACACTCGATTTAGCTGACAATTTTGGAGAAGTACCTTCTTTTAAAAAGCTACAAAGCAGCAACATTACCCATGTGCTATGTTGTTTTTCTCCAAATAGGAGGAAACTTTTCAAGCCTTGTGGCCTGCCCTGTGTCCCTCACCCTTTAACAGAGTGATTGGATATAACGTTTCCAAAATGGTGACATTTTTATTTATTTAAACATAATTTTAAGGAATAACATTGTAGAGTGCATACTTCAGGTAGTTTTTCCATGGAAAGATTATGCATTAAAAAATACAGCATCAGTGATCATTTGCAGCCTGTGCAGCTGCATTAAAAACTCATTTAAGTCAATCCATTAAATTCTCAAAATTTCAGCCAATTCCACCTTAAAATAATTTGGATCAAGTTGGGATTTAAATGCCATGTTATACAGTTTCTGTTTCATTGTGGGCCTCCCTCTCTCCCTCTTTGCTGTCACTCACTTTCTCTTGCTGTCATGTAGCCCTGGAAAACGAAGTGTATCGGAATCCAAAGCCCTCGCTCGTGGATCGCTCTGTCCTCGACTTCGCTGGTGACAGAGCTGTGCCTCATGACATCTACGTGGACAGCGCGTACCTCAAGAGTCAGGTGATGACTGACGTGGTGAAGGTAAACGCTGTGCCCAGAGCTGGCTGTCTCCAGCAGTTACAGCCACACAGCGCTGCTCTGGATTCTGAGCTGGAGTCTGTGGCGCAAACCTGGGCTCGAGTGAAAGAGCTGGAGAAGGAGGCAGGGTATTTGGAAGCAGCGTACAGGAGCTACCAGCGGAGGGGGGTGCAGGGCGCGCCTGCAAGCAGAGCACCAAGGAAGGCACAGTCCCCTCTACTTTTGCAGCCTGCTGTTAGTAGACTTCCCTTGACGACCCAGCATGAGCTCCTAGGGGACAATCCCAGCCCCCAGCATTCCCCTCTGAGCAGTCCAAGAGGTGAAAAGCACATCCAAAGAACTGGGCAGGTTGATGTCCCTAAACATGCTTTAACGCCACCGCACAGAGGAGCTTCTCCAAGGCGCCTTTCTTCTACTCCCGTTTCCAAATTGGAGAGGGATCTCAGCAACAAGGAGATGTCAGATGGTGAGTGGCAGTTGTTGATGTGGTGTGGTATTGGGTTTTTCCTTATCATTCTTCTTGTGCTATGGGAAGGAAAAGATTTAGCAGTGGTGGGTGGTCTCTACCGTGTCTTACTTGCTGTGAGGCAGGAGAAGTCAGAGACAAAATACACTACCTGCTTGGAGTATGGCTTCTTCAGGGAAGCCAGTGCTGGAAAGGTATATTGAGGGAGGATAAACAGACTGCACTTAGCTCTCCAACTTTAAAGAGGAGACCGCACCATATGATTTGCTACAGATGTAACCTTATGATATACAGAGTTTCATTCAGAAGTTGCTAGTGAGTGTAACTACTTTGCAACATGCACTCTAATTCCCTGGTTTTAATAGCCCTCCTCTGTATCGCTGTCCTTTTGGTTAGCTATTGCAGTTAAGGTGTGCAGCAGCAGACTGCTGCTTCTGGCTTCTCTAAAATTGAGTTTTCTAATCTGAAAGGCCCAGATTTGCTTTTGTCTGTTCTTTGTGCTGTGTCGTCTTTATCAAGTATTCCTGAGCAGTTGTGAGGGGGAGGGGATTAGTGTTTGGTCATGATTGGAAAATTCTAATTAACTATTCATTTCATGGTGTCTAATAATTAGTTTAAGTTTTGAATTTTTTTTAAGGAGTAATACTTAGAAAAGCAAGCAAAATAGACAAGAATTGAAAATTTTAAAAGTGTTATGTTTTAAATCTGCAGTACATCAGCTTCTTAAGCTGTGCAGTTCTTGTCACCCTAGCTCAAAGTGGGTTTAACAGGATAAAAAAAAGAGCAGCAAAAAAAGATAATGGTCAGCTGCTGCATGAGAAAAGGTTAAATACAAGATGGGCAGCTTAGTTTGGAAAAGAGTTGACAGAGGTCAAGATCATTGAGTGCAACCATTAACCTAGGGCTGCCAGGTCCACCACTAAACCATGTTCCAAAGCTGCACATCTACGTGGTTTTTAAAAAACTCCAGGCATGGTGACTCCACCACTTCCCTGGGCAGCCTGTTCTAATGATTGGCAGCCCTTCTGGTGAAGAAAGTTTTCCTAATATCCAATCTAAACCTCCCCTGGTGCAAATTGAGGCTGTTTCCGCTTGTCCCATCACTTGTTGCTTGGGAGAAGAGACCAAAACCCACCCGGCTACTACCTCCATTGAGATACCTCTTGGGAGTGATAAGGTCTCCCCCCAGCCTCCTTTTCTCACAGCTGAACAACTCCAGGCCCCTCTGCTGTTCCTCATAAGACTTGTTCTCCAGACCCTTTACCAGTTTTGTGCCCTTCTTTGGACATGCCCCAGCACCTCTATGACCCTCTTGTAGAGAGAGGCCCAAAACTGAATGCAGGACTTCAGATGCAGCCTCACCAGTGCTGAGTACCAGCAGTCCTTCACCCTCCTGAGAAGGACCTGGGTGTCATGGTGGATGAGAAACTTCACATGAGCCAGCAGTGTGCTCTTGCAGCTCGCAAGGCCAATGGTGTCCTGGGCTCCATCAGAAGAGGGGTGGCCAGCAGGGACAGGGAGGGGATTGTCCCTCTCTACTCTGCCCTCATGAGGCCCCACCTGGAGTTCTGTGTCCAGATCTGGCACCTCCAATGCAAGAAAGATGTGGAACTGTTGGAGAGGGTTCAGAGGAGGGCCACAAGGATGATTAGAGGGCTGGAGCACCTGCCCTACAAGGAGAGGCTGAGGGAGCTGGGCTTGTTCAGCCTGGAGAAGAGAAGGCTGTGGGGGGACCTCACTGCAGCCTGCCAGTACCTGAAGGGAGCTTACAAACAGGAGGGGAATCAACTTTTTAAAAGGGCAGATAATGGCAGGACAAGGGGGAATGGATTGAAGCTGAAGGAGGGAAGGTTTGGATTAGATATTAGGGGGAAGTTTTTTACAGAGAGTGGTGAGGTGCTGGATCAGGCTGCCCAGAGAGGTGATGGATGCCCCATCCCTGGAAGTGTTCAAGGCCAGGCTGGATGGGGCCCTGGGCAACCTTGTGTAGATCCAGACCTGAGGTTGGTGGCCCTGCCTGTGGCAGGGGGGTTGGAACTGTGTGATCCTTGGGTTCCTTTCCAACCCTTACCATTCTGTGAGACTGGATGATTTCCTGTAGTATTAGGTTGTAGTAATTTTACTGTATGCAATGGCTGGTGTGCCACCCATGTCGTGACACGCAGTATGTGTTATGACATGGGGGTTCATGCAGCTAAGTACTGTGTCCTGTTCTCAACCATTTCTTCTGTGTGTGAAAATGTTACAAAGTAATTTTATAAAAAATTTTGTGTGGGGGGACTGAGGGTTCCCACCACAACCAGGTACTGCTGATGCACAAGTGTGACGTAGCTGCTGAGTCCCATTAGTGCTCAGCTTCCTTAGAGGGTGTTTGTGTCGTATGGGCATAGGATAGGGACTGCTTGGAGATAAAAATCCATAGGCAGCCCCTAGTCTGAAGCATCCTGACTTCTGCAGTGTGGTGTGAGCCAAGAGGGGTGCATGACCACCTGAAAATTCATGTATGGGAGTGTTAATAATGGCTTTTTGTCTATTTCTTGAGCCAAATTAACACTGATTACAGTAAAAGTTACTGGGTCAATAAAGAAAAGACTTTTTTTACTCTTCTTTTACTCTTTACTGAGGAAGTACCCTATCTATCTTTTGGAAAAAATAATTGTTCATAGTCTCATAATGAAAGACCCGTGCAGCTGCATAGGAAAGGAAAATTCAGATTGCAAAGCAAAATTTAAGCAAAGTGCTGGCCTTTGCAAGTTTGATTAAAAGCCCTTTTAATGCAGTGGGTTTGGGTTTCACCTTGGTTTCTTAAGAAACTCAAACCTTTTATATACTGTTTCCTTCACCAATAACTTTAGAGTGGTTGGTAAGAGGAAGGGGGTAGATTTAGATTGGATATTAGGAAAAAAGCCTTCATTATGAGGGTGGTGAGGCCCTGGCACAGGCTGCTCAGAGAAGCTGTGGCTGCCCCCTCCCTGGCAGTGTTCACACCAAGGTTGGATGTGGCCTTGAGCAGCCTGGTCTAGTGAGAGGTGTCCCTGCCCTTGGCAGGGGGTTGGAACTTGATGATCTTTAAGGTCCCTTCCAGCCCAAACCAGTGTGTGCTTCTATGATCCGATGATAAAATCTTCAAAGATTTTCCTCTTTGCTTCATCACTCATTTTCATAAATCAATAGAAAATGAAACCTCCAAGTTAAACTTCCTAATGAATGGAGGCCCTTGGGAGACATCAAGCTTTGGCTTTTGCTGGTCCCTAAGCACACCTCTAGCTTGAAATCTGGGTCTGTTACTGCCTCCTCTATTGCTCAGCATGGGAGAAATTATTTGCTATTTGGCAGAGGGACTGTAGGTTGTGGGAAACATGGAGATGCTATGGGGTGATGATCATAGGCTTCCTGAGGAGTTAACTTTATGAATATGAAGGCTTGTAGAGGAGAATTCCCATACAAGAGAGGCTAAAAAAATATATAAATAACCAGTATAAGAAAGTGCTATGGTGTGGATGTTAGTTGCCTGATAGTGGTGGTGCCTACACAGTCCAGTTACTCAAGTGTCCTGCAGTATTTTGTCCAGTTCTGGGCTCCCTGGTATAAAAAAGACAGGGATCTCCTGGAGAGAGTCCAGAGAAGGGCTATGAAGATGATTAAGGGCCTGGAACATCTATCCTATGAAGAAAGGCTGAGAGAGCTGGGGCTGCTCAGCCTGGAGAAAAGAAGACTGAGGGGGGACCTAATCAATGTTTATAAATATCTTAAGTATGGGGTGCAGGGGGAATTGGCCTGCCCCTTTTCTTTGGTCTGTGGGGACAGGACAAGGGGCAATGGCCTCAAGTTTGAGCACAGGAAGTTCCACACCAACATGTGGAGGAACTTTTTCCCAGTGAGGGTGACAGAGCCCTGGCACAGGCTGCCCAGGGAGGTGGTGGAGTCTCCTTCTCTGGAGATATTCAAGTCTCGTCTGGATGCCTATCTGTGCAGTATGAGCTGGGGAGCTGCTTTGGCAGGGGGGGTTGGACCTGATGATCTCTGGAGGTCCCTTCCAACCCCTACAACTCTGTGATTCTGTGATATTGTGCAATTTCTCTTCTGCAGACGTCCCCGACTCCGTCCTTGCCTCTCCCCAGCAGAGCGTGGGCCCCATGCTTTCTCCGATTCCAAAGCCACAGCCACTTTCATCTTCCGAGTCTGTTCCTTCCTCGCCATCCAGCCACGGCCAGAAGATCAGGTAACACTGTTTACAAAGCAACATCTTCCACCTGCTTTTTAAAGAAACATTTCTCTAACTGGTCATGGTGGTAGCTGCTTTTACAATTCAAGTGAGCTATTAATTTTGTGAGTGAGAATTTCTTTAAAGATGTGGGGTTCCCCAGGACTCCATTTCAGGTCTGGTTCTTTTTAATGTTTTCATAAGCAACCTGGACTCAGGACTGGAGGGTGTATTAAATAAATTTGCAGATGACACCAAATTGGGAGTAGCTGTTGACTCCACTGGGGGTGGAGAAGCCTTGCAGAGAGACCTGGACAGATCAGAGAGCTGGACAATCACCAACAGCATCAAGTTTAACAAGAGCAAGTGCCCGATCCTGCACCTGAGGAGGGCCAGCCCTGGCTGCACATACAGTCTGGGGGGTAAGATGCTGGAGGTCAGCCATGCTGAGAGGGATTTGGGGGTCTTGGTCAACAGCAAGTTAACCATGAGCCAGCAATGGCAGCCAGGAGGGGCAACTGTACTCTGGGGTGCACCAAGCACGGCACTGCCAGCTGGTCCAGGGAGGGGATGGTCCTGCTCTGCACTGTGCTGGTGTGGCTTCACCTTGAGTTCTAGGGTGCCGTTTTGGGTGCCACAGTACAAGAGGGACACAAAGATATTGGAGAGTATCCAGAGGAGGGCGATGAGGATGGTGAAAGGTCTGGAGGGGAAGTCTTATGAAGAGAGGCTGAAGTCTCTTAGTTTGTAGAGCTTGGAGAAGAGGAGGCTGGAGGGGAGATCCCATCGCAGTCTGTAGCTTCCTGATGAGGGGGAGCGAAGGGGCAGGTGCTGATCTCCTCTCTTTGGTGACCAGTGATAGAACCCAAGGGAACAATATGAAGCAGTGAGAGGGGAAGTTTAGGCTGGGTATCAGGAAGAGGGAGTCGGGCACTGGAACAGGCTCCCCAGGGAAGTGGTCGCAGCACCGAGCTTGGCTGAGTTTGAGAATTCAGCTCAAATTCTGCCCTTTGAATATAGCTGATTACTGGTCAGAGCTGTGCTTCTCAGCACTTTCAGTTGGCTCCTTCACCCAGCGTAAGCACTGCTTTGTCACCCTGGGTAGCTTCAAAGACAGGAAGGAGGTTCCTTTGCTGTGAGCTGTCACCACGAAGGCACACATGAGAGCTACATTCATACATAGTTTGGATGTTCCTGGGCTCAGGTCAGCCAGTTTTACTTTGTTGCTTTTCAGACATAGGTCTAGATTTAACACTGAACTTTGGCTTTTGCCCTTCTTTGCTTTCCTACTTTTCATGTGTCAGTGTTCTGACAGACTTTGGAAAGCAAGGTGTGGTGTGGGTCCTTAGGTTTCAAGGGAGCTGCAAGTCCTGCAGTGCTTCAGATCTCTTGCATCAGTGTTCTGGTTCATTGTATTTCCTTACACAGCAGATTGCTTTCAGGCAGCTGAATGATTAATTAGCAAATCTTCTGTTAATCTGTAATCTCAGAAAAAGTGTTTCCTAAAAGTTTCCTAAAAATGTAAAGTCTGTTTCTAAAAGAAAATCCAAGTTAAAGAACCACTGATTTCCATGCCTGTGCATAATAGAACATTTTTTTAAAGACATGAGGAATGTCCTAGACATACCTGACTTTTCCTGGTGTCCTGTAACTGTGGGCCATACTGATAATTAAAAAATTAGTCTGTATGCTTTTTTGGAGTCAGAGTAATGTCCATGGTGTGGCCAGCACTCCAGGTGAGGTCTCACAGGAGCAGAGTAGAGGGGCAGAATCACCTCTCTCGATCTGCTGGCCACGCTTCTTTTGATGCAGCCCAGGATGCAGTTGGCCTTCTGGGCTGCAGATGCACACTGGTGGCTCATGTCCAGCTTTTCAGCCATCAGTACCCCCAAGTCTTTTTTCTGTGAGGCTCGTCCCCCAGCCTGTACTGGTAGTGAGGATTCTCCTGACTCGTGTGCAGGGCCTTGCACTTGTCCTTATTGAGCTTCATAAGGCTTGCACAGGCCCACCTCTCTATCTGGCCCAGGTCCCTCTGGGTGACATCCTGTCCCTGTGGTGTGTTGACTGCACCACTCAGCTTGGTGTCACCTGCATTTTCCTTCTCATTCTCCTCATCTCACCAGGGAGAGGGAGAGGATTGAGTGAGTGGTGCTGCTGGCTGGGGCTAAATTGTGACACCTGAATAAAGAAAGGCCACTAACTCCTTGAGCAAAGCAGTGTCACTCTTATTGAATCTCTGTTTTTCACATCTCTGACCTCACTGGCAAGTTTTTGCTGATTGAAGCTCACTGCTGGTTGAAGCTCAGTCGTTGCTGCTGCCTGTTTGAGACACTAAACCAAGGCAGTGGTAGGTTCATGTGTTCTCCCTTCATTAACAGGTTGCAGTACTTTTATTTTCCTCTCTGGAGAGCATGTTCAATGTGCCTATCTAATGGTGCTCAGAATGGGCATCTCCTGTCTCTGCCTGTGGGAGGGGGATGCTAGCAGAGCTTTACTCTTCTCCATGATTTTTGGGTTGCTTTTTTTTAAGATGTCTCTTTTATGTAAATTAATAACTTGGCAAAATTAAGCTGCATAAAAATGTCTTCTCTTTATGACTGCTCTGATACAGAGAATCTCCTGTTTCTGTGTGTGGAATTCTTCTGTTCTCAATGGCCACTGATGCCTCCAGTCTCTGAAACTGAGAATCCTGAATAGGTGTCTGCAGGGGAAGCCCTGGGTATTTAATTTGTAATGTTTCTTTCCTAAGAAGAGCCACTTGAATTGGCCTTAACCTGCTAGCCATTGTTCCAGATTTGATGGCTGAAGAAAGACAGCTTGTCCTGGGGCAGCAGGAATTCTTAGGGCTTTCTTGGTTTTTATTGTTGTCAAGTCCTCAACACACATTTAATGCAGAGAGGGTCTCTTTTGTGATTAGATATTGGGGAGAGCCTTTGAAAAGGCCTTGAAAAGAAGCCTTTGGGATTTCTAGGGACGGTGAGGTTAGTTCCTTTAAGTGTCTGTCTCTCCTTTCCTTGCTCATTCACATATTCAGTATGTCAGATTTCCTGTGCTCCTGAGGAAAGCCCCTGCCAAGCAGAGGTTGAATGTTAACCTGCATGTTAAGGTGACAGGGGAAAATGCTGTCACAGTGGGGGGGCTGCTGTACTGCTGTGAAGGATGTTGCAGGGTCCAGGCTGCCAGGAGAGTGAACAGTGTGGAGCAGGTTGTGCTGCAGAGACTGGGCCAGGCTCTGTGCTGGCAGCTATGGGCTGCAGTTGCTTTCTTCAGTTCCTTGGGACAATGCAAGGGTATGAGGTCCCAACAATTTTCCTGAACTTGCTGCTTTCCCAAGATTTTCTTAAAGGGACAACATTCTTTTGTTGAGTATTTTTTAAAGTCTTGGGCTTTGGACTGTTTTCTATTACATAAAATATTTGAGAAATGCATGTGTGGGCTTTTCCAGTTATTTACTCTCATTATTAGGCAATGGGAACTTCTTTAAAAATAAAAGCAAAGAAAATAGGGGGCTGTGGCACCAGTAAGCCATTACAAGTTAGTCAGTGGGGAAGAACAATTGTTTCTCTGACTACAGGAGCTCCTTGTTTATTTATGTTTCAAGATATGAGTGGAATGACAGAAGCCAACAAACACAGGCAGGAAGACTGGAGTTATAAGGCAGATTATTATCCAAACCATTCCTTTTTTGGTTCAGGCCTGAAGAAACTGATGGTGAGGCTTGTTACCAGGTTTAGGCTAAAGTAGTAATTTCAGGCATTAATAAAACAGGTGATGGTTGGGTTTTGTTTAAGCTTTAACAGTAATTTTAAGCATAACTCCTGCAGTTTAACCACTTGGTGTTGATGTGTGCACCAATACTGTTTTAGGGAATACTGTCATTAGGGAATACTGATGTTAGGTACAGCCCAGGGTTTGGTAGCCAGCTTGGGTGGAATTAATTTTGAAATGATTTGGTTTGGGTTTTTTAATATGTGTGTGTACTGGTCTTCGGAAGGCAGAGCTCTTAGAATCACAGAATGGCAAGGGTTGGAAGGGACCCCAAGGATCATAGAGCTCCAACCCCCCTGCCACAGGCAGGGACACCAACCTCAGGCCTGGAGCTACACAAGGTTGCCCAGGGCCCCATCCAACCTGGCCTTGAACACTTCCAGGGATGGGGCATCCACCACCTCTCTGGGCAGCCTGTTCCAGGACCTCACTACTCTCTGTAAAAAACTTCCCCCTAATATCCAATCTAAACCTTCCCTCCTTTAGCTTCAATCCACCCACCCTGTCCTGCCCCTGTCAGCCCTTTCAAAAAGCAGGTCTGTTCCCTTGGCTGAAGGTGTGGCGGAGCGCTGTCTGTCTGTCCAGCTGTGGTGCAGACCATGGTATCAAGGGCAGAGGCACGTGTGTCCTTGAACCTTGTGTCCTTAAGGGTCACTCGATGCTTAACCGTCTCTCTGAAGGGAAGACTCAAACCCTGAAGCAGACTTCCAAAAACTTGAAGTTCCATTATTTGGTTGTATTTAATCAAGAGGGTATTTTCTCCCACTGATGTTACTGAACTGTCCTGACCACACAGATTTCTTTCTTTGTCTCAATTTACCTATTTATTACATGTATATATCTCATTGTGGGGGGGTGTTTTGTCTGTGCTCTGTTTCTGCCCCACATGAGACATGAATTCCCTAGAAAATGTGAGCACAAACATCTTTATGCCAGGGTGAAGAGCAGCAGCTGGTGTGAAGTGAGCTCCCTTCTGAAGTGTTGCTGCTGGATTTCATCAGGGACCTGCTCTCCTCTGGCTGTTCTGGTGCTTGATGGCGTTTGGTAGCTGGGTTGTGTGGGAGATACTGTTCTTTCACTTTATCTTTCTGATGAGATAAATGGGGATTTAGAATGAGGGCACTAACCCCATTTTTCTGAGCACCTGGACTTTCACCCCTGCATATATGTTTTGCCAGTCACCTAATCCTAATACATTTCAAGCACCTCTCTTAAGATGACATCAAAGTGGGAATTAGACTGTAACACAGAGCCTAAAAAGCCAAATTTCTTAAATTCATTTGACTGAGTGTCACACTTCATTGCATTTCTCCTTTCTTTTTTTTTAATTCTTATTTTTTTTAATGCCTTTTGAGAGTTTATTTTGTTTTAATGTAATGCCTTTGTGTCATACAGACCTTGGGGAAGGGCAGCAGACAGGGGGCTGTCAGGGAAATAGAGCTGACTTTTGGTAAAAGTGAGAGAACTGTATTTAAGTACCTTAACTTTTAAGTCAGAAAGTGACAGTGGTTTGGTTGCATGATTTTGATGTTTGGTTTATGTCGCTATCTGCTTAAAAGTTTAGCATTGATTAAATGCTAATTTGATCAATTAGCATTGGTGGTGAGGCCCTGGCACAGGCTGCCCAGAGAAGCTGTGGCTGCCCCCTCCCTGGCAGTGTCCAAGGCCAGGTTGGATGGGGCTTTGGGCAGCCTGGTCTAGTGGAGGGTGTCCCTGCCCATGGCAGGGGGTTGAACTAGATGGGCTTTGAGGTCCCTTCCAACCCAAACCAGTCTATGAAATTATCTATGTTCTTCCTTCTTTCAGACTCTATGATCAACAAACAGATAAACAAGATTTCAGTGATATCCCTAAACCAGAGAAACTACTGTATGAAGACCTTGAAGAACAGATTTCTTCTCTTGAATGTAAGTTTTAGTGCATTTAACACCTTAGGGCTCAAGAGTTGTAAGACCAATTGCCTTGCAATCTGACTGATGTTGGAAGTAAGAAAAGCAAACTGCTTCAGGTGATGAGGGATTTAATTTCTTTATATTTGCATCTTTAGAGGAGAAGGGTATGTTGGAATAAATCAGTTCTGAAATTCCTAAACATACTTTTTCTTCAGAAATGTTGCTTTACCTTGTTTTGATTAACGTTGTGGGTCTGACAGTTGTTTCAGAATGTTTTAAAACTGAGTAGGATTTTCTTTTAAACCAGCAAAGTGTACTCCTGGTACACAAATGAACTTCAGGCTCTGTTGTATTTGCTGCTAAAGTAAAACTCCAAGGGGTGTTTGTCACAGACCGATATCAGAGTGGTATTCCCAAACTGGAATTCTGCAGACAGATCTCTGCAGCCACTACATGTAGTTTTGTTGACTTTTCCTTCAGTAACTCAGGCTTAAATAGAACCATGAATTAGAAGTTACTCTAGGAATCTGTCAATGTGTGAAGAACACTTGCAATTATGCTGTCATCTCTGAGCATCATCTCTGAGCAGTTTGGGAACATGTGGATCATGTCATGAAACATGAATTTTATCCTTTCTCCCCTCCCCCCACCCTGAGGCCAGCATTTTTATTTATTTACATTTCTGCTATCTGCTGTTTGCAGGAAGAATTTTGACATCAGGTGGTGGTTTGCACTGCATGCTTCAAAATGTTTCCTTCTTTCTGTCTGCTGCAGTCAAGGCTGCAGGGTTAATGCTGGGAAATTTTGGCTAACTAAGCTACTGTAGAAAGAGGAGGATAATAGAAGTTAATGCACTGTGTAGCCATCTATATGGAGAGGGAAATGGTAGCACAGGCTTTATTGCCCAGCTTTTCAGCATCTGAGCAACATCTTAATGTTGGATCTGAGCAGCTTTATTGCCCACAGAGCTGTGGGTTTAAAGTCAGTGAGGCTGTCAGTGAGAAGGGAGGGAAGGGTGAGCTAAACACCTGTCCCACTTCCAGACTTTGTGAGGGATTAAGTCCTGAGACTGATGGAGACAGGCACGTCATCAGGTAGTGTAATTAAATTCAAAGTTGGCAAAGAGCTTGTAATTATTGTATGGCAGAGTTAGAATCACTGATTTCAAAGAAAATACTCCTAACTGGGGAGAGTGTTTTCCTGGGTCTGAGGCAGGCTTAGTTCTTTTGGTTGCAGTTAGGCCATATGGAGGATGGAGCCAGGCCCTGGCTCGCTCTCCTGAACCTTTGAGAGTTGCCTTTCAGTGTTTTAAAAGCCAGCCTGACAGAGAAGATCCTGTTTGTTTCAACAGCAAATGCACTGATAGCATTTAGCAGTGACTGGCAGAAGCTGGTAACTCATCTATGCATTTCTCTGCAAAGTTTTGCTCAGTATATTTGTTGGTTTGTTGGTTTTTTAAAATTTATTTAGTTTTCTTTTAATAAGCTTTAAATGCATTATCTGGATGTGAACTGAGCCTGTAGCCACTAATGGTTTCTACTTGGTTAGTTTCTGATTTCTTTCTTTACTTTTGTGTTAGAGACTCTCAGGAACACGTCACATATGTCACTTTTATCCCATAAAAATGTGTTGTCTTTTGAGTGTTGGTAGTGCCTTATCTTGGTCTTATGTAAAACATACATCAAAGTCACTTTCCTGGTGAAGCTGGTAGGACTTCTGTTGCTTTTGTAAGGAACCAAAAAGATTCTCATACCTTAAAACCCATCAGTTTGGCAGAAGCTTTCTGTGATGCTTCCACCTATAATTCCCTAAAAAGCATTTCAATTAAAAAGATTGAGAGCACTCTGAGAGAGAGGGTGATCCATTTGGATGCCTTGTTTTCCTTTGTGCAAAATATTTCAATTTTATTGTAGTGTGGAAAAGAAAACCACTTGAAACCTTGGAGTAACCTTTGAAGGGTGGGAGGTGGGTATTTCCTCAGCCCCAAACTTAAGGAGAGTTATGAGGTCGCTGTAGTGTATTACACTGAATGCTTGCAAAAATGGTCCTGCATGCTTCAGTTTGGCTACCTAGAGGTGATGGCTGCAGCTGACTCTGTATCACTTGGCATCCTTCTCCCAAAAAACCGAGCAGCCTGCACCCTCTGCCGAGACTCGAGCCGCGCCCCGGGCTCCGCAGCAGCGGTCACAGGGCAGCGCAGCAGCGGGGGCGCTGCAAACCCGGAGCCGCGCTCCTGCGCTGGGAGAAGGAAGTCCAGCACAGGCCTCCCCAGTTAGCACCCTGCGTTGGAGGAGGCAAGGGTCCTGGTAAAGAAAGAGAGTCATAGAATGGCAAGGGTTGGAAGGGACCCCAAGGATCATAGAGCTCCAACCCCCCTGCCACAGGCAGGGCCACCAACCTCAGGCCTGGATCTACACAAGGTTGCCCAGGGCCTTGGGATCAAATAATTGAAGGTGGTTTCATGTGCCTGGGAAGGATGAGCTGAGCTTGGACGTGTCCTTTCCCTGTGACCTGTACCCTGATTATCTAAAGAAACAAAACTGCTCTGGTTTTCTGTTGTATATTTATTCATTAATCTGTTAGAGCTTCGTAAACAGATGCGTTCCAGGGGCTCATTTCAAAACTAACAATTCTGTAACCAAAGAAGCCAGAGCAGCCTCTGATGATTGTGACTCCCAGGAAGGCGGCCGAGCGGGAGGGAGGATGCTCAGTCAGCGCGGGCGCTTGTGCGTCGCGGCTCGGCCATTCCCACACTCGTGTCCCTTGCTGCAGCCGCTATTGTAATCAACAAATAATGAAGCCTTTGTTCACGTTTCTTCTCCAGCTCGGGGAGACATTCCAGAGCAGTGTGCAACTGATGCCTTGTATCCATCTGGGGACATGGTCAATGGGAACCGTGTCACGGGCTCTGTGCGAGCAGCGGCCGCGTCGCGGCAGGACCCGGGTGAGTCCCCAGCTCAGGGACAAAGGGGGGCGAGTGCCCGGGCTGGATGGCAAATGCCTGGAACAAAACACCCTGTGTTCAGCAGTCTGGAGCTGTGTGTGCTGAAGTGAGGAAAACAGTGTGAGGAAGAGGAAGGACTGTGTTTCCTTTTGCTTTACTCTGCGAGGATGACTTTTTAGCCCTGGTTTTGGTTAAATTTAGTTTTGATTTAAACACTTTTGCCACCCATCCCACCCCCATGTCTGGCTTGTGGGGAGATGCTTTTGGTTTGGTTTTTCCTTTTCCCATTAGGATAATTGTTAAACATTGTTTCTGCTCTTGACAGAAATAAGAGTTGAAAAGTTTGGAGCTGTGGGTTTGGTTGTTTTTTTTTCCCCCTGGTTTTTAATGTATTTCATGCACTGCTTGTCTGGATTTATATTGTTGTTTTGTTTGTCTTGACTGTTCCCAAACTGCATTGGGTAGATGAGGAGGATTTCAGTGCAGCATATGCTGCTTTTCTCCTTCTCCTAGATGGAAGCATTACAATTTTTATTTAATTTTTTTTTCTTAAATTTATGGAGGAGCTTTTCTTGCTTCTAACAATTTGCAGTATTTATTTTGCCCATCTCATTACTATCTGAACGCTGTCCTACTCAATGCAGCTCTTTGAACATACTGGTCACATGGGCAGTGTCCCCTGCAGTCACCCCTGAAGGTTTTTTAAGTACTTTGCTTTATAAATGTAAGAAATTGTATCCAGCTGGATTGCAGAGGGGGAAAGAATATAGCAACATGAGACACAGATCAGGTTAAAGTGTGTAGAGGTGGGGGGAAATGTTACCAGGTACCTAAGAGTAACTTTGGTGTTGCATAGCTCTTGTATGTATTGCATAGCTCTATATTGTGTACACAGTGTATATATAGTGTGTATTGTGTATATACACAGTATAGAGCTAGGCAGTACACACAAGCTATACAATATATGTCCAGTTGTTTTTCACTTCCTGTTAATGTTGTACAGGCACCTGTTACCTGTTGTTTTGATGCCATAGTAGATTACAGAGCTACATAAATCACAGGTGTTGAAATAATTTTCCACAGCAGTGCTGGATCAAAGACATGTTGCAGAACAGAACAGCGAAGCTGAGGAAAACTTAGAAGAGGAAAGGAAAGCAAGAGAAGGAAGGACCGGGAGGGAGCAACAGGAAGCGTTGGAAGGAGAACAAAAAGAAGCAGGGAAGCTTAACAAGGAGGTGGGGATTTTGGTGTTCTGATTTCTGGCAGTAAGGCAGCTTTGCAGTGCCATGTGTTGTAGGATTGATTGCTCTGTGTGCTACTTGGTTAAAAATAGGTTTTATTCTTTAAGTGAAAGCGGTAGTGGCGGAGTTCTTTTATCTCCTTGTCTGGGTAACCAGAGCGCTGCGCTAGCATGTCTCCTTCTGCCAAGTAACTTCTTCACTGGAAACAGATGCTTTTTCTTCCCTGATGCCTGGAAGCAGAAGCTGCAGTTCCCTGGCCAGGGCTTTGCTGTCACTGGGCTGTCGGAACAAGCGGTACTTTCTCTGACTTCCTGGTCTGGACCGCTGCTGGTGGGACAACACCAGAACGTGTTTGTGTCTGTCTGCTCAGTAGCCTGTGTCAGGGTATCTAGGGCACTATATTGGAAGTAGAAGTTGCCAGGAGACCTTGAAGAGTTCACTTAAATCCCTTGGAGCTGATGTGGCCTGAGCTGAAATAAGTGTTTTGGACTTCCAGGACCTGTATCACACTTGAGTTCTTGTTCCTTCCCATTTCTTCTTCCCCTTCCCACCCTTATGGTGAATCTGATGCAGTGTGGCAGCGCTGATCAGGGGTGCTCATGCTGCCCTTCCCGCCAGCAAACCGGGCCCCTCAAGAAGCTTCCATACCTGTGTCAGCTCAGCTTCTTTGGCTCATGTGTAGGTGTCACACATAGAAGCCTCGGGCCTCACAGCACCACAGGAACCCTCACAGGGTCAGGGTGGGATTGCTTCAGTGTCACTTCTTGAATGCTGTTTGGAGTTGTGTGTTTTACTGTGGTTAATGTGAAATCCTGCTTGTAGTGCAGGCATTAAAGTGTAAAAGTGCTTTTCTTGAGCTGATCAGTATTTAATTTTGATTTCCTGTCTTTAAGTGGATCCAAGACTCAGTGAAAACAGATGAAGAAAAAGAGGACAAGGAGGAGGCAAAACCAGGAAGCAGTAATTCTGGTGCTGAAGAGAATGTAAAGGATCCTACTCCAAATCCATTAGAAAAATACATGAGAATAGTTCAGCAGAAGAGACAGCAGGAACTGGCAAACAAGGTGGTTATTCTCAAAAGTGAGCCCCAAAAGTATTACTGACTGCATTTCTGTATTCTTGCTAAGTGTGCTTAGCTCATAGTAGTCTCAGTTTTCTTCAGGTGTTTTATTGATTCAGCAAGCTTTATGTAAGGACCTGCAGCACTGAGTGTTTGGACTTATATTGCAGAAATGTGTTGATTCACAAGAAAAAAACATCTAAAACCTTTCTCCTGCAAGGGATTCTGGTAGCCTGGGGGAGGGGGCTTGTTGCCATTTTTTGGGGGGTACTAGGAGAGTATTTACATTTAAATGTCCTCAGTTTTTCATTTAAACTGTGTTTCAGTGCAGTTTGAATCTCCACAGGTCAGTCTGTGTCCCACTAACACACCTGATAGAATTTATTCTAGCAAAATGGAAAATAATGACCTTAAAGGCCACGTGTGTGCACTGTGAGAGCAGACTGCAGCATGCAGATGTTCAGATGTTGTCCAAACCTGATTTTCCAAAGCATTGTTATTCCAGAGGCAATGCAGCTTTTGTGGAAGCAGTGGGCTCCTTCAGGCAATGGTTATTTTCAGTGTGGTGTCTTAAAAATCCAGATCCTGTTTTTAGAGTTGCTTAAATCTTTAAGGACCGGTTACAGAAAGTGTGTTTGTTTTCCTCTTGGTTGCCAGGACCCAAAAAAAGAAGACACAGAGGAGGTCTCACTCAGAGAGGGACTCCTGTCTGGTGAAAAGGATGACAGCAGGTAAGTCAATTGCTTCTGTTACTCCATATTAATAGTTACTGCATGAATTATGGTTCAGAGCCATCTGCCTTCTTACAAAGCAAAATAGACTAGCACTGAAAAGCAAATGCTTTGGAAAAACTGAGGATCCTTCTGCTTCTCACACAGGTGAGTTAAGCACTGGATGGGATTGGGATCTGGGAACTGCAGTCAGTCACCTCTTTCATTTCCTGTGGCAAAAACCTTGTATCTGCCATGGAGCAGCATCCCTGTTCCCTTGCAGGGAGCTGAGGCACCGGGGCTGCTCTTGGGCAACAGCCCTGCGACGGTCAGTCCGGGCTGCACCCTGCACAGTCCCTCAGTATTAGCTGTGCCTGCAGCGTGATGGTTACAGGCCAGACCCCCCAGTCCCGGCGGGGGGGGCCTACAGTACCCATCCTGACTTGTATGGGGGTAGTGTTCTTTTCACCAGGTAAGTCCTGCCTGGGCAGTACCGCTTTTTGACAGAGGGGTTGGCTTTCTGGCCATGAAGGCTCTCGTCCTCACCCTTCAAGGCTTGTGAATTTACTTTTGTTTGCTGACACAGCAAGGGGGTTGCAGCAGGGGCCCAGGCCCTTCACTGGCCATTTTAAACACGTGTTTAGATTCACAGGTAGGAATTACCTTGGCCTCATACTGCTTTCTTTCCCTCCTTCCTATCGTTCCTCCAGCACTGCAGGCATTTCTCAGGGAGACATGGATGACAACTTCTGGTGAACAATGGCTACTGAATTTTAAAAAAATATTATTATTATTAAATAAAAATGTTTTTAAAGTGGCTTTCTGTCTGTAAAAAGTTGTAATAAGTGCTAGGCCCCAAGCTTGCAGGCTGTAGCGTTATAAATTAATAAAGCTGATTTTTTTGGAGCTGTCTCATGACTCAGTCATTGAATTCAGCGAGCGAGTCCTGCTGTGCTATTAACCCCCAAGGAGATCCTTGAGGGGCTGTGAGAAGGTTAAAAGCTGTGTAAGGAAGCGAGTCTGTACATTCAGGCTGTGGGCCTGAAGGCCTGTCACTTCTGACAGCTTTCCAAGGGGGGTGTCCTGTCCCCCCCCCACCCCACAGCCCCTTCCCCTGCAAGATCTACAAGCTGTAGGACAAAGTACTGGAGTAGAGGGAACAAAAAATTCCGTGGTCATCAGGTTTTGGAAGGTGAGCCCTTGCTTGCACCTCTTGAGGGAGTGCAGTATGAGAGACCCAATCTGTCTGCCCCTTCTGCTGCCGGGGCAGGGAAGACAACGATTCTAATGGTGGCCTTAGCGCGCGCGTCACCTTGTCGGTATTAACCAGCCCAGAACGAGAGATTCAAATGAAGCTGCTATTTAACTCATCTTTATTTAAGCTTTGTATTTTGTAGGTAGATTATAGGCAAGATCATTAAACTTTATTTACAGTATAAAACACAGTATCAATGAAGTAATTTTGGGTGGCAGCATATATTACAACTCGCACTGCATTTGAGGCTGCTCATCTTGACCTGACTACAGGAACACGAAGCCAAGTTTGACAGAATTTAAGGGCGAAACCCACAGCTCTGGCTTGACTCCCCTGGCTGGTGAAAGCCCACGGGCCAGAGATGTGATGGAAACGAGCTTTGCTTTTAGACCTCAAGGTAAGGAAGCGATTTGGCAGCTACTCCTAATTTGCAGCTCTGCTTTGTTTGGTGTAGTGGCACTGCTGGCATCCGCAACATTTCCCAGAGGCTCCTTCTGCGTGAGGTCAGGAACAGGGCAGGTAGCGCTCGTTGCGTTACGCTGGCCTGCAACAACTACAGGTAGTAGTACTTCATGGCCTGGAACAACTATGGGTCGTACTTCATGCCAGAGCCACTCCCAGACGTACCGTGCTGAAGCAGATGCCTGCAGCGCACCCTTCCTCAGCAGGGGAGCCAAGGGAGGCCGCTGAACGAAAGGTGTTCAGCTTCAGAGGGGGAGAGGGGCGTAAAGCCCGGAGCTGCACCGGTACGGAGGAGCTGTAGGGCTGTTTTCAAATAAGCATACACGAGTGTTGGCTATTATCTACAAATATTTATTTTAACACTTGGATGTAACTACAGGAAGCCCTTGGCACTGATAGAAAATATTGATTCACTGTTAGGTTACAAAAATTTATACATAGCAAAATTTAATGCTCTTTACATAAAAATATTAGACTACTTAAACAAAACTTCAAAAACTCCCAGTAATAGCTACACTGAATTAGAAAAGAATTAGGCTTTAAGACACTGCCTCCATTATTACCCTTATGCAAACACTGGGCTAGAACATCACCTGCGTTGCTGTAGAAATGTCTCCTTCATGCAACAGGTAAGAACATACACTAGGCTATTTCGTCATATTTGCTCTACATTGATCATTAACTTCGCCCCCTCTTTTGAAACTGTCAAATGAGACTTCAATACTTAACAACCAAAGGAAAAAAGTTATATTTGAAGAAGTTAATGCCCCCCCCCGCCCCAAACGCCTTTTCTCTTAATACTGACTCGAAGAAATTTGTGCTTCCTTTCATTTATATTCAGCAAACAGTCAAAAACTCTCATCAGACCAAGCGTCAGCTTAACGTGGGTGAGACTCAAATAGTTCATATTTGTTTTTCCCAAATGACCGATGTATGTTACTTTTCCCCCCAACATTTATATATATATATATATATCATATAGAACAAACACCAAGTATACCACCACTAATACTCAAGATATCACTGAATGCTTCTGAAAAAGAAAAAAAAACAACCCCCCCAAACCAACCCATTAATTAGAAGGCAGACTTCTATGGGAAACGACTTTGAAATGGCACCAGTTTTGTCATCGGTTTTTCTGAACACCACGGGTTTTTTCCTCAATGTGCTAATTAACTTGTAAAAAGGAAAACATGTAAGCACTGACTATAAATCTGCTAAGCACCAAGATAGATAGAGAAAGGTGGACATCCTGTATTCAGGTTTATGGCTGTAATTTGTATTGTTTGTCTGAGACTCTGCAAACTTTCTCATCCGCTGGTTTGGAATAGGCGGATCGGTGTCATTTTAATAAGGTAACACTTTTCACTTGCTTAAAACAATGTAGGATAATGGTCTCCTGCTGCTGTATAAATGCTAAGACATTTATAGAAAATAAATATTAAGGCAAAGCTGACATTTATTTTCAAAGAAGGGGAGCATTATCCAGATCCGGGGATCTACATTCCATTAAATAGTTACTAAAAAAGATTAAAACTTGGGGCGCCTGCTCAGCACTCCCGTAGGCGCAGGGGCGTGACTGCTGCAGCGTTAACAAAGCGTGGCACCAAAGTCGAGCGGCTGCTGCGGTGCCCCGAGTAAGGAGCCTGCAAAGGCGGCCCCGCTGCCACCAGGGAGCTGCTGCAACTGTGCTGCCAGGTGAGCAGTCCGAAAGCTCAGCCGGCCACAGCTGCGTTCGGTGTGTGGACGGAGACACTAAGCCACACGTCGTCACGCGTGCCTTCGCCTAAGGTCTGTACAGAGAGAGAGAGAGCTGGGGCCTGCTGGTCTGGAGCTCCCGCCACGCTGTGGTGCAGGGCGTCACGCGGCGGGACACGGCAAATACTAAACACCAAAAGGTCTCGAAGAAGAATAATTTGGTCACTTATTGTGAAGTGTTGCCTTTTAAAATGCCTGGAATAAACCCCCCATTCTCTGTATGAAAGGATGGAAGATTACCCACGGGAAGATTTCCCTATGAATGTGTTCCAGGAGCTGGAATGTGAAGCTTTTGCACTTCCCTCTAATTTTGTTTGGTAGACACACATCTGTACTGCAGAGCAGCTATTTGCTGATTTGTCAGAGCTACAGAATTCTTCTGCTGAATTACTGTGGCAAACATTTATGTGTAAGAATTGAGTTGCTCTTTTGACCGAGACTGGATATCCTGAAGCTCCTGCTCTTCTTTTGCTTTGATATCTTGGTAGGCCTGCATTTTGCTCGCATCCTTTAAGTAGGCCCAGTTAGAAGACAGTATCATGAGGAAGTGGATCTGGAAGAGAAGGGTGAGCATGATGGCTAGTGAGCATGTCAAGAGGCAAAGCAAGCTGCTAGTTAGATTAATAGACGCTCTTTAAAAACAACAACCAAAAAAACCAGTTATTCTACGTTAATAAGCATTCTGTTATTCAAACGAGCACAGAGGCTACTTTCAGAGATCTCTAGAGTTTGGCATGCTAACACTTCAGTTGGTTATTCACACTTCAGAGAAAGTTAGTGTAACAGTAATAAAATGAGCTACGGAGTTGTACGGATCGATTAAAATGCAGAATGGGGGGGGGGATGGGGGGGGAGCAGGAGAGAAGCTTTGTACGTGGAAATACATGTCGTGTGTAAACTATGAGGCGCTCCGAAGAACCGCTTCCTCAGGTTACGGTGCTTGTGCGTATCCAAGCCCAGATCCTGGGAACTCTTTTCCCCCAAGAAGCAGATGAGAATTCCACCCTCCCCCTGGAAAAAGCCTGAAACTGTAAATGGTTTTATTCACGTGACTGAGGCTACATCATCACATTGAAGAGTTAAACAACACAACACCAGTCCAGAACTAAGCAAAAGCATGCAATCTCTGGGTTAAGGCATCTTCATCGTGTATTTTTACAACTACATTTGAAACTTCCATTGTCCAACCTCAGGTGAAGAGTTTATATCATACATAGCAACCGGGTCTTTTTGTTTGTTGTCTGGTTTCTAAAATTATTGTGTGGGGTTTTTGCTAGTTTGCACATTCGTCTCTTCCCATCGCTTCTTTTCACCATACTTCATGTGAAAGAAAAAAAAAAAAGATCTACACCTGAAAAACACAGATTCCCCTCACCTTTTTGTTTGTTTTGTTTTCAATCCCAAGAGTGCAAAAAGGCCTCTAGGATCTCTGCATGGTTTTGCTTCCATACTTACAGTTGTGAGATCTGGCTACTGAGAAATCAGTTACTAAAGAGCAGACGCTGTTCGTACGCCGTTTCTGACTAGTTCAGGGTCCCAAAGAAAGAAGGTGATTGTTGGACGCAGAGCTAATACATGGCTGTTACCAGAGAGTGTGATTTGAGAATAACCAACTGCATCATCCGTGCACCGGAGACAGAAGCCACCTAACTCGTAATACCTGGGGGGCTTCTGATCCCTGCCCAAGGAGACCGGCACTGCTTCGCTAGTCCTGTAGCTTTTGTAGTGGCATATAGTTTGTGCTCGGGGTGGGGAGGGGGGCATTTGGTGTTGAGGATGAAGAGGAAATTAGCAATCGTGACCCTGAACCGTTCCAGTATTGGCTTTAGAGACGACCGCTAGAAAGCGAGCGGAGACTCGGAAGGGAAACGTCCCGTCTTCAGAGGCTGCTTTACCAAGGCCCCTGCAGTAACTGAGTCCTCTCGACATGCACAAATAGCCAGATCTCACCCACGTGGCAGTTGATACACAAGAAGTCATTTTATTAATCCGATCAGCTAAGTGACGCTTACTGCAGCTATTTACAAGTACTGTAACACGGTTGGAAAGCTAGACTTTCAGCCTAGGGTGTCAGTGGGGTTTCGGGCTACGCAACGCAGCTCTGCTCTTTACTGGGCTTATACAATTTAGAATTTAGTGCAGCAATCTTCCCGACTCTTAAACTTCAAAACAGCATAGTTATATGTAGTAGCCATCATGTAGATCAGCTGGTGGAAGAGAACAAAATACAGGAGAGTAAGATACAACAAGGTGACGGCTCGAGCCCGCGTGGGTGACTGTCGATAACTGTTTACAACAGGCGTTACTCTGAGCTTCCTCCGGGGTGAAGATGAGAGAGAAATAGGGAGCCGTGTTATCTGGGGAGGGTGGGCTACCTGTGCCTATTTCACCAACAAGCAGTGGCTATTACACCTGGATTTGGGTGGCACTGGGTTAGAAGCTGGCAGCTAGAGGAAGTGTTAGAGATACGAAGCGGGTCATCCTGTGAACACTCCCTTTCTCCAACTGCTGCCTGCAACTGGCACTGAGGGGCTGGACCAGTCGCAGTGCCTGTGCCCAGACAAAGAAACCCAAGAGGTCACAAGTGACTGAGCAAATAAATGGCAAAAAATGAGAACAAACAGCAGAGGGAACAACAGAAGTAGTGGGTAGGAGCAGGATTCTCGAAGGACATGCAAAGAATTCTATTCTAAGGATGGGAGTGGGGGTTTAAGGTGACTTCTTAAAGCAAAAATTCGGGACCCGCTGACCTGGCACGACCACACCACAGTGGCAAACGCTGGTGATTACTGCTCACCCTCTCCATAACCTCTAGTACCACTACTTCTCAGATACACAGAGCTTAATCTTAAAGCATCTCAGGCCTGAAAGCAACACATTACACAATAGAACAACGAAAAGCGCTACCCACCAGTGCTATGACGGTGGCACCAGCTCCAGCACAAGCCACAATGAACAGGTGGTAGGACATGTAGAACTAGAGGAAAAACAGGTGAAAAGTATTGAAGTAATGGAGGACAGTATAAAATGCATCTCAAGCGTTCTAGAGAATAAAGGTAATAAACCCGTCTGCGTAACGATGCATTCAGAGCTTTAGAGAACAAAAAAGTTCTGAAATAACGTTCATTTTCTGGATGACCTAACACAGAATCATTTCAGGGTTGTGTTTAAGTTGATCTCTTTACACTTAATCAGCATTACATTCTCTCCAAAAAACCTCCACTGAGTTATTTTTCAAGTGCCTCGGAGGTGAAGGCTGTGCGCGGGTTTTGTTTCTGTACCTCATTGGTGTTGCAGATGTTCTCTAAAATCGGGCCACAGGCTTTGCCAGGTACAGCGTTCCAAGGGATAATACCTGAAATACCACAGCAAAAGAAACCACTAATTTTAGCGATCGACAGGCGCCTTCTGTTCCTCTCCCCTCTTTTTTCCCGCCCACCTGCCAGTTGTGTGTTCCCATTCTGGGCATCCGCGGGCTGACCAGCACAGTCTCGAGTTGGCAGGAGGAATTAAAACCACTCAAGTTGCTCCTCCTTCTTATACAGAGGCTGGCTGCCAAGACATGTTCTCAGATGTGGTTTTCCCATATGGCAGCCAAATGGTTGGTTGGGTTTCTTGCACTTTGGGTCCAGTTACACACACTGCCTACTACTCCCCCACTCAGCACTGACAGGGGTAATCTGCATCTCAGAGGTACTTGGCACCTTTCAGGATAGCACTTACTAGATTAAGTTCTCCTTGAACAAGTCGCTGCTGTGGAAGAGTGTGAATATGGAGCTGAAGGCAGGAATTGCAGAAGGATTGGGAGCTTTTTCCCCCCCCTTTTCTGGTTTTGTTCCAGTAGGTAAAAACGCATTAAGTGAACACCGCTACAGGAAAATTCAGTCTGCCTTTACCTCAGGTACTCCCAATTACTTCTCTTACAGGACTTAAAATCTGAAAAGTCAACAGGATGTAGGAGGTTTAAAATAACCTAAACTTTCAGGCCTGCAACAGATGGAAAGCTTAAGCAGAAGCCGTCTGAAAGAGGAGAAACCCAGTTTGTCTCCTCAGGTGGTTGGAATTAGCAACTCTGTAAGGGGCAGGTCATTGAAATTATCTCAGGATGGTATGGCTTTCAGAAAGATTTTATAGGATTTACTTTAAAGCCTAATTCTTCTCTGCAACTGCAATATACACTTGAAGCCTTTTAGCTATCGCTTCCACCCAAAAATTTGGGAGGACAGTTCAGTGGGACAAGCTGCCCCTTAAGGAGCTGCTCCCTCCCATCACTCATTGAAACCCAAACGATTTTAGTGATCAGAGGAATGGCACAGCCCTACGTGGTTCTGGTATCGCTGCCTCTCTGGGTAGCAGAGAGGTGGAGGACCACATCTCCCCATACTCCCAGGCTTTGCTGCTGATGTCTTCCCAGCCTCTCTTGCTGTCAGCTGCTAAAATAGGATTCAAACAACTGAACTTGCTGCTTTTAAAATAAGAACACCACAACTTCTCCAGCTGGACTTCCAGCCCTGATAGGAAAGCAAAGCCAAGGTTGCTTTCTCAACTCTGAGTCTGTTATCTCAGCTCTGAATGACGTAGCCCAAAGGAAGCAGCAATCCATGAAAACGCTAGCTGAAATGAAGCCAAAAGCAACAGTGACAAGCACTTTTCTGCACAGGGGAAGCTGAAAAGATTCATCTCAGGAAAAGCTCACCTTAAGGAATGAGCTGCTTGAAAAGCCTGGCCCCATTTTAAACCACAGCCCCCACTCCTCGCCTACCTGCACCCCCTTGGACTTCTGTGTGTCATCAGAAAGCATTTTTAATTCATTAACAGGTAGGGCAGAGTCCCCATTGCAGGGTTTTGGTCTCTTAGCTGGAAGTAATCGTTAGAGCAAAGTTCAGGTGTTAAACCTCGTATTTAAATGCAAAAGCAGTTTCCTGACAGGAAAGCCCGTATGTGTATAGGTTTGAAAACCAGAGCGGGGTTGCCTCATTCTCAGCGCTCTTTTCAAGCAGTTTATTTTGAGGTGGATCTGGTTTTAAGCCTAATATTACAGTACTGGAAACCACCTCAAAACCCCCGTTTTAGATAAGTGACTTGCCAGTTCAGTTAAATTGATTGCATCTGGAAAGAGACGGGCATTATCTGAATTAATTGGGAAAGTCATAGCACGTTCAGAGGCACGAGAGGCTTTCGCATGTGGCTCGTCTTGATAAGGCTGAGAGAAAACTACCGGAGAGAGACCGAGGAGAAAGGGTAAGGCAAGGTTTAATGGGGATGAAAGCAAGTACCGTATTGCCGGATATCCACGCAGATCTGGTCCCCTGGAACTGTCACATTTGTCTGAAGAGATTTGATGACTTCGCAGGTTGACCATATGTTATAGAACATAAAGACAGGCACAGCAGAGAAGCCAAAGACCCCAAGCCAGGCCACTCCGAGCACGTAGGTAAGGAAAACAAACTGGGCAGAGAAAACACAAGCACTTTATGTTTATTCTGTGAAAAGAACAGTTGAATTTTCCTTAAAAGTGCTTCAAAGTAATCTTTAAGCATGCTTTCAGAAACCAAGTGATAAAACGTTCGATTTCCAAGCACAAATAAAGTCGTCAGCCTCGCTGATTACAAACACTTCGGTCCTTTAAGCGCTGCCACAAAAGCAATTCAGACGTTTCCTCCTTCATCAGCCTGCCTGAGCAAACAGCTTGCTCTCCTAAAAGAGCAGCCCATTAACGTCTCAGGATTCTCAGTGAAGCAGGGATGCTGGTTGGAGGCTAAAACCAATAAAACTCCAACAAAAGCAATTTAAGGAGGTGGGTTTTTTAATTAACTGCAACATACTAGTGTTTCCATACAAATGGCAAACCAAAGCAACGGAGCGAATCGATGAGGACAGAGCTGTCCCATACTCCCTGGCTTATTGACATTGATTTTGAGTGGAACGTTTGAGAATACCTGTTTTTGAAAACATACCATGACCACTGCACAGCAGATCAGAAAACTTCATGTGATCTAATGCATGTTGCCAAGAAGAGGATGTTACTTTACCTTAATCACATGTTTTCCCTTGAAATTTGCTCATTTGGGTTTGTGTTTAAAAAAACCCCCAAAATAATGATTATGACACATATTTTCTTTAGTAAATGATGATAAGGGATGGCACCCATTGCTTTGGAAATCTCCAGCTTCCCCCTCCCACTGGACATCTTCCTTATAAAGTTTTATGGTGAAACAGTAGCTCTGGCATGAGTTCCTGACTCCCCCCTGCTGGTGGGACTGGGAATTGGATCCTATTTGGAAAGCCAGGTGTATGGGGGGGATGCTGTTCCACCTTGCACGTTCCCTTTTCACTGTTATTTAGCCGTGTGTGGCCGGAAAGGCTTTGCTCCCAGTGAAGCGCTGATGCCGTACCGTCCCACTTGAAAGCTGTGTGCCAGAGGAGAACAGCAAGGATGGGCAGGGGTCTGGGTCTCAGCCTGACCCAGAACTGAGGGACTGCACTCACGCTGCAGCGGTGACAGCTTGCACCCTCACAGGTTTTTGTCCAGACGCGCTGAACAAGCCTGGAGAAGTTCTAGCAGAGGGAGAGTGACTGGCTGGGTTTTAGTCAGCGAAGGGGGTGTGCATGGGGAGGTGGAAGGGTTTGCAAAACTAAGGGCCAGGAACGCCCCCCCCACTACCCTTTAATTTATGCACAGCTACAGGGAGATCTCCTGCTCATGATGCCTCAGGTCGCGCCACAGGCCAGAGCCGGACGCTTTACGTGAGAGCTGGGAATTCTCTCTTTGGATTTTGGTAAGGACCAAATGGACCAGCTTAAAGGATTTCTACAGATACACTGTACAGACAGTGTGGTTTTGCATATGTGTTTGAGGGGAAGTACACAAAACTTTTAAAATAGCCGGGGAAAAAGGGAAAGGCGCCGGCTCTCACATTTAATGTGGTAACTGTGGGAAGCGGCTGTTGTGCAACACCACAGCCAACACAAATAATTCAGGCGATTTGGAAGTCTATCTCTCCTAATAACCTTATGCAGCATGGAAGGGACTGCCTTTCAGGACCTCACTCAGCAAGTAATGGGGGAAGAAGTAGAGGAGGGAATAGAAAGAGGGGGGAAACACACACCACCCCCCACTAACAATGTATGTTCTAAAGCTTGTCATCTGTCCCCAGCTGCAGATGCTCTGTTAAGGTATTATACCTTGTTGTAAACCTTGTTGTAACCCTGGTGTTTTTGGCAGCTCTACCACTACACGGTGACACAGAGGCATTTTTACGCTGTGACTGTCACCACTAACCACCGATGCATCTTACCAGAGCTCCAAGCCATTACTCAGCTCCTAAAATGTCTCCTTGATTGTGTGGACAGATATAGGAAACATGAAAACTCATTTTCCTGTCCTGTTTCCATGCGTGACGCTGGTATTTGTATGAGCAGCTGGCAATCATGTGCCTGCAACCACTCAACAGCACAAACAACTGTCTGCACTAATGAGATGCAGGTAAGTGTATGCTTCTGCTGTGTTTTGGATCTTTGGAAAACATTGCTTTAGATCTGATTTTGCTCCTTGTTGAAGATCATACTGGCTAGAAAAAGAGCGAGCCGATAGCTGCTTAACTGGAAAATGATCAGATGT
Source organism: Laterallus jamaicensis coturniculus (assembly GCA_022605575.1). Taxonomy (NCBI): domain Eukaryota; kingdom Metazoa; phylum Chordata; class Aves; order Gruiformes; family Rallidae; genus Laterallus; species Laterallus jamaicensis. The sequence continues at coordinate 2,587,140 of JAKCOX010000034.1, forward strand.
CTTATTTTTACTAGCTCTTGAAAATTTCAATAAATATCCAAGAGCAGAGTGGAAAATTGTTAGCCCTCTTGAAAATAAACACGCATCTCCTTTGTATTTAACCAGCTGAAAGTACCTATTTTTTTTAAGTACAGGATATAGATTGTGTATTAAAATGCAACAGTCACATCAAAAGCCTCTTCTCTTTTCACCCACACTTGCCCGTGGGCGATCTGTCATACTGCTTCGCTTCCTCCGTAACTACGAGCTTTGAATTCAGATTCTCAGAAGCAGCTTTGAAATCCTGCCTCAGAAACACAGTTAGGTTTCTCTTCTTGCAGAGCCTGCCCGGGGGGGGGGGGGGGGGGGGCAACGTGGGTGAGAATCTGAAGTTTTATTTTTAGTTAAACTTGGTTTAAAATTTTTGTTCTAATACAGAGGAAGAATGCTGAAGGGAAGACGGCTCCTAACTTCAAGGCTCAAGCGTTTCGGCTTTGCAAGACTCACAGCTGTACCTGTTTGCCTTCTGCCAGCTGCAGAAGCAAGGTGGCAATACTCGCCCTTGGGGACTGTTTGGCTGAAGGATATGGACATCCCTGAGGAGAAAGGACTATGGGAGTCAGAGGCAAATGATTATGGAAGTCCAAGGCTTTGCAGTTGGTGGTTTAAACAGCCCTACAAACCACAGCCATTTTAAAAATGTTTAAAAGCACAAATTTCCTATTGTCTCACATCAAGTGTTGTAACATGAGCAGTTTCCACCAGCTTAGTTTAGACCAGCGGCTCCAGCTTTATGATGGGAAGCCGTGGTAGCACCCTGACACACCATCTGCACAATTTGGACTTGAAGCACCCTCAAAAGTTCAAAGGAGGACTGGCAACAGGGGCTGACTGTGACCACTCATACGGAGTTAAAGGTGGCAGCCATATACTGTGGCTCAAGCTGAGCCCAACAGGTTTTAGTAAGGGAAGGCGACTGTTCCCTTTCCTGATGCTACTCACCATCCCACTGATGCAGCGGCCACAGGCTGTCGTTTTGAACTCTCCATGCAACTCCTTCACAGCACTTGTTGTATAAAAACCTTCTGCCAAAAGGATTATTCCATATAAGAAGAAAAACGATGCAATGCCATAAATGACATACTGCATTAGCTGTATTCTAAAAAGGAGAAGAAAGAAAAGGTAGAATTAGATTTCAGTCCTATAAAAACCAAGTCAGGCCACCTAATCATAATAGGTATGAGGTAATTCCTCTCCTGGAAATCCAGTTCAAGGCTCCTTCATGCATTTTTAGTGAGGAGGCTGCAGGAGAGGGCCAGTACATGCTGCTTCCACAGGTAAGTGATGCTCGCACCCGCTCAAGCATCCCGCTTGTGCTGGAGTTCTAACCCTGACTGGCATGTCTCTACTACAGAGAGTTTTGTGCCCCCCTCCCCGTTCTCAGGGACTGTCTGGCAGGGGCCAGACAGGGCTCTGAGATGGCAGAGGCTGGAGCAGAACTGCTGGCTGAACTACCAGGCTCTGCAGTGATTCCTTTGGTTTAGGGTAAGGAAGCAGTCCCTGAAACCCACCGTTTCCACCTCTAAATTCCAATTAATGTGTGTGTGGAAAGTTTGCTCATTCAGGGATACCTCTCTGACACAAAACTCAGCAGATGTGCAGTGACTTCTGAGGAACAGTTTGCTCTCCAGCCTAAGAGGTACTCCCAAGTGAGCAAGCAGCTTCAGTGCCTTAAGTCATGGCAGTGTTGAGCTCCCCAAAATGTCTTTTTTTTTCATTTTTAAAAATTTATTATTTAGGAAATGCTTCTATTTCAGGTTCTCAGGAAGAAAAAAAGCAGGGCACAGGCACTTCCCTCAGATACAATTTGAGAAGGTTCTTGATTCCTTAAAGATCTACCATCTGCAGTGACATCCTACAATAGGTGAATGGAAAGAATAATTTCTATATATTATCAGATTCAGTATCAGAACCTAAGAGCTTTGAAGGACCAGACAGCCATCTTTTTCATATGACATTTTTTCTGGTCTCCAAAAGTCACACCACTTCATTAGCACCTCTCCAGGACTTACGCCTTCTTAAAATTGGATTGTTGGGATGGTTATTCTGGATTGAGCTATTCACAGAACAAAGAGGTTAATTTTATACATTCATACTGCCAGTTTTCTAAGGACAAGTATATTTTTCCTCAATTTTTTTTTCTCCCAATTCTTATCACTCCCCACTAAGTAGCTGCTAGGATACATGTACATGTCCAAGGAGCATCTGCACATCTTAGCTTAAAGAAAACTGATTATTACTATTTATATAGTTAAATGTTATCCAGACAGATAGCACGTCCCCTGTATGAAAATAGGATATTGCTCATTAAAAATACATGTGGGAAGTGTTATGCTTATTTTCCAAACTGATTAAAAAAATAAGAGGATAAATCTGTGTCCTGGTTTGCACCTGTGCTGTAAAGCATGAAAAAAATTAAGTCAGTGTTTGAGAGAGAATAGAAGAATTCATTTCACCATCACTAACAGTCTAGGAGGAACTGGAAGGATGTTAACAGAAATTAGTAATAGGAAACCTGGTTAAAAATCCGTTCCACAAAGGGTGCCCTACTACTGTATTTTTCATTTATTTTATGTCTCTCTGGCTTTGAATGATTTGCCCCTTGCTAGCACCTCTTCTTCCTAGCCTTGTGAGACCTCCACAGAGCCTAAGACCTCAAGCTGCTTCAGCACAAAGTACATACTTCCCCAGCTGCTGATGCTGACTTGATAAGAACAGTCATCAGCAGCTCTACAGGATGTGAAACTCGCTGCCTGTCACGGCTGCTTCTGCAGGTTCTGCCATGTTGCTCCCATGAAGACGGATGCAAACACAGGGACACTTTGTCAGTCAGTGGCTGAAGAGCAGCTGCTTTGTTTCTTGCTGAATTTTGGGGCTAACTGCAGGGTCCCTGTGGCTCATGCACTGGAGCTGGGGACGTGGTGCCCAGTTGCACCGTGGGGCTGGGAGGGAGGACAGGACCCCAGTGGGGTGCAGTCCCAGAGCTGCGTGGCAGGTCTGGGCACAGGGGTCCTGCAACATTGCTATGGGACCACTGCTCCCAGGGGACGGGAAGGGGCCAGTTGTGGTTGCTTCAGGTTGACTGCAGGAGAACTGTCCCACAAATGTGTGCCATGTGGGTCCCCCTCTTCACAAGTCCCCTGTCCAGAGACCTCAGGCAGCCTTCAGCAGGTTCTGGCTGCCCTACCTCATGCTGCCTCTCTGTCCCAGGACAGAAATGTCTCCAAGGGCCGGGGCGCTGCCCCATGGTAAGGTGTAGGCAGGAGCCTGAACCCAGACCCAGTCAGCATCCTGATACCAGGGCAGCCCATCTGGAGGGGATGTGTAAGGCCCAGTGTGCTTGGACCACCAGCCCTGAGCCTGACTGGTCCCTCGGTGCCCAGGGGAAAGAGAGGCTGGCACGGGTGGGGCTGAGCACAGGCCCTGCCACAGGCCTGCAGCCCTTCCTCTGGTGTCACAGAGAAGCCTCAGGAACACAAAGCCCTGAACATTTTCAGCAGTTATTTCAAAAGACTATGGTTGCAGAGACAAAGGTTTAAGCTCTTTACAGGGTTTTGTCTCCCTTATTCTCATCTGCACAATACCAGTTCACCTTGTTCTGACAGGGGAAGGACCAAATAACACTTTCCTGTTATTTCTGTCATCCCTTCAAACTTTGCATCAACAACAAACACTAGATCTACTCTTTCAGATTAAAATTGTTTACCCCTTGTTCTGTCACTATAGACCCTGGTGAAAGGCATTTCTCCATCTTTCCTGCAGGCCCCTTCAGGTACTGGCAGGCCACTATAAGGTCTCCCCAGAGCCTTCTCTTCTCTGGGCTGAACAAGCCCATCTCTCTCAGCCTGTCTTATTAGAAGAGGTGCTCCAGCCCTCTGATCATCTTCATGCCCCTCCTCTGTACTCACTCCAACAGCTCCATGTCCTTCTTATCAACAGAAAAAAGGCCCAATGGGGATCCTAGAGCTGAACACGATCAACCACAGGTGAGGTCTCATGAGAGCAGAGGGATAGGATCACCTCCCTCAACCTGGTGGTCATGCTTCTTTTGTTACACTCAGGGTACCATTGGCTTTCTGGGCTGCAAGCACACATCGCTGGCTTGTGTCCAGCTTTTCATCCAGCAATACCGCCAAACTCTTCTCCACAGGGCTACTCTCAATCCCTTAACCCCTCAGCCCCTATTAATAGTGGGGCTTGCCCCAGCCCATGTGCAGGACTCTCCACTTGGCCTTATTAAACCTTACGAGGCCCACAGCATCCCTCTCCTCAGGCCTGTGAAAGTCCCTCTGGATGGCATGCCTTCCCTCATGTGTATCAACTGCAACACTTGGCTTGACGTTCAAACTTGCTGAGGGCATGCTCAATCCCGCTGTCTACAGCACTGATGAAGACATTAAATAGTATTGGTTCCAATATAAGCAGGTTAAGTAGGATACACACTCTGGTTCTTTGTATGTGAACACCTAAAAAAACCCCACTGAGTGCTGCTGGACAAACAAGCAACCTGATACGCATGGATGGAGACTGAAGTTGGAATCCACCTCTACTCATGAGGAATAATGGAAATGGGAGGCATACTTACACTTCACTCAGCAAAGCATGGTCACTGGCAGTCGTGGAGAAGTGCTGCTCAAGGATAGACACGGTTCCTGTGAGCGCCACGTGGCCACAGCCACAAAACAACGCTACCCCCGAGAAGCAGAGAATGGTTGCCACGAGCGAAGCATATGGCACTCCTCCTAGGCACTTAATGCAACATTCAAAGCAACCTAAGCAGAAGAGAGTAAGCAAAAGAAACATTGTGAGCAAAAAGCAAATTATGAGGAAAATAATATCTGCCCTCCACTTGGTAAAAGCCACGGGGACTAAAAGGCCCAGGCATCGACATGCTAAGCAAAAAATCTATAGGTGGTACAAGACAGCATCACCCTCTAAAGCAGTGACCTACAGATCTGTTGGTAAGGACTCAAAGCCCAGAAAGTGGGCTGAGTGCTCCTGTCTTTACAGGATCAAGAGGAGATCGATGAGACAGCCCATGAAATGGAAAAAGAGAAAAAAAAACCACCCTTGTCTGAAGCGATCCTTTGCGATTCAGCTGCTGGTACAGAGCTCAGCACGTGTCAGCACCACTGAGGGCAGGAGCACCTGCCACGCTGGCACCCTTCAGAAAGCAGGATGGGCAAACCCCTCAAGCCAATGAAGCCAAAAGTCAAAAGACACTCTGCACTTTGATGGGAAGAGGAACATATTTAGGTCTGCAAAACTTAACTACCCTCTAGTCTCTGTGGCTCCTGAGTATGTTTTTGTACAAATCCTTGTAAGACTAAAGGGATACTGATATTTTACCAACAGGAAAGCTGAACGGGGGTCAAAGAGTAACAATTTTTACTGAAAGCAGTGAGATGGAGCTGTATTACATGGAGAATGAATTTCCAGCTTCAGAGGATACACTGGATTTACACACAGTCTGCAGTAGCACAGTCATAGTTTTAATTAAAAGTATCATCTAAGCAGTCTGAGTTAACACCCCCCACCTCTCCTCAGAACTGCTGCTCTACAAACACCTGAACAAGGAGGCTGTGGCCGAATTGCCACGTTCCTCCCGACCGTGTGGCCCGAAAGTCCCTCTGCTTGCGGGTCTGGGGACCGTGAATGGGACACAGGCACAGCTTTTAGCGGGGCCGTGATGGCAGTGGCGATCCATACCGATTCATTACTTCGGGGTGACGGCATTAAGCTGTCTCCATTAACGTGCAGTTCATACAACTGCGCAAAACACGGGCCATTAAGGCAGCGCTTAATGGAGCGGCCAGCGTTGCGTGTCGCAGGAACAGCCCACTGCTGCTCTGGGAAGGTGCTAAACGGACAAAGCATTCGAAGGCAGGGAGGCAGCTGGCGAGTACGTGCATCACACCACACCTTCCCACCCCAAAAACCCCTCACAAAGATCAGCAGGTCTCCATCCGCCACACGAGGCAAGTTTATTTTCACCCCCCTCCCTTTCTCACTAATGAATGAGTTGCAGAGCAGGCAGTTCCATAAAGCACTGGGGAATAATAATATGCACCCGATAATTGAAAGCTTTCCCGTTTCATAAGTGGGAAACTCTTCTTCTAGAGAGTCCCAAGCAAGTCTCCTAGCAGGCTTAAGCAGCTATCTCCATCAAAACGACTTCGCTAACTCTGGACAAGATTTAATTGTACAGAAACAAGCCTAGTCAAGCCCACAGCTGGAGTCCACTCAGTAGGAACTATCTTCGTGACAAATATACTGCTGAATGAACAAACACTGCAGCTTAGCAGCGATGGGGCAAACAAAGTCCAAATGTGCGCTACCAGAGGAAATCGTCTCTGGTTTTTATCTTATCACAGAGTTCCAGAGTCAAGTTCAGACACCAGACCTTGCAGAGCGAGCCTCTGCTTTGGGGAATCTGCCTGAATGCAGCTTACAAGCCACACGCCAGACGCAGCGGCAGTCGTTCACACGAGGCTGGCTCGCCTCCGCAGCATCTGCTCCCGGGTCAGGCCCAAACCTCCCACAGTTAATCCAAGAAATGCTTGCACCTGGCACAGGATTAGCAGCAAAGGATTATCCAAGAGTAGCCATGCTCTGATCCAGGAGGCAACGCTCAACACACGTATGTGGCTCTAGCACAGAAAGAACAAGCTTTTGGGTCCCACTCCCATAGGAGAAAGTGACTCAATGCTAGACCATTGTTTGGGGTGGAGCATGTCGATCACCCAGTCGTGCCGATCCCTCAGACTGTTGAGCAGAGGAACCCACCAGGAAAAGGAAATAAAAACAGCTGGAAACAAAGCCATGAGACTGATGTGATCCAAAAGAAAAGCTGCTGGTTTCAGAAAATGGGGGTAGCCTGCATGACAAAACTCTCGACACTGGTATAGGTCTAGGATTAACCATTAACCCCCCACAACTAGGTAGCTGTCCTCCTGGTACCTCACACAGCACAGCTGGCTCTCTGGGCCACCAGCAGAACATTCACCCTGGGGAGTTTGTCACATCCCTGACAGGAACACATGGCAGTATCTGCCATTAATCCCAGACACTCAAACACAAGCAGTGGCAAAACCCCCTCATCTCCCAGCAACTGGCAGCTGCACATAGCATCTTTGTTGCTGTGATTCTCATGTCTTTCCCTATAGCCCAAGTAAAAAGGCATCACAATATTTGGGATGGCCCTTGCTTTATTAGTGCAGACCATGGCCGAGGGATGCCTGTAGCAACTTTGGTGGGTGTCTGGCCTCCAGCCAGGGCTAAACCACCACAAAGCCCTCAGAGGTGTCTAGAGCAACCACACACCATTTTGAGCAAGGCAGGGAAAACTGCTCAAACGTGGGACTGCAGAAACTACTCGCCCTCGCACCACAACCAAAGCAGGAAGCGCAGGGACTTCAGTTCACAGGGAACTAGCGTGCTGCCAGCTTGCAAGTGCAGGAAGCATCCCAAACCAGCAGTTTCCAAGAGACAGCATCCATCTGCCCATAGTCTTCTGTACCCAAATTGACAGCAGATCTGCATAGCCTCCTGCCAGAGGGTAACTAACTGCGGGACACGAGGTTATCACGGTGCTGGGGCTGCCAGACCCCCTCACAGATCCCACTGTGAACACTCCTCATGAGCAGCTTAAATCCATACCTAGCCTGAGCAGTACAGCTGGCTTCATAATTTTGTTTTAAAGCAAGCAAAACATGGCACCGCCAAGAGCAGTTTTCAAAACCAGCTAAGACACAAGGCTCACCAAGCATGAAGACACGCTTACCGAGCTGCCCAAACAAGCAGGGAAGCAAATCAGAGGATTGCTGAAGAAAAATGAAAGCTTTCCAGGAAACCTGCTTTATGACCTCTCTCTTTCTGTAACCCCAAGCCAGCAAGTTTTTCACACAGTACAACTGAAAACCCATTATGATGTCTGCCTAGTTCATGTTCACAAAATAACTTGCTAATGCACCGACGACAACCACAGGCCGAAGGCCTGAGAGCTCAGGCTGACAAAAATAAGTAGCATTGAAATAAGTTTAGGTCCAATTTTCTGCCCGTTTTTACTTTTCATATGGCCAACACGCCGGACTTTTCAGCTACACACCCACTCCCAACGCAACGGCGTAGAACAATCTCAATCTGAGACTGTGCGCCACAGACGTGCATCGCCCCTCTCAATGGCCATTTTGTGTGAGGCATCACTAGAACCTTTTGTGCAACTCAGCAGAATGAAAACATTTTTTGTCCTCGGGCTGGCGAGCAGCAGTTGCTATGGAGGCAGGTTAATAACAGCCCAATGATTTGCCCAGAGCTGCCTGTGATCTTGGCTACAGATTTAACACGCTCTCAGAAGGAGGCCAGCTAAAAACAAGGACCAAGATTATTCTCTAGGGAATTAATGCCACTAAACAGGGACACACACACACTCACACACACTCACACAAATATTCTTGCTAAAGGACAAAAATAAAGAGAAGAGGAAAAAAACAGGATTGGGCTATTCTTTTTATCTCCTAGAAACTATCGGGCACAGGAAACTGGTAAAGGATGAACCTCTATTCTGTCCTAAGGACCCTGCTTTGGCAGGGGGGTTGGACCCGATGATCTCTTCAGGTCCCTTCCAACCCCTATGATTCTGTGATTCTGATTCTGTGTATGTACACAAATTAGTGATTTGGTCGCTTAACATGAAGAACAACAACCTAGCCAGCAGTGTCCAGGCTACTGCATGTATGCAGAGGCTTAGACATTTAATTTCCCACATCAAATGGCAACTGCACGGCTGAACCTTCTTTGGTACTTCAAGATTTAAACTCAGAAAAGATTTAAGCTCAGAAAAGCAAGGCAATGCAGAATTAATGGAAAGCAGCCTTTAGGGAAAAAAAATAAAAGGCTGCAATTCTCAGAGTGGAATTCATCCCACTAAGGTCAAGATGGAATGGAATGACAAAATCTGTGCTTTGGGACTGACAAAAGACAATGTGGTGGGGTCAGGTAGCTGCCTTGAGTATTCCCAGGGCTCGCTCCAGGAAGTTCCCACATCAGCTCTTGAAGCTGGGACTTGAAAAGCTGAGACACACACATGGTCACAAAGCAGTCCCCCAAATCAAAGCAGGGAAAACATGATGTAAGGGAAGAGTGCCTACACCTCCTGGACAGAAAACCAGTCTGTCTTCTAATGTCCCAGACTCCTCCTAGGTTAAACTAGTGCCTTAACTTATCTCAGGTATGAACCACTGATCCCACAATCAAGGTCACTATGGAACAGAAAAAAAACCCCAAAACAAAACAAAAACTCCCCCCAGACAAGAATAAAACCCAAACCAACAAAAAAACCCCAAATAAAACAAAACCCCAAAAAAGCAAACAAAGAAAACCTGAAAGGTTTGAAAAGCTTTGTGTTTCAGGGAGCTAAACCTCCAGGCTCCCATGGATGTTTTCTGAGTAAGTTCCTGCTCTCTTTTTCCTTAGAGGTTTCTTTTCTTCCCCTCCCATAAATCTGTCTTGCTGTGCTCAAAGATGAACCAATGGGCATAATTTTTTTCCCCTCATCCCTTACTCCTTCTGTGTAATGCATTTTTAGAACCCCTGGCATGCTGGATACTTGTTCAGTTAATATGTGGCAGAAATTACATGACATGGTCCACTACAGAACCACGATCTCTGTCGGCTTAAGCACCACAGCTCAGGGAGCACGCCTGGAGGAACTGAAGAAGGTTGAAAGAGACCCAAGGAAAGAAAAAACACTGGAGCACACATCTTAAATGCAGACACTGCATGTAAATCAGGCTCATTATTACACATCCATGGGAGCCCAGTGTTGGGAGCATTACTCTCAAATCACAACTGGATACTTTACATTCACCCTCCGTCTCCCCAGCGCCGAAGACGACCCAATACCAAGCGTGCATAATACCACTGGAGCAGAGTACTAACCCACCATGGATCTTTGTCAGAAAATGAACTTTGTCAATGGAAGGAAATACCCATTTTACTTTCTCCCACCGACTGTATTTTTTACAGTCTCCGTTCCGAATGGCTCACACATGCCAGAACCTGCATTTTCATCCCTCACCGCCTGACTGACAGCTGCGGGGGAAGCAGCTGAGGGATGCAGGAACACACTAATACCTCAGAAACAAAAGTGGGATCCAGCTCTCTTCCTTGTGTGAAAACAAGCCAGTCCCTGGCAGTAAGGTAGCTTTACTTCTCACATCTCTCACCCACGCTAGCAGCCAAGGGTCAGCAGCAACAGTACAATAAGATGAAACACTTACTGTTACAAGGGTAGCTTTAGAGCCTGCGACAAATTTCTCTCTACGCTTTGATAGGGGCACTGAAATAAAAAGGCTGTGCCTTGAATCGCTGGGAAGCCTTTGTGGAAGCTCTCTCTATCCTTAGCTATTCCTGTTCAAATTCACTGATGTATAAAGCATGACACCAAGCTAAAACCTCTGTTATTAATTATGATAAATGCTCGCTCACCACATTTTTGGATTAAGTACATTAAAGAGACTAAGTGAGTGATGAACTCAAATGGAGAAAAAAATCCTTTGGTTTCCTCCCAAAAAAACCTCTGAAAGCTCATCCACAGAAAACTTCCTTTCAAATTCAACCTTCCCTAATTTTGCCTTTTTGTCCTCTCCAAATGAGAGGTTGCAAAACTAGCTTCTACTGAAAATGAACTCTTCATGAGAGCCAGAAAACTTCATGTGAAGGTATTTTAGTCTAGTTAGATCAGTGATCTCCCTTCCCTGCACTCACATCCCCTGCACCCAGAGTTGTAAAGTCAATAGATAAGCCTTCTTAGCTAGCACAGTATCTGTGATGTAGAAGATGTGACCTTTGGAGACCACAGCCATCAGGGCGACCACAGAGGATGAGACCTGAAATCCAGCAAGACCATCACTCTCACCCTTCACAGTAGTTAGCACGAGATGCTTCATTCTAGTGAAACACAGCAAGATGGATCTAGGGCAGTCTGACTCACCCAGGAAGTCTCATCCCAATTTCTACTATTTCAGAGCTCCTCAAAGAACAAGTCGCTCCTTGTTATCAGCATTAATTACAACTTCTCCAGAAACTCTTGATACGTATCTATCAGATACTTGGGTTCAGCACTGACATACAGCCAGATATCCACTTCTGAGGAGGTCTTTGTTATCCATTGTCAGTTTTAAGCCTGACATCTTTAAACTTCATTAGATGCTTCCATATTTGTGTGTAGCATGGAACTAAAAAGTCCTTGCTAATGCCTCCCATGCCAGAATAGGCACAGAGAAACCAGGAGAACTGGTGTAGAATAAGAACAAGTATCTCAGAGCCTGGAAGTACCATTAGCAGAGCCCTTTTTAAAACCCACAAAGCACCAAGTATTTCTGTGGTACTGCATGGGTATACAGATGATAAGCTGCTCCCAGTACTCCAGTAAAAATATAGTGAGCACAGATTTAAAATCAAAAGCATTTTTTCCTAACATGATTAACAACAAAACAACCCTTGCAGAGGTCACTGGTGTTCATCAACAGGAAAAAAAAAAGATTTTTTCCTTTCACTAAAGAAAACATGATGTTCAAATTGGAGAGAAGGCTATTTTACTGAGGCAAAACTTCTCTCTTCTGGCTGTTGTCAAATGAGACAGGGAAGACTAAGAACGGGCAACAGTATATTTAACACCCTCTTTTTCTTCAAATCTCAGGCCCAGCCCAGCAGTTCTGATAGAAAAAAGCCACAGCATTCCCACTGCAGGAATCAAACCTGTTTCATGGGTGGAGAGATGATCCGAATGGTCCCTTACAGGCCTTTATCGAATTTATCTTCTTCAAGTGTATTTCAGTACACACACTCCCCATCTGCACCCTTCTCAGCTTGTTAAGCTCATGGGTGCTCTGAAGGCATCTTTTTCAGACAGTGCCACCTATGAAAAGTGAGTCACAACACCCATGCTGATTGCTAGTGCCCATCCCAGGCGTTTGCTGTGTGACAGCACTGAGTCAGACCTGCTTGGGAAGGACATCACTGCCCTGTGAGACAGTGGGATGAGAGAATTGTTCTTGCCCAGCTTTATTGCTCTTGGACGAAGGTCAGGCAGGCAAAACTTGGTTTATGTTAATGCACGTCTCCCCTGCTTTGCTTTTGGCCCATGAAACAGTGGAAACCACAGCAGCAGAAAAATAACTGAATTTATACTTTGGAAAAGGCCTTACTTCTAGCAGGCGTTCGTGGGAATCCTTAAGGATGGATACTTTATAAGCTGTAAGCTACTTCTGCAGGAAGAAATTAAATAGATGATTTTAAAAGAGACTACTTCTATATGGAATAGCTCAAACAGTATTGATAGAACCTTTGGCATTATTCCTCCTGGAGGCTCCACCTTCCTGTCAGCTGTAACTCACCTCCAAAATAACCCCTGGGACTTCTGCAGGGCCTGAGCAGGCAGAAGGGCTCACTGACAGGCAGAGCTCAAAGTGCAGACACTCTGCACTAGCAAGGGCAGCCTCTGGTCCAAACTGTGGCTGTAACTCTCTGCTGACATGCCAACAACTCACCGTTCCACGTGTCTGAAGACGTTCCTCCTTTCTGCCCTCACCCTGACCACACTCCCCTTGCTCCACCTATTTTTCTCCCCTTGGAGAAACAATCAGTAGGGTTCACATCCCAGAATTGCTGCTTCAGTAGGTACCAGCCCGGTGATTAGTCTGGACAAACTCACACCAAAGAGATAAGACATATGAAGTGATGGGCAGACTTCCAAAGAGATTGAAAATGCCTGAAGGTCCAGACAAGCTTGCTGGGGGAAATACAAAAGCACTCAAGCATTTCAGTCCCTTGGGCTGCTTCATCAGTACCATGAAACCTTCTGTAAGGGCATTTGAGTTTCCTTCATTTCAACCATCCTCCAGACCTGCCTGTATTTGGCTGAGATAATTTTTAAGGCTGACTTGACTTTAATCAAAGGTATCTTACCTGGAAGACTGGAGTTGAGACTCTTAGCTCCACCTTTCTGGCAGCTGTAACTCACCTCATGCTCCATCAGCCTTCAGCACTTGGCAAGAGCGCAAGACTTTTGCCAGTGCTAGGGACCACTTCCCCAGTTGACTCCTCCCTAGCTACAAAGAAGCAAACAGAAACACAACCTCCCTCTCCCTAGAGCTGAAGGGCAAAGCAGTGCATGGGCTGGGGGGAATTCCAGACTTGTGGATCTATGGTTTGGAAGGTAAATTCTCCATTTCAGATATAACTGAGGCTACCAAGATCTTCCTAGGTGTCTGGAATTAGAGGAGCTGAACCCACAACTGTAGAAGTCCTTTGCCCTGCATAGGTTTTCATGCATGTATTTCCCCAAGTTGAGTCCCCACCACACCACTCTCAAAATTTAAGCTTGCTGGACAGAACAGGCTGCTTCGGTGAGATATTCCACGTTCACATGCCCTTGTGTGCTCACAAAGCAGCTGAAACACCTCCCAGCATCTGGGGGAAGCAAGTTGAAAAAAAAAAAAAAAAGAAAAAGGAAAAAAAGATTCCCATAAAGCAAACAACGCCCACCCAGCCTGGAAGACTGCCTACAGCTAAGCTCATGTTAAACAACCAGTGCTAAGTTTCTCTTGCTAAAGAAAAAGATGGCACTTTGCTTCCTGGGAAAAATAGTTTTAGGCATTTTGAAAGGCTTGTTAAGTTTGCAGGTGTTCTGGGGATGTCTTGGCTCCAACACCACAGTGAATATCCCACGCTGAGTCTTCCCTTGCTGCTCAAGTGCCAGATTAAAGCTTAAAGCAGGGAGGAGAGATCACGTCATATGTGGAAAACGCTGGGGAGAGGTGGATGCAACCAGGACTGACACAGAGGTGCTCTCCTAGTGATGTCCATTTGGACCCTGATGAAGGAGACAAAGTAGAGATATCTGCATGGCAAAGGCACCCAAGAAATAATGCGGCTTCTCAAAGAAATGGAGAGTTTATCTGAGCACACCAGCCAGAGCCAGTACTGGAGGGGGGCACGTGAGAGCCGTGACTTGTGACTGAAGTGACATTTTCCCTCCAGTCTAAGGAAAAGGAGCAAAGGCTGTGGCTGATCCATCACTGACAAATCGGTCTTACTCCAGGTCTGTTCTGCGCAGAGCAGTTTCATTGCTGCCTAGAAACCTTTTAATTTCTTTAAGTGCAGCCATTTAAGGCACCTTCCCTGGAATTGGTACTTCTGGGCTCTGTTGGTGGGACTCTTTTTACCACCATAAGCAAGAACCCTTTCCATCTGCAATCCGCCTGTGACAGGCATCGCATTTATCTGCATGTTATTTCAGGAAGCCTTTCAGGGCTCGAGTGGCCCAAACAAGAGCTTCTAGCAGCATTTTAGGTGCCAGACTTCCAGCTGCTGTGACAGAAGGCTGTGCGTCTCCTCTGCGTCCTGGCTCATCCATGTCAGCACATATGGACGTGTCTCATCACTGGGGGCAGCTGATGGGGCACGAGGCCCCGATAACCAGGCATCTGGCCCACTCCTTTCGCGTCCTCCTTCCCAGGAAGGCAGCGTTCATAATCTGTCGCTCCTTTCTGAAGCATTTCTCAAATGTATAAAAAAATCCTATATTGTGGGGGGATATGAAAGTTTGGGAATGATTGGAAGGCTTGGGAACATCTCATAGTAGCTCTGAGTCTGCCACCCGGGTAATTTATCATAAAATATGGCCAAAATGAATATCGGTAATGAAGACAGGGATCATGATTTGAAACCTATGTATTTACAGAAAAAAAACCCAGCCATTTTTAAATACATAAAAATTTGAACCCTAAAGAACTTTATGTGAGAATATAATGGAAAAAGGGAAAGATTAGGCAGCGAGCTTTGGTGAGTATTTCCCCACAGCTGCTGTTACAAGCACCTGATGCAGAGGGAGGCATCTCCAGCAAATAAGCTTTCAAGCAGGGTTCAGTCAGTCAGCTCCAGGAGAAGAGGATTGCTGGGTAGAGCCGGCTGCAAATGCTCTCTCTGAGCAGGTACCGCCTTGGCTGTGTCAACCCTCTGTCAGATGAGAATTTCCCAATGCGATCAAATCCTGTACTTGATTTCAGTTGCCGGAGTCGCTTCAAAACTAAACCTCCCCCACACTCCCCTCCCTCCCAAACTCTTAAAATGAAGCTTCAGGAAATCAAAATAGGATCTTTTCAAGGTCTCAAGCCAGATATCGAAGGGACAGGCGTGCAGAATCACCAAGCCATTTTTAAATCCTCAGCTGAAAACCTCGTTTAGACTCTGTCAGCCAGGCTTACTGCTTCCAGCAAGGGAAAAATGCAAACAAAACCAGCAAATATTGTCTAGGAAGGATATTGTAGGCAACTACTAAATCAGATGTGCTGTCACTGCTTTAGTGTTAATTACTGCATTTGTGGCTGATCAGTTTGATAGATTAATCTGCATACAAAGCCCATGCTTTGCCATCTCATCTGTAAACAGTTTTGAAGCAATTGGGCAGCACAGTTAGAAGGGAGGTGTCCCTCACCACACGTTATTGTCCTTCAAGCATGAACAACCAAATTTAAATTTATGTCAGGTATTCATAGGAAAGAACCAGACTCCTTACAGCCTTAACAAACAAAACAAGAAAAACAGAAGAACATTTATCTTAAATTGTTAGGACTAGTGCAAAGCATTAGATTTATGCTACTACCATTTCTGAAGTCTCCATTTCCCTTTCACCCAGCCCTTTATTTACCTTGAATCCCCAAAGGACTAATATTGCCTCTCAATGCTGGCACATGATGGTACCGGTGTGGCCTTGAACTCCTGTACATCCAGTGGTACCTGCCAATTTCCATTTCTGGTCTGGTGATCACTGCCAATTTCAGGTGGTAAAAAGTCAGAGTCACCAGCAAGTTTTAGTTCAGCACTTTCAGTCATTTAACTTTAAAATTACGAGCTCTGAAAAACACGCTGTAGTTTCAGAATGTAACTTTACCAAACCAAGGGAGAGGTTGGGAGAGACATCAGCAGGGAGACACTCATTCACACAGGGGTTAAGAAAGGTTGAATGGTTAGAGCTCCACTTAGGATTTGAATTAAACACACACAGAAGGACTCTTCCTTTCCTACCACCCACTCTCATTTCTTCCTCTCTTTGTCCACGGAAAAGAGCTCTGCTCCAGAAGTAAGGGAAAGTAAAAAGTAATGGGCAAAAAGTAGTGGAAACCCACATTACCTGGTTTTTTTGTCGTGTTTTTTTTTGGGGGGAGTGGGGTGGGGGTTGGGGTGGGTGGCATTAGCATTCTTTGGTTTTTTGTTTTGTTTTTTTTTAAAAGACAACACTAAATCTGTCAAAGAAAATGGTTATCATCACACGTAGAGGTAGGGCAAACACATGCTTGCTCCATGACTTTCTTACACTAAAAAAATACCCTAGAGAACTTGTGGGCTTTATTGCACATGGGCTCCGCTCACGTCCAAAAACCTGGACCACATACATTAAAGCAGACTTGCTCTGGGTTTGCAATGAAGGAGCACAGTTATCCTCCTTCTCCCCTTCTCAGAGGAAGCTCTGCAGCGAGACCCCGCGCGCAGCAACACGCCTGACTAGCTCACACACTCGTCGCACACTCAGCGGCATGGGGTAAAAACCACTGGCGAAACCACATCAAGTCACTTCTGAACCTACACGTCCCCCCTCGGCACCACTCCGGCTTTGGCAAGGCTGTCAGGGCAGGACAGACAGATACTTGTTTAAAACGCACCAGAGTCTCAGTCTGAGGTGCCTAAATGAGGCAGTAACTGTCGTCTCTGGCCAAAGTAAGTCCAGCTCAGCAGCGTTTAGGCAGGTGGAGGAAGCAAAGGTTATCATGCTGGAAACTTATCTACCATAGGCTAAATCAGGGGCAAATTTCAACAGGCAAGGGAAGTAGGAAAGCCATAAATCTCTGTCCTGTGAGGGGCTAGGAAGGTCCTGGGCCCAGTCCTTCTCCCATGTGGTTTTGCTGCTGATGGAACAAGTTTGGCAGAGCTGTATTTACAGACATCAAGAGGAGAAAAAAGAAGCCTTGGGTCCTTGAATCCACATGCTGGATATAGAGGTATGAAACAATTTGTTCATCTCCTACACCAGCAAATGAACTCCAATACTAAAGCTGTCTTTTGGGTTGGGGATGAAAAACTTAGTAACAACGGGTGTCTAAGAGATACTCTGTGGCTTGGTATTTCTCCTCTCTCCACAAGTCACACACAAACCAGCAAGCAGGTAGCAAGTAGGACATTTTTTCCTAAAAGACCTTATTTTGCTTTCTGCAGCTCATCCTTCCTTTTAGGAAAGCCAAATTCCACATCTTATGCTCATAAGCAAATTCAAAATGTGTTGAAGGCATCGTTCCAAAATGACTGTGCATGCTGAGGATCTCCTTCTGCTTACACAGGAACAATCCTGTTGATGAGATCACAAGAGACGCCATAAT
The DNA here is from genome assembly GCA_022605575.1 of Laterallus jamaicensis coturniculus. Lineage (NCBI taxonomy): Eukaryota > Metazoa > Chordata > Aves > Gruiformes > Rallidae > Laterallus > Laterallus jamaicensis. The sequence goes on from JAKCOX010000034.1 coordinate 2,604,614, forward strand.
AATTTAATTTGGTGCAAGACTAAGAATAACAGAACTGCTTGCTAGCATTGCACACCACCTTCCCTTTCCCTGTCCCAACTGTTTGCTCCCTGGTTTTTTTAACCTTCTTACTGGACATTGGTAACAGATTCAGATTATTTTAATTAAAAATAACCAGCTGCAAAGACTTCTGGGAAGGAAACAAAATAAATACAAGCTTCATTTTCATTGCAGCAGCGCCTAGACCAAACCCTTGGCACGAAAAGGATTCTATCCCACCAGGCCTGAGCCCACAGTCCCAGACTTCTCCCGCAGCAGCTACAAAGCCCCCTTGCTCAGAGCAGCAGAGCAGGCTGCAGCCTGAGGGGGACACCAGTGAAGCCACCACTGTGGGTGCAAACGTCAAACCCCGAAATGAGATAGCGCACAAACTTTGTAGCACTGTTTCTGTCAGCAAAAATTACTCTATGGAGTTGGAGCTTTTTTTTTTAATTACTAATTTCCAGGTTTGCAGTAACAGGGCCCCCCTTCATTAGGAGACAGTTCAAACTCCACAAGGAGCCTCAGTTTTCCCACTGCTCTGCAAAGAGCCACATAGCGATGGCAGACTGGCAGCCCTTACTGCGTGCCTGGCACAACCTCTGAAGTTGAAGGCTCTCTCTTGGTGACTTCACTGGGATCCACCCAGGCCCACTCATGCAAAATCACCTCCAGGTCAAAAGTCCCAGAAGTCTCCATTAGCATAACATCTACTGCACTCAGTAAATGTGAATTGGGGGTTTAAATGCTGTACCCCGAATTGTCAGGAAAGAGGTTTTAATTATTTCTCGATCTCTTGCTTTTGGAAGAACTAACTACACTAACTGCACTCCCAGGTCTGGGTTACAATACTCTGTGTGCACAGCCACGCTCATACAGCTCAAGGTCTGTCTGAACCAGGTTGTACTTGATCCCAGACAGACACTGCAGCTACAGGCCTGACAGTGTTTTCATGTCACAGCGTGTAGGCGACCGATGGCGACTGCGCCGTTCGGTATTCACTGGGGATGAATTAGGGATGAATTATTTTGCACGCCTGTAATCAAATTCCCAGTGCCCAACATCCTCAACGCTTGCTGCCTTTAGCACACAGTTTTTAGATGAAACAAACAGTTAGGACGTTCATCTGTCGAAGCAGTCCACGGGAGCGGAGAGAGGGCTGTCGCTTGGTCATTTCTGATCTGCTGATGAATACTGCATTAGCAGCAGGGCTGGCCAGAAAATGGAGAAAGGTCAGAGCAACCAAAGGGGCTCTCCCCCACCCCTCTTCAGCCCCTCTGCTCCCAGTGCAGAGTCCATTGTGCATGTAGAGTGCCATCTGGGTTTCCTTCCCCTGTTACCATATCCTGTGGCACATATGTCTAGGTTTTCTGCTTTCATGAGGTCATTCAGACCAGTGTGAGTACATTCTCTGAGTGTTTTTCAACCCCCTCCTATTTAGAAACCAAATCCTATTCATTAAAACCTAAATCACTAAGCCTGCCAAATTATTATCCCCAGACTATCGCGTGTCCCAGATTCTCCCTGGGCTGGACCTCTCTGCCTACAGTCATATTCTTCAGGGACTTAAAGCAGTTATTGTTTTCAAGGGATCTGAAACATCAACAAACTGCTTGAAATGGGGGGAAAAAAATATGCAGCGTACCTCAGATCTTTTGAAGGCTTGATAGCTTCGAAATCACTACACGAGCCTAACATTAAGGGGGTAGACGTTGGAAAATTTTGACCAATAAATATGACATGTATATAATAAAAAGGACAATTTGCTTCAATGAAAAATGCATCCATGACACATGAAAATGTCATGAGCTCACTGTGCAAAAAGAACTTTGCTAGAAGTGAAATAAATTGCACATGAATTCACTCCTTCAGGTCGCACTCCAGGAGCTCCATTTCCACCACCACACACAGTTGCATTTGAGAGAAATATTGTCTCTCCATTTTTGACTAGCGTACACTTCTCCATTTAGAGTTTAGAACTGGAAAGACCGCTTCGTATATGGTGAACATCATAAAGCTCCCAGCCATTCGGGGAGCACGAGGTCCTCTTTTCATTGAGAGCACATTAGTAGGGAAGAGCCAATTAAAAGGAACCTCGGGTTCAGCTGCTCAGGCTGGTTTTCATTATTCCTCAGCCCAGCACAGGCAGTCTGAACATCCTATGCATTCACAGAGGGAAACTGTATCAGAGTGAAATGGCTTTCTCCTACCCTCCCATGTGTAATTGTTATATTCACCGTGGTCATCCGCAGCTGGGGTTTTGTTTTGGTTTGGGATTTTTTTGTCTGGTTGGTTTTTTTGGGTTTTGTTTTGGTTTTTTTTTTTTAAATTTTGCAACATGGTAACATATCTCATAGTTAAAGGAAAAGGGAAACTTCTTGTCTCTGTTAATGTGTATCAGGATCTCCGTCCTTTGCTGCTGATGCAAAACGGCATTTCGTTTTTCTTATTTATTCCACCTCAGTAAATCTGCCTGCCCAGTCCTCACGTTTTGATTTAATTTAATGCCTGCAAGATAAACCCTGTCATTTGTAATAATTTGTAAACCTTCATCTTTAAAATGCATCCAATCTGTCCTGCAGCCCTGTAAAGTATCTGTTAAACATTTTGCTTCAGCGTGCTCATGGTGTTCTGCTCTGATAAGGGCTGCTGATACACAGTATAAAGCTGACTTATTTCTTATCTCCATCGACATGGGTGTTGTTCCATTTCCAATTAAAAAAACTGGGGCAGCAGCCACTCATCTGGGTGCAGAGAAACAAATGTCTGATAAACATTGAATCCATCAGCTGGGCAGTACCACTGCCTGCATCAGGCAGGGGATTCACCAAAATAATTATTAAAATATTAAAACTGGAATTTGTACACAATTTAGCAAACTTTAAAAATCTCAGCGAGATCATTTTCAGTTACCCATAGGTATATATGGTGCATTGCCTTGTGCAAACTGTCTCACCTACACTGCAATCCAAAATAGCTGCCCATCCGCTCTCGCCGCGGGGATGGGAAACACAAACCGGTACCCGTGTGGCACCGCCGGTCAGACCCGGCTGTGTGAAGTGCTCCAACTGGAAACAGCTCCCGCTGCTCATCCCAAGCGCTGGGGCACGGCTGCCTCCCAGCATTCTCCCCCAGAGCAGAGGCAGCCCAGTACAGAGGCAGCGCGCAGCCCGACTCCCCCCTCCAAGTGTTGATTCTGTACAAGTACAGTACCACACGAAGGAAGCCCTGGCCTTGGAAAAGCACGACCTGGAAACACAGAGTTTAAAATTCTGGTAAAGGGAAAAACCTCTCAGTGGAAAAGAACAACCTGCTAATAGCTGAATGAGGAGCCTTTCTCCCGAACTTGGCATTGCAAGAACTGGAACACCCAAAGCGCTCAGGATCCTCTCTTGCTTGGTCTTAGCTTAGAATAACATGCCCCCCAAGCCCCCTCAGGTTGGCTTATCTCCTTGGGCTTTGCAATTCATTTCTGGAAGGAAGAGTTAAAAGGCTCTGTGATCGCTTCAAGCTGTGGTGGGTGCCTGGCAATCACTGGACCTAGGGCATCTCCCTCATTAAGGACAGCCATTATACCAAGTCCAGGTGGGATCTTTGGGAAGAAACAAGTGTTTCAAGCCTGGCAAGCATGGAAGGCACAGAAGGTAGGAGAGCCAGGCCAGGCAGTAAATTGGATACATTTTTGAAGGGGCCAGCTTTGGTTTGACACCCCAAAGCGAAGCGGTAACATTTTCTAGGAGGTTTCTTCACATAGAGAAAAAACTCCTTTGCTCCATGAGAGCTTCTGGTGCAAGAGCCCTTTTGAAAAACCCCACAGTTTCAGAGGTACCTGATGCCTGCTGAGCCCATCTAAAAACCTGACTGGGCTAGAGACTCTTGGCACTTTGGAAAATCTGCCCCACCCCCTCACCCCAAACCGAACATGCCTCCTACATCACTACTTCATGGCAGTAACATCGCAGGGGCATCTGGGCCATTTACTCAGCTATTAAAACCAGGAGTAGGGCTGCCTCAAGCTTTCCGCCTTTTAATTTGCTGTGAAACATACTGGGAATTTAAGTGAACAGAAATTCCGGGCATAATGTGAGAGACGGTGTGTCACTCTCAGGAATCAGGGAAGTGGGGAGAACAAAGCCCTGAGGTGTAGCATACACATACCTATGTAACAGACCCAAAGTGCGTAACTGTCACAGGAAAAATAGGAAATGGTGGTAACGTCAAGATAGGAAGCTCCCTTGCTCGCATCCCATGAAGGCTACAGACCAACCACCTTGACTTGGTTAACAGATTTACTGCTCTACATGTTGTGCCAAAATAAAAGGGAAACCATAAACTCATCATAAACACACCCAGCAACACATTCCCTTCCGCGCAGCTGCCAGCGCATACGGATAACTTTCCTCTGTGTTTACTGTACACGAGCTCCATCAGTTTAAAAGAAACTCATCAATCAGGAAAAAAACCCAACCCTGCTCTAATTTTTGATGACTGATCTATGAGTTCAAGGCGCTTTCATAGTCAAGGTATTTAGGACATTTTGTACATTAATTACTCAAAATCTGCAGCGAGGTGGGTTATTGTCCACAGACATTAATGGCTTTCAGAGTTTAATCTCTCATCAGTAGACCTCCTTTTGTGAAATCCCTGAAGGATTATGTAGTACTATGTCTAATCACTTGACAAATTTCATTTACTTGAAACTGAAGCTAGGTTTGAATTATACAAAGCATGTAGGAGGAATCAGATTCAAAGGAGGAAAACAAAATCTGGTCCTGGACAGTAGCAGGATTTCATCATTACATTTGCATCCCAATCGTTTCACAATAAATAAAACAATTCTACTTGGGGAAACACATTAGCTGTGTATCAGCAGCATATGCCTGTGAGACACTCAGACTGCTTTAAGTGTCACACAACAGGTTCACTGCGACTCACGTAAAAAAGCAGTGGAAATCTTAATGATTTTGTTACTGCTGTATCATTTCACCAAAAAGTACTGCTCAGATTTGTGCTACAGTCTGCAACACCAAAGGGGGACATTCATTTGGCATAAATAATACCATGCAGAAACAAACCAGTCCCTTTGATAGTTGAATTTAACCTCTGAAGTTTAGCACTCCAGACCAAATAAATCACCTGTAAGGCTGGGTTGGATGAAGCACCTCTCCTCCTCCTGTGCTGCATCTCCCCATGGCAGAACCGCTACCATGGAGTTGTTCTCTCCATTAAGCAGCAATTCTCAGTGATTAACACACCCTGAAACCTAATGTTGTGAAACTCATTGAATTATTCCCCATTATCATACCCCAGGCAGATCTCTACATAAGGAAGATGTGCCAGACAACACCATAGAAAAGGAGAAGGAATTTAAAAATCAAGAGCAGCGTTTGGCACCAAGCTAACCACACAAAGGTTGTGTGATGCTTTAATCTATTATATGTTATTATAACCTAAGACTCCCACTCTGCTTTGCAAAGCCTCACTACATGGCAAGCCTCGATGAAAACACCAGCTTATGGCTCTGAAAACGACATGCAAACACACAGGCACACACTACCTCTGCAAACCAAATTTACCAAAATCCATCAAAGACACAGCAGTAATGAGACTTCTTTGGCAAACAACATTTCTGGTAGGGTTAGGACAGATTCAGAGCAAATACAGACGCAGACAGAAAGATTGCTGCTCTATTAATTTGTTGTCAAGCCATGCAGGAAAGGACAGCCGAAAGCCCGAAGATGCAGTAATGTTTAAGAGCTATTCGAAAAAGTGACAAAACTGGCCTAAACCTCTAAGCCCCCTGAATGAAAAGATTTAAACAGGCTATTGTTAGACCCCTGGGTACCTTTTTTCTCTTGGCTTTGTTCTGCATTTTCCTCTGCTGCAGTTTCCATGGCTGGCTTCATACCATCCACCAAAAATGCCGCCCCCCCCTCCCCCCCCAGCAAGCACTTTTTCTCTTCGCCTCCTTTCTCACTCCCTTCCGTCTCCTATTTACGGTGGCGGTGATTGAGCGGCTCTGTTCTCCCCTACAGTAGATTACAGTCCTTTCCAAAATGCCAGAAAAGTCTTGTCAGCTTCAATTTCCCTCCGCTGACTGGTCCACGAGGAGCCGTGCCAGCAAGCGCTCAGCCATACGTCACCACGGTCCCCCGCTATAAAATAGCCATCCTGTGCCCGACCGTGCCCCAGCTCGCTGCGTCGTGGGGACTGGCATCACCAGCCTGCACCCCCTTCCCCTCACCCTCCGTTTTCCCCCCCTCTTTCCCCGTCTCCCAAGGCTCCCGGCGAATGTTAATCAATTCTCTGGGCGGTGAATGGATTGGCGACGTTGGGATGTGAGACGTGGGCAAGAAAGAAAGGAGCCCCCCGGCCGCCGTCTCTAAGGGGAGTGCACGCCGGCACACAATTGCAAGGCTCCCTTTCCCATGGGACCTCGTTATTATGCTTCGCGTTTTGATTTATTCCACATGCCCTCTGCTCTTTCAAGGGGCGGAGGGTGATGGGTCTGTTCCCTCTGTTTGCTTTCTTTGCCGAGTGAGTTCCGCTCACCCACGGCAAAAGACTGTCAGAGAAGCATAAAGGCAAAAGTGGGCATATCTATAACATGCATGGAAAATTTAGATTCTTTCTCTGACTAGCAAGAACGATGGAGGGAAAAAAAAAACCCACCACAAAATCCAAGGAAGCAGAAAGGAAGCAAGGCTCAAGTGACCTAAAACGCACGTGCAATACTTTAAAGGATAAAATGTTTAAGAAAACACAGCTTGCGTTTTTAAAAGGATGTCTGCTATTAGAGACCTAAAGCCACGCTTAAAAGTGAGGGCAGATTTGGTCTGAAGCCCATGTTTGATCGCTCCCCTAAATCAAGACAGACTGCAGTGTGGTCTCAACAAGCCATACTAACTTGGCTCTGGAGGCAACAAAGCCAGGACATGTTTACGTTGCACTGTGCAGGGTGAATTTAGGTGTCCCCACCACACCCTGAGCAGCCCTGAGCTGAGGAGCCACAGAGCAGGCAGGATCAGGCAGGGGTATTATTCACCTTCCAAACCCCAAGAGAACTGACATACTTAAGGCTGTACTGTACTGAGGCTAATTAACCTTGTCGATCACTCTGCTTGTCTCGGTGGCCTCACGGCGTGCCACACCGCACAAGGCGGATGTGCCCAAAGGCACCCCCTTTTTGTGTATAGGATGATGGAGCCACCATGGAGCCATGGCCAATGAGGTCTGGTGGGCTTCGCTGGTCCAGCCACCGCAGCCCATTCTGCAGGCTGCAAAGGCCAACAGCAGATTCAGCAAATGCTGGGGATGTTAAATCCTACACGCTGCATGTTCCATATAACAGATTCAACCAGGAGAGTGGGAAGAGGGAAGCAGTCCAAAGCTGCAATTCAGCCTCTTCTGCCTGAAGCTACTACACCCACAGTTTTGCTGTGAATTTTTATTTCTGTAGATGCCTAGTGAAAAAGCACAAAACCACCTCAGAACCAACCTTCAGAGAAAGTTCTCCTTTCTTACAAAAAATTGGTGCACAAATGCTCTCCTTTCACAGTGGTCACCACAGTTGTTACTTTGCTTTGGGCATTACTGCTCAGACAGATGATTCAGCCCAGCTGCCAAGAGGTCATGGACATATTCTAGGGTTTCTTATCACAGTTTCAAAACCTGATGTCGAGGATATGCCAGAGGCTTTCTTAGAGCCCAGGAACTGCAGAATCACAGAACAGAATCACAGACTGGTTGGGGATGGAAGGAACCTCAAATACCATCTAGTCTCAACCCCTCTGCCATGGGCAGGGACACCTTCCACTAGACCAGGCTGCCCAAAGCCCCATCCAACCTGGTCTTGGACACTGCCAGGGAGGGGACATCCACAGCTTCTGTTCCAGTGCATCACCACTCTCACGGTAAAGACAATCTAATAAGATAATTTAGATATCTAATCTAAATTTACTCCCTTTTAGTTTAAAGCCATTACCCCTTGTCCCATCAATAAAGTCTCTCTAAGTCTGCCGTTGAAGTTAATTTGTAGAGGCGAAGTATCCTCAGGGACCAATGTGAGACAATGGGTTGGGTTCCTGGAGGTAATTGCACCAGCAGCCCCAGCAGAGACCTCAAGCCAGGCACAATGTGTTTTTCTCCAACCTCCTCCAGTGCCCACACAGCAGCCCATGCCCACACTGAAATCCCTGCCCAGCAAGCCTGTGGCCTACAAAAGCACTCCCCCACGGAAGGAGTTGAAAGGTGAAAGCAGAGGTGATGCGTTTGCCATATTCTTTTAACAATAACTAGAAGCTGCTCAAATCCCACTGTCAAGAAAGGAAAAACAACTTGACATATGCAATAACAATTAGAGAAATAAAATGTTCTACAAAGTGGGGGGTTTCTCCCCATTTAACAGCAGTAAGACTGAAAATCCACAGCAAACACACCCTACTTGCTGAAAAATCACTCAAATTTTAGTCATCTGGCAAAACAGTCGCTTGCCTCACACATCCAAATTCCCTTCTTGGAACTTTTTATTGTTCAGTTGGAACTTCTGCTCTCTGCTGTCATAGTCTAGATCCCCATCTCTCAATGATCTTTGCTTACTCTGGCAAGTCTGAAAGTTTAAAAGCTTGAAACCTCTCTTCTAAATTACAAAAGGCCTGGTTAAAAACTAATTCAAGTGGTATAATATTAATGCACTTATCAGTATAAATACACACAAAATACAAACATCATCTGGAATTTCCTTTCTTTAAACAGAAGATACATGGATAGAACTTTTGGTGACAGCCTGTCCCCAGAGGAAAGCCCCTAAGGAAGCCCTCCACTCCATGTCAGCGACACCTACTCCTTCAAACAGCTGCACACTTTCCTGCTGGCAAGTAGATTCTGCTAGGCAGGCTCAGGACTTGAGAGCAGATGTTTTACCCAGACAAAACTACCAGGCTGGGAGACTTCTTCCCTTACTTTCGCCCAGGATATCCCCGTCCTCAAATAAGCAATGAAGAAGTCCACGCACAGATACCAGAATCAGCTTCACGAGAGCTTGAACTGAAGACTTCAAAAGCATTAATTCTACCTACTAAATCATCCTCTAAAAGCTTCAAGTGATGCATGAGTATAAAGTTCTTCCCCTCCCTTCTTACTACTTTCCAGATTGCTGTAATACATGATGGGTTTTAAGCACTTAACATCTTAAGTCATTTCTTAATCTCCTAGATAAACACAGCAGATGAAACAGACTACACATTATTTCCTCCAGTGCTGACATGGGTGCTGATCTTGTGCTTGGAGCATTCACCTCAGCCAGCAAGTTGTCTCATTCAACGCTCCCTCCCTGAATCAGATACATCCTTTTCACAAGACTGGGAGACACCAAGTCTACGCCTATGACAACACACCAAAAGACTAAGCCACAAAGGCAGAAATTACAACAAATTCTTTAGAGACTGATTCTCAGCAAAAACTTGCTGTACACCAGGAACCAGGGAAGGCAGCTAGTTACATTTCAGGAGTTGGGTACAGCAATTTATTTGAAGACTAAAATAAAAATGGCAACAAGAAGGGCTGAGTGGTAGCGTTTCTGCTGCTAAAGCATAGCTCTGAGCTACAGCCAAACCTCAGCATCAAAGTATATGAAGGCACTGCAGACCAAGTCAAATTCACTGCAGAACAGTTAAAAAAATGTTTTCAAAAATGTTTTATTCTATCTAGGCTTAAAAAGAATATTTTATTTTTTCAGACAATTAAAATAGCACAATTGCATGAGTTTAAAATAAGGTATTAAAAACCCAATTCAGTTCATGTGCCAATTGCTTCTGAACATCTATCTTTAATGTCACTGAATTTAGTTTACATTCCTGAAGGCTGAGGAGCTCTATCATAAGCTACAGCAAATTCTTCACAAGCTTTCAGGAGATGAATACACACTTGCCACTTCTACAAAGGCTTCACAGAGCTGTAATAAAGAGTTCTCACATACTTCAAGAGCAATTTGAGATTAGCCTATGAGATCCCACACTCAGAAGCTAAAATACAGAGACTGTCCCTCAATCAAGACTGACATGTGCTCCAAATAACTCATTTTAAAGACAACTTGCAGAATACCTTTTTTTTTTTTTAAAATAGGAAATTTGCAAAAATATTCAAGAGAAAGAACACATATACATGCAGCTGCTCAGTGTGTCTCTCATTTGCTTTAGTGCAGTTGCCTAAGACATGGGTACAAACCCCAATCCAAATGCTTGCACAAAAGCAGGCATGTTTCCCACGTGGGTAAAAATCAAAGCATGACAACCTTTAAGATGTGCAGCAGTCAGATACCTGGCAAGTACTTTTTAAAAATAAACAATAAAAAAAATGGAGGCCCGTTCTTCAAACATACCAAATTACTAGGAAAGCAAAGTCCAAATTAATGAATGAAGAATCCGTTCAGTTGTTGGGTTTCACACCCTTCTCTGTCTGGCCTGCTAGCTTCGAGCTGGACCATTGGTTTAGTCCACTGCAGTCAGAGCCATCAGCAAGAATCAAAGGCAATAAAGACCTTAAATCCAGAACATACACGGGTGGCTAACCTCTATTTGGAACAGAAACTGGGGAGGGGGGAATCCCTTAAGAAGCAAGTAGGTGGTTCTGTAGGGCTTTTCCAGTAGCTAAGCCTCATCAAGTCCTCGCCTCAAAGAAGACTCAAATGGCAGAGATGTGAAAACAACCAAAGAAAAAAAGCCTGAAGAGCTACAATCAAAGTCAAAATGAAAGCAAAAGTTGATGATATTCTTAAGCAGCCAGGAGGGCCACTCCTGCTTGTGAAATACAGGAATGAAAGCAATGAAAAATGATGCTTCTTCATCCTAACTATCTGCTTTAATAAGGTTTTGGGTTTTTTTCCTGTGTGTAATAACTATGGGAGTTACTTAAAGAATGGACCTGGGGAAAATAATTCAGAATCCAGACAGAACACAAGAATCTCAACCACACCAAAGGCTTTTGAGGAAAAGCAATGAAAATGAAACCAAAATAGTATGTGTTTGAGCTGGAAGCAACATCACCTCCTGCACCCGTCCTGTGAGGCCGCCTGGAGTTGCACCATGCTCTTGAGAAGCCACAAAGAAATACGCTGACAAACTGGAGCCCGTTTGTACTACAGCTGAAACAGTATGGAAATACAGGAAACCAAAGTAAGGACATCCTAACATCTCCCCCAGAAGTAGCTCTCGCTCAGCAAGCAGTGAGCAGAACACCAGCCCTGATGGCAGTCTTCAGCAGCTTCTCCAGCTCAACAACTTTATGGCAAGGTCTATAGTTTCCTATAATGCACTGCAAGTTTCAAATGCTTTAAATTTAAAATTATTCTGAAAAATGAGGCTTTGAGTTACCCAATCTTACATACATTTTCTGTTCAGCAGTGGCAACATCCTCACACACATGACTAATCTACGAAGCCCTTCAACAGTGCTTCAAACACTTCTCCACCATTTTAAGGGTGAGGTTCTTGATTTTGGCACACATAACCACCTTTTTTTTTTTTTTTCTCTCTCTGTCACCTTCACAGCAGAAAGGAGCTTCTCAGCTGTCACACATCTCCATCCCTCTGACTTGGTCGCACGTTTGGCAGCAGCAGGAATGCTGCAGTGCAGCAGGAAAAGGATACACTCAGGTTTATTGTCTGTTCCCTTAATTATACACCAGGAAGACGACCCAACTGACTTAGCTCTTGGTAGGAACCTTTTCTCCAGTACTACTGCCAAACCCTACTGCCATCTCAGAAGACTAACAAGAGTTCCCAAATACTCGGACATTGATATAGCATCCTAGATATTTATGTCATGCTTGCTAGCACTGAGGAGGTGCCTCTTGTACTTGCAGAAAAGCTATTTCTGCCAGAGTTTCAGAAGGCAGCAAAGGTATCATTATAATACACTCCTGCTAATACAACTGTTTTGCCTCAAAGCACATGCAAGTGAGGCAAGGCTGGTATTGGGAGGCTACCTGTTGAATTTTTTTTTCTCTATCTATAAATAAATCTAATCTTTCCTGAGTTCAGCCTTGATACAAACTTATTCTTTTGATCCACAAAGTCAGATTTAATCAGACAGTCCTCTGCTAACTTACCATCCAGTTCTGATTTTCAAAATTGCCCTCCCACTCTTCGCACAGACTTCAGCATCCCACCTACAATCTCTCATCTATTCAGTGCTCGTTTTGTTCTTCAGTCTTGGCCTCAGTCCAGTCTTTTCACAAAGCGTGGAAAAAAGCAGGGAACTAGAAAGAAGTACAAAACCCTGCAGCTCCCCAAAAAGAAACCAGGGACACACTGGAGGGGCATGGGGAGAGACAGGGATGAAGACTCCTCCTCAGTTTCATGAGGGATGCATAAACCTTAGATACAGATATATGCATGTGTGTACACATGCAGAAAACATGTGTGTGTGTGTATGTATGTACATGACAAAAACATGCATATGATTATATACATATTTTTATTGAGCAGAAAACCTTATTGGCATCATCAGAACCACAACAAGGAGTGAAATTAATAGAGTCACTCAGCAGGTATTAAGTTTTATAATAAATACGCAACCAAGCAACTTGGTGCTACAGTCTCCTCCAGCTCAAGATGTCAGAGAAATCAAGTGAGAGCAGAGAACCAAGTGACCCAGGGTCAGACAGGAGTCTGTGGCAGAGCTAAACCACGCAGCGAGAGCATGGTTTCTTAGGCACCATTACCCGCTCACCTCAGTATCCAGGGTTGAAAGGCTGGCCCCACCAACCCTAGGCTGAGCAGTAGGTCGCTCCAAGGCCCCACTCATGGATCACTGGGGAGCTGCGTACCAACATTCTGAAAAGCCCACATAACTCAGCAGTCAAAATGTTGACATTAAAGAAAGCCCCAAAATAACGACTGGTACATGGTACTGAAATTCAAATTCATGGTTTAAAGTTTCAGCACCTTGGGAGTCACCATTACTGTAGCTGTACCCCTGACAATGAAAATTCCCGCTCCAGGGAAATTATACTTTGGGAAAGATCCTGGACCCGCTCCTTCATGAAGCCCTGGACCGCTTGTTGAACTGCAACTATAGTTTCTTCTCACACACAAGACACTAGTCATGAAATCCTCAGTTAAGACACTAACTGAAGGGTTCCCAATTAATCATTGTATTCTCTGCAAGAGCAGATATCCTCATTAGGAAAGCGGCAGGACATTAACAAGTGCCACTTTGAGGGTGTCCAATTAACTCATCGACTAAATATGTGCCAGGCAACTTCGACCGGCCTAGCTTTTGCAATCCCCTCTTTCAGTTGCATCAATTGGGATCCCAGTCATGTATAAAGTAGCAGTTCTTTCCCTGCTTTACAATGCCTTTGAGAATGCCGCTGGTGGACAACAAACAAGGGGCCACACCGAAGTGTTTAACAGGTCTTTACACTTACACCCGTAAAAAGTTAAGCGTGCAACCCACCCCTCTACCTTATAAACAGGGAATGACTTAACCTGCCAACAACCAGCACGGTTGGAGCTCTGTCTGGGTCATGTCACGCCTCCATTTTTGCCGAACCTCAGCAGTGGGTGATCCTGCATACAAAGTGAGCTCCAAGACAAAAGCCCTATAGGGTGAGTTAAGGACAAAGTAGCAGCTTTCAGCCTGAATTTCCAGATAGTCTGACAAGTAAAATCCTTCACCAGGGCAGGATTATTGCCTAGAGTATACATTTCCAACACTTTGCCTCGCCTAGTTTTTTAAGTGTCTCAAGCTTGGAGCCTCTTGGTTGTTTTGCAGGGAACAGCCAGCCATTCTGCAGCCCAGCAGGTTTGGAGGCTCAGCACAAAAAGGGGCCAGGCCCCAACAGCAGACAGTGCAGAAGCAGCAGCATCTCCAGGAGCAGGACCTTGGCCTCTAAAGCGGCCTCCAGTCTCCCTGCCCGAAAACTACCCGGACTCCCTTTTGAGCAATCCCACCCTGACACTGCCTAGTTACACCCCCATTTCTCTGTTTCTTCCCAAATATGGCATTTACTTGTTTTAAACAGCTGAAAGGCATCATTTCTGCACTTTGTCATGAGTCAGAGTGAAATTCATTTAGCATCTACTTTTCTTCGTCTGTTCCTTGTATCATTCCCATCCCATTTTATTTCTGCTCTCTGTGTTTCAGCACACTGTAACCATCTCCCTTGCACTCAGAGCTTCCCCAGTGCAAACATAAGCATTAGCATCGTGTGTTTGCCCTGGAGACCCTCACATTCGTTACTCAAAATGGTGCCGGGTGTTTTTGCTCTCAGCAGTACTATAAACACATCTTGTATATCTATCACCGCTACCGATTCCCAGAGTATCATCATCTGCTCCACCATTATGCACCTTTTGGAGAGCATAAGAAGGGAGCTAAAGAAGCAGGGAAAGGGATGAATATATTGGAAAAAAAATTTTAAATGAAAACACTGGAGAAAAGCCAAAGCCTCTGACCAAGGTTCTCTCTTCAGTCCACAGGAGAAAATGTGTCTCCATATAAAAAAAATGGACTTTGTCAAGCATGTGCTCTCCATCCTGGAGGTGCCCGAAGGCATCATCCTCAACATGGAACAGCGCTCCTCTCATTGCAGTTTAGGGACTTGCCCACAGCTTGCAGAAAGAGATCGCAGCTTCTCACGCCCAGCCAAAATCAACCAGTCCAATGTGCCTGTTAACAAGTTTCTTAGTACAGGGAACCTGAAGATACACCACTACCTTACAAGTATTTCTAAGCATCTAAATCTAACTATGGTCCTGAGAAATATTGAAACTAATTGTGTGTTCAAGTGTAGTACATGCTTCTATCACAAACAGAGCATCACCAGATTGCAAATGCAATCAAAAGCACATTTTCTTAGTTTAATTTGCCATTAGTACACTGCAGGTTTATAGAGCCAAACAAACAACTACAACTAAATTCTCATAGCCATTTCAAACCGTTTCCAAGCAAATATCATAGCAACATTGTTAGTACCTCGAATTCATTTAATCCCAATTTCTCTACAATAAAATTAACACTAGCACCTGTTAAAAAGAAAACAGAAAATGTAGTCCTCCTCAGCAAACCGAGCACCTCCCAGCTCCAGACCAACAGGGTCAGGCTCCTGAGACAAAACCTGCAGATTAAAGAGCTTTTCATGACTTTAAGAAAGAAAAAAAAAATCCCAGGTTTATGCTAGGGCGTTTTTTTAATATATATATTTATATATATATAAAATGTGGTATTTCAAGAGTAGCTTTTACAGATTTTTCATACATACCGAATACTGATGGAAGCATTTTTTTCACCCTAAAACATATAAATGAAGGGTAACAGACTAAATAGCATTTCACAGTTTCTGTTCTGTTTTGTAACTGCCAAGAAAAAGCCCAGCCCAAGAGCAGCAGGACTTGTTTCCTGAGCTGAAGGCTCCTCTTTACTGAGGGAGCTGAGGACCGCGAAGGCAGCAAGCACCACTGCCCTGCAGGCACCACCAACTTGGAGAGGAAGCAATGGAGGCCTTGTCAGGAAAAATCAGTTATTTTGGCTCAAACTGCACCTACAGTGCACAGAGAGTAGCTGCCCGCATTATTCGGAAAGAATGCTGGGTTATAGGGCTGCAGGACGGGTGATGGTGGTTGACACTTGCAAATCTTGATGGCTCCTGTCCCAGCTGGCAGTGGGATGGCCGACATAGGGAGGGCCTGAAGGACGCCTGCCCCTGTGGTGACAGCGGTGGGGGGTCCCGGTGGGGCCGGGGGCAGCCTGCCCCCATGGGAACCCGCACGGCCCTGGGGCTTCACGGGTGACTGGGCTCGTCAGCCCTATTCAGCCCCGCTCCCTGTGCACAATAACCAGCAGCCGCGCTCCCATAATACGGGCCTCCCCCTTCTCCCCGCTTTTATCATCCTTCATATCTCAACGATGACAGGACTGAAAGGGCTTCTGATGGGAAATGTGCTTCGAATTAGCATATTTCCCCCTGCGTACAATGGAGGCATTAAGCTGCTGCATTTTGAAAGTCCAAACAAAAGCAGCCCAGGCTGTTTTTAGCAGCGCTGTTTGAAGTTTTATTCCCCCCTCCCCTCTCTCTCCAGAGTTGCAAGCATATTTAACAAATTTACACTCTTCCTGAAAAGAAAGCACGAACGATTAAGTATTTCTTTCCTAAATTACATTACTTGATGTGTTTCAGACTTTACGAGGGAAGAAAAAAAGAATGTAAAAAGCCCCTGTTTCGATGTGGCACAGAGCAATATGGCAGCCAGGCAGTGTTTCCACTGAACTGCACACTCAGGGGTCCACCCCTCCAAAGTGAGCTTGCCTGGCTGCCCCCAGCACTCGCATGGACACTGTCATTGAGGATTTCAGACTCAAATACAATCACAGTAACCCAATACAAAGGGTCTTGTACCCACAGCTCAATTTTCCCCCTGCAACAGGGGGCAAACTGCTGAAAATACCGGTTTTCAATGAGAAACTAAACCACTGAGCCGCCAGGAGAAACAAACCAGCTTCCCCCACCCCTGGAAATACTCCTTGGTTGAACTTGGGAGTTACAGAAAGGAGAGCTGAACCTCAGAAGTACAACATTCACAAAATAGCTTCACATTAGAAAGTGAAGAGTTATTTACCAAGGAAAGCATCAGTTTGGGGCTTTCTTGGTAAAGAGGCATGCCTGCTTTTCTCCTACATTAAACAGAATTTTCTCTGAGAGGAAGACATAAGACTGCACCGTAAAAATGCTTCTCAGAGGAAGAGTTTGGCGTTTTGGGGGAGGGGGATGTAGTGGGGGTGGAGGTGGTGGCGTTCTTCCTTCTCCCAAGATTTCCAAGGTATTTATGTAAGCTTCTATATGCAGCACAGCTAAGAACAAAAATCACGCTCCTTAACAACATGAGACTACAGCAGAAAAGCAGAATGCCAATGAGATCCCAGGCAGGCAGCTTGCAAGTGAGGTGGATATAAAAACTGCTCAGAAAAAGAGCCTGGGATGCAGCCTGTAGAAGGAGTCTTGTAGGAGACATGTCTGCTTTGTTCAGACTCTTCTATTCTGTTTCAGGAGATTTTCCTCATCAGGATCCATCTCCACTCTTTGATTTCTTTAGCAGCAATGCTCAAAATACTCATCAGTCTCTGCTGTGCACGAGCACTTCACTTTCAACTATCCACTTTTACCCTGCCACATGCCAAGCAGCCCACACAGTGCCATGCTCCCTCCCCGTAGAGTGCCAACCCCATGGTTTTTGTAAATCTGTGCTACCTGGCAGGAGAGGCATTTCACCTACTTATTTCTACCAGAGCCAAAGAGCTCCTGGCACTGATGCAGCATGGCATCTCTGCAGCAACTCTACAGCAGTGGCTGAGGTCTAACAGTAGACATAGTCCTCCCTCAGGCAGATGTTCTCACACACTTCTCTCCAAAACCTGCTCTGTAGCAGCATCAAGCGCCTACAGCCCAAGGGTCCATCTGCTAATTACTCACACTCTTCTCTGATGCAGTAGCTCAGCCAGTCAAGAGCAAACATCCCCCCCAGAAAAGCTTTCCCATCATCTCCAATAACCATGTTTCCTTTATTGATAGGTTAGCTGTAC
Organism: Laterallus jamaicensis coturniculus; assembly: GCA_022605575.1. Classification (NCBI taxonomy): domain Eukaryota; kingdom Metazoa; phylum Chordata; class Aves; order Gruiformes; family Rallidae; genus Laterallus; species Laterallus jamaicensis. The sequence goes on from JAKCOX010000034.1 coordinate 2,622,211, forward strand.
TTGGTTGGGGCCACACATGACTTCATAGCGACTTTGTAACCAAAGAGGGGCTAAAGAAATCTGGCTGGAGAGTACTATGCATTATTTGGCAACATTTCTCTACCACCACCTGTAAATTCCCTTAAAAGACTGGACATGCATTTTTCCATGTCCCAGGGCACTTCACATCTTGGTACGAAAACAGTGGACAAGACCTTCACATGTCACCACAGAATGTTCTCATGTCAAAACAAAAGGAGGAAGGACTTGTGATGCCCTTCAGAGGCCTTCATCAGTCATTAGCAAGTGAATGAGAGTAATAAAGCAGTCTAGGCAGGAGACAGAGGAATTAAAGGCCAAAACGGAGAATGGTTTTCTCACTCATAGTAGGATGAGCAGAACTTCACTTTGTAAGCTCATACCCTGAGATGAGTCCTTTGGAAGTGTTTTTCAATCAGCTGCCACCAGAGCTTGGCACAGAAACTGAAATCGAACAGATTTCAGCTCCATTTTATGAATGGATGTAGTTGCACCACCGCAGTTCTTATAGGTCACAAAAGGGTGGTTAGAGAAATGCCCACTAAAAAGGTCCAGCCAACTCAGCAGTGAGTCTTAAGGTATCTTGGGGATGGGATCTACAAACAGAAACTTTAAGTGAAATCATCTCATAAGTCTGAATGTCCATCAAGAGAAGTTTGAGGAAAAAAGCACTCCAACAATTAGGAGTCTCACCTGCAGAATTTCATCTCAGGATGGCTGGGGTGAAATCAGAGCAGGGTAAAGCAGTGCCTTTCACACTGCCGATGCCCCAAAGGGACCTGACCACAGTACTTTATCACTCCAGGAAATACTCTCAAATTCCAGTTATTCTTCAGCTTGGCTGGATTCAGCCCAACGATGAACACACAGCACATGCCACCATCCGCTGTGACATTCTGGCACAGGGCAGCACCCAGCCAACAAGGGCACCACTCTTCCTTTCAGAAAGCCCCAGAAAGAGTGCTCTGTACTCTCATGCGATGAGACAGCTTTTTGCAGCTCAGGTCACTACACAGGTCGGAACCCTGACAGTAATCCTACCAAAGGTTCCTTGCATTTGCTTAGGCCTCAAGAGGTACGCACTATCTAAGCTGAAATAAAAACATCATTACATTCATTTTGGCATCATGAGTCACTATCCTGCTGAGACAAACCTATCTTCTCACCTCCACATTGAGTAAGTGCTATTAACTTTTCCAGTATCCCACCTACTACTGTTTTCTTCTGTGCAAGTGAGCAACATAGAAGCATCTCAGAAAATATGCTCCATGCTTCAGCTTTCAGTGAGGAGAGAAAGCCACAGAAAATGCTCAGGACATACTATGCATGCTCCTGCAAACAGAAATAGTTTCTGGCCTTCTATATTAATCTCATGAAAAACAAAACCCCAAAATTACTGGCACTGAACAGAAATTGATTTGCTATGAAGTGGGACAAGTCCCTTACGTCTCCTTGCCTTTTAACTCACTCTAGCAAAATTGACTTTCTGGCTTTTTACAATTTTTACTACTTTCTAAACACTGCCCTGACTTGGGGAACTTTGCTTAAGGTATGAAATTAAGGCAGAGGTGATTTCTGGTCTTCTCAGGATATGGTAGAAACTTGCTAGTTTAAAATTTCTGCTCTAAAAGCAAAGAGTCCCAGCACTTGTTCAGACACACACACACATGTTAAAGCAAGCACCCTGGGCTCTCAAGACTACCCCAGCACAGAGGAATGGGGCCACATAAAATGGAAAGCTCCCTTCAAATCAAGGCTTGGGAGCTGGAAACACCAAATACTGGAGCTGTGCTGCCAGCCCCACCATGACCAAGATAAGGAGAGCAATGTGACTTTGCCCAGAGCAGGGTGAGGAAGACGAAGAAGTCCTTCCCCACATTTGCCCAGAGAAGAGGATGCTCCGTCCCTGGAAGTGTTCAAGGCCAGGTTGGATGGGGCCTTGGGCAACCTTGTGTAGATCCAGGCCTGAGGTTGGTGGCCCTGCCTGTGGCAGGGGGGTTGGAGCTCTATGATCCTTGGGGTCCCTTCCAACCCATGCTATTCTATGATTCTATGATTTCATCCTATGCATTCTACTCCATCCTTGTTGGGAGTGTGGTGTCTGCACCAAGGTCAACATTCACGGTCACTTAAGTCTCCCATGGGGATCTTTCATGCATCCTAAGCCCACTGCATGAGCTGATCCCAAACAGGGCAGGGGAGGAATATCTGGTGTCCGGTACAGAGCGGCGTCTGTGCAGAGATGTGTCTCTGAAATGTAATGGCTCCAGAAACACTCGAGTGTCTGCATGCTTAAAAACATACAAACCCTTCTCTCCTCAAAAGCCACACTCCTCTTTCCTTCATACCTATGCTATACCTGCAATATAACATCATCACAGACGTTGGACAAAATTTCACCTCTCTCCTAAATATTCCAAAGAGAAGAGGGTTCAGAAATTTGTACAAAAAGCCCAACCCAAGATGTAGCAAATATGCGCGATGCCCTACAGAACATACATCACATGTAATCTTCCCCACAGTTTTGAATCATCTGGTATAGTGTTAGACTTGCTGGTCCATCCCAATAACACTCGTTTTTTTCCCCTCAGCTCACAAAATACCTACTAACAATAACAAATACAGGGCCCCGCTTTCCCACCCCTGCGAGTTGAAGCACCCTTATGAATATGTGTGCAAATAAACCCTGTGCAATCCCATGCACACGTAATGCTGAGCAGACAGGCAGAGCCACAGCAGGGAGGGAAGACATAAATCAGCTATTTCCATCTTAAAATATTTGTAATTTCTACTGCACAACTCATCGTTTTCACTATGAGCAGCCTTTGCTTCTCAGTGCTGGTGCAAACCCTAAATTTAGAGACATGGAAAGAGAATTTCTGTGCCTACATAGTAAGCATGCTAGAAAGCCTTTCTGCCTCCATCTCTCTTTTGGACCATGTTTCAGCATGAATTCAAACCTTCTTCACTATGCAAACTAGCTGGTGTGTGTGTAAGTGAATGAGATTAGAGCAGAAAGTATGTTCTTGCTTGGAAACGTGCTAGTACGACACAGCGTTGGAAGACTGAGTACAGAGGCTGAATAGCCTGTCCTTCCGTGTTTGCTGAGACACTTCACAAACGCAGGACAGGTGTATTATCCTTTCAAATGCATAAACCAGGCCAGAAAAACTGCTTTTGCAAACACTAAAAGTCACTTTATTGATCTTTCACAGTGCCTGGATTTCTAGACGGACTCTAAGCTACAGGGATCAATTAGATAAAACAGATATCTTTAAATATATATGAAGTTATTGGAGCAGAAAATATTAACAAATAAAATAAGCCACTATTCATGCATGCAAACATCCTTCAGGAGCAGGAAAGCTACTTTCAAGTTATCCCCAAGGATCACTTCAGTAATACTTCTCTGAATTTTTAGCTATTTATTTTTTTCCCCCGCATATTATTTTTACTTTAAAAAAGCTTAGGAAACTCTTCATTCTCATTAGATTCTAATCTAATTCTCCAGATGTGGACAGCCATCAGTAGTACCCTTCACACAAAGGACCTGCAATTCAAAAAAACCTAGAACACTAGCAGCCTGAGTTCCTCCTTGGCAAGGGAGCGCTCGTCAGCATTTTACTCAAACCAAAGTATCAACCAGGGCCTCAAATGAGCATCACAGGTGACATTTTTACCTTATACCAGGTTTCTCTTCTTAACAGCTTTTGCATGGCTTATGCATTTATGCATGCATGTGCCTAAAAGCAACATCAAAAGCATGAACTAATTTCCAGCTGCAACAGCAGTATTTTTATATCTTACCACTTTATTTGCAAATGCTCCCCTTTGGAGAAGATTTTACAGAGCCAGAAGCCATGGGAAATGCAGTTTTAAAAGTTATATGGTTAAGACTTACACTGTAGTTAGAAAAGACTGGCAACTATGACATAACATTTAAATGCTGGTTCCCAATACTTATTGATTAGTGTCTTTCTAGAATTCTGTCCCTTTTAAGAAGTTATATTCTTTTGCCTTCAAAATACTGAGGATTCGCTAGTACATGATAAGCTTGAAACCCCCTTGTGACAAGCTCTACCAACACAGTCATATTTTTCCCACTTGCACTTTCTCATTGTCTGAATGCAGGCATTGTCAGCCTCCTCTGCCTCCACCTCTCCTTTCCGACATTACATGCAGTGCCCATTTGTTTCGGATTATAAAAAGCACTAGTGGATTCTGCAGTCGCTAAAAAGAAGTAGCTGGCGTATGGGATCTGTGAGAAATTTGATCCAGTAAGGGAAATGAGTCTCAACTTTGGAAGAAGGTGATAAATAAGAGAGAAGTTTCAAATATTATTACTATAGGATGGGTCGGATTTTCCTTTTAAAACTCATGCAGAAGAACTGTAGCCCCTTCCCTTACACAAAGCTACAAGAAACCTGTTGGGTTTTTTTTAGGAACGAGGCAGATGGGCCTGGCTTCAAATATAGAAGACCCTCCTACAGAAAACAGGGGTGCTGGCACACGATACGTGGGTGGGATTGTTCTGGGTACTTTCCAGGAACATGTGCACCCAAGAGGTGAAATAGCAGGATATGAGAGAAAAGGGGGAGAAAACCTACCAAGAACCACACAGCTCAGCAGGAAGTGCCAAAGCTACAGGCTCAGAAGGCATGGCGAGCATGGTGACACCACGTTTGTGACAGAGGACAATGCCAAGAGCATAGCTTTCCGAGCAGATGGGGAGTGCAAATGCACCTTCACAGGGGGATTCAGAGTACCACGTTGGTCGCTGTTTCTGAACAGCTAAAGGGGACTTGAGATGGCGAGCAAAGAAACGACTTCAGATGCAGGAGGTGGCAGAGCTCTGTCAGACTCCATCCACCCCCACACGCGTGGGAAAGCAGCGCCCTGAGTCCTGCAAGCAGGCAGGGTCGCGCCAAACCCATGGTGGGTTTCACCCCACAACCGGATCACTCCAGGAACCCAAACTGGGAGCTTCTCCCATGCAAGAAGCAACTACCGGTAGTTGTCTTCTCATTCAGGGTCTTCCTCCCTCAATGCTCATCATAGCAGGTCACGGCTCCAAGCTTCGCTTTCTTTGTCTCCCTCCTGAATAACTCCTCCTGCTTTCAGCCTGTGCTTAATCCTCCAGGAAACCTCACTCTCCCGAGAAGAAGAGTGCTTCTGTACATAATCTCCAGACAGCAGCTGTGACCCTGGCACCCAGAAAGGGGATCATTGTGCAGAACCATGGTATCAGGGATGAACTTCCCCTCTTCCCCCCTCCCCATTTATTTAAGGGCTGCTGGAAGCTCAGTGTTCGTTTATGCAGACACACTGCCAGGAGCTGATTTCTGCTGGCAGCTGTGGGGTAACTTGTCCCTTCGCCCTCGTTGCAGGGTACCCTCTGAATCTGCAAATACATCTGAGTTATTCATTTTTTATTTTGCATTTTAAGGGATAGAACTTCCCACCTGGCAACCGAAGGAGCACTTGGTTTTTTTGCATTTGGTCCTCGAGGCTACAGCAGTATTACTGAAAAGTCACTTTGTCCATTTTTAATACCCAGAAATGCAGAACAGCTGTGCTGCCTCATCATCCTTTTGTATATAAGTGTCTCAGAGACAATCCTAAATTCATGGCTGCTAAGGCTTGGATCTGAACTGCCTGAAAAAATGCCTTTTTTTCTTTTCTTTTTTTCTTTTTTTCACACTTTATACTAGTTCTCAAGCCAGACTTACCCCTACCAGCATCAGTCAGTAAAGCAACAGGTGTTATTTTAAGGCGGAAGAATTTGAACAACCTAATCCTTCATGGCAGGCTTATCAGCCTTTTAGCACACTCAGCTTTTATTATTCTGACAGGAGATAAACTTACGTAACGGCACAGAACGTACTCATTTATGGGATAACACCACGGACGCCAGGTTCAGAACACTGTAACTTTTGTTTCAGGCTGTGGATATTTCCCATAGTCCTAAGAAAGGCAATATGCTGGGCAAACACTTTTAAAAGCATCCAAGTGGAATTCAATATATTGAAAGAAGCTAAAGTACTCTGGAGTGATTAACAAACATGCTTCAGCAGAATGGCACAAAAGGATAATTAAGGACTAAACCTACAGAGATACTGAGACAACTTAAAATCTCTCCAATTTCTGCTGCAGTTGATCAGAAAAGCCCACTTGCCCCGCTGACAGTATACAGGTGGATATAAAAGTGGTTCCACATCATCACAAGTAACTGCAAACCTTCCCATCTTCTAATGTAAATCCTCTCTTGTGGAGGATTTAAGTGTTCCTGTTTGGACACAGCGAGGATATATGTGGCCACGAAACTAAACAATACCCCTTCTCTTTCTCCTTCTTTGGCTAGTGTTTCTCCCTCACGTGCAGAAGAGTGCTGGAAGCCATCCACCGAGGAGCCAGCCTCTGGCAGAGCAACAGCAGAACAAAAATGCTATTAGAAATAGAGCTGTCCGACATGGCAGAAGTGCCAGGGAAAAAAAAAAATGGCTGGGACTTCTTGGTTTTCCAAAGTTAGCCAGTTTGACTATCCTTCATCACAGCAATATAAAGAACCTCAAGGACAAAGAAATGGTTTTTTCCCTCTAGCCCAATAAAAGTTTCTCAGGCTCTGCCTATGCGATCCAAGGCAGCGTCTCCCCGCTCAAACAACACAACTCTGGTGAAAGGTAAATGGTCACCGTTCATCTTACCAAAATGGATCACAGCAAAAGTATTTTCTTTGCTCTGGTCCTTCCCAAATTTACTCCTTGAACTACTGTTGATGTCAAAGTCCCCAAGCAGAAAGGAAAAACAACCAAAAAGGACCCACAGTACTTTTCTCAAAGGCTGAAACAGATTTCTAGAAGGGGTTTTATACTAGACTACTACTTGTCCACCTTTAAAACACACCTTCCCTTCTCTCCTTGGAGAGAATTAATACGTGGAAGAGGTACACACATGCACACATCCCTGCTAGTTTCAGCACACATGTTCAGGATTTGTCGGCCTGGTGATGAAAGACACGTTGCTGCCACTGGTTGGAGAAAAGCTCCCAGCTGTAACTCCACATAGGTGAGCCCTTGCCACCCACGGCTGCTTCCCTTCTCTCTTCAACAGGAAGCACTAGCTTGTATACTATCAGCCACACCAGTGCTGCGAACACAGGCTGCTCTGAGTAGCCAAGCATTTATAGGACAAATGAGCCCTTCTGCAGATGAGGTGCCTCCAGTCAGCCAACAGACTGAGGACTCCCTCATGGTGAGAAAATGCCACAGGCAGCAACGGGCCGTGAGCAGTCAGACACTGCTGTATCTGTTCCTGTACTATCAGTGAGCATCGGTGCTACTGCAGGGGGTTGGCACCGGGGCTGCCTTCCTCATCAAGTGCTTTGCAGTGAGTAAGCAGCTCTGAGGCAGACCCATAAGCACTGCAGATGCTGTTTGCCTGCCTTCACCATGTCTACACAAGCGAACATATGGCCTTCTAGCACAAGGCCAGCTTATACAGTCATTAATTAGATATAATTTCAGCCCGTTCAATGCATCTGATACAAAAATTCAACCACTGGCAGGAATGCACCTGTGCTGTAGGAACTTCTCTTCATGAATTCTCTCATCTGATGAGGAAGAGTTAATGACCAGACAAATTTCTGTTTATTGCAAAGGTTGAGTAGCAGCATACACACACCTGAAATTGCCAGTGGGTCTCTTTTCACTTTCTCTGGTAGACAAGTAGCCTACAAGCAGAGGGAGGATGCTCCTCTCTCTCCCTCTAGCATATGACCCCTCAGCCTCCAAGAGCACCACCACAGCCCAGCAAGGCACTACGATGCCAGCCATTCAGATACACTGCCCAGCTCAGAGGGCTACACTGAACTCAAGGAAAGCTCATGGAAGTAATCATCTGGCATGCAGACATACTTCATGCCTCTATATACCAAAGTGGACTTGGTGAATTGCTGCAGCTGGCTTATTTTTAGATGAATAATCAGAAAGGGGATTAATTAAGGCTGAAGACTCAGAAATGTCGTTTTGCAAAAATATTTTTGGTAAAAGAAGGTAAGTTTCTGTGCATATTTTGTCTTACTGCTTCATTTTCTCACACAGCACCACTAAGCACCTTAAAGCACATACACACAGCCCCAGACTGGGCTGCTACTCAGAATAACCAGAGCACACAAGGGCCTCACTGGGCCTTTCCTCATCAACCCACATGAGAAGGAAGACTCGAGTTGCACTCTCTTCCTTCATCCCTTGTTGTGTCATACAGAAGCTTAAATACAGCACCATTTGCAGAAAAACATGGGAAATTTATGGAGCTTGTGAGAATTTCCTAAAATCAGATGAGGTGCAAACTGTCAGTTTACAAGGAGAGACCTGACCTGGAGGTAGAGGGGGAGAAGATCTTCCATGTGAAACGTCAGGAGTGTTATGAAAAGCAAAGCAGATATTTTACAGAAAAGAACAAGTATTTAGTAGCAACAACAATTAAAAAACAAAAAAAAAGGCATTTGAGTGATAGCCTCCAACTACTCTTCTTTGACAGTACTGAACTATTCTTGAAATCCTATAAAAGAACTTTCTAACTTCTCTTAGTAGCTTTTGATTAAGCACCAGTAACTGAACAAAAAGATCCCCAACAATAGTTGCCCTTCAAAATACAGTGATGGGTAAAGGTGCTTTTCTGTGGAAACAGATGGGCAACAGATCTTTCCTTGAGAAGCTAGCTGGTTCATTGGTTTCCCCTTGAACCCTGTAATGTTTGCATATGCTTATTTTTAGCTGAGCAAATAAACTTACTTGAAAGTACACTGAACCCCTCTTTCATGTGAGCCTTGTCAGCTTTACTGAATTGTTTTCCTAGAGATACAAGTCTCTCACAGAGCTGAGTAGTCACAAATGACATGTATCTACTGCTTATTATGAGAGGAAATAAATTCTAACTTCTTTGTTGAGTTTCATCGCAATGGATTATTTTTTAAGACTGATCTCCAGCAGATTCTCAGTGTTAGTAGAATAGTTGTATTTTAAGCATCTTGGTATATGGATAATGCAGTGCTTATGTAGTATTTTCATCCTTTCTCAATTTCCAATCGATTGGTATTTACTTAGTAGCCACTATTTTAATATAATTCTTTGCTATCAGCTTCTGAAGTGGGGAATTGCTGCCAGCTGATCCCTATTGCCAAGCACAGGTATTTTCCTCCTGCCTCTCTCCAGTTGAGGTACCTTCAAGCAGGAACAAGGTGGCTTTCAGCAGTCGACATACAATCTAGGATTTCTTCTAATTATTTATTTTTATGACCATAGGCTGCATCAAGAACTCTACAAAAGGACCTCAAGCTTTGCCTGACATCTTTGCTATTTTTATCCCTTTCTCAAAGTCACGAAGAGTGATGGCAAAGAGCTGGTAACAAAGACTAACTGAACCTGGGTGATATTCAGATGGAAAGCTCTAGAGAAAGATTTTGTCACCAGGCAATCTCAGTCTGCCCTAACAGGCTGGAGACAAACCACCGAACCAGCTCAACACCTGGTCGAGCGCTATAGGAGGTCAGGGTGCCACAAGACAGGTAGGGGGACAAAACTCACTTCAGCAGAAGGTAACTTTCTTACTGGCATGTAATTAGAGGCAATACATGCCACATAGAGACTGGCCAAGCGAGACAGTGATACTCCCCCAAACCTGCAGGGCATGCCCTTAAATAGTACTGCAGAGCAGCAAAGAAAATGAAAAGATTCAGAGTATAAGAGATTGAAGCTTCCCTCTCGGTATTTGGTTGGTCAACATTTTGCATCTCAAACCACACACACCTGCCATGAGTGGAGCCCCAGCCCGGAGGTGGTTTGGGAAAAAGGGACATCTAAGTCAGCATGAGGTCACCACCCATTTGGGTGTAAAGGCTGATGACATTCAGTTCTGACACCTGTGAGAGGGCACTAGCCCCAAACTGGCACAGTCTGAGCAAAGAGAAGAAAGGTTGGCTGGACAACAGGAATACAGGAGTCAGCACATTTCCCATCGCTGACCTTGGTGCGCTCAGCAGAAGCTGCTCTCGAGCAGTGACACGTGCTGCTTCAGACAAGTCAGAACTCTCAATAGAAAATATTACATGATTAGTAAGACACTGATAAAAGTTTCCTGAAGAGTGGCACTTAACTGCACGTAAAAGCCTCCAAGATCTGGTCTTGCCCTTTCTTCTCCACAGGGCACTGATCTGCACATTTTTGTTCTGCACTCTCTTTCGCTTCCTCCAATGTCCAAACAAATGCTCTGCTAGAACAGATTATCATGTGCATCATCCATTCCTGCGGTGAGAAGACTATGAAGCAAGCCCACATTTCCTTCCACTGCCAAAACCACTTAGACATTCTGGCAACATAGGACACATTCTTTATGTTAACTGGCAGCTACTGTCTGACAGCTGTTCAGCAGCATATCCAAAAGAACCTGATGGCCTCACTCCAGTTCCTGACAGACTTATTCCAGATCACAAAACTTTCAGATTATTATAACCCACAAGACTTCACTCAGCAAGTCCTGTGTCATCTCACTGTTTTCTACCTGAAGAGTATTACTTATTTGTAGCATGTATTTTATGTTCCAACTTCCAAACATCGAATTATGCTGTGCCACTGCTTTATAATCAAATCTCTGTCCACTGGTAAAAGTGTGCTCCTACGTAGAGTTTAATCTGGCACCATCTTAAACCTTCTCTTGGATCAAAGCAAAAGCTCACTCCCTCCACAGCTCTCTAGATTTTTCCTTTCAACTCTTGTGAATCAAACCTTTTCATGAGAGCACCGACTCCTATAGCCAGGGATCAGCTGTGTTCCCTTCTGGAGCACGCTACACTGAGAGCTCTCGTTTCGTTATCCATCACAAACCGTATGTGCCTCTCATACCACATATCTCTTCCCCCTCTCGGATTGTGACCTACATTTGGTTTCTAGATACAATCTCTTTTTCAACTGTTTCATTATCCTATCTTCATCACCTATGGCTGGTTGAATTAATTTTGAAAAAGCGATTATCCTTATCCCCCATCCACCCCCCCAAAATACCCCATAATTATCTGTGTGAAGCCTACAGGATTTTTATAAAGCCATTTTATGTCATGTATAATTTGCTTACAACAGCATTTAATTACAGTTCAAATGGTGCTACCAAGATTTTACAATGCATTTTTTTCTCTTCATTGGTTAGTAAGACTGTAAGAGTCACCTTTAATTAGGCTTTTTGACTATGCAGCCCAGGTACAACGGGGATGACTAACATTAAGTGAATTACTTTTCTACTTTTAGCAGTTACAGGAAGCACCAAATAAAATCCAGGTATTGCTTGTTGAGTTACAGCTACAAAGATTTTCAGCTCAGCTCAGCAGAGTGACAGTTTTAAATGGCTTCTGCAACTCTGCCCTGTATAGAAGGCACATCTATCTCAACACTATTCGGTAGAGCTCTTCCCAGAAAAAAAATTGACTCTTCAGAAGCCTCTCAAGAGAAGAGACCATGTCTTTCAGTAAACACAGCCTAGTACTCTTCATCAAGCCACCTGACACATTAAAAAAAATAAGCGTAAGGACACCAATATGCAGCATGTAACAACAAACCAAATTCTCTTACCTGTCTACTTCCAGCCACACACCTAAATTGATTTAGAATTTCTTTTACATTGATGGACCAGAATTTCTAGGGGCCCACAACAGCATAGTACTGCCACATCCATGTTAAAAACTAAGATACCACAGAACCATAGAATGGTCTAGGTTGGAAGGGACCCCAAGGATCACACAAGGTTCCAACCCCCCTGCCACAGGCAGGACCACCAACCTCCAGACCTGGACCTACACAAGGTTGCCCAGGGCCCCATCCAACCTGGCCCTGAACACCCTCAAGGATGGGGTATCCACCACCTCTCCTGGCAGCCTGTTCCAGCACCTCACCACTACCCAAATTAATGAATTACTTCAGAATAGCAAGAAAGGAAACACAGAGAATAGAGAGCACACCATTCTCTGGAGGCCAAGTTTACTTTTTGCTGAAACATCTAGAGTTAGTTAATGTGAAGGCATTTTCCTTCCTGATCTGTTGGGTTGGGAAGCATCTACAGTACCACATCTTTCTGCTCATCTTGAATCTCACTGGCAACAGGCAATCAATATCCTCTCCAACAACCATAAAGTAAATCAAAAGGCTTATTGAGGATTAGAACTGGATATCCCCACTACTTTATGTGTTTACTTTAAGCCATGTGAAAACTTAACATTTAAACATGTTTTGAAACAAGTACATACTTGGAAAAAATCCCAGAGTTTGGCTGGGATGAGACAGGTGTTTGAAATCCCTGCTGTTTGTTTCTCTCAGCGATCAGGGACTAGTGCGGAGACTGAATTTTTCTAAACCAGCCCTGGCAAAGGGTTTCTGCTAGGGAAAGGAAAGCTATACCATAGTTTAAGCTTACTATTTCCATCCACCAATATATATATTTTTTACACACATAATGAAAATCAATCCTAGGCGTAGTTCTTCACAGCTTCTTACAACATGACAATCCTCAGATAGTTGCCAAGGAGTAATGTACATGCAGTCCCCTCCATTTCAAGGCTGCAGGAGAATATCTAGAGTGTTCTGCAGTGTGCTGCACTGGCCTCCTCAACTCAAGGTGCTCAACTAGTTGCTGCTGTAGAGTTCTGACCTCTACCAAGCCCATCCCCTCTCTATTTATTTATAGTTGTCAGCAATCATACAAAAAATACAATCATATAGTAGAACAACAAACTGATGTGATACTACAGATATTGCACATACAATGAAGACTAATTTCCCAACATCAAAGAATAATTTAGGTTGAGAGGGCTTCCTGGTGGTCTCCAGTCCAATGACCTGGCCAAAGCAGGGTCAGTTACAGCAGACTGCTCATGGCTTTGTCCAGTTCCGTAGTCCCAAAGGATGGAGCGTCCACAGCCTCCCCAGCAACCTCTTCAAGCACTTAATCACACTTATAGGGTAATCCAAATTCTTAGATGTCATCAGAAATTTCCCTTTTCCAGCTCACAGATGCGACTTCTCATCTTAACACCATGCACCTTCAAGGTGAGCCTGGCTTCCTTTCCAGACCCTTTCATTAGGGCACGAAAGATCATCCACAATGAAAAGAAAAAAAATGCACTCCCTTTCCTCCATTTAAAACATTTTAGACAAATACAAAAGTGATACAGTCTTCAAAGCATTTTGCAATCATCCAGTGTTTACGGAAAAGCTGAAAATATTTGTTAAAAAATACACTCTGAGAGGATGCTTCAGAAAGAGCCCTGTTAAAGCCCTTATTCTGCCCATTCACCAGTTTCAAAAGAAAACTGACTGCTCAGTATTAAAGAAAAAGCAGTGAAGAGGGACCAAAATTCCCTTTGTTAGTGCCAAAATCTTCAACTCTTTCAAAAAAAGGGAAATCACATCCTGTGGTTCTAAAAGCTGCTGCAGGAATCAACACGGTATTTTTTTCCTTCCAGGAAGAAGAGAGTTAGTTTCCCATCAGGCGATCACGGCTAAAACAATTCATCCACATTGTGATTAACTGAAACTTTTAAAATGTACTCAAAAGCTACATTCATTCCTGTAAGGAAGAATGACCTCCCTCATAATGAACTCTGAGGCCGGCAGCCAGCTTTTACAGAGGTTTTATAATGACCAGTTTTGGCTTCAGAGGAACGGGTAGCTTCCTTTTGCGTGTAGCACAGCAGATTCGGGGGGCCTGCTGAGCCATTGAAGAACTGGGCTCAAAAGCCTGCAACTGGCACCGGAAAATGTTAAGTTTGTATTTAAGAAATATCCTCTAAACATCAAATTAACTTTTATTTTAATTTTCTGTCTTCAGATAAGCACTAGAACTGGGTCACTGTGGGTAACCTTAAACGCTGTATTTCGGTTTTTATGTATGACCTGAGCAGAAAGCCTCTTGGCATGCCAAAGAACACAACTTGAGTCAAGAGATGGACAACACCTCTGAATGCACTTTACCTACTAAAATCCTAACCCATGTGAGAGCCAAAAGATGCCCCACCTGCACAGAAAGAAAAGGTTACCTCTGAAGCAAAGACAAGGAAAAAGAAGGTGACAGACAACAGGTGCAAAGGGTTGTGGGTAACGGGCCTGCTACGCAAGGCGTGCAGCGGGGCCCATCCGCACCTCACCACCATGCACCTCTACTCCCAGCAGCACAACAAACTGAACGCTGAGAGATGTACACCTGCCATGCCTGGCCAGAGGCTGCAGTTGGTCCATCCTGGCCTGGACAAAGCATCCAGACAACTTTTATGTGCGCAGCTGTTTTTTCAGTCCTTTGAGCCAGGCAGTGAGGCTCTGCAGAAGAAGGCCGTTCCATACAGACTGGTGTGACATGAAGAACTCAGCTCTCAGCTTTTTCAGATCTCAGGGGAGGACTTCCATGCATTCCAGACCCAGGTGCGGAAAACTCTGGCCAAGGAAAATTTCTTAAGAGCCTCTCTTCCAAAACCTGCTGGCCACCTGAGAAGGCAACCACAGCCAGGGCAACAGCAGTGAGAGTCACTTATGTACACAGCAAGAAAACAAACACGTGTGAGAGACCATGGTCTATGTCTGGAGCTACCCATCAGTGCCTCCCTCCTTGCCTTATGTTTCACAAGAACACAGTGGCCATCGGTGCATGATGCCAGATACCCAACGTCAGAAACCCACATACAAAGGAAACGTGAACTCTCTTCTGCATCCTCCCCTGCCTTTGGTATCACATAGCTCAGGACTAGGAATAGGGACTGAGGCTGCCCAGAGCTCCAGATTTAAACAGAGGAAAATTCTTTTGGCTCCTCTGCACACAGATGGGGTCCCACAAGTTTTCTGAATTTAATTCAGAAGGGATTTTCATATTTGTAAATTCAACCTTAGGTAGCTGAAGTCTCTTTAGTAGTGGGAGTTAGCCTGAAGTAACTATACCTTACAATAATAGCATCCCTGCTGCTACAGCACCAGTCTTTTTTCTTTTTTCAGATTCAATGTATTGAACACATTATTGCTGCATTAAATCAAACCAGAACATATAAAACTCAAGAAGCGTGTGCCTGTACTAACAGTTAAATGTTAAGAGTCCAATAACCATCCTATAGATGGATGCACAACTGACAAAACTGGGAAAGCAGTTTGCTACTGTAAGATCTCTCTGAACCAATCCTCTATTCCTTTGGGCTCAACATCAACCAAATCTTAATTATCAAGGACATTCCATTCACTAAAAAACAAAGCAAAACAAAAAAAAAAAGCCCTGTTTGTATTCTAAAACTCAATGCCTGTTTTGTAGGGTGCCTGGCTACAATATAACCAAGCTAAGAACATAGAAAGAGTAAACCAGGAGTGGGGATGACTGGAAGAACTCATGCTGACCCATAGAGTTTTCATACATTTTTCTCCAGAGCACAGTATTGTCAGAGGCACGATGGTAGCCCAGGAAGACATGCCCGAATTAGATTCTCTCTAGCTGGCATAGTTATTAACCACAAGCCAAGTCACAAGGAAAGAAGGCTCAAGAACAAGCTGTACGAATTCAAGTACACGTGCATATCATCCAAAACAAAGGGCAAAGCACAATTTCACTGCAGCTCCCACGAAACCAGGTCTGACTTGGTGCCCCCCCCAGTCTTGCCTGCATTTTGCCTACAGCTGTATCCCGCAACAAGGATCGCCACAGCCCCTCAGGTGCGTGGTCCTTCCCTCCACTGGCCTCTATCTGCATCTGTGTTACTAGTGAGGGAGCACGGTAATAGAGGTGAGAAAAATACAGGTAATTTTCATTCCTCTGTCATTTAAATGTACTTTTGGGCTGCAGCAGCAAGTGTATGTTAAAACACATGAGCGCTGTAAAAGGCCTACGATGCAGGCACGACGAACTCAAGGGAAGAATGGGATTCTGCACTAGCACAAAGTGCCGTATGCAATGACGACTACAAATATTTTGCATGTAAGATTTCCTGGCAAACCTCCATAGGGCCTGTAATCCCTAGCACAATTTCCTGTTCCCTTATTGAAGGCAGATAACCTTTGGGCAATTGTTTTTTATAAGATGACAATAACATGATAAAGAGCTTAATTAGAGAAAGATAAGGTATTTAATTGAAGAAAATGGCAGCAAATACATTCTGTGCAATTCTCAATTTCTGTATTACTTGGTAAATAAAAAAACATCCTATAATTTAAAAGAGCAAAACAAACTATTTGACAAAACATCAGCTGGGGATTGGAAAACACTTTCCAGCCAGCTGCAGATAGCTGGACAAGAGCGTACACATATTTGACTTTCCCTTGGGTCATTTGTGGGTTTCTTGTTGGAAATGGAAGTAACTGAGATATACACAGACTTCTCATGAAATGTTGTAACGGGGTCCTCTGTTACTATGTGACTGGGATACTGCATGACCGTGCTTCATCTTACTGAGAAAAGAAGCCTGAGGAATTTTAATCAAACACAAACGCAAAGCAACATCCAGCATGGCCAAAAGTAATTTAAGACCTCTTGTCTTAGACAAATAACATCCTAAAAAGTTAGAAGCTTCTAGCCTTGATCTAAAGAACCTCCAAACCCCACAACATGATATAACTGAGAGGCACAGAATTATGAGGACTGTAAAGCACGAAGGCAAGGATTCGCAGCAACTGCTGTGTGCCTGAAGGTGCTCATAGTTGCCACAGCAACATGAGATAGGCTGGAGGAGGCAGGAAGCAGCAAGGAGATATCTGGGACTGCATTGCTCACACCCTCCCATCCGACAGCTTGTACACACCATAAAGCATTGGCAGTTCTGAGACCACTGAACTGCAAAGGAAAGACTACCAGGAATTATACAGGCAGACAAAAAATATATCCACCAAATACTAAGTGGACTTTGGACTGGCTTGACTTCTGCAAATACTAGCTCCTGGATTGATTTCTAGATAGTTCTATCCACCAAAAGCAAAACACAGGCTTAAGCAGCAGGGCGCTGAACAGCACACCTCAGCCATCAGCTAAGTGTGGCTCCCAGCTCTGTGCCAGGCTGAGCTTCTCCTGCCAATCCATACTGGTTTGGATACCAGTACCATCAGGAGTGCATTTGCAAGGAGCACCCTGGAAGGGTGAAGCTGCAGCAGAGCAACATCCCAAGCTCTCCCTCAGCAAGGAAGATCAAGACAGATGCTTTGAACATAAAACATATACCAGACCACCAGCACAGCCACAGAATACACACAAGTCACAGCTCACCATGTTCTAGCCTGCCCTTAATTGCATGCGGACAGCACACACTAATGAAGCACTTAGGGCTCAACGCCTTTTAGGCGGCAGCAACTGCTGCTCCAGGGTAGCGTACCAGAGTAAAGCAAATCCATGTTTGAAAGCAGAAGCACTAGGATTAAACAAAAACAAGTGAAGGAACCATGTTGTTTATTTAGCTGTAGGGAAAATTTTAAGAACAACTCCCTTGAAAGCATGGAAGGAAAGTCAGGAACAGCAGAAGGTGTACATAGATGTAACAGAAGACACAGACAAATGTCCCTTCCTGGGTCCCACTAAGCAGAAGCGCTGATCACCTGACGTCTCAGCAAGAGGGGCGCTGCTCCCCCAGGCCTGCCAGTGCAAACCCTGCCAGGAGCTCTCCGATGTGCAGCTGAGCGGAGAGTAACAAACATCCGGGTGCTGGCATGGGGCTTGTGTGCAGGGCCTACATCTACTTCTGCCCAACGGGAACAAGCATTTCACGGAAGCATTTTCTCCAGATGTAAAACCAGCTTCTAAAGCCAAAGCAAACTAGGAAATGTAACTCTTTGCTTGGCCTGGCCTCAAGGGCTTAACGCGAAGCACTCAGGGCAAACCTGGGCTCATGCCAGTTCAAAGGCAGGTTTTTTCCCCTCCTTTCCACAGCAACCAGGTTGAGAGATTTGCATTCATGATCCCATGCGTGCACAGATGTGAAAAAAGGAACAAGGAAGCCAACCTTTAGGAGAGCTATGGAAGGCGGCAGCAAGAATTGGCATCTCAACCCTCCTCCTGCACAAGGTCTCTGAGAAAACAAACTGATCATCTAAGACAATATACAGGCCTGGAGATGACGTGCATTTTGAGCACGTGTACAGAAACACTTTGAAAGGCTCAAATCCAAGCCCTGCTGTAGCCCAGTTAAGTACCATAAGGCTACTAGCAGCTAATTTTTAACATTTCTTAATAACTTCAAGCACAAGCAAGATTTTGATCTACAACAAATGGAAGAAATCCTGGTTCTGTGTGAAGTTTATCAGTAATGGCAGGCGTACAAAGGACAACATTGCGTATGTGTCCAGCTAATTTTCCTTCAGATGCTTTTGTCTAACTGAATACATTTTGTGTTCATTGGATGCTACCTAGGGAACAGATCATAGATAAGCACTGTTACTAGAAACCACAAGAGCAGGGTACTTCTTGAAATACAGGAAAAACATTTCAAGGCCTGTTACAGCACGTACATGTATACGGAGAAAATATTTGTTTAGGGACTGACCAGAAGTGGCAAACTACACAGCACTCAGCTGGACCAAGAGCTTTCCAGTCCCTCTCTTCTCCTCTCCTCCAGTTGAGAATCTAATCAGAGCAAATCACTGACAGGAATCCTAGTTGAAAAAAGCTCTCCCCTCTTTGTAGCGTATCCTTAAGCAATACCCTTGAATCATCCTTGCTAAAATGTTTTGCCAGCTCAGAAATACGCCAGCCAGCACGGGACAGCAACATCCTCAGTCTGCACATGGCTCTCGGCACATCACCTGGGTAACACATGGCCCAAACACGAAACACCCCGTAGCACAGAAATGAGTCTGTCTCCCAGGCACCTGAATAACTGCAAGTTGGGCTCCTGTGAATGCACCTCCCTCCACCGACAGGAGCTTTGAAACAAAGCTGCAGGAGGTCGCAGAGATGGTTTCACAAGAAACTTGCTTAATCAGAAACAGAAGAGTTATTTTCTTAGCAGCAGACATCTCCTGAGACTGGCTGCTTTCTGAAGTACAAAGCACGTGTGCAGGGAAGTATGAGGTTTGTCATAAGACCTTCACGTCTTTCATAATCATTTGGGGGAGAAAAAAATTGCACCAGCCCCTGGCACATTAGGTGTCCCCTTCATGACTGGAATGTGACGTCTGTTAACAACTGAAAATCATCATCTTTCCAAGCAACTGTGGCATAATGATGGGTTTTTCAGTGTACTTGTTCCTCGTACCTGAAGTCTCTACAGAGGTACACAATAGCAAGTAAGACTATGAAAGCTCTTTCAAGAGTCCAGCACAGGGCAACTAAGATGACCAAGGGAATGAAACACCTTCCTTATGAGGAGAGGCTGAGGGAGCTGGGTCTCTTTAGTCTGGAGGAGAGACCGAGGGGTGACCTCATCAATGTCTATAAATATGTGGAGGGTGGGCATCAGGAGGGTGGAGCCAGACTCTTCTCAGTTATATCCAGTTGTCCAGTGATGGAATGGGTGCAAACCGGAGCACAGGAAGCTGTATGTGACATAAGAAAAGAACTTTTCCATGGTGATGGAGCACTGGCACAGGCTGCCCAGGGAGTTTGTGGAGTCTCCTTCTCTGGAGACGTTCAAAACCCGCCTGGACATGTTCCTGTGCAACCCAATCTAAGTGATCCTGCTCTGGCGGGGACTGTGTGTGTGTGGGAGAGGGGGGCGTGGGGGGGTGGGGTGGTGTTATACTAGACAATCTTTCAAGGTCCCTTCCTACCTGAACATTCTGTGATTCTGTGTGATTTCATTGCTATCCCCAACCCAAACCAGCTGCTCACACCAAGCCCATCTCTCCTCCTCAAAAACATTACACTAGCCATTTTAAATTAACACTAATTCCCCAAATGTACACTGTGCTGCTTGTCACAAGCACTAGCAGATTTCTTTCTTGAAACACTACCCTGCAAGCTGCAAGTGGCTGAGCGCAGTGTTAGGTTAACCCTTAACGGCCGCACTCCTCCGCTGCTCACCTGCTGAGACAGTGCCCATGATAAAATGGCCCACACTTCAGGCAAGAGGCAAATAAAACAGCCATACATTTAAATCATGTTCTAAGCATCAGACAGGCTGTTTAGGAGCCTTCACTGAAGAAACAGGCCATGGTTTTAAACACTGAGAAGACCTGAGAAATCTGCTTAAGAGCGTATTTTCCTTATTTTAAGGTCAGCTGTTAAACATCTACATCTGATAATCGTTTCGCTGCCATGGTATGGCATACGAAACACTAACCACAGATCCAGTTGCTAATTTAATTTGCTTCAGTGCTTTAAAATACAGCCCTATTTTGATATAGTAATACATAGTCATGTTTGTTAGGAAGATCATTAGCAATGCTAAGGGAGTATTTCCACAGTTCTAAAGCAAGCATTGAAGCTCTTCAAAGCAGGCAAAATGTGTAATATACTGGGCTCTTCACCTTTACATCAGTAAATAATACTTTTCAGTAGGCTACCATACAACCTAACCACCTTCCACCCTTAAATTTAATCCTGGAGAGGACAAAACTCTTGAACTCCTGGATCAAACTTTTCACTTCAGCTGCTGTCATCTCTTGCCCTCATCACTGTAATTCCACTCTTCTGGAGACAGCAAGTACAGCTGCTGGTCCTACGAGTCTTCCAACTCACTTTGGGTAAGCCTGGGACTCCCACAGAAGGTGGGCAAGAGACACCTGATTCCCAGATAACTTTCAGCATCACTTGAGAAGACCAAACTACCAAGGAAGCAGATGAGTACCGACAGCTTGTACTGACAACGACTGACAAGTTGGGCTGCTGAGAGGTCACCGAGTGTTATTTGCACTTGCTCTTGACCCTAGTGCTTGTTACCAGTGCCCCCCAAACCAGCTGATGCTGCATTACAGCACAGCTCTAGTCAGCACCAGTGCAGGCTGCTGGGTGGAGAGTTAAATTTGCTCATAGGCAAACAGTATGAAAGGCCTTTACATCTGAGCGTGGTCTGCATGCACACAGCTATGGCATGACCAAAACACCATGGCATGCCTGTACTGGACATGTGCTTGTTGAAACCATATGGAAGACATATCATTGTTCAGTGATCTGTTCATCAAGTTCACAGAGGATGAGGGGAGCTATATCTTTACTTTCCTTACATTAACTTAGCACTTTTATAATGCAGCAAGTCAATACAGGACACAGAACATTACCATGTGCAAATGTGGCTCACACTGTTGAGTAATACCGCTATTTTAAACCCTCTGCTGCTAAGCAACACTGACAGTATGGTTAGAACATTTTGGAAATACTGAATGCTTCAGTTCTTCCCCCCACACACATGTACAAAAGCTGCTCCTGCACTGTACATCCATCCAGAACCTATTCAAAGATGGGGCTTCAGTCTTTGTGGGGCTGGTTCTCCAAAGCATTACAAGGACACTGGTCATATTCGCACAGAAGCTGCCACCTTAAGAGATGAACACAGCTGACGTCTTGATTTGTATTTAGGCATCCCAAAGACACCGTTCCCAGGAAGGCTTGGCAGTGAGCTGCCTGTGGTGAACACTCACAGTGAACAGATGTTCAGTCCCCTTCATTTGAGAACACCACAGTCTGGGATCACCTATATATCGAGCTTACTTGAATTGTCTAAAAAAACCTCAGAAAACCCACCAGTTGATGTCCCTTCTTGTAAAAGCCAGAGGGGTATCTGTGACCAGCACTACAACCCAAAATGCAATGGCTGACCACTACCGTGAAAAACCTCTAACGCTTGCAGAGCAACAGGGACAGAAGAGAGCATGGGGAAAGCATGAAATTTATCTCTTTGGAGGCAACAAAGATACGGGAAGGCTTCGGTGAAACTGAAGGTTTAGATTAGACATTAGGAAGAAGTTCTTTATTATGAGGGTGGTAGATCACTGGAACAAGTTCCTCAGAAAGGTAGTGGAGGCCCCATAGAATCATAGAATGGTCTGGGTTGGAAGGGACCCCAAGGATCACATAGTTCCAACCCCCCTGCCACAGGCAGGGTCACCAACCTCCAGGCCTGGATCTACACAAGGTTGCCCAGGGCCCCATCCAACCTGCCCCTGAACACCCCCAGGGATGGGGCATCCACCACCTCTCTTTGCAGCCCATTCCAGCATCTCACTATTCTCTCTGTAAAGAGCTTCCCCCTAATATCTCATATAAAACTTCCCTCCTTTAGTTTCAATCCGTTCCCCCTTGTCCTGCCATTGTCTACCCTTTTAACAAGTTGATTCCCCTCCTGTTTATATGCTCCCTTCAGGTACTGGAAGGTTGCAATGAGGTCCCCCTGCAGCCTTCTTTTCTCCAGGTTGAACAAGCCCAGCTCCCTCAGCCTTTCTTTGTAGGGCAGGTGCTCCAGCCCTCTGATCATCTTTGTGGCCCTCCTCTGAACCCTCTCCAACAGTTCTACATCTTTCTTGTACTGGGGGCTCCAGATCTGGACACAGAACTCCAGATGGGGCCTCACAAGGGCAGAGTAGAGAGGGACAATCACCTCCCTGTCCCTGCTGGCCACCCCTCTTCTGATGGAGCCCAGGACATCACTGGCCTTCCGAGCTGCAAGAGCACACTGCTGGCTCATGTGAAGTTTCTCATCCACCAGAACCCCCGGGTCCTTACATTCAAGGCAAGGCCTGATGAAGCTCTGAGCAACTCGATCTAGTTAAAGGTTTCCTTGCTTACTGCAGGGGGGCTGGACTAGATGACCCTTAAAGGTCCTTTCCAACATAACACATTCTATGTTTATGTGAAACTGCACTTACTACACTGAGGAATGCTTATTTTAAATCTTTCTATTTACCTACACTTCAGTAGGAGAAGGCATAAACTGAGACAGGAGGTCTCTAGCACAGGGGCTGCCAGCACTGAGTGCCTTTAAGCTGGTCTCGCTGTGGGAAGGTCTCTCGCACTCCTCTCTTTATGAGCAACAGGCACAAGCTGGTCTGGCACCCACCAACACCGTTTCTTCTCAGATGGCCTGCTTCACCAGGCCTGCCTGTGCTTCTGCAGGCAGAAGCGCCTCTCCGAGATATGCCCAACTAAGAAACGCTCCCCACTTTTGACAGAACATACTTCAAACTTTCCAGAGGCTGAGTGAGCTGGGACTGTTCAGCCTGGAGAAAAGAAGACTAAGGGGGACCTTATTAATGTTTATAAATATCTTGAGTATTGGATGCAGGGGGAAACGGGCAGCCTCTTTTCAGTGGTCTGTGGAGACAGGACAAGGGGCAATGGCTGCAAATTGGAGCACAGGAAGTTCTGCACCAACATGGGGAGGAACTTTTTCCCAGTGAGGGTGACAGAGCCCTGGCACAGGCTGCCCAGGGAGGTGGTGGAGTCTCCTTCTCTGGAGATATTCAAGACCCATCTGGACACCTATCTGTGCAGTATGAGCTACGGAGCTGCTTTGGCGGGGGGGTGGACCTGATGATCTCTGGAAGTGCCTTCCAACCCCTATGATTCTGTGATTCCTCTCATTGTTATTCTAATTTATTCAAGGAGTACTTCATTTTGCTACAGACTTCAGCAAGGTTACAAATACTCATGTCTCTGCAACTATTAATTTTATGGCATCTTTCACTTCATCGTATATTTACCCGTCTATTAACTTACACGGATGATTTCATTGCTAATCATTCCCACCCCTACAGACATTTGTGACTTCAATACTGAAGATGTAGGTGGCTGGTAAGACTTGTTTGTCTTCCTCCTCCCTCCTGCAATCTGGAATTCAAATGATGTGACCAGGACAGCGTGCCTCACATCCTGTATTCCTCTGACAGATAGCACAGGTCTAGACCCAGTTTCCACCCAAAGAGCAAATCACTGAAGACTGTCAAGGTGAATCTTTTCCCAAGTAGGCACACTACAGCATCCTGGGGAGAGAGTGACACAAGATAGATGCAGAACCCCAATTTGGTATCATAAAGGTACCATTACGTAAGATGCATTGGGGAAAAAAAGTGTTCTTCTTCCAGTTGACTGATTTTTACTGGAACAGACTCTAATTTGGTAGGACAAGAACAGTATTACTGTATGTTTATACTGTAGTTGACAAAGGTGATCCTACCTACAAGATTCTCAGTGATCACCTGCTATGGAAGACACCATAGTACAAGCACAGCCGCCTGCAGACTGAAGTATTTAAGAGCTCTCCACAGCTATCAAAAGGCAACTCTTTTCTCTCTTTTCCTCTGACAAGCCACAGAACAAGAGACTACAGCATGACTAATGAATCCCTGAATTCCCACCTGCCAACACAAGTCAGGCAGTGTTTCACTCACTCGCCTCCAACTACCTAGTGCTCTGAAGCATCTGTTGAGCCCTGCACTTGATCCACCTCAAAATGGGATGGCTGAGAACCGCAGCACACACCCTGCAACCAAAATCTTCCCGGCAGGGCACCGGACACCTCTTGCTTGCTTATGCTCTTAGACAATAGGGTATTTGAGATAGTCTCCTCTTCTTCTGTTCCACCATCAAGTTTCATTGGCTGTAAGTCACAGGAAAACCACAGAAAGAGTTCACTTTCATTTCCAAGTCCAGCACCAACGTTTGCTTTTATGAATGCTGGAGCATGAGACAGGCACAGAACACTGGCTGGTATGTGATTCAATTATTTGCTTGCAAATTTTCTGTCCTCTTTATAAATCTCTTCTTCACATTAAAACCCTCAATACTGAAAAATCTCTGTTGTTTCCTGGGGAAAAAGAAGGAGGAATTCAGTGTAGGAAAAGCTGACTTACATTACAAACTTAAAAACAGTCTAACATACAGCCTGCTGAGGCATGTGCTTGAAAAAAAAAGACCAGGAGAATAAGGGGATGGAGGCAGACTGTAGTGCACTTAGCACTGCCTCATCCACCTTCACCAGCAAGACCTCCCTGAGTAGGGCTCCAACATGGCCTATCCTCAATAGGCTCATTTCTTAAAAAAAAAAAAAAAAAAATCAACTCAAAACCCAACAACCTGTATTTAAAAAAGCTACACAGACTCACAACCCTACCTAGATCAATGCAGTATTTCAACCTACAGAGAGCAGACTGTGAGAAAGCAAGTTCCACTCAAGGCAAGCGCTCTCAGAGATGCGACCTGAACGATCGCAAAACCATTTGGGTCTGTGCGTGTCACAGCAACTGCAACAGGCAGTATGTTCTTTCTAGAGCATTTCCTACAAATTTAAACATCAGGATGAAAAACTGAGCAATTAGTTTAGATATGCTTAAAACAATGTACTTCCAAGCTCCCAAGGGGGAGACAGAGTGGAAATGAGGGAAGTCATTCTCTTCTGATGGTATGAGTTGTCATTCATGACCTGGTTTGCAAGGCCAGTAACTCAAAACGATCCTCATCTCCTCTGTTCTCTCTTTCCCTTTTCCTCGGTCTACCAACAGCAAGCACCACCGAGTCTGGTATCAAGCATTGCTACAGCTTTGTGGGGAGGAAAACAGTAAGAGCAAAATAAAAACCGAGTGAAGGTCATGAGGAGCAGAACCCACAGCCAGATGTTCCTGCTAACTGAAGATGTCCCTGCTTACTGCAGCGGGTTGGACTAGATGACCTGTAAAGGTCCCATCCAACCTAACACATTCTATCATTCTATGTTTAGCCAAGCATCACTTTTGCAGACAGGGAGCTCTTTCCACACAGCAGCACTACAAAGAACCAAAAAGTGTGTGCACAGAAATGCACAATGAGAAACAGACTTACTTGAGCAAGAATTCATATCCAGGCCAAGCTGGTGTCAAAATAAAAGAGGAAGAACGCTTTAATCAAATTTTGTGCTTTTGGGAACATGCTTAATGACAATCCAGCAGCAGGTTAGCTCTGAGCAGCCAAAAGCCAGCACCATATATCACTACCAAATCCCCACAGAACACCACGATTAGAAAAGGTTTGGGTTTTTTTCCACCCTCATAATTTCTTATTCACAAGCTTGCAAAGCTCAAACGTGGCACAAATAAGTTGTGAGTGCTCAATGCTGTCAGAGAAAAAGTCAATGGGAACACACCAGTCCTACTGTCACGAAGACGCCGAGGATGGAGGAAAGACAATGGCACTCATTCAGTTTTTAAAGTGACGTGTTGCAGCAGGACTTCTGGGCAGTGCCTTCCTGAACAGAAAGCAACAAATACAATCAAATACCCATCCCCTCGCGTCTTCCACTTGATTTGCCAAACAGAACAAACAACAACTGTTAAGCGGCATTGCCCAGCCCTTTACTTCTCCAAAAACTCTTCCAAGAGCACCTGGTTATAGAGGATGATGCCTGGCCTCTCCATTTCTGATGCATCATAACCAAAGCTGTCACAGAAAAAGAAAATATTCTTCCTATGAAACTGGGAACTATTTGTTTCCATGGCAGCAAGGACAGTGATGAGCAGCTCTGGCAAATAGCTTGAGAATTATTAAGAGCACAACGTGGATCAGATGATTTACATACAACATAAATAGTGCAGGAGGTGACGAGAGCAAGCAATAACTGTTGAAGTATGAGAACGATAGAGCCAATCATCAGATCCAGACTTCTGTCTGCCCCTTTCATCCCCGTGCGGAGTCAGAAGAAAATTGTCAGCTCAGATGGATAAACAGCGCTGGAGGAGATAGGGTGGCATCTCTGAATCATAAGGCTGCACTCCCAAAGTGGGCTTGCAACAGCTGACATCTGCGGGAGAACAGCAGTAATTTTAACAATTTTTACAGTGAGGTGGAAACTTTGTTTATCTCCACTCTGCAACACACTGTCAACTGTTACCTGAAACAGTCTGACATACACCATCATACTCTGCTCCTGGAAGTCCCACATCTAAAACAACATTGGCTCATAAACTCCTTTTCATCAGTGAAACGAGTGCTACCATCCTCAGCTTTGAGGGGACTGACACAGAAGTTCAAGGCAGCACGAACCCATGAGGAGAACCCAAGCCAGTCTCCCAATCACCTGTCCTAAGCACAGGATTTCACTCCTTCCCTCTGCTCATTTGCCCATAAATGCCCTAAGTTATTAGAGGATCCCCCCTTAGTTTAATACTGTTGTGTCTCAGCTCTTTGCAGTCTTGAACTAGAATTCTGTTTTCAGAACCAACTGCACTAGACACATGGACTGTCAACCAGCTGCAACAGTTTCTATAACAAAGCATTTGCTTAAAACAAACCAAACTCAAATTCCATTACTCCGAAAGGACAAAAAGCTGCACATCAGCTAAAAGTTTCTACACGGTGACAGATCACAGAAACCAGATGCTTTTCTACACGGCTTCACTTAATTTTGTTTATTATTAATACTGAAGATTGCTAGCAGGCGCATTTTGAGAGCAATATTGCTTACACCCTTATGACACCACAGCCTTGAAGGCACCTTGAAGACCAAGCAGCATTGCAGCCATGCCAGGGCTAATCCACTTAAGAAAATCAAGAAATTCATCACTTGACATTTCTGAGAACAAGGTGACAAAGTTTTAACAGACCTATCACTGAAGGCACTCTGTATAAGATGGCTCAGAAAGCTTTCATGGAGATCATGTCCAGAGTCCAATATAGATTATATCCGTACAGTTTGATGTAAATACCTAACCGAAAAAATTCGGTGCAGCAACTGGGTAGAGAAAAAAACCCCTAAATTATTTTCTTCTATATGGAGCAACAAAACTTTCTGCTGTCCCCTTCGGGTTCTTCAGACCCACATTACACAAAAAATCTCCCCTCAACTCATGAGAAGCATGCCAGAGACAAGCTTTGAAAGAAGCTAGACCTGACATCTTCCTGTTCAGGGAATTATCTTTTGCAGCCGTCAAAGAGTCCTGAAAAAATAGCATGGGAAGATAAGCACTATGGGGGTGCATCCATCCCCCAGGAAATAAACATGTCCATATGTATACACAGAGACATAGTATCTATAGCATGATGCTTGTGGGAACATGGGAACAGGAATTTTGTGTTGCTTAAAAATATAAGTAATGATGCCCAGCTGTGTCGGAGCAAATAGCTATCTAACATTTTGACTCAGAGAATGACAGAAGCAGATGCTATTCAGAAAGATCATGTGAGCCTGACCATTTTTTGCAGCTCTTTCCCCTTATACTCCCTAAGGATTTGGAATTGCTGTATTAAAGAAATGCTAGGGGGTACTTAGAATTTATTACTGAAATTTTCCCTGACATCCTGAATCCTTTCCTATCTGTAAATTACAGCCTTCCAAAATTAACCCTCACTGTGGTAGATGCTGCAGAGCTTGATCAGCAACAGTGTACAGATTTCTGCGACATAAAAAGCCTCCAAACAAGACACAGATGGGCATCTGCAACTCATTAATATCTTTAATGTTTTTCTCTTTTATTATCTGTGTATTTTAATTAAGTTAGTTCAGTTCCTATTTTATCCATTTGGGAGCACTTTAGGTTGAATTATATTAAAAATTACTGACACCAAACCGACATGCACTGGGGATCCTGGCAGGAGAATGTAGGTGCCATTCTTATTTCCTTTCTAACCAGCATGGAGACTCTTTCCAGGAATGTTTTTACTTTTCTTTGACGTATTTTAACCCACCATTTTTGTAACTGTTCCTCCTGAGTTCACACTGTTAGACCACGTTTCATTGCTTATTACAGAAGGGACAGGGAGGCTGCCACTGACCTATCAACACAACTCTGAAGTAGCTGCTACCACCACACTTACCCTCAAGTCAAGAGCCAGTAACCCCAGGCCTTATTCTCTTGAACACATTCACATGAAGCAAAACTGTTCATTTCTATGCGAAAAAGTTAAATTCCTGTCCTTGCAGTTCATAGGGAAGTTTACCCCCACAGCAAGCAAGGTATTTAAAAGCTTATCCCTGCGCCAGTTTGGTTTACTGTCTAGCCAGGAAATGCTTCTGCTTCCCCCCTACAAGGACACCAGAATTATTCCAGGTTAGCAAGAGCAGCCATAATTCCAGCTGAAAGAAAAAAATAAATACATATAAAAGAATCACTCTTTGAGTATACTAACTGCAGGAAAGCTTTTGGGCAAAAACAAGTACATAAAAAGTTTAGTTACCCTTTGATGCACAGAGAAAGATCCTGACTGAGACTGGATCCTAGTGAAAGGGCTGGGTAAGTATGCTGATACCTTTTTAAAGCTCGATAGGGAAGCACTGCAGGGTTACTCCAGTGTCACCAGACTACCATAAGAAAGTGACACATGACATTGGCTTCACGGAAACCTCTTCTGGTGGCAGGCGTTAGCTGAGTTTTAGTGCACGGTAACACAAGCCGGTGCAGGCTGGGTCTCAAGCAATTCAATCTCAAACCCTTCAGCACCAGCGTAGAAAGCACTGCCCCACATTAGCCTGGCAAAGCATGCCTGCTCCAGATCAAGGGCACGGCACACCCGCACCCGCTGCCGATGGCCTCCTCCACAGCATGCCTGAACGGACTCAGACTAAAAGCTAAGCACAGAAGCAGCCAGGAGGAGTTGAAGGATCACTTGAACTCGTCATGGAAAGCTCCCTGGTTGCTGTTAAGCCAACGAGACCCTTGGGGTTGAAATGGGTTGAATTAAATTGAAGTACATTGGTCAAAAGGCCGGTCCCTCAGCAGCCAGCACTGCCAGAGCATACCTGGCACCAGCCATCTCCAAAGGGCTCTGCTGTGAGCTCCCTGCAGCCACCCCGCATGGTTACCTAGAGAAAACCTCCTCGGCTACGAGGCTAAAGTTAGCTGGTAACATAGAAACGCGTTCTCACTACCCACATCTCCAGATGTCAGATTAATTTAAGCATATTCAACCATACTCAAAAATCTCTGCATTGCCAGGAAAACAAGTGTACTAATTTGTGCCTGTGAGAACTTCAACTGGCAAATCCAGAAGCGCTGTGGAAGTGATAAACAGGTTAGATGGTGGAAATAATCATGCATTTAGTCTTGGCTGTAATTTATCGATACAGGGCTTTTAGCAAGCAAAAGTCATTTGCACAGAGACCCAGAAAATGAAGCACTGCCAAAAAGATCAGCTGCTAGAAGCAACACTGCCATCTCATGATTTTATTTCACGTCTCATGACAGTCAGTGCTTTTATCAGGGCTTCAGCTTCTCAAATGTTAACGCTCAGCTATAAGCTGTTTAAAAACAAAACAAGCTTTCTGTGTTTTTTCAGAGGAGAAGCCAGAGAATGTAACCAATTCACAAGCAGGTAAAAAGGATGAACCCAAAGCACACGATTATAAAACAAACTGTGCGCTTCTGGGTCATGACTTTCCAACAGCCTGACCTTCTGCATTAGAACACCACCCTCAAGAGCTAGGTAAGCGTAACTGGAAACCAGTACATGAGTTCATGGACTGATTTGAGAAAGTCTGACCCTCTGCTCTTCTAGCTCCAGAGGCTCAATTTTTGGATGTTCAATGGAAAAAAACAACAACCCATCGCACCAAGATACGAGCCCATGCCTTCCTTGTACTACAACTGCCAGAAGGGACCAGCACATCCCCGAGCTCAGTATTTTTCCTAGTTCCTAGCAAAAACACTCTTGATGGGCAAACCATCCACACAGATCTTCTCTCCCCCACTGACAATTTACTGGGAAAAGGGCTTTACATACAGGCACTTTCAACCCAGAGCCAAAGCTGTCGGGAGCTGCGCTGTGCTTTGAGGATCAGGAGTTTCTCCTAGGCCACATCTGCTCCTGGAGGCAACAAAACCCTAATGCTCACAGAGGAACTCATGCAGCTTTGAGAGCTGTACTCTTGATCTGAAAGAGCAGCAGATGCTCCAGAAGGGGTTTTTTTACTTCCCTCCCCCTGCCTCCCCAACTTCACTTACAAAGAAGACATTTTCTGGACTACCAAATTTCTGAAGGAACAAACTTGAACGTCAGAGCTCACGGTCTCCTTTCTTTGCAGGGGAGCACCAGCAGAGGCCACCACAAACCCAATGAGCAGTTGCACAGGCAGGTGTGTGCATTCACTTACACTGAAGGGAAAAGGGACCAGAGATGGAATCACGGCTTCAGATACGTCTCAGCCGGTGTTTGAACAAGGCATCACTGGCAGCCATCAAAACTCTTCATGTATTATTCACAGCTTTGCTTTTACTCCCCTCTTCTTCAGTTTTAAGCTCGTTATCATACTTTGAACAGCACAAGTGAAAAAATGGTAAATAATATGACAGTACTTCCTGGGCATCATGTCAAGTGCTGTGGCATTCAACAAGGAGAAATCCCAGTTAATCTTTGCCAAGAGAGGCTGAGGTTAAGCTGTCATCCCTGCACCCTCTTGCAGTTCTCAATAAAGCCTCACCTACTGATGACAAATCCCATTTCTGCTAGGAGAAACTAGTAATAGGCCAGCTAGCACAGGCCACTCAGTTTTCTTCCCAGTTAAGTCATCACCACAAAGTCTTATGTATACACAAAGGCCCCTCCCTTATACTTACCTACTTCTTTCTTAGGAACAGCTACCCACCAAACAAAGTACGTGGAAAACATGCAAGGGGACAAATCTGTACCACCAAGCAAGGTTGCTTCAATTGCCGTTGGGCTCACAAATGCAGTGTGACCAGGTCAGCTTGAGCCAAGGCTCATTTCAGAGCTTACATGCACCAATGTAAGCTCCAGTCTGAAGACAAGCTAATTCTGCATGGCCACCAAGTGTATGCTTTCTGTAGGTGAGGTGCTGTGGGAGGGAGATAGACTCAGTGGGTGCACTTCTGGCTGATGCTCTCAAAGGAAGACAACTGGAGTTAAGAGTTCTATCACTGGTCACCAATGAGAGGAGATCAGCGCCGCTCCTTACTCTGGACCAGTAAATACAAACTCCTAAAATCGTATGCTTTCTGACTTGTGCTAGAAAGCATCATCTATCAACCTCTGCTAAAATGCATGCAAGGTTGGTTGGATGTTTTCTTTTTAAAAATGCAAACATACAGCTTAAAACTGTTTAAGTACCACCAAGCATGCAGCTTTTCACAACCAGGAGCAGATTCTGCTAAGACACTGCATAGAAAACATTCACCAGTGGATACATGTATATGAGCTCATCAGGCCTGAAGGAACTTTAAGAGTATCTTAAGCTTTTGCTTAATCCAAAAGCTTTAATTAAAAAGCCATTTTTTACTTCCTGAACAGGAAGGCTTTCAGGCAATGCCATCTAGAACTTCTGTAAGCACTGTGCACTGTTCACCTCATTTCCATTCTTTTAAAAGAAACCATAAAACCACAGTCCCTCAACCCTGGCTCTCCAGCACTGCTTCTGGACCTTGGCTGGCGACATTTACCAGAACCAGCAAGCCCTTTTGAAGCAAAGGAATAGAAAAGGCATCTCTTGGTTCTCTGTGCTCCATAAAAATGAAAGCAGCAGCCAGACTGTGAAAGCAGAGGCCAGATTTACACACCCCCCCCCTCCAGTCTGGCTCAAGCAGAGGGGCATTTCATTGCAGGTTCTGCAGAGAGCTGACCCAGGCATCAAGAGGTGCTTGGATCTGGGTGCACAGCAGAGAGTCAGGAAACCCAGCTATCACAACGGAAGCCCACCTTTCCAGTTCACTCACAGACAGTTCTTGGATCCAACAGGGAAGAACAAGCCAATAAATGTAGGTAACTACTGCTGCCAGCTATTTCAAAGTCGTTCTTCACTGCTCAGTTATGTGTTATTGAGCCTTACGGGTCATTAATTGAGCGTTGCATGTTAAAACCACATAAATCAAGGTAACAGAGATAAACAGTAAGACAGCGCACACATGCTTTCCCCCAACTGCTTATGCTATGCATTTGCTATGGCACACACACACACACACACACACAGGGGTTCACAGATGCTGTGGTTTAGACTCAGAGCCCTCTGCTGTCATTAGACCAAGAGTCCATAAAGAAAAGAAAGAAGCGTGACAGAAGATTTTGAACATCTGAAAGGTTTCCGCAAAGCGGATGGGACTGTGTCATCCTCCCTGTTCACCAGGGACAGGCACTGCAGTTGGCTTAAAATGATGATAAAAAGATATTTAGACTGAGAAACGGCAGGTTGAGGCGGCGGTTGAGGGAAGAGGAACAACAGAAAAATCAAAGACAACCACCCACCCCAGGTGTAAGGACCAAAACAGGTCACCTAGAGGTGCCCACAGCAGCAGTCCCTGGAGGCTTTTCAGAACAGGAGAGGCAAATCTGTGCTGGGCATTGCACAGGGACCAAGAGGAGCTTGGGGAGAGAAAACCAAGGGATGAGATATCGCTGTGCTTTCTTATGCTGTCATGATTACCAGACTTAATTCACTTTCTTTTTGCCTTACAAGCCTTTCACCAACAGCCAGGGATCTGTTAGCTGACAGATTACCACTTACAGGAAATGCATTTGCCAGAGGCCAGTGGCAATCTAAGACTTAAAAGATCTGAAGAGAGGAGAAGCAGCTCTTACCTTCAACAATACACTACTGCCCAGACTCATGACTTTGAAATACCCCCCTTGACAACACCCCCTGCATTTCAAAGCAATACAAATATCCATCCCAGAGGATCTGACAGGTTTTTATGAACAGGGATATTGCAATTTCCTTTTTGATCCAAGGAGTGAGAAGGACTGAAGTTTATTTTTCACCAATTTCAGCTACTCAGTTATCTTCGACTGGATGATGTGAGACAGAAAAATTCCTTTGGTATTTTGCTGTTGAGTCCTAATGATCAGTGTTTTCAAAGTGTAACAATGCTTTCTCCAGGCCAGTAAAAGAAGGTTGATCATGCTGGGCTTTTTATTGACTCAGGGACAGTAGAACTAAACTCCTTTCTTCCCTCTTCATGTTCATACATATTAATCCTTTAAAATGAAATTTTGTAGACGTTGCTTTTTTTTTTTCCCTCTAACTATATAGTTAAAAAAATGGTACAGTAATGCTATGGATAATGCATAACAGCTTTTATTCACAGATATTTGGCATCCAGGTCCTTAAAGCTGTCACAGAAAGTAACAGAAAATTTAAAAATAATACCGGGAATTTCTGAAAATCTTTTATAGTTCATTAGTGACCAGATCTTTCCAGTATCTCCTAAGACTTACAGAATTCTTTCCATACATTGGTATTGGCTGCACTCCACAAATGTAACTCTTCAACATATGTATTTGCTCTGTTTAGTCATCAGTGCTGTAGAAGTAATTTTTCCATTCCAGGAAAAGTCCAGTTATGAACCTACAGTAACCCTAACCAAATAACAATAAATTTCAATCAAAGTTTGCCTAAAACTCACCATATATCTTTTCAGACTCACTTTTGTAAGGGGTTAAAAATACAGTATCGGTGGTTCAAAACATTCAATAACCCTCTTCAATGTTAGAAAACGTTTAAACAAGCATCTGTGGAAACACTGTGAAAATGTCTGCTGCTTTTAATGCAACAACATGGAATAATATTTTCAAACATCTTTCATGTGCCTATAAAATAGGTTATGTTGTACACTTGCATTTGTACATGGAAGCAGTTGTGGAGCTGGGCAACTCTATGGTGACACAGAGAAGATCCCTGGAGGGCTGAGGACCGAGGTGCACCCACAGCTTCCTGGTTTCTCCCATTACTACCCAGCTAATGTGCCCAACAAGAGAATGGTGGCACCGAGACAGTTTTGATATAAGGGAGCACGGTCCACTTACAGTAGATCCTTGATACACTGAGAATACACAAATAAACATGTGACAGAGCAAAGCTAAGAAGTTCTCAGCTCCCACCCACATTTCTTGACTCCCAAACAGCATGGTAATAGGCATCCTGGCCGTTTGTGTGTGTGTATGTGTGTTTGGGGTTTTGTTCCTTTGTTTTTATACTGAAACACAAGAGTCACTGATTAGTCAAAGTGGCAGAAAATAAAAATCCCTTTTTCAAGCCAAGGAAAAGGCATAAAACTGGCTGTACTATTTATTCTGACTTCTTAAAATGGTGACCTGATCCTTGAGCAAAGATGGTAAGAGGTGAACCAAATGATATGTTTAACTAATGTAAAGGGCAATGATTAAAATTTCATCAACCCTTTGAAATAAACAGTTGCTATTTCGAAGTGAAAATGGAAAATTGTCTTATGTTGACTGATGCCACTTGCTTTCTTCCATCTAAAGCTGCTGAGTCTTTGCATTACGCAGCGATCACACAACCAACCATAAATTCTCATAAAACAGCCTGACTCATTAAACAATGCTTAAATAACAGGCACTCAGACTAAATCTTCCATTAATTAAGTACTTAAGAGGTGCTTGCCACTAAAAAAATAAATGGTAATGAGCTATAAGACTGCATGATAAGGGTCGAGGAGAGGACATATGTGTGCAGTGAGGTCATACAGAGACCTCACTGCAGTCTTCACCCTGCAGCAGGACACTGTGATCACTGATGTATGACACTACCTGGTCACACACAGCTGCTAAGAGCTACAGGAACACGTTCCCACTGATATTTAATATCTATTTAAAATTTGACTTGGATCTTTTAAACCAAGAAAGTCGTGACAAATCCCAGTTCAGTTAAGTTTCCCTGTGAAGTCTGGCAGTAGTGTGAAAGACCAGTTGTCTGACGGGACCTTCTCAAGTAACTCGGATAACAGGCGTAGAAAGGCTTTTCCATGCCAGGGAGTTCTCTCCCACAGCTATGTACCCTTTACGTCCCTGGAGGGGGCAGAGGAGAAATGGGGTACACACCCCAGGAGAAAAGGACCATACACACCCCGCAAAGTTACGTAACGAACTGTGAGAATTAAGACAGAGTCATTTGGAAGGGACCTCTGGAGGTAAGGCCAACCTCCTGCTTAAAAAAGGGCTGGTTTCAAAGTTAGACCAGGCTGCTCAGACCTTACCCAGCTCAGTTTTAAAAACCACTGAGGTCAGAGTTTCCACCACCCCTCTAAGCAACTTCCAGCACTGAAGAGCTCCCACCACAGTTTTTACTTTTGATGTCAAATTTAAAAATTTCCCTTATTGTAACAAGTAACTGACAGGATGCTCTGCCCGCACTCAGCCCATTCCAGCCCACCCAGTGCCACCCCTTCCCACCCAGCCCCTTCCCTGGGGGGCATGACATGACATCACATGGTGTGAAAAAACCCTTGGCCAGCTTCGCTCACCTGTGCTGGCTCATTGGGAACATTAACCCTATCCTCACTGAATGCAGTACACAGTCCAAGCCCTGACTCAGCTCCATGAATCAATCTGAGAAACAGTGTGCTTTTCCCCCCTCCCAACAAACCAACCGTGACCTCCCCACTGGTACAGCAGCATTTCTTTTCATCAGGAGCCTGCAAAAGGTGTGAGGCTTCAAACTGACCTATATCAAACAGAAAGCACGTAGTTGTCATTTGTATGTTGGTTGCGGTGGTTTGTTTTTTTAGGAATAAAATATTTTTGAGTGATTTATTTAGGAAATGCCTTTTAAGTGATTTTAAGTTACCAGTTTGTTAGCTTAGTTAACTAAATTAAGTTAGCAAGGACAGAAAATAAGTCAGCTGTATCACATTCTGTGCTTCTGTTTAATGCTGAAGATGCCACAGTGAATGCACTCATGTTGTTTTGAGGAAGAGAGAAAATGCCTGCACCACAGAAACAACTTCTACACTGTGAGAAACTTTGTCAGGAGATGCTGTGCCCAGTGATACATGTCCAGAGAGGAACTCAGATACACAGCTTCTTCCATATGCTGCCCGAACAGTTTTGCTCATGGGGGTACAAAGCAAGCACATCTCTGTCTCCATTTCAGCTCTCCATCTTTCCAGTGGTAAAACCAATAAACAGTTAGGTGGCTTCCTCTTTGCTGGAACTGGATGAGGCATTTATGTTAGAGAGCAAAACAAGAAGGAGAGGGTTTTTAGACAAGGCTATAAATAGTGTCTGCAAGTTCCCCTCCCAGCATCCCAGACAGAAAGCAGCAATATTGTTGTACAGCGATTAAGGTGAGGTGGCAATTAGCAAGTCATCATCACCCACACTTCCCATGGTCTGTCTCACACTTCAGCATCAATTTTGACTGGTTCTGGAAATGTCACTTATTTTGTGCATACGGTTCCAAGAACTGCTAAAGCAGCAAACTGATAATTACAAAGAAACAGCTTGCACCAGCTGGTTCTAGCAATGAAGCAGGTAGGAAATGATGGGGGAGGTGGGACAAAGAGCATTCTCAACCAATCAACTGAGAACTGAAGAAGGAAGACAAAGTCCAACAACTCACTCTAAAAGACATTTTGCACCTTAAAAAAATTTACACTGCCACAATAGGTATCAATGGTCACATTCTTTTCTCAGATTTCATTAAGAAGTGACACTTCCTTCTTTATAATGATTTAAAACCAAATTGTTAAGGGTTATCATTATTAAAGAAAAAGAACATGGCCTGATCTTCTACATTTAGAAACCACAAACAGTAAAACAAGAACAGCCTTACAATCTTCACCCACAGAAGCTGCAAGATGCAAAGACGCTACAGCAATGACAAGGTCAACAGCTGAGCAGAGCCAAAGATGCAACTGTGGCAAAAAGGCACCCTCCTTTTCTCCTTCTCTGCCTGCTGCTTAGAAATAAATATCAGGATCTGAGCCTACAAAGAAATACAAATACTTTCAGTTTTATTACTCTAAGTCTTGAATATTGAGCTCTGCTGAATCTGAGCATCACTGAGATCTATAACCAGGTCAGTAATTATCTTCACACACACACCAGCTCCCCACCAGAAAATGTCCTTACTGATCAAAACACATTCGACTGAAATTCTATAGGAACCAATCTAATTATGCTTGCCCAGAATCAATTTCTGGCTCACCCAGACAATGAAAATCCCTTTTGAAATAAAACTGCTCCAAAGTAGGAAGAGTACTGAAACAGATTACAAAAACATTACTCAAGTGCAGGACAGACAAGTTGCTGGTACTCATCTGCAAAAGTTCAATTTTTCATTCTGCCCAATTCCTAAAACTGCCAAAAGGTATGCAACTGAAATTTATATTTTGGTTTATTGCTTTAATTATAAGGTCTCTATCTTCAGCTTATGTACTGGTTATGTACTTAGCAAAGACAAACACACCAGTTGCAGGAAGTCAGACTCCAGGCAGGTGGCAGAAGAAGGGGAAGAAACATACCAGGATACAGAGTATTCCCATAAATCATTTTCAGAAAGCAGTCACAAGGAAAGCATTTATCTGAAACAAGAGTCATTTACTGTTGAGCTGGTCTGCTTTCCAGCTGCAAATTAAACTCTAGCACCAAAAGGAATGTACGAAACCTGTTCCAAAATGACCAGATGTGCACACTCAAGCACCATTCACACCACTCGGGTGAACAGCTGGAGCCAAGTTCTGACAAGGGCAACGCTGCAGTTTAGCACTGATGGACAGTATCATCTGAATTATCACCAAGTGATACGGTACAGTCAAAACCAAGCAAACAAAAAGCTAGGGACATTGCAAGAACACATTCAACAGCCAGGGAACACTAATGTTAAACTGCACAAAACTTGCAAAACTAGCACTGTCCTCTTACAAAAACAGGTGGGGACTAGACTGCTAGGGAACACCTATACTGCTACACCCTAAAAATGGCCATTTAGACAAAAGGACAAGTGCACTTGTGATACCAATCTCCCAAATCCCCCTTACTCACACCTTGTTCCACACGGTGGTGTAGTCCTGAAGCACACAAACTGGCTTTTTACTTAAACTAAACCAAAGTGTGCGCTCCAGGAACACACTTACTGTGCCCCAGCCATGTAAATGCACTCTTTTTTCAGGCTCAGACCAGAGTTAATTTAACATGACCCACCACCCTCCTGTAACATGTTCACCAATGATACTGGGACCTTATCAACAGCAGTTTCACCCCAGAAATCCAACCCTAATGAGCCTTGCTACTTGCTCACATAGGACATGACACCTTTGGGCTGCATCTACTGGTTGTGTACTGTCTCGCTTCCCTGTAGGCCCAGGTCTGGCACAAGGAAGCCACAACTCTCATCAGGCTCCACCAAAGATGCAGGTTTCACCTGCCAGCTACAGCAAGCTGTGCTGCATGTCCAGTTAAAGCATTTTCTTCAACACTCTACCTGAATAAGCACTCTAGAAGCTCAGAAGCCATGCTACAGCCTATTTTATCTCAATTCTGCTCTATCAAACCTAAACACAATTTCAAGAGAGAACTACAAAAATTACTGCAAAATCAAAAGAAAAGTATCATATAACTAAAAGCCAAAGCAAAAAAGGTCACAAAAACTTCACTCCCTTGGGGCATACCTTCTGATTTCTGACTTTTCATACTTCACATGGACCATTTCCTTGGCACAGACACCGCTCTGAACCCCAGCCAGCTATCCAAGCACAGGCAGGGGTGGGGGTGGAGGGTGCTGTGTGGTGGGTGGGAAGGGACATAGCCCAAAAGTAAATGTAAAACCTAAATTAAAGACCTCCTTTAGTTTTCTTCAAAAGCAAAACTACTTCTGAGCTTTGAAAACCTATGCTGAGGCTTACATTGATACATAGCACCTACATGATTACTGTGCATAGCCTATACCTGAATAGGTGTTAAAGACAGGCAAATCAGATTAGCAGCAGCAACTAGTTAAACACCAAGAATTAGAGGTGAAATGGCTTTTTTCTCTAAAACTTTATTTTCCTGCTGTGGTGCCAACATTTCCTTCATTTCAACTTATTTTCTAGCCCAGTCACTTAAGAGTTGAGAGCACAATTCAATTTAAGAAAAAAAGCCCAACCTAGGCCACCATCACGTTCCACATCGGGCCAGGATGTGCTCTCCAGAGAAGGCCCCACACATCCCTACTACGATCAGAGGATTTTTGTGAACAATCCTGCCCAAAGCAGCACCCCACCACACTGCATTAGACAGCCCAAGCACAAGCCACCTAACCTCACTGACCCTGCAGTAGCAGGCAGGAGTCTTCAGGATACTCTCTGTTGCAGACAGGAGGGAGGTTTGTCTGGAGCATCTCCCCCACGAGGAAAGGCTGAATGAACTGGGGCTGTTCAGCCTTGAGAAAAGACAGCTAAGAGGGGATCTGATCAATGTTTACAAATACCTTAAGTGTGGGAGACAGGGAGAAACAGCCAACCTCTTTTCAGTGGCCTGTGGAGACAGGACAAAGGGCAATGGCCTCAAGTTGGAGCACAGGAAGTTCTGCCAATATGGGGAAGAACTTCTCCACAGTGAGGGTGACAGAGCCCTGGCACAGGCTGCCCAGGGGGTTGTGGAGTCTCCTTCTCTGGAGATACTCAAGACCCAACTGGACACCTACCTGTGCAACTGGTCCTAGGGAACCTCCTTTGGCAGGTTGGACTTGATGATCTCTGGAGGAACTTTCCAATCCCTACGATTCTGTGCATCTTTTAGGTGAGGTCATGCCCACCCCTGCCCAGGTACACACAGCCCACCTGTGCTGCAAAATGGGGAAAGGCAGGGACCGCACCAAGTGGGTGCAAGTGTTACCTCCCCTGCTCCCCCACCTCCTGAGGAGGGCTCAATACCTCTCCGGCTTCTCTTGGACCCATACTCTCTCACACAGGCTTGGGTCAAAACAAGTGTGGATTGCTGGCAGCATGTGGGAGATTGCACATGGGTTTAAAATACAGCAAATACATAGTCAGAAGGGATCGGATGCAACTACTTCTACTAGCTACACACATCCCTTTTCAGGGCAGGTTTGGCTCACAGTATTATTGAGCCTTGGTTTAGTCAACTAATAAAGACCGAAGGCATTGGAGTGAATTTATAGGATGTGCTCTTCATTCAAACAATGCCTGACTTGAATTTATTGTTTAAAAATAAATATTTTCATAAATTAAGAAACTCAGATTATGGCTCTTCTTCTTCGAATAACCTGCATATTGTACGTATAACAGAACCATGGGCAAATTAAGCACAGAGACTACTTGAAGCTCAGTCAGCAACGTTTTAAGTTGTCACTGGAGAATCAAGCTAGAAATAAATTTGCAAAGCGATAGCAGCTGTCTTGCAGGGCAGACAGTTGCTGCTAAGGCCTCAGTAGCCTACAGAACGCAGCACATCAAG
The DNA here is from genome assembly GCA_022605575.1 of Laterallus jamaicensis coturniculus. Classification (NCBI taxonomy): domain Eukaryota; kingdom Metazoa; phylum Chordata; class Aves; order Gruiformes; family Rallidae; genus Laterallus; species Laterallus jamaicensis. Next base: position 2,663,257 of record JAKCOX010000034.1, read on the forward strand.
GGGAGGGAGAGGGCTTACATCAGCTCAAGCTGGAACCCAGGGACTGAGCAACCCCCAGTGGTGGGACGTTCCCAGATGTCACAGAATCATAGAATGGTCTGGGTTGGAAGGGACCCAAAGGATCGCACAATTCCAACCCCCCTGCCACAGGCAGGGCCACCAACCTCCAGGTCTGGATCTACACAAGGCTGCCCATGGCCCTGGTGTCCCCCTGCTTCATCCAAAAGGAACCCTGTTTGTGTAATCCAGAGCTACTCTAAAATTTGAACCAAAGCACAGCGCATATGGATAAATGAGATTTGCTTCAGAGCCTCATCCCTGGGTCAAAAATAAAGCAGATGCAGAAACACCCACCATCTGTTATGGCCATTTATGTGACTATGGATTTCCCTTCGCTCTCTAAATTTAAAATATTTGAGCTTATACATTCCTCTGGTACAACTTTCACTGTGAAATAATTTTGCCTGAAGTTCAGAGGAATTGCAGGAATTCTCTTCAGCTTCACAGCTCTCAATTTTCAGCTTTGCCTGCTGACCCTGGCTCCTACGAGTTCAGCACAGCTGGGGAGCAGCGAGGGCTGCCTCCTCTGCACTCCCCTCTCCCCTTCCCCGTCTCATTAACGGGTTAGCTGATTCACAACTCCTTCCCAATGCAGCGCTGGGTGCAGTCACTGCAAGACACTTAATTTTAGGAATATATCCACATTTACATCAGACATTTTGCTCTGTAAGTCAGTAGACTGAAAAATGTTTATCTGCTACATTTAATGCAGCTGAGCAAAAATGGTACCTTAATGGCGATGTCCAATCAATCACACTGCTTGACCTTTCTAAAACGGTACCAGGGGTGGGAAGGAGGTCTTCCTTTTGTCAGTAAGTTTAACAACCATCTTGCCAACAGCAGGGCAGTACTTCACAGGTTACTTTCTTTCAGATCAGGAGGTATATTTTCACAGATCTCTTTCAAGGAAAATAATCCTTTGAGCTTGACACTTCCATTCATCTTTTGGCAAATTGAAAACACAGCAGCACAAACATGAGCGTTCAATACAACACAGTCTTAACATGTGCCTCACGGTCTGTCAAGGCTTTACCTGGTTACTGTGCTCAGCAATAACTTATATTCCTCACTGCAGCATTATCTCCCATTGCACACATCCAACAAAAGGACGTGTTGGTGTCAAATACTCACATGCTCATGCCCTGGTTCAAAGTCCTGGTAAATGAGCATTCAAACATTCTGCTGAACATTTTGCTGCACCCTACACTACAAAAAGTAGTGTTGCAGCTACATTGTGCCCAATCCAAAATAAATATATAAATTTACATGAGATACTGAGGAGGGTTACCAGCTTAAAAATTATGTCCAGTTCTTTTGACAATTTGACAGCTGTTCTGGAATGCATCTTTCCTCCTCTTTTCATCCCTTCTTTCTTCCCCGCTTTCACTCTAACAGATGCTTTTATTCTGGTTTTGGGTTTTGTTGGGTTGGTGGTTTTTTTTGTTTCTCCTCCTCTCTTCAGTGTCAGCACTGGGAGGGGGAGGGAGGGAGGAAGCGTAGGGTGCTAATGCACAAAGCGGCGCTTGTTAAAAACTGAACATATCCAGGCAATTCGCCAAATTTCATTCCAAAGACCCCGCTTGTGATTCGATGCTAAAATGGAATATAGCATTGTTCTATCTGTCTGTAGGACACTGTGTCTTCTATGGAAGAGGGGTTAAAAACAAAAGGACAAGAACCAGCTCGACACTCCCCCCAGCCTCCGAACACACACTTCATTCCAGAAAATACCATATTCATTGGCCTTCAGAGTTGTTAGAAATAAATCAAGCAGCAAAAAACAGGAATATCTCACAAACACCATGAAAAAACATTACTGAAGTTCACAGCAGACACAGTAAGAGCCAAAAAGGGGTCAAATTCTGCTGCTTTTATCAAATCTGCAACATTCAACGTTTGGATTTGGACCTTGCTGCAGTGCAAACTGTACATTAAGAAGGGGTATCAGAATCTAGTGTGAAAACACTGCGTCCTATGCCCTTGAAAAATGCAAAGTATTGACAAAGCTTCCAAAATTCTTTTGAACCTGACTGTGAATCCTGCATTTATTTCATAAGAAATCGTTACCTGAGGCTACATGAGAGGCTGCTCAGGTGAGAAACTGCTCATACATGTTAATTGGTGCCTCTAAAACCACAGTTTCAATTAGTTTATATAATGGAGGATGGAGAAAGACAAAGAGGTTACTTATGCTTACAAGCATAATGCACAGAAAGTCACACTCACTTTTTTCCACACAGTTTGCCACATAGCCCTCTGTTTTTCCCAACAGATATTAAATAAAAACTCATAATAATTTAACAGTAGAAAGGAGTACTAAATTGTGAAATGGGCGCAATGTGAGTTTAAATTCCAGACCATTTATGCCACATTCCATTACTAGCCTTACATACCCAAAATAAAAAGCACAGCCTGACATCCATAAAAGCAATGACACATCAAGCCATATATACAAGTTACATGGAAAGAAATCAGTATTTGACTGGCAGGGTCACAAGGACAAATGTGTGCTCACTTCCTACTGAGACCATTTTTTAGCTTTTGGCCTCACGTGCAAGAAGTACCCCTCTTCCCATGACTTTCCGCTCCAGTGTACAGCCTTTCCCATCTCTGCCTTAACCCCCAACCCAGCTCACCACCCACTCCCTCTCCTCTCCAACCCAGGACACGGGCCGAGCAGGGATTAGGGCCTCGCAAGGGCTCTGAGCGGATGTACCGCCTCCTTCCTCACTGCCTCAGCTGTGGGGTCTCTGCCTTCATGTGAACGACTGCTAGCAGGGTACAGCTAACTTTACTTGCAGAGCACAAGGTAAAAATCATCTTTAAAGATGGGTAGACAAAACAGAAAGACGTCTCAAGGCCAGGAAAGCGTAGAGGAGATTCTCCATTCCAGAGCCAAGGCATGCAAACTCCAGGAAATGTTGTTACCCTTCTTAACAGCCTAAAACCTGTGGGCTGCCAGCTTTATCTCAGTCTCGTGGCAGAAGCAGAAGTCTCTCCATCACCTGGATGACCAACCATGCAACTCAGCCTTCCAACACAAACACAGCAAGCAACAATAGGCAGATGGGGAATGCTTCTTATTTCTGAAGCTCCGGAGGTGGCAGATCAAAAAAATCTGAGGTGGCAATGGGCTTTTCCAGAGTTTTTTCTTGCTTAATTCTTGAGGTTTGTTTTGTGGGGGGTTTTTTTTCCCCCATTTCAAATGATAAAAGCTATAGCCCCTTCATATTTAGGGAGGAAAGATAAAATGCCTGGAGGGTGTTGGAAGGAAACTAAACTGCAGGAAAACAATTCCATTGGTTTCCAAAAGGCAAGGAGAGAACTTTTCCCTCAGCCACAGCCTGCTTCTTCTTCCAGTCTTCTGTTTTATGGTTGCAACAGGAGAAACCAAATGGATGGGATTTATGGGCCTTTTCAGGGTGCAGACACACACGAGCTGAAAATGCTAAAAGCAAGTACGAACCAAACCTGCAACTCCATGTTGTGTTTTTTCCACAGAGAAACCTCTTCAGCATCCTCCATTTAGGCACCAAGGCATTTTGAAGATAATTACCCATTAAGCATCCTGAATACATAAGCAAATGAAAGAAGCAAGCTAAAAGAATTCAGATCATTTGCTCGAAGCCATAAAACCAAGGAGCAGGTACAGGTAGGACTGAAAAGTCATGTAAACCACACCATGCTTGCCCCTGCAGCATACTGCCTTAACGAAGAGCTCAGCATTTTGCAAAGTCAGTATGCTTGTTCCTGTAAAAAATGCACTTGGGTAGATTCTGAAGAACATTTCAATTAGAAGGTACCTTCTGTAGTCAAAAACATAATGTTCTCTTGATAATTTTCACATGCAAAATTGACATTAAAAGGCAAGAGTGACTAAAAAGGCTTTAGAGGAACCCTACAAATTACTCAACTGCTATGGAAGACTTATGTTCCTCAATGTTAAATACAGGTATGATCCACTGATCCCCCTCATTACTGTTTAGGACACCATGCTCTTGACAACTTTAGCTGTTAGGAAATCTTGCATGTTGCCTTCCAAGTCAATTATCCTATTTAATGAAGTTTAAACATCACAACAAATGAACTATCTTGCAGCTCTTATGTTCCAAGTTCCTACAGGCCTGGCTGTTAAGGAATCAAGCCTTTTGGAAATTCAAGAGTTAAGAGTGCTGTTGTGCACAAAGTGCTCATTTGGAGAGAACACGAGTTCTGCATCCTCAAGCATTTTCCCAGGCACCCCATTTTGTAACAAGGCATTTATTTCCCAACCTGTCACACATAATAACCTAGTTCTTTTTCAGTTACTCTACTGCACTCTTCTTCAAACAGACTAGGTTGTGTAACTTTGATAAGCTGGTGCACTCAAAAGCACTTTTTATGCTGTTGAGACAGCACGGGTTGCTTGCAGACTAGCAAATCTGAAGCCTGAAGGTACAGTCCTTTCACACATTGCTGCCCCAAGGTTTTACACAGGTGACACACCCAGCAAGACTGGGTCACCCTTGCTCATAAACTGTTGGGTTGGGTTTGGGTTTTTTGGCTTTGTTTTCCAACAGTGCCTCCAATCAAACACAGGACTGTTTCACCCTAACCACTTCAATGCTTTAGCCTAGTAGCTGCCAGCTCACATGACGGCTCTGTCTCAAAAGTTTAAATGCAGAGTTGAGCTTAATTCTACTCAGGCTTCCTATCCGAACCACAGTGGCCCTTGGCCAAAGAAAGGGGTGGAAGGAAGGAATTTAAAAAGCAGCACACCAAAAACAACTTACCACCTCTGCAGGTAAAGCAGTGCCCAGCAAAGGACTGAACAAACCACACGTGGAACTGCAGTAATCGGCCGAGCTTAAAGAATTTCCAAGCAAGGTGCAGTGTTTGTTACTAGTTGCACTTCCATTCCATGTCAATTTCCTTTCAAGAGGTAAGGCATCCTATTTCAAACAGCAGCACATCTTAAAATAGAGAAAACTTTTTTCTCCCCACACTGTTCCCCATAATTGCTGCATTATTGAAAGATCTAGAGCATATAATTAAGGTGGGCTTTGGGCCTAATTAGTGATGCACAAAGCCACAAAGCAGTCCCTGCTTCCAAATACTGACACCCTGAGCTTCTGTTCTACACAGGCAGACTCACATACCAAACCTTCCTTCCTAAGAACAGTTCCATTGGTGTACATGCCTTGTTGTACAAGGTTCAATGGGTAAAGGACTTGACAGCAGATGGTAAGAAAGCCACAGTGGCAGAAGCACAAAGTGACACCTCTCAGTTATGTTTATTTAAAAGCCACATAGATGGTAGATAGGCAACAGAAGAATCTATTTCTGACCATTTAGAGACCTAGAGAAAAGATGTCAACAATGAAACAGAAGGGAATTGCTTATGTGTGTCTTCTCCAAGGACATATTCCGGGTAGGACAAAGGTATCACAAAATTCTTTCTTGTAAAGAAACTGAACAGTCACTCCAAAGCAAGGCTGCTGCATTTATAGTATCACTGTACTCTAAAAAGGCACGGTTTCTGCCACCTAGCTGCTACACATAGGTTTATGTACACCTATACCTAAAGGAGCTTCAGCATTTCAGAGACAAAAGTTTATTCGCAATATAAGGCGGTTTTGAAATAGAATACATTACAGCATTAGTTTATACCATTAGTGCACGTATAAATGAAACCTATCTGCATGAGAGGAAGCATCCAGGAAGGCTGCAGCTAAACTGTTAACACTTCATTACTGAAAAATCAACGGGCATTTGGGGTTTTCTCTGCACATTTTACAGCAATTCAGAAAGCGCAACCAGCGTGTTCCCCTGCAGTCCTGGCAATCAACTCAGCACTTCCCAACACATCTGTGACTCTGTCAAAGTCCTGTTTCCAATTAAGCATAAGCACGTTGAATGTATTTTGTAACTATGAAGCACTATAAACTTCACAATTATACTCAGAATCTCCACCACAGACCAAAGTCTTACTTATTACAACGCATTCGATTGCTAGATGGAAAACAGTGGTAACAACAGTTGCAGAGAGAAAGCAGTTACGTGGTTCTGGGAAAAGAAAGTCCCAAGCCAAAGCTTCCACGCATGTTACCCCATCCATGCCAGCCTGAAACATCTGCTAGAAGTCAATAAACCTGCTTTGATGTGTCACTTCTCTACATAAGCTTAATCATTTGTAACCAAGTTGCAGCATACTTTGTTTCTGCAAGAGCTATCCTCCTACCCTGCTAGGGATCTCCAATCACAGTTTCCAAGATCGTGCTCATACAGCACGAACTACATTTCGTAGACCTAATTACAATCAGAAGTTGTTTCCGGGGTTATCAACTAGCAATGCATATTTCTGTAATTACCCACCTGAAATATGAAGCTAAGGAAATATTTCATTTGCTCTTTTTAAAGCAATGTGCCAGCCAAACCCAAATTATTCTAAGTCATGCTTTATGAACAACCCCAAACCATTTTCACTTCTAAGTCTCCTACAAAATACGACTTTTCCTGGCTGTTAAAGCAAGCGAGCACTTGCAGTGGTAAACAAGCACTGCTGCAAAGTCCCCTACATTTTACCTGCTGTGCACGTGTATTTTCTCACATCTTTAAGACAAACATGCACAGACAGACCCTGATCTATCAGACTGCTTACACAGTCTCCAGATAAGCACACCAAGTGTTGCCCCCTGCCACTCACGAGGCTGCCTGCCGACCCGTCCAGGGACCAGCACAGGTATCAGCACATTCCTGAACTGGGACAAACTCTCATAGTGATGAGTACGTGCCACTAACAGACTGCACTCTGAGACACAGTTCCCCTCTGAGAATTAGTTATTTAAATGAGCACCTATTTAGTTTCTCATTTTAGCCTTCACACATACACCCCCCACCCCAAACAGACACTGCATACTGCCACCCACCTGCCCCTCTGCATCTAGCCGTATCATGGGGGAAGAAGGGGCCAACACCGAGCAGTGTGAGAAGTCCTATGTCTTCAGAGATGAGTTACCCACTTCAGAGTAATCTTCATTGTTTTTAAAACTATTTGTATTTGGAAATTTCAGGAGAAAGTTATCCACTAATGTAGAAAACAACCCTCTAAAAGTAATTGATGCTTTTATTTTTTTAAGCTCTTCACCCAAAACAAGACAAAACCAAATCTCCTTGCTGTTCAGGCAACATCATATGGCTCTAGATCTTCCTATTTCTTCTCATGAAAGACAGTGAACTCCTTCTGAACTTCAAAAAAGAAAATTACCCTTTTTTCGCTCTTCAGTTCCTTTACAGCAACCACCCATAATCACCCAGTAATCCACGGTTGATTTTAAACTCTGAATACAGCCCTGACTCAGCTTTCCTTGGGTGAAGAGTTTAATAAACTCCTATTAACTGGAAGAAGTTCAGCTGAATGTAAAATCTTCAAGTCAAAGGTGCCTGCATTAGATATCTACTGAGGCTCTTTTACCACAATGGACCTTTTAGAAATTAAATTGGCCTGCACAAAGCCTTTTGTCAAAAAAGGCCTATACTGAGGCAAATTGATACCTCTCAGGATAATCCAACTAACTCACATCTACAGTAGAGAATACATAAGCCATTTAGACAAGTCTGATGCCTTGATCATTTACACCATCACATTAATTACATTTACTCAAGACTGAACAGGTGGCTGCAGCAAGATTTAAGAAAAAAAAAAAGAAAAAGAAAAAACCAAACAACCCCTCCCCCCAAAAATCCCAGAAACCAACACAGCAACAGTTCCTTAATGTGAAGTAGCCTAACACCCATGGAAGCTTTACAGGGCAAAAAGAAATCTACGCAATTATTTCACAGCACTGTAAATTCATTTCACCTCTGATTTTCAGGACATGGTTCTACTGGCATTTTGCACCTTGTTGCAAAAATGCTGCATGAAAGATGAAAGGAAATTATTCTCTTCCTGCTAAAAGGAGTTTGAGGACTGCACAGATCTTCATGGCCAGCTGCTTGTACCAGGACCACCAAAGCCAGGGTGGCAAAACAACACTCTACAGTGACTCCAGGCAGCTCCTCTTCCCTCATGGTGGGGACTCCCTAACTGCTTTAGTAAAGGGCAGATGTTGAGCATGACCCAATTGAACACCCATTTTTATTCTGTTATGGCTTTGGGGAAGGAAGTGTTGCACAGAGAATTCAGCGTTGATTAAAAAGCACTAACATTTGGCTGAACAAAGCCCAATTTAGCCCCCTGGGCCTGTCTGACCCACTAACCACTGCTTCCTAACTGCTCTGTTACGGCGAAGTTTGCCTGAGTAACGCAAAGCTTGCCAAGCAAAAAAAAAATTATGATGCTTATGTGAGTTTTGCAACATTTCCTTAATGACATTACTACAAAGATCCCCATTCCCCCACCCTCAAATTTCTTGCTTTTAAATTAAACACTTGTAACAAAGAGACAACAACTGATGGAGCCTCTTTAGTGACCAAACGGGGAACGCACGGCAGTATCAGATAGACGTATTACATCTTTCAAATGCAGGCAGTGAATTTGTAGCCAGATCTTGTTTCACTATAGGGAAAAAGATGAGTATTTAAAATGTGCCATCCCTGTGTTATGGGACAACACTTTTCCCTCAGGCACCCTAAGTCTACCCAAATAGGTAGTACCTACCAAAAAAATGACCCCCATTTTGTTTCCACTGCTTGATTTCTGATACGTTCCCTTAACACATCGGTCTTTCCTATGTGCTGTAGGCTCAGGGTCTGTGCTTTCCTAAAGAAAACAGTGAACCCTATACAAAAGAGAAAAGTAAAAAGCAGAGGCAGGTAGCATGGAATATATTTAGGCTTTTTTTCCCCTCAAAGCAAGAAAAAAAGTACTAAAGTCATGCAGAGAGGGATGCCAACTACACTTGAACCACTTCTTCCAATACCATCTCAGAGTTTATCAAAATCTGGTGCCAAATTTCAAGCCTGGTTCTAAAGCATGCATGAAAAGTTTCATCTTTTATTATTAAAAAAACCCACAACCACACAAAAACAAAGCCCAAAAAAACCCAACCAACCCATAGATTTCCATTCATCACCACAGAAGAGGGAAAATTTGAAAGAAGTACCAGCCACTAAGTGCTCAGAAACAAACCAGTAAACAAAAGCCTCCAAAATAATAGCAGGTCTTGTGATTTTTTTTTCAGCATTCAAGAACTACAACAATGGCTGCATAGGAGCAGGAACCAAGAGCAGAGATTTTGTGGTGTTTAAAAACTAGATTCCTGCAGCTCTCTGAAGGACACTGATCCACCTCTTGCACAGAGAGTAAGAGTACAGCAAAGAGACCCTCTGTAAAGAGCATGAGACATCTTGCAGGTAGTGAGGTTTAACAACATCTTACAAAAATGTGATTCTTAAAAAAGGGAGGACAGTCACATCTAGAGACTGTCAATGCTTAATTGTTCCACAGGAACAAAAAAAAAAAATGTTAGTAAGTGACCTCTAATTTTTTGGCCTTTCCAAAGATAAATTACATCTTTAGAGAAAGAAACAGGGAAAATCAGGGGTATCAGGGCATCCAGGCACTATACTGGAGAAGAATTTGGGAAACCATTTCAGCACAGCCTAAAACACAGCCTCTCTGTAAATCTCACACATTTGCCTGCCTTCCCAATCACTCCTCAACTGAGGGGATGACCAATATGAGCCTTCAAACTAAAGACTGGTTTCATTTCACAGCAGAGAAAATTTTTTTTAAAAGGCAAAAAAAAAAAAGCAGCATAAGGCATTGTGCACATCATACAACTTTTGCACAAAAGATGCTTCAATTTCTTATGAAAGAAAGGCCTTCCTTGTGTAAGTATCCTGCTTGTCTGGATTTAAAACAAAACAAAACACAACCTCTACTGGTTTTTATTCTTCTGCCAACATCAAATTCTTAAACATTGTAAAAAAACCCAAAAAGGGTGAAAAAAGAATATTTGCTCCATCACCAGAGGTCACAGATGTGGAGGGCCTTACCACAGCAGAATAAGTTGGGGGTATCAGGGCATCCAGGCACTATACTGGAGAAGAATTTGGGAAACCATTTCAGCAGCTCCCAATGGATCCTGTCTAAAAAATGCCTTGGAAAACAAGTAGGACAGCTGTAACATGAGAAATTTTGAAACTACTGCTTCATAGTTGTGACCTGACAACAATGCAAAATACTTCTTTGCCAAAAACCTTTACTGCATTTATTTATTTTTTAAAAAAAGCCATGTTCACAATCTACCCCACAAAGAGGGCTTGAAAATACTCTCTCAAATGGTATCATCTATATATAAAAAAACAAACCCAAAAAAGGATACATCATCTATCTCATGTGAAAGAAAACCATAAGGGACTCTGAGCCCTCAAACTGACAGAGGTTCCATGGTTTGAGATTAAACTCTGCTGTGCTCTTGGTCCTCCCTGAATTTCACACACACACATACAAAATACCCTTAATGCCCAAAGGACTTGGACTGAATGCAGTCACTCCAAGCCATCCAATTCTGTTAACCATTTCAGATGCCCATGAGGAGGGCAGCGTACGGTGCAGTGACGCGGGCGATGAAGTTACCTTTTCACTCCTCATTTTCTGGTCCCAGAGTCCTGGCTTTGTGGAGATGGGCTAACAGAAGGCCCTGTCAGACATCAGCTCTGTAGCAGGCACCACACTCCTGACAAGAGTCACACACAGGCCTGCAGTACACGCTAGTCAAGCCCTGGTTTTCTCTGCAGAGATGGGGGGTTTCATCCAAAGGGATGCTACCCCAGCAGACCATACTGAGCTGATGGAGCAGCAAGGGAATGAATGACACAGAAAGGAAAGATTTAGCAAAGCCAAATACTGCTAGACTTAATATTCAGGTCCTAGTTCCAACCAGGCTCCTCTAGCACAGTTCAGGTTCATCTTAATTACTACAGAGGTTTTTTCTTGGCATGAGCCAAAGGGGGTCACATCAGAAACACAGCAACCACTTAGGAGACAGAAGCTGCTGCACTTATCCTATGAGTGACCTGACCTGAACCAATTAGTATGTAGTGCTGCACATTCCCTTAAATCATCTCCAGTGCATACCTTCCTGGTCTCACATCCAGGGTTGCCAGAGCCATGAAGGAAACAAAAGACAGTGGTGAAGGCTGCTGGCATTGCTGCCCTGCCTCTTCCATGTGCCTCCTCAGGGGTTCAGCTGCCAAGACTAACATTTGGGAAGGCACTTGCTTGCATGCTACAGGTAGGCCCACACACAGCTTCATGAATACAGCAGGAGATGGAGCTCCCAAGAAAAGCTGGAAATGAAAAAGTCTGCACGGTAGTGCATGAGAGTATGAGTTAACAGCCAGTTTAAGGTCACATGAACAGAGGCAAATTTGGGCTACTATAGAAACCCTGATATAAAAGAAATTATTCAGCCCAGACAGATCACTACCAGACATCTGCACTGAGCAGCCCTAGTGCTGTTACCTCAGATGCAAAGTCACGTACTTCACCGGGCTTCTTATAAATGAAGTGTATGCCAGCAGTATATGCAAACAAAAGGAGGACCCTTTTGTGCAACATTACTTCTACCTCTGCAAAAAGTCTTTTGTATTACAACCACTGCATTCCATAAACAACAACAAAAACAAACCAAAAGAGCCCCCCACCGCCACCAAAAAAGGCACAAGGGAAAAAAAAACCCAAACCAAAGCAAGCACATCTTGTTTCACACTAAGCTCAGTACGGCCACAGAAGCATCATCCTCAAAAACCACTGATAGACAGGATTGCAAATGCCCAAGCCATGCCTTATACTTGATCCTGCAGCCAGAAAAGCCTCTGATCATGCTGGTCTCCTGCACAAGGAACACTGGCAGTGGGCACTCAGCAAAGAAGGGCTGTGATCCTGCTGTCCCCCTCTCAAACGTCATGTTTTGCATCATTAACTTTGGTGCTTAAGAGAAATACAGCTGTCCCAACAGGTCATGCTCAAAGAAGAAAAGCAGTTTCAAAGGTAAGTGGTGCAAAAGCTCCTTAAAAACCATGATAACCAAAGGGAAGGATTTTAAATTCATTGCCAGTATCTCCTAGCAGGAAGCACTGGCATGGTGCATCCTGAGTGCAGGCTGTCAACAGGGTGTTCTTCCCAACTGTCCTCTTCAGGACAAAGGGTGGCACACAGCAGCTGCCAAGCCTGAAGGCCATAAGCGTCACAGCTCCAGTCATGTCTGCCACCAAAGAGCAAAGGCTCCTGATGCAACTCCACTCATGGCTATAGAACCCATCTGAAAGCCCAAGAGCAAAAGCCTGAACGCCTCCAGGACCACACACAGCAGCTCAGGATCATTTCAGTTTTGGGACAGTCTTGTGATGTCAACGATTTAGCCTGACACAAGAAAACATATCAAAATGGTAAAGAAATGCAAGTTCAACAAGGCTAGATGTAAGGTCCTGCACATGGGGCAGAGCAATCCCAAACATGGATACAGGCTGGGCAATGAGTGGATTGAGAGGAGCCCTGAGGAGGGCTTGGGAGTGTTGACTCATTAAAATCTCAACACAACCCAGCCACGCGTGCTGCAGCCCAGGGCTTTTCTGGGCTGCATCAAAACCAGCACGACCAACAGGCCAAGGGAGGTGATTGTGCCCTGACCAGCCTTCAGCTCTGGGGTCCCCAACATAAGAAAGAAGCTGTTTGGAGTGAGTCCAGAGGGGGACCACAAAGATAATCAGAGGACTGGAGGACCTCTCCTAGGAAGACAGGTTGAACAAGCCCAACTCTCTTCTCTCTCTCACCTGAAGAAACAGAAAGAAGAGAGAGAACTTCCTGACAGTGTCCAAGGCCAGGTTGGATGGGGCTTTGGGCAACCTGGTCTAGTAGAGGGTGTCCCTGCCCATGGCGGAGGGGTTGGAACTGGATGATCTTTGAGATCCCTTTCAATCCAATTCTATGATGATCCTATGATTTCTTTCCTGTGTTTAAACTTGGGTGAGGAGAAGAAATCTCCATAGAGATCTAATAACCAGATGCAAAGGCAAAGCACAAGCGTTGGAGCAATGAAACATATGCAACAAAAAGCTCGACATATTTTTTGAATAAGGCAACAGAGAACACTTGATTTACAAGGTACAGGACGTAACATAAGGGACATTTCACACATGCAAAAGAAGACAGACTACTGACCATGTGGGAAGTAGGCACAGCAGTCACGCTCACAAACACGTATGGAAGAAAAAAGGCATGCTTCCCTCCTACTAATCTTACCATCCTCTTCCCTAAAATACAAAGGGTGAAGGGTCGAGTATTTAAAGGAGGATTACAGTAGATGAAAACTTAAGCAGGCACGATTGCATATTCTTATCCATCAACCTGCCTGATACCACAGGAAAGAGGAAGGAATGCTTCAGGAGCTCACATTTTGGCTGGGTACCTGGTTCTCCACTTCTTATGAATTCGGCACAAGACCCTTCTCAGGAGTCCTGCACAGGGACCCATTTAGCATGCCAAAGTTAGAACTAATGAACAGAGATACCACCTTTCCAAGTAGTTGGTAGAGTTTCTTTTGGTTCTTTGTGGTGTTTTTAACAGACTCTCAGGTATTGTTGCCATTCTCATCTGTTGAAAACACACACCATCCGTATTTCTCTAACCCATTTGAAAAGAATTCTAATAGGGTACATGGGTGAACTTCACAAAGATTTACATCCCACAGCCAGCATACTGACCAATTTGGCAAGCACATCACCATATAAAACCCAGCAATGCTAAGATAGCTAATGAAGCACGAAACAAAATCATTTCCTCAACTAAACACATTTTGCAAGGAGAAGAGGTACACAGAGGTGACCGTAACTACGCTGGTATTTTCCTGTAGTTCTAATTTGTATATTTTCTTTGTTTATAAGAACAAAGATTCCATGTGCAGTAATTAACACATTTATACAACAGGTTTTAACAGCAGCTGGGACATTCCCATTAGCCTCAGCAGCAACATTTAATATTCCACTGGTGCTGTGCCCTTCTGTCACAGTGGCAGCAGAAATCCAAGCCTCCAACTAAATCTCCAGTAGAGTACTTAATTTTGCATTGCTTCCTGATTTTCTTTTCTTTCTAAAGCTGCTTCTCCCAATATCCCCACTGTTTTCCATCTCTAGCAGAAGTACATCTCTTGTTTGAAACATGAAAGTTAGCAGCCATCACAGAGACATCATCTGTGTAAGACACACCTGCAATGCCCAGTGCACCAGCGGCTGGTGTCACAGCCCTCCTCATCATGCATGCAAAACCGGCAAGTGCTCTTGGCCACCATTTTGGGGAGAAAGCCTTTGGTGTAGGATCAAATGCCAACAGGAATAAAGGAGGCAGGGAACCATCTATCCACACGCATACCTCTGCCCGCAAAACCTGGCAGAAAACAGCCAGGAAGGAGGGAGGGAATGATAAGGTTCGACCATGAGGTCTGGCGGTTCCTCTTTGTGAGGATGATGGAAAGAACCTAAATCACGCTGGGGTGTGCTGGGGAGCTGACTATAATGGGGAAAGCATTCAGTAGTTTTTATGACAACAGCCATGGGAAACCTAAGAAGATCCAGGAATAAAGTTTTACAGGAAAATACAGTCACTTTAATGAAATCCGCAGATTGTTTAAAGCTAAAATCATTTGAGTCTTGACTCATTCTACTACCTCATTTGAGTTTCGTTTCACTTCCACCCACTCCCCAAATACTTCCCCTCAGTCTGCTATGACTACTTTAATTAGCATTTTCAAGAGGTTTTTTTACTCTTCCCTGGTTCTTTTCTGCCTCCCTGAGGTTTCCACTGAGGAATAAGAGGAATTTAATATGTGGCAGATTACAACAATTTCCCAAAAGCAGCGTTGCAAGCACACTGATGAAAGACAGGACAAAAAGCCCTCAAAGAATTTCAGGAGGAGGTAAAGGATTAAGTATCTATTATGTGCTCCTTATAGCTCAAGTTTGAGGAGAAAACCAGGTATTTTCAAGCTGTTTAAAAATAATTTAAAGGCAGGGACTAAAAGTTACAGGCTGTAAACCCCCAAATTAATTAACTGGCTATTTTTCATTCCATGCCATTATTTAAGTTTCCAGACATTATTTGAAATGGGGGATTTTCATCTGACAATTACCAAGCATGAGAAATTGCCATTTTAATTTCAGAATGGAATGGGAAAAACATCTATGGACTGAAGGTACACATTGCATGAGGGAAATAATTAGTAACACAGGCTCCATCAGTCATGCTTAGCAAAGCCCCCTCCACACTGCATTCCTTGCATTTGCTTACGTAAAAAACCTGGCTCAACCAAACAGCGATCAGCGTTAGAACCCAATAACTTCACTGGCTGGGGAACAGGCAATAACAGATGATGCACTAAGATTCCGTTACATTCCCTTGAGAGGGTATGAGGTATCCCAGAGATTTCAAGGCTTTTGTAGCAGGGCCCATCACAGAGACTAAGTAGATGTTGCGTGAAGAGTTACTGCTTATTGCACCTTGCAAGTTGTGGGCTCTTGACAGATGTGCTGGAGCAGATCCCTGTGCTTGCACTGCAAGTTCTCAGCTCCAAATACTCCCACTAGTCATCTCTCTTTCCTCCTGACTCTTTATTTTTTTGGTAATACATGCCTAAGCGGCTCAAGAAGAGCATTTGATTTCCCACAAGGGAAGTTCCATGAGGCAAACTAATTTTCAGCTGCATGCCCAACAAATACAACTACTCATTTTATACTTTTGTTTGGGGAAGTGCATGACATTTATGTCAACACAGTTCTGGTAACAAAAGCGTAAGTTTACACACAAACAGCAATCACTTAAAACCTCCCAAAAGTTTTTCCTTTGTAAAAAACATTATCCAAACCCAAAATACACACAAAAAAAGCAACCAAAAAGAAAATGATAATTACTTTAATTGAGAAGTTCGGAAAAAGTAATGAAGATCCAGCCAGAGCTCTGCACTAATTCAGATATGGGCAGCATCTGATGGCACGGTGCGTGCCCAGGACTTCATTCCAGCAAACACTGAGAGAGGTTCCCAGAATCCAGAATTTAAGCAGCTTAAAAAGTTGTCTCAAGTTGATGAAAACACTCTCTTGCGTTGCAAAACACTTATGTCCCCATCAGATAGCAAAACTCGTATAAACCCAAAGAGTTTAAAAAAAATAAAAAGAAAAGTCAGTGGGAATTCTCTCTCTCATGAGGTCGAACAGCAGCCGCTCTCCCTGGCCGCCTCACAAAGGGCGCAGGCAGGAGCCCGCAGGCAGGAGCCCGCAGGCAGCCCACACTCACCTTCACCCAGCAGCTTCACCGACACACACTCAGCACTAGGACTGAAAAGCTTCAATGAATTTCCTAGCATGCAAACTGACAGAAACGAGGCTAAAATGTAAAGCAAAAACCAGCTATCTGGGAGTCCCCATTAGCCGTGCCTTGCTGGCAAGCAAGAGGGAGTCACATTCCTCCTGGGTTAGCCATCAGCGGCAGGCTCCAAGGCTCCGGCTCAGCAACATCACCAATAAGCCTAAGTGTATGTTTCCAATATTAAGAAAACCAGCGCACCACTCCAAAAGTAATCCTCCTTTGGCGGGACTCCCAACCATTTACTCTGGTTTTTGGATCTCCACACCAGCTGCATTGTTAACACAAGGTGTCCTTTCTGCTCACCAGCCCAAAACCAGCCCCAGAAGGCAAAACAAGCTGCTTCCTTATTCCAGAGCCACTAAGGGAGCCAGTTTTGCCCTGTTTGCCTTCAATGCGATCCCACTCTCCAACATATATGTACAGCTTAGACCAGGGCAATTCCTGTATTTTAATTGGGAAGGAATGCATCCAAGACAGAGTTTTAGGCTGCAATATGTAATGATTGCTCAATGTTCTTATTAAACATTAAAAAAACCCCCAAAACCTCCACAGAATTATAAAGGCTGTATCTTATGCTGAATACCCCAAATCGATTGGTAATTTCAGGAAGTCCTGTCTTTGAACCACAGTCCTTTTCAACACTACTGCCCCCTCCAGGCAATAAAAAAAAATAATCCCAAACCAACCCTACACCAAATACAAACACATTCCTGAAAATCATTTTCTGTACATATAACTTTAGGCTAAAACTTCCAAGAATTACATGGACTCAAAGTATAAAACAAACACACAGAGAACTGACGCGCAGCAGTGCACTGAGGCTTGTACAACCCAGTGACTCTGCATTAGGCATCTTTCTATTAATAAAAAATATGCTCCATTCACATTTTGAAACTGCTGCTAGTCAAACAGTTCCAAAAAGAGGGAGAACAAAGGATGTTGGATCCTCATAGTTCTTCGTGTTGCTTGTAAATGTTTCCCAAGCCACAACTCTACACGCAAGCCTTTGAGCCTAAAACCCAAGAGATGGATAATTATGGAGAGTGAGCAGGCCAGCCAAAGCACTAAGAGCAGCAATAGAAAGTAGTAAACCACGGATGACTAAGTGGTATATACCATGCTATCTATTTGTTACACTAGGCGGTGAAATCTCCCCTGCTCTTCACTGTGTTTACAAGGGTGAGGTGACAGGGAATTTTGTCAGGCACAGCCATCCTGGTACCCCAGCTGATAGCGGGTCACACCTGCCTGCAGAAGAAAACTTGTGAGAGGATGAAGAGACACACATTCCTCCCTTGGTATTGTCATACTGAGTTTGCTTCCTCCAGGCTATGTTTCATGCAACCTGGAAGAAGCCACCTTACAAGATGGGTAAGATGGACAAGGGCCATCATGGCTCTGCTCTGTCCTTTGCCTCCTGTAGGTACTGAGTCGATAATCCTCCCAGTGCAGGCTTCTGCAGCTGTACAGAGCCTTGCGTGCTGAGCTGAGGCCCATCACAACCATCTTTGATGTCCCACACGGAAACAAAGCTATCTTTCCTCACATTTGCTCACCACAGCTCAAACCCAGAGGCACTCTTACCCAAACAGCCTTTAAGGAATCAGTCAGGGGAACAGAAAGGATTTTTATTTCCCTGTCTGGCTCAAACCAGTCTGGCCACAAGCATGCTGGGGCAAACCCTAGAGAAAAACTCCTCAAACATGCCACCACACCCCTCACCAGACCATCACCCCAGTGAGATGCTGTGCGTTCCCTCAGGAGTGAGCCTCGACCTCACACTCCAGGGTAAAAAGCACCTACATAAAAAGTACACACTACAAGCAAATACATATATCCTCTGCAGCGTTGACACTGGTGTCACGTTTTTTGCAGGTGGATCTGAGCAGCTTGGGAAGGCAGCTCCCACAGCTCTGTGTAAGCTCTCAGTCCCCAGTAGGGATGGCCCAAAATGCTGCACAGAGGAGCAAGGTGATGTGCAGCCCAGGCAGGTGCTGGGGGCCAGGTGTGTGCATGCCTGGGGAGGGGTGTCAGGTACGCATGGATGGGATGCTCGTTGCGAACATCACATCTTCTTGGAGAAATCCAGGAGTTTCAGTGGGAAGAACAACAGCCATCCTGCGCTTCTAGAGAGGTGATAAAGCGTTTATATCCAAATACTACCAGCAGAAGTACAATACGTGCAGTGATTCTGCGTCTGGCTGTACCAGCTGCACGTCAGGGAGAACAAAATCCTCACTATGAGAACCTGCACCCATTCAGGGACAATATGGTGCCACTGCACAAGGAATAAAAATTGTATCAAGTGGGCTTCATAGCATTTAAATTTACTTTAATCTTACCTTGAAATGGAGTTTGGGCTTATTTTCTTTAGACTAATGGCTTTAGATATTACTGAACACTGCTTAGAGAAGCTGTGATGCCCCATCCCTGGATGCTACATCCCTGTAAGTGTTCAAGGTCAGCCTGGATGGTCTTTTGAGCAAATGAAAAGCATTTTCTGCCTGTGTCAGAGGGGCCTCACTAGAAGATCTTTAAAGGTCTCTTCCAACCCAAACCATTCTAAGACTAGACAACGTTAATCTTGAAAAACAAAAGCTGTAGAAAAAAAAAACTGGATAGGAAAGACCGAATGCTTGCAACACAATGACTGCTGGAATGACAACGAATGGAAACAAACTTGGAAAAAGGATACCTGGCTTGAAAAAAACCCCAATAAAAGTTCATTTAACATTGAAGGTGACCTACAGATTTCAACTGGTTTAAGAAATTCAAGAAACACTCTTGAAAGAGACAGATAATCAGGCACTGCTGTGGTTGAGCCCTCCCAGGGATGTAATCTATAATCCAGTACGGGTTCTTTTGAAATGTAACATTTCAAGATCTATCAGACACATCATAACTCACACATGGGACAGCAGGCTTCCTATATTACCGAACCACGCACTCAGAAAGAGAGGAAGAGGGAGAATCCATAAATATGGTGAGAACACAGGTTGGTTAGGATACTGGGAAATAGCCAAAATGTGTGTTTTCTCTGCCACCTCACCTCCTTCTCAGACAAAAAGGATTACAGGGAGAAGGCAAAGTCAAGTATTTTTTAATAGCCTAAGCAGGTGTTGTCAAGATATTTTATACTTCTGCCCTTCCTCTGTTTCACAGGTTTTAAGAAAATATAAACTTAGTGTTAGTTTCATTTTTGTAGGAACAAGGTTAAATATACTTAAGAGGCACAAGCTTTAACAACATATGGACTACACCACTCAGCAACAGAAATCCAGCCACCCTTAACGACCAATACTAATCAGATTTTACTATTACTGGGACACACAAAAGATTCCAGCTCCTGCCTGAACAAAATGTAGAGCTGAATAGAAAGAAAGAAGATCGACTTTCTTTCAGGATTTGCTCCCAACTGGTTAGAAGAAAGCCTGGTTCAGGGAATATTTGAACCTACTTTGGACAGGTTTCACATAAAAGCAAGGACATTCCTATGGGTGGTAGAAGCCTCAAAGGTGGAACTCCTAAGGCTATGGCCTATGAGTAAGGGATGCTTTGCTCTGGGGATGCAGGGAAGAGCTGTGGGTATACAGGAGCAAGCACTGCTGGGGGAGCTGGACATGCTGCAGAAGGCGTGAAGGAGTGGTACAGCATGATGTCCCTGGGAACATCTGAGTTTCCAGACTCTGCAAGGAAGCAGTTCCTGCATGGGGACTTCAGAGAGAGGCGACAGAAACCTACATGAAGACAGGCAGCTTTTCATCTACTCCCAGTACAGCGTTCCCCTCAGTAACTCGTTTTTAAAAAGAACAACAAACCAAAACACAACACATGTATCCACTCTGCTCCAACCACTTCCCTCATCTGAGAGCAATAGTTTGGGGAGTACAAAGAAGAGAAGGTGTAAAACTATGAAAGCACACAGCTCACAAGAAATCACACTCTATCACGCTTGTCAAACTTTTGGGACCAAAACCCTCCAACATTTTTTGTTCATTTTGTAAAGTAACAGCCCCCTCCCCACCTCCTAGATGAGACACTAAGTTTGGGAGAGCATGTGCCACAATGTAAGACACTAGCGGGTGGGTCTTCTCGCACAAGATGCAGAAAGCAGTGTGCTGGTTATTACTGACCACCCTCCAAGCCAACACAAACCCTCACTGGTCTCAAACACAGCGTGTCAGACTTTCAGACGTACTGAGGGAGCCAAAATTCCTGTGTGATTTAGTCTAGGTGATCCTGCTCTGACAGGGGGGTTGGATGAGATGATCTTTTGAGGTGCCTTCCAACTCTAAACATTCTGTGATTCTGTGAAAAGCCCAGTGAACATCAATGGCCATGGTGGGCTCCCAGCACTTCCAAAAATTAAAAAAAAAAACAAACAACCAACAAATGACCAAAAAAAAAGGAATCAGCCTCAGCAAACCAGTCCTACACAAAAGTTCAGTGTGAGCAAGGGCAATTCATACGGTCCTGATGAGAACCAGTCGAATACATCGTCGCCATTGGATCAGGAAGCTTGATACAGAGCTGGGGCTCCAAACAAGTCCTGGTCTGATGGTCACATCAGCCTACCTAACACCAAGGCAGCAGTCATGCAATGGCATAAACAAAACATTGTATTCATGAGGGACTGGATCCCCAGCTGACAAAGGCTTCTTTTTGTGACTTCTTTTTGAAGCATTGCATCTGAAATTGGTGCCAGAAGTCCCCTCTCCTGACTGACCACACACTGCCATTACCCAACGAGGCACAGCTTGATCATCTGACAACTTTTCTAAGCAATGAAGTCAACAGACTTTGGAGTTTATGCTATTATCATTGTTATTAGCAAAATGTTCAAGAAATGTTTTCTTCACTCCCCTTTTCCCAACTGTGACACTCAGGACAAGACATTCTATAAGGACCTGAGACATACATTCCACGTGCTGCTGCAGATCCACAACTTGTGAGACCAACTTTAGTGTTCTTCTAAGATTTTTGACTAAAATAAACATCGGCTTCTCCTCAACATGAATCACTCAAAGACTTCAAACAACTTTTTGATTTCAACTCCCTAGCAATTTAATTTACTGAAGAAAAATCCATTTCATAGACTTAGCAGCAAAGACACTTAAGAACAATTTTACATGTGCTAATAAATTTTGTTCCCCACCAAAATAAAAGGTTGCAATCTAAAGAATACACTTCCTTTAATGACACTCCTGAAAACACTCGTCTCTCTCTTTCCCTCTTCCATCCTCATTCAAAGATTTATTTTACATCAATCCATGGCAGTAGAAATTTATGTTAAAAGGAGGATGCTAAGACACAAACATGGGAGAGGCCATCAACTTCACATCAAAAGTTCACAGAAGGAAAGCAATAGTCTGAAAAGTGAGTATGATAATATGCACACAAAAAAACAGCGCTGGTAACAGAGCTGGTCTGTTTGTTTCAGCCTTCAGAGCTGCAGAGGCAGTAGGAATCCGTACTTCAATGTGCATTGAAACAGGCGTTGGAAATTTCAAAAAAAGCTTAGTGCAAAGGCTGTAATACTACAGGAGTCTGGTCTTCACTGAGCTAGGGAACAAACCGGTTAATGAGCATTTGGAAATTAAGGAATTAGGTGATGCGAATTAATTTAACAAAGTAGCAAGCATAGGAATTCTGTCAGCTTCCTTTGGCTTCGGCCGAGTAATTAATTTTTATTCCCCCTTTCTTTCTCCTTCTTAATTAAACCCAGAGACGGTGCCAGCATCAGTGTGTGCATGTTAACGCAGGGGCACATGCTGCTAGCTCTTGCTTTAGCAGCTGCGATCTCTGGGCTGTGATACGCCACTGGCAAACCGGACTGAAGACACAGCTGTATTTTTCTCTATCTATTTTTCCAAACCTCAAAAACTCCCATCACCGCCTAATTCATTTGGGTCTATTGTTGGTTGAAAGGAAAGCTCTCAGGAAGCAGCCGTGGCTAACAGGCCCAGGCTGAAAGGATGCGAAGGCTGAACATGTGCCTTGGCTACCGAGGGACCCGACGCATCCGTCCCCAGTTCTGCTCACGTTAACTCACTCGCTCAAGCGCTACCCTCCCCTAACTTCGGGAACAGACTTTCCAGCGACACCCAGTCCCCTCTGGCACAGACTTTAAGCTCCAAGAAGGAAAGGGGCCACCACGTTCTCCCAGCGGCCCACAGGATGCCCCAGTACTCGCACCGAGACCCGCTGTGCCTGGCACACGGGAGCGCTCGACACCTCGCCTCTTGAAGCGGCTCCTCTCCCTGCGCCCCGAGGCCGTTCCTCCTCCTATCCCGGGCCACGCTTCAGCCCCCAGCAAAACCCGAAGAGCACCCGAGAGGGCGCGGGTTTGGGGCAGAGTGGGATCCTCCCCCGCCCCGAGGCGAGACCGAGCCACTCCGCAGCGCCGGGCGGCGGCACCGAGCCCCGCGGGGAGAGCCGAGGCCGCCCGCGGCCGCCGCGCTCCCCGCGCCCTGCGGCGCTCCGGCCCGGCCCCCAACGGCCGCCCTGTCTCCGGCGTGAGGCGCAGCCCCCCGGCCGCACCTCAGCTTCGGCGGGACTGGGGGAGAAGACACACTCAGAGCCAGCTGCGTACAACAAACTACGGCTCCGGGACTCTGTAGTAGTGTTACTGGTGATTATTTTTAAGGGAAGGGAGAGCTGCACAGATGCCGTGGTCCCGGCTGCCCCGCCGGCCAGGAGACCCCCGCGCCCGCCCCCGCCGAGTTCCTGTGGCAGCGGCCCGACCCCAACGGAGCAAGAGGGGCGGCCGTCCCCGGCCCACTCCGACAGGGCGTTCAACAGGCTGCTGCCCCCCGCCCCGTCGCGGGGAAAGAGGCCGGGCCGGGCCCGCCGCGACCCTCCCCCGGGGCTGCCCCGCACCTGCCCCCGCTCCCACCCTCCCCAGCAGCCACGGCTTCCCCTGCGGCTTCGGAGCGGGGGCTCCCCGGCAGCCCGACTCGCTTACCCATGGCTGGCTCTCGTCGCCCGGGCAGTGAGGAGGGAGCAGGGCAGGAGCTCGCTCTGCCGTGCCGTGCCGTGCCTCGCCGGGATGGAGTGGGCTGGGTTGCGCCGGGCTGGGCGGGAAGCGCGGCGGAGGACAGCAGCGGCAGCGCACACACTAGCGGACTCCGCTCGCCTCCGGCTGCTGCGGCGCGGCGAGAGGGGCGGGGACAGCCCCGCCTGCCTGCACCGCCCGAGGGGCTCCCGGGCTGGCCCGGGCCGGGCCGGCTCGCCGCGGGGCAGGGGTGGCGGAGCGCCGCCCCGCGGCCTGGCGGGGGCAGCCCCGGCGGCGGGCAGCCGCGCCGCCCTCGCCCGCCTCCGCCTTTGGCTCGCCGCGGGGCCCTGGAGCCGGGTGTCCCTGAAACTCGGGCTTGCTTGTCTTACGCTGGCCCCGATTTTCCTCCGGTGTTCTATCAGTCGCCTTCTGAGGGCTTCCAGGAACGAGCAGCGCGGGGCCAGGCAGGGCCCTTGCCCCTCTCTGCTTCGGGCCCTTGACTGGCAATCGGGGCTAAGGGCACCCTTGACCTTGAGAGGCCTCTGCCTCCTAACGTCTCTCCCTGGCAGCGGCAAGGGCGCTGAGTGCCCAGACATAACGCTGCTTCATTAATGCCTATATTCGTGTCCGACCACGGGGTTCTTCCTTTCTCTGCCTCCTCTGAACCCGTGAAAGCCGCCGCCGTACAGCATTATATAGCACTGCGGTAGCTGCCGCTTGAGTGATGCTCCTGCCACACAAACCTTGCACGGCTGTGCTTGCCACCACCTTCTCGTTTCTTTGAACGCTGCGAGAAGTGTTACTGTAGCTTTTGGGGACACCAGTGAAGGGGACCCTCCTAGTTGGCTTGGGGCTGTATGGTTGGTTTCCCTGCTAGGAGCTCACCAGTGAAACCCCTCCATACCTGAGACAGAAATACGTGTGTTGCACAGGAGCAAACCTGCACGGGTGATGGGCATGGAAGAGAGTGGCAAAGTCGGCTTTTTCAGCTCAGCTGCTTTTGTAAGTTGCACTTTTACCATCAGAGCGATTTGGTTGCTTCAGATGCAAAGGCCAGCTAGCACTTTAGTCAGAATAAATGAATCTACAGTGACTAATACCAATCAGATTGTGTGGATTTACATTAGTTGGGTACTTGGCATCCATTTCCTTTGTCACAGTAGTAGTATCCTAATTTTCTGTTATTTATAGGACGCATAGGGATACATTTCATCTTCTCCCATGATTATGTAATTATATTATTCCCTTCCAAATGAGATCGATTGCTTAAGAACATATTAATGAAGCACGAAGGTGAGGGAATGACAAAAGTGTGAACGCTAATTTTTGGGGAAATTAGTTTGTACTTTGCAATTTCAGGCCCTTGTTCCCAGAGCAGTGCGTGTATGTGTGTGTGTCTGTGCTCACATAGAAAGTTGCAGTGCTAAAGCTGCAGTTTGTTTTCCATTAAATGAAAAATCCCCATCTCTCAGGCCAAAATCATCTGAGGCTTTCGCATTGATTGAGGAATGTATACGTTTTTCCAGCAAGGGCTACAGGCCCCAGACCATGCAAGCACTGTGGGATCAGGGAGTAAATGCCTCTTCTCTAATAGGCAATAAGTGGATTGATTGAGCAAGCCATCTTGTGAAGATAGCGGGAGAAAAAAATCATATCAAAGCTGATCACTAGCAAGCTGCTTCCAGTCCCCACTGGGAAGTAAAGTAGATGAACTATGCACCTTTGAAAAATTAGATTAATTATGGAAATAGCACATGACCCTTAACTAAAGTGGCACTGGACAGCACTGAAATATGGCAGGAACTGAAAGCAAATGGCAAGAGCATCCTGCTTTGTGCAGCACTATGTGCTGGTGAGGGTATAATTTTTTTTTAAATAAATTCTTCAGTTAAGTGTATATTCTGTGAAGCTCTTGCAGCTTGATTAATGTTGGCATCAGATGAAAAAATACGTCCCCGACTCCGACTGCGCTTGCACTTACGGGTAACTCTGCCTTGCTGGAATCCAGGGGACTAATGGCTCAAGGGAAGTCAGTTAGCACGGACAGTGCTCTCCAGTTTGGGTTTACATACCTGCAAGTATGGAGTAGATGTTCCTATGGCAGTGCAGAAAGAGGTGTCCATATTAAGATGTATGCAGTGAGAGGAGGGGCTCGCTGTCCTTTATTAGCTTTCTGTCATCCTCAGAAACACTGGTCGTTTTTCTGTCCGAAGAGTAAAGCAAAGCACAGCTGTCCAAATATTGGTTATGGCTCAGCAGTCAATGGGGATTTCCACTTGCAGACACCGAGTCTTTGACAAGTGAAGAGAAAAGTTGACAGGGCTGATGTCAGAAGTTTTGGTTCCTTCAGCAATAGGAGATTACAACACTCAAACGAGGCCAAGAAGGCAGGGATAAATAGCTGGAAGTTCTACTATGAATAGAAACGAACTGATTTAATTTCAGAACTAAGAAATGGGTGCTTCCCTAGCTGGGAACAGCCTACAACTGAATTCTGGTCCGTGCTCTTACTCTCCTATGTAGTACCGAGCAGAAAGGAGAAAGGCTGGAGCATGCAGGACATCAGCGAGTCTTGGTAGCTGACTGGCTCCTTGGGTGCTATGGCTGGTAGCAGTAGGGCAGTGCTGAAAGCCTGCTGGAAT
The DNA here is from genome assembly GCA_022605575.1 of Laterallus jamaicensis coturniculus. Lineage (NCBI taxonomy): Eukaryota > Metazoa > Chordata > Aves > Gruiformes > Rallidae > Laterallus > Laterallus jamaicensis. The sequence continues at coordinate 2,689,295 of JAKCOX010000034.1, forward strand.
TACGCTGGAAACCAGATTGATCCAGGCAATCTTGGCATCAAGGGATTACAAAATTACTGGTGGCATTGCAAATTTGGTCTATGAGAGAGAAGGGGAAGGTTAGGATTCAACATTGATTTATGCCACTTACGGTTGATGCTGGGTGCTCAAAACCTTTTCCACAGCTCGGAAATGTTTCTCTATTTGTAGTGCTGCCCTAATGCTGGTGTGACAATGCCAGGTATTTCAAGAGACACCTTCCTGCCTCATAGCAATATGCGTGGTGTACCTCCTATCTTAGCCTGGAGCAGTGCGTTCTTCTCTAGAGGTATTTTAAAGAGGCCATCTGATTTGCAGAAGAAAATTGGAGCTGGGCTTTGATATCAAGATCAGTCAGCAAGAGGTGAGATGGAGAGGGCGGGTCTCACCAGCTGTAACTGAGGACCTACGGTGTCAGTCTGAAACTCCATGTTTCACCATACGTGTTACCGCTTCCAGCAATCAGAGCGGAACAGATTTCGAGAGCAAATGAAGGCTGGTTGCATATAATTCTCTTTTTGTTGTTGTTGTTGTTGTTTTTGCTTTAATATACCAGTTTCCATCTGTCTCCCCACTTCCTCACTGGAGACTCTGAAACACATCCCTGTTTTCTTGGTGGACAGAACAGTGAGGTAGATGCCGCTACCTGTTTGCTCATCTCCGTTTTCCGCTCCTTCCGTCTCTCCTCAGGCTGTCCAACTAGACAGATTGCACTAGATGTGGAAACCTTTCCAATTAAAAATGGAATCAAAGGCAGTATATTTCCACTTCATGTTTTAGCTTTGGCTAAACATTTAGTTGCATTAAAGACCATGGTTTAATAAAAAAGATGTTCTAGTGGGACGCCTGCTTCAGTGGGTTCTCGGCTCACACTGTGTCCCACCATTGGCTGTGTGTGACCCCCCCTTGGCTCCCTCTGCTAATGCTGAAGCTAATAGTTAATTGTGAATATTACTTCTCCTGACTACGACACTGGCAGTGCCCGTGGGTAGCAGCCGTTGCCAGTCTGCAGAGGATTACAGTGAGCGTATGGGGGGGCCACTCCTACGCTCGATTTTGCAAAAATCCTGTGAGTCTCGCAAACCTCATAAAATCAGGGGCTCATAAGCCATCCTCCCTTCCAATGTTAACACGAGTGTATTTTGATTTGGAGGGATTCAAAAGTGACAAAATCTGATTTTAGTTGCAGTGAGTGTTCTCAGTGGTCTTTCTCAAGGAGGTTCATCCATCCTGTCTTCTGTGAGCTTCCATGATTCCACATACAATGTCGAGGCATGCTGGGGCTTTTCTCTCCCATGTGATCTTCTGTTCCAAGTGGAGTTACAGAGGCCATGTATGTTAAAGAGCAAGAAGGTGACAACTGGATCGCTTTGTGCTGCCATCTGTGAGTAAAGGAGAGGTGACCTTTTTGTGTTTTGAACTCAGCATCTCAGTGTAGATTAAGGGGAATGACTCATGCTCTCCTATGTCGTTGTGCCTTTCATGTGAGGCTGATCTGCTTTAGGCTCCAACTGCTGCTACCAAAACCCCTTCTTACTGCTCGCTGCAGAGAGCTGTTCCCAAAGTTCGTCCAGCAAAATGCTGAACAAAATTATTCAGATCACTGGTACTGTGTAGTCTGGAGTAAAAAAGGAGAAGGGGGCAGATAAAAACTTGGAGAAGTAACTTGATATTGTTTAGCCAGCATGTAGATACTCCTCCCAGAATTTAACATTCAGGTACAATACTGTAAGGAGTAAATACTCTTCAAAATCAAAACTGTTTCTTATTACCAAGCAGGTCATATTTCCAGCAACTGCTTCTCAATATGTAAATATGAGCAGTGATTGCTTTAGAATAGATGTAATTATATATTCCACAGAATGCATAATTTTTCCCAATGAACCATAGTTAATTTTATCTGAAAATTAGTGATTACCATTTTGGTGTTAATTACGCAGTACTAAATACATCTTCAGTGTTAAAAGATAGACTCATCTCTGTTCCACATCCCCCATGTCCCTTGTGGAATAACCAATGTCACTCGGTGATTTTAAAGATACAAGAAAAATAATTAGAAGATACTGTTGAAAATGAAGGATTAATGTTTAGATTAGGGCCTCTGGCAACTAAAAAACTATTTTACACTCACCTCTACATGAGGAACGTTGCCCAAAGGACAGTATTTTGCTCTTAGGTGTGTGGATCTTCTGTGTCTCTGAGAGATCTGGGTCTTGCGAGGGACCAGAGGGAAGAGAATGGTACTAGCCTGTTTTATTCTGGATACACACACTTGTTTCTGTGCCTTTCTCTCTCTGTGTGCCATGTAGGTGACCCACACCTGGTAGGGAACTATGTAGGAGGTAATATATCAGGTCTAGAAGAATGTGGATGGTCTCAGTAAAGCAGTATTCAGAGCTGAAAGCTTGTTGGGTGAAAAGAGTAGACTAACATCTCTGAAAACAGATGCCTGTTATACAGAAGAAAATACAAGTCAGTATTCCTTCCACAGGCAGCCCACCTCGCTTCATCCTCCTTGATGGATCTGTGAAATATGGATGAGAAGTGCTGACAACTCCTTCTCCCAGCAAGGGAGAGAGAAGTCTGATGTCCTGCTATGCGAGTCACGGCAAAACGGTCCTGGTGACAGCATTTTTCCACATGCCTCATTCTAAAACATCAAGGTTCAAAAATGCACTTGAGTTTGGTCAGAGATGATGGGTTCAGCCTAGCAGGCTTGCATAGAAACATTCACTGAGGTGCTTTGGTTCCTGCGGTGGGGGTAGGGTGGTGTGGGCTGGAGAGGCTAGCCTAGTGTCTTGAGGCAGAGCTGACTCAAATGTATGGATTATGCAAGATTTTGATGAGTTCCAGTGGGGGGGATTTTGAATCTGGAACAATTTGCAAATGAAGAAACCAGACGGGGGCAAAATGCACACCCAAGAAACATTAGTATTCAACTTCAGAGCAACTTCTGTGGGAGTGTATATGTTCTCGTTGCAACGTCCTGAAAATAATTGCATACATATGTATGTTAACCCCACCCTCCAGTGGTATCAATAGCCCCAACCGAAGTTTTATGGTGAGTTGCAAATTAAGGGAATAGACTTTAAGAGTGTTGAACACATGGCTGACATCCAATAACTTCAGTATGGCACCCACCCAAGAAAGTGCTCCCAGGCAGCCTAATCAGGACAGAATTCCTGGCAAAAGTGCATTTTGAGACAAGGCTCGCTCTCTTTTTCCAAAGGAGAGAACTCCTTTGATGGCAGGCACAGAGAGTGTTTAAGAACATTCTCAGGTGCCTTTTTCCTTTTTTTCTTTTTTGCAAACTGAAAATCAGGCTGAAAGAGCTGGGAAGGAAAATTGCAGGACTCATTCTAACACTTTGCCTGATCCAGATCCAATTGGGCAGCGGAGGCTGACTAACAGCCAGCTGATTTCATTTTAGTTCTCATTTTTTCACTTCTGTCAATAGGCACAAGCCCCTAACTTATTACAGAAGGTTTTAATTCTGCTCTGTAAACATGAATGGTGCCTAAGACTTAAACTGTACCGTAAAGCTGAGTTAAATTCTCTCATCATGGGCTACCTGGCTTTAGTTTTCTACCAATATACGTTTAAAAATGCTGGTTTGGGTCTTGCGTTGGGGTTTTTTCACCCCCCTCACCCCACATGCACCGTATTTTATTGCTGCTGTGTTGCTCTTCATGCTTTGCAGAGTCCTGTACTAGCAAATGGCTATGCTCAGGGCTGTGGTATGTGGCAAAAAATGTTGGAGAAAAGGTGGGAATGACCCGGTAACTTGCTCAGCCTGTCCAACAGTGCAGGCAGGCTGCAGAGAGTGGATGGGTGGGTGTCCTGGGGTGCAGGAGCTATGGTGCCTGGTGCAACCCTGAAGGCTCTTCACTGGTAGGTAATGGAAGAGGGCTTAAGGCACAACAAAATCCTCCATCGGCTCTGTGAGGCGTGGTTTCAGCAGGAAGGTGTGGCTTCAGGTCTGCTGGCATGATGGAAAAGCTTCTCCTCCCTCTGATTTCACTGAAAGCCAAATCTATTCGACCTGCCAGAAACGTGTCATGCAGGAATAGAAAAGCACAAGCCACTCCAGTGAGATGAGCACGAGCCCTCCAGGAAAGCCCAGACGGGATGCATGCAACCGAGGAACTTGAAAAATAACAATGAGATGACGTTAGATATTAAATCTGGGTTTGGGAAGGTTAGTTTAACATCTCCTGCCCCAGACTAATAAACATGGTGGGTTTTTTTTTCTTAAAAAATCCAAACAGCTTTTCTAAACATAAGCATGTCCTTCCTGCTTTCAGTCCAGACGCTGACGTTTTGCAAATGCATGAGTGTATAATTAAAGAGAGAAAAATAGTGTAACAGACTAGTCACCCATATATACACCCACATGTATGCATGCTCCAATTAGGAAAGATGTAAAAGCAAGCAATTGGAAGTGCCGAGTTATCTTAAGTTAGCAATCACTTTAATCTTTCCCTTATAGCATATATAAGATAGATCGGAGAGCTGGTATTTTTAAAATAAAATCTCTTTAAGACTCTTGCTATTTGATTCTTGTTATCTTGGATATCATGTTCAGCAAGGAGAAAAATAATACCATTCCAGGAGAGGAATGTAATAAAACTTTTTATTAAAGCTATCTGTCATAGGTGGATTTGGACTCTTACTTTTTTTTTTACTTTTAAAAAAAGTTAAGTTCAGGCCAAGCTCAAGCATTTCTTAGCTGCCAGGTAGGCCAGAACATTTATTCTGGCCCCCCATATTCCAAGGAAGTAACTTCTTTGTGTTCAAAGGATGAAAGGGACGCAGGCAAACAAAACATCACATGATCCTGGCAGACAAAATGACCTGGGACCATTGAAGAAGCTGTGGAAACTGCAGATTGTTCCCAAAAAGCGATGCAATTTCTAGCAGCCCTTGGGCCTTCCCCCTCGAAAAGGATGCAGAAGCACGTGCCCAGGCCTTGACACAGTGTGTGAGAGCTCACGCGTACAAAGGCAGCAGCGGGATGATGCTGTGATGAGCTCAGAGATGACTGGCTGCCTGGGTGCAGGAAGAAAGGAGACACCACCTAGCACGGGTCTTCAGAGCTGCTGCATTTCTGCAGGAGAGGAGAGGCCGGAGCAGAGGTGAACGAGCCCAGCGAGGTGGTAAATAGGCAACAAACCAAGCAGGAGGAGGCAGAGAAAGGTAGAGAGAGGGAGGCAGGGGTCTGGAGCCAAGCCCACTGAGGGAAACAGGGAGAGGAAGTGATGAGCAAACCTGGAGACTATGGTTACCCTTCAGAAAGGAGAGATAAACCCCCCAAAGGTCTTACTGCAGCAGGTAAGGGTAAGGCACCAGCTGCTGCTTCACCTGCAGCTCCACGTAGCGACATCTCTGCAGCGGCTGTGTACATGCTCTGGGCTTGTGCCCTTCCCTCCCTCAGGGCTCTCACAGCCTTTGGACGCTGTTGTTAGAGAGTTCCAGGCTTAAAATTCCAGCGGTAAGTTAGCAACCTGTAGCCATTGGAATAATGGGAGATCCCTAGGGAGAGCAAGCACTGCCATGTCAAGGATTTATGAGCAGCAGGAATGGAAGTCTGTATCAGCACTTTACTGCTGGATAAATCAGTGGGTTTGCTAATGATGTTTCGGTTCTCTTGATTGAATTGGATTGGTAAGAGAGAAATGCAGCTGCAGACTGAATTGCTTTATATGACAAGAGAATAATGAGTAGCCAACCCCAACACCCAGGGCTTCTGCACATGGGGGATAATTTAGCTTCCGTTCTTGTTGTTATTATTTTATATGCAAATGAACTTATCCCTGCCTCCATAGAATCCTTTCCCAGATCACATTTATTCTAGAGCTTTTTGCTTGTGAGAGAAATTTCTTCCCCTCTTTTTAGCCAGGGTTTTACACAGTCCTGCTGGAGCCTGTGGGAGTTTATAGTATTGTAGATATGACCCATTCAGAGGCTGCTGGAAGTGAAGAGAAAATACTGGAACTGCCTGTGGCTGCGAAAGCACCATTATTTATTTGGAGATAGGGCCCATTACCTTCTGCTATTATCTGCACAGTATATGCGCTGAGTTTTGCATATTTGATGTTTACTTAACATGCGTATCAGGTTCTTTTAACAGTAGTGTTTTGGAGATGATCTGGCCAAGTGCCTTCATCAGCCTCTTGCTAGGTTGTACTCTGGGGTTCCAGCCAGTAAATCTCTGCGTGTTTTAAGCTCTAAATAGGCTGCTGCTCCCCCTCAGAGCTGAGGCAATGCCTGGTGGAAAGACAGAAAATGGGATGCCAGGTGGCAAAAAGGGCTGAAAAGAGGGAAGAAGAGAGAAAATCATTCTTGAGAAACTGCTTTAGCAATGTCCTCATCTGCTGGGTGGGAATAGATCATCATTGCCTGTTTGGTATTTCAAATGGCTGAGCTCCTAAATTACAGTTACACCTTGCTGTTGGAGAGATGGGAGTTGACAGGGATGTACTGTTGAGGTACACCATAAATTAAGCAGAAGGATTGTGAAGCCCAGGTTGTGTATCCAGTAATTGTTCCTCCCACGGGGAAAGTCCTGTACAAGCTTCCCCTGGTGCTCACCAGGATGGTGGTGGTGTCATCACACTGCAACTTGAGAAAGGCTTTGAATGGTAGTGAAGTGGGAAGATTTACTGTGGGTGACTGACTATGGAGAGAGATGAACTGGCAGTGATGCCCTTCCCATCACTTGCACAGCAGTGAGGAAGCTTTGTGGTTTCATTAGGAAAAGAAGAGAGCGTGATCTTCCCTTGCCCATGGACAGCTGAGGGTCAACCCTGTGGGAAGGGTCTCGGGACTTTCTGTTTTCAGCATGTGAGGTGCCAGAGGCACAGGCTTTTTTCTGGTCACCTATCTGAGTCCCTCTCATTTGCTCTGCTGGTTGCTGAATACCTGGGAGATATTTCATGCCCTGCGTGTGGGAGGCAGACACAAGTGTAGGAGCTGAGAGAGCAGAACTGGGCTGCAGAAGAGTGTGTCTTGGGGTGGAAGGACACAAGCCAGGTAGGAACCTTTGTGAAAAAGATGAGGGAGCAAGAAGAGAGCATAGGTGGACTGAAAACAGCCAGGGAAAGAGGAACCTTGGAAACTGCTCAGCTGGATCCTTGGAGATCTGAAGTACGACGGATGTTGCCATGAAAATGCATCACAGTGCACATCCATGTGGTTCCAGGTAGCTTCGTGGGGATGGCAGCAGTGGGAGAGGCGGTGTAGGTGTATTTCCTACATTCAGTATGGATTCAGATGTTATTTCAAGCCCTGCAAAGCGAGGCTGCTGAGCTGTTCAACATTTTAAAGGTTGCTCAGCTAAGCAGTGTAAGAAATGCCCTCAAATTTTATTTCTGGAAACCAGGAAATTATAATAATACTGGAAAATCAACACCCCAAACACAGTATTATTTTTCTTTAACATGTTTTCCTCACAATTTTTATTATAATAATTTTGAGCTCCCTACTAGAAAATAAAATCTGCATTGAACTTGAGATTCTGCTGGATGTTTTCTAGCATTATAATGGGTTTACATCATTTCATGCTTCAAAAGCCTGACATGAAGGTTATTAAACTAGTAAAATAAAACTGATCAATTACTGTGTTTTATATATATATATATATATATAAATGTATGTGTATGTATATATGTGTGTATATATATATATATATATATATATATATAAAAACTGTTGGCATGTTTTATTCCAGTGGGATGTGGTATCTTCTTGGCCTGAACAATTCTGTTTTGCTGACAGTGACTATGGCACTGCAGGCTGTGGCTGGAATGGCAGTTTTCACAGCATAACACATGCCATTAGTGCACTTAATTACTATCAATGTACCAGCCACAGAAAAGCTTTAGGTATAGCCATGCTGTAGAAAGAGATTTCATTTTGCTAGACTTCAACAGTGCAAGTAGCACTGTAGACTGAAAGAGCTATTGAAGGGAAGAGACTACAGTAAGGCAGCTCTTCTTCCCCTTCCAAACAAGATTTAACAGCTGTTGACAGGGACAGCATAGGACATCTTCCTAGAGCAGGTCTGCGTAGTAAAACACACTTGTGAAGGGCAAATAACTGATCTCGCAGAAAGTTCTCTACAAGGGCACTTTCGCACTCCAGAGATAGATGTTTATGCTCTCACACTGGAGCTGTTGATGACCTGAAGAGGGATCTGCTCAACAGACAAGCAAAGGCAGGAGCACTGAGCACATAGGTTGTCAGTATTTTTCTCTGTTTTCTTTGCTGGTGGAGGAGAGCAGTTCTGGAGTAAAGGCTTTCTGCAGCGCAGTGCAGCTGTTCTTTCTGGTGTGTCCCTGGAATGAATTAATTATCTGGCATTTATGATATATCATGGCTGCACCCAGCCATGTCACACACATTGTTCACTTGGCATCATGGCTTTCAGAGCAAGAGCCAGCCTCGAAACGGGCAGCATGGCTTGCATGTCCCAGCAAACAAGGGTAACGTAATGAGGACCACAGGACCGACAGAGTTCTGTCATGATAAAACCAGCTACCCTGAGTGCTGCTCAGCTGCAGGACTGCTCAGGGAAGGTGCTAAGGAATGACTTGGTGCATGCCCCTGGAACACCCAGGGCGGGGACACTGAAACAGGGTCGCAAACCAGCTGTGGCACTGCTGAGACACAGCTCTGTGGCACAGAGGTACAAATGGAAACATCGTGTTATGCTCAGGAAAACTCAGCGTAACAAATACTTTGTCTCAGCACAGGGTGATCTGGCATTACTGGAAATCCTAAATTCACCAGCAAAACCATGGAAAATTGCTAAAAAGTCATGAATATCACTGTCTTTCCACATGTAATACTTATGTAATGCCTATTTATATATATTTTTTTATTAATACTCCATTTCAGATTTACATTCTGCAGTCCTGTAAGGATTATTCTGCTTGAGGAATGGATGGAAATACATGCTTCAAGTGGATTGCAACATAACTGGCTGAAGTTTTATCTCAACCTCAGTACTCTGCACGAAAAGGAGGACAGGGGGATGAGAGCCTTCAGTTACTACTCAACCACTCCATGGAATATGATGCAGACCAGAAGTGTGGCCTTTGATGAATTATTTCTTAAGTAAAAGCATACTTGAAGCATTTACTTCTGTCCCAACAGCAATTCCTTTCCTTCTGTTCTGGGGGAAAATATTCCAGTATCAAAAGTAATACCAAAAACCCACAAGATACGGAATTTGTACCTGCATTTAAATTTTTGGAGCCCAAGTGGGGGTAGCAGGAAATGGAATTTGCTTTAAAGCAGAGCCTAATTAGTTTCTGAAATGGATTAGGTGATGTGGTTGCCAGAGGTAGCAAAAACTAGACATGACAACCCAGGAGATCTTTTCCTGTCCAGTGGAAAGGATGGGAATAAGAGTTATGTAAGAATCAGAATTAATGAACTACAAGACATGGACTTTTTCTTGCTGGATGCTTGTACATGTCTAGACAAAGGGGCCAGATGAATCTTGGGCGTCCCACTCCTGCTGCAGCTCACACTGAAGCAGAGGGTATGAACCTGAATTGTGCCCGTGTGCCCTGTGCACAGTGTCTGCAAACCAGCAAACTCAAGACACTTACTTTTAAACAGAAAGTAGCGGTGAAAAAAGTCATTAGGAATCAAGATGAACCGGAGCCACTACCTGGTGTTCAGCAAGGGAAATGAACAGGCACTTTCCTACTGGTGTTTTGCGATCAGAGAAAGCCGGCCCACAAGCCCCATGAAGAGATGCAAAGGGATTGTTCTTACACCAAAGCAAGGAAAACCCTCCAAGACCAAGTACCACAAAAACGTGCTCAGATGTTCTCTTCTAGCGGTGGCAGCGCTGCCTTGTGAGTGCTGGGGCCTCTGGAGTTTGCCACCTCCACAGACCTGCGCATCCAGTTGCGCCAGCGGTTCCCGTGATCCTTTTCATGACAAACGAACTGGGTTGCCCTGAGCAGCAGTAGGGCTCTTCCAACTCGACTCCTCTTGAGTTACAGTGAGGGAGCAATTACAAGCTGCTGGCAGACCGTCATGGCAGTAAACTTTGGTGGAGTAGGGCCACAGGGGTGATTTCTGTACCTAGGACAACCAAAAGCTGAACATCAGGACTGATCATTTCAATGGTGATCTTCAGTATAAGAATGTGGAAAGATTCTCAAACTCACCATAAACAGATCAGAGGTCTAGTTAGCATCACCCAGGGGCAGCTGTCCAGTGGACAGTACAAGAAAATGCCATGAATAAAGCAACGTTTTGTTACCCTTTCCCAGCTTCCAGTAAGGTGCAGTTTAGGGACATCCCAAGACAGTGGTGTCACTCAATTTTTAACAGCCCCTGAGAGACTTTTTCCTCACCTATTTATTAAACTCAGATATTGGAAAACTGTTGCTTTTATTTAGAAGTCTAAAAATTAAGGAGGACCACTCAGAACTTGGAAAAAATCCCTATCAATCCTTTCCACTTATCTCATCCCTCCCCACAAAGGTATTTCTTTGGAATGGCTGTGAGCAGGGTGGGGATAGCAGTTCTGTGTATTCCAGCTCTTCAGAAGCCTTTGTAGGCAGAAGATCTCAGCGTGTTTATGAAACCAGCAGTGGGATTGGCATGGTTAGGCTGTAAAGTATTTTCAAAAACTTAAGTATGTTCTCACTTACTCTGCTTGCTTTCTTAGAAGATAATGATTCACGATTAGCAAGCAAAAAGTCCTTCTGCAATAAATTGAATCCATCCACAAGGAATCTCAATTACACCCTCAAAGCTCAAGATGAGCCAGTCTTTCTCCACTTCTGGTCAAGAAGACTTCTGCACTGCTGAAATTAACAGCTGAATTTTGTCACAGCACAATCATATTATTTATCAAATAGTCTATTCTCCAGTAACTTATGCTTTTCAGAAACCAGAAGGAAAACAGGGTTTTGGATGTTTCCTTTTGACAGACTGTATTTCACATTTTGGGCAATAATCTTGCCCCCTCTGTAATTCTTTCAGCCAAAATATTCAGACCAGAATGCCAGAAATACTTAAAAATCCAAATTTAAGCAGCTGAATCAAAGCTGCTCGCTGTTCTCAATTTCTATGCAAAGAGTTGGACTCCTGTTAATACAAGAAATGCCAATATTTGAAATGTATTTCACATAATGAATGAGAAGCTTTTGCAAAGAGAAAAAGACATGAGCAAGCAAAGGTATATGGTCTATATACTTGTGCATCCTTCACAAAGATTGTTAAGGAAATTCAGGTTGCTTTTTATTAAAGCTTCTTCTAGAGTAGGAGATGTTTGCAGCCAACTATTATGCAACACTACCACCAAAAAGGAGGAATACTTACCAATAAGGTTGTTTAAAAGAAAAGTTACACTCATCAAAACTGTTTTCTCTCTTCTCTTGGTATAGACAGGCACATGGAACTGTCACCTGCTTCATGGGGAAATAATTCTAAAGTGACGAGCGTTCGACGTGTCACCAATGCCCAGGAGAAAACAGCTCAGCTTCCCTTGGGGTAGGAAACATAGAGGCCACTGCTTCATTTCCATGTTATACTGTGCCAGTTCCAAAAGGGTTTATTCTTTTAAGAATGCTCTCAATAGGAAGGACTTATTGCCATTTTTGGGCTCCATCAGAAGAGGGGTGGCCAGCAGGGACAGGGAGGTGATTGTCCCTCTCTACTCTGCCCTCGTGAGGCCCCACCTGGAGTACTGTGTCCAGATCTGGGGCCCCCAACACAAGAAGGATGTAGAACTGTTGGAGAGGGTTCAGAGGAGGCCACAAAGATGATTAGAGGGCTGGAGCACCTGCCTTACAAGGAGAGGCTGAGGGAGCTGGGCTTGTTCAGCCTTGAGAAGAGAAGGCTGTGGGGGGACCTCATTGCAGCCTGCCAGTACCTGAAGGGAGCATACAAACAGGAGGGGAATCAACTTTTTAAAAGGGTAGACAATGGCAGGACAAGGGGGAATGGATTAACTAAAGGAGGGAAGGTTTAGATTAGATATTAGGGGGAAGTTTTTTACAGAGTGGTGAGGTGCTGGAACGGGCTGCCCAGAGAAGTAGTGGATGCCCCATCCCTGGGGGTGTTCAAGGCCAGGTTGGATGGGGCCCTGGGCAACCTTGTGTAGATCCAGGCCTGAGGTTGGTGTCCCTGCCTGTGGCAGGGGGGTTGGAGCTCTATGATCCTTGGGGTCCCTTCCAACCCTTGCCATTCTATGATTCTATGATTTTTCTCCAGTCTTCAAAGCGTTTTCAACCCGTCACAGCCATCCTCTTCTTGACTGATTAGTACATTTGCATGTAGCAAATGAGAAAAACAGTTTCTGAAATGAAGTGTGATTGTATGACAACTTTTACCTGTGACTGTAACTCCTGCCACTGGAGCTGGGAAAAGCTCTTGAGGAGCAGCACTACCAGCAAGGACCCTTTGAGCAGGACTGGTCAAGGAGTCGGTGTAACTGACAGCGAAGGTGTGATGTTCTGGACAAGGAAGGGTCAAGTCAGCAGGATCACAGTTGTGTTCTAGTCAAGGGGCTGGCCTAACATTGTGTTGGGGGGAAAAAAGGGTGCAGGGCCCCAGACTTGAGAACTGTAGCCTAATATATATGTCCAAAAAAAGCCAAATGTTACAGACATTCTGAGCTGCAGCTGCATCGCTTCCATGAGCTCGTATTTTTAGAGTTTCTGAGAAATATCTCGCATAAAATGACACAGGAGAGAGTGTAAAAGAACTGAAACAAAAATCTTCAAGTTCCACCAAACTACCAGCAACAGCCCTTCCCTGAAATTCATAAGTACAGAGATTATTTGGCAATGACTCTTAAGGCTAGCAGCAGTGTATTCCTCCCTTTCAGGCTTTAGCACCTAATTTCTAGGGAACATTTAATCCAGTTCTTTCTACTTCCAACCTCATGAAGCATATTAAACCCTCTTGGAAATATTTAAAAGAACCAAAGGCAAGGACATTTATCTTATGTTTTATCTGAAGTAGGAAAGGAATTCCAAGCTTGTCTTGTACAAGGTCTCTACAAATACTTTTGGAGACCAGAATCTCTGCTAGCAGAACCAGCTGGATGCAGAAACAGCCACAGCAAGAACTGGGGATCGGGTCAAAAAAGGAAGAACAGCCCAGTTTTACCCAACACTTCTTCTGTCCTGTACTGCATGGGGGAGACACCATCACCACACTGGAAACGTTTCAAATAGAAAAAGAGAGATTTATGCATGTTAATCTAGGACAGGGCTCTCCCCCAGCAGATGCAACAACCCTCCCATGCATTTTGTACGATACCATGTGCACGTGGTATTGTCTGGCATTCCTGTGAAAGTCCTGTCAACACTCTTGGTGCTTCTCAATATGTTAAAACTGTCCTTGCTCTGAGCTCAATCTTCCCTAAACAATACAGCAGCTCAAAGAAAGCTTTAGCTTTCTGAGAACTGGAGTGCTGAAGTGTGGAAGTTTGTTCATGACAATAAATAAAAATAAAAATTACAAGGTGTTAGGAAGTGAATTTATTTGATCAACAACAGGAAACCCAAACAAGACACCAAATATCTGACAAAACTCGCCAAAAACAAGAGTGAAGACAAATGCAAGACTGTTCATAACCCTTTTCCCTCTCCTGTCTCTGCAAGTTTTTCACATTAATCACACCAGTAGTAGGTCTTGGAGACTGAAGGGCTTTTCACTTCAGTATTCAGTTTAACTCCATCCCATCACATCTAAAGTGAAGAAGGTGGAACTGAAATGAAAATGCTGCTTTGGCTAAACATAACAACTACTAGCCAAACCAAAGATATTCCAGACTGTACTGAAGGCTTGCTTTGGTGCAGCTGGCTGCTGCAGAGGGCACAGCAACTGCTGCTGTGTACTACAAACTACGCATGCTGCAGAGATGGATGGGCACGAACCAGACAGTGAGCATGAACTAAGTCAGAATTTTAGTTGGGACCTTCCTCTGTTGTCAAAGAGGCACAAGAACGTTTGTCACAACTAAAACAGCGTAAGGTGCCTTTGCCCTGGCATGGAAATGCTGCTTAATACCAACCGCAGCCCTTCAGCACACGAGGATATGCAGCAGCAGCACTTCACAGGAAGTCCTTGGAAGCGTTCAGGGTACCATCTTCTAAGGAGTCACTAGTCCCAAGAGGCCAGTTCTGCCTCTCCGACACAGACCGCCTGTGTGCTTCGCTCTGCCTGGTCAGCTACGAGTGGGCAAGCACAACTGGCCAAAAGTAGAGTGTCAGAAGTAGAGCCAAGCAGCCTGTGCAGATGGATGAATACACAGAGAGGCACATCTAACCTGCTTTGTGTTTAAGCTTTGTGCATTCTATATGCAGGTGGGCACTGGAAAGCTGCACCTAACATAAACACGGGCCTCAGGGCTACATGGCTTCCATGCCTTCATATACAGTGTACGGATGTACCCTTAGTCTATCAGACTAATATATCTTCTTTAAGGCTCCTACCCAATTAGATGCTTTTAATTACAGTGGCAAAAATCCCTGTTGGCACCAGCCCCAAGAGTGCTTTGTCCTGTGAAGTTTTGCTTCTGCTAAACAGATTTCTAACAGGGCCACATTAAACTTCTCCCTCACACCCTCCACCCCCTTCATTAAGACATTTTTCTATATAATTTTGTTTTAGAGTCAAACTCGTGCCAGACAAGTTATCAGCCTGGAAGAAAAACTTCCTGCTTTATTATAAACCTCTGAAAAAGAATTCAGATGGCTGGGCTACAGTAATTAGAGATGTTGTATCTTGGCCAGCGGGCTCCTGGTTCTCAAAAAAATGCAAGATTAGCAGACGTAACACTTGGAGCTGCGCTGTGTTAAATGGGATCCAAATGCTACTATGTTGAGTAAGACTGAGAGGTGGGGCTGCTCAGTTTCCTAAATGAGAAGAGCAGAGGATTCAATAGGGTTTTTTTTTCTTTTTCACATTGCTTTAAGTTTTCCCAGTTCACTGAATATAAACATGGTTTATGTTTCTTGCAAGCATGGGCAAGGCAGGCAGGCATCAAACAAGGGAAACTGACCTGAGACAGGTTTGACACTACTGTCCCCCCTATGACTGTATGTAGGCAGAAAGGACTGTGATCATTGCTGACACAGGAACATGGGGCAAAGAACAGGCTGCCCTTGATGCACTCTGCCCCAAAGCCCACCTGAAACTAAAATTTGCAGATTGTTCTTTCAACAGCACAAACTGAGGCACCTGTCCCTAGAGCTCTGTGCCAGACCTGAGCACAGTCCGGTACTCACAGCTTAAGGGGAATAATGGGCCAGTATTTGGGCTGCTTTTTGTCACAGTTTCTATCGAAGATGAGCTGCATGGCAGCCTCCATGGCCTGGATTTTGGCAGCTTCAGCACCATACAGTCTCTTCATTTCTGCCATTCTCCTCTCCCCAGGTCTTTCTGCAGGCGGCTGCACAGAACGCTCCGTCCTTCTGTGAAGGTCTTGGTCAGCCTCCACGTACTGCTCCTCAGCTTCCAGCTCCTGCTGTCTCCCTAGACAGACAGACCACAAGAAATGTAAATCACTGGGGCATCAACCAATCCCCTTTTATTTTAACTTTTGAAATATTACATGTGCAAATCGGTGCTGGGTCTAGAGGGCCGAGATCCACACATCCTAGGGTACAGCCAACTTCTGAAACTTGCAAAACAAATGACATATCACTTATCCTGCTGTGCTTATTATGCATAATGACAAATTCCTACTAAATGGTGTGTTAAAGCCAGGCTGGAAGAAGTAGGGGGGAAGAGAAGACAACCCCGGAATTGAATCCTAAAACTGTAGAAAACATCTGCATTAATAATAAGAAGCAAAAATCAGTATTGTTTCATTTCTCCCCAACATACACACACCCTGAAAAGGAAAAAAAAAACCCCACAACTACCCTCCAAAAAAATCACTGAACAACAGTTCTTTCCAAAGTCATGACTTAGCAGCTGAGATAAGGAAACAATGCACAGGAACATGCAATTTCAGCTGCACCACAGCCAAGAGCAATTACTACTCTATGAAAACGAACACATTGGTCATGTATATGTCTGTCATCAAGTGCATCCAAATAAACACAGCTGTAAACACTGTGTTTAGATAAACTAGACAACCTCCTCCATTTCTCAAGACTTGCAAAGTTCAACACTGACAGCCTGACTGCTATTGCTTTGAAGATGAACCAAAACAGCACCCAGCATAAATCCCTGCATGTCATCTTCTGAGGAGGATTTAAAGCAGTTCAGAGAGGTGAAATGTTTGGATCAATTTGACATCAAAAATCCTCTTTGGCAAGCCCAACCTGGAAGCAGTGACTTGATTTTGCATGCCCAAACAGACCTCCACTTCCTGGGTGCTGCCCTGATGGATAATAATGCTCTATGCAGTTCAAACAGCAAAGTGCTGTACAAGATTCCCCCTCTTAGGGGTTACAGGGTCATTTCTACAAGATGAAGAAAATCATCTGGCAGCTGTTGAACTCTACCTATGAATAACAGTTCTCAAAACCACATCACAGAAAAAGTTCACTACTAAGAGCAGGGGTTTTTTTGGTTGTTTTGTTTGTTGGGTTTTTTTAAAGACAGACACATAAGCACATCAAAACCAGAACATCCACAGCTCAGAATGCATTGGTCACATACAGGACATGCTTTTCAGTGTTTGGTGCCATTGTACCTCTTCCCCTCTTCCCCTAAGACAGAGATTTAGCTTCCACAAAAGACATGACATCTGCAAACCCTAACCCAAAGTTAAGTATCTTGACATACCCGTGTCAAACATCTGCAGTTTATTTTTACACTGGAAAGAACTGTACAGAGCAGCCAACTGTCTGTCAGCCTTACTAAATGAATTATCCCCTGTACCTCATTCACAGAAAATAGATATTTTTAAACAGTATAATAAGAAACTACAATTCTAGCATCTGTTTGACAGGGACACAGAAAGTTTTTGTTCTGTTGTTTCAAACACCATCCGGTTTTATGGTGGTTCTTGAAGGGAAGGAATGCTTGAGGGGTTATTAGCAATGTATTCCAGAGGCCCATTTCACTTTCTGTGATTTTGCTTTAAGGGCACACCCCTGAAGTGGGCTGCACTGCCAGAATTCATGGGGAAACATACATTAGAGTCTGTATGTGTTTTTGGAAGAGTCAGATTTATTTGGTGTCAGGCCATTTTAACCAGAAGGTCTGAATTAAAAAAATCCCAACCCAAACAACTATCATTGCCTACAGAGGGCCCAGCACTATTGAGGACAGGCTGCAGCACCCACACAGGTTACCTGCACCCCATTGAAACAAGCTTCCTGGGACACCAGACTGCCCACAACTAGGTGACACGGTTCTAAGCGTGAACGTGATGCAAATTACACCCAGTAGTGTTAGAAAAGAAAAACCTACAGTGGCAAACCAATGCCCCCCACTGTAGGTTACACAGCAAAACCCTAGCAGGGCAGTGAGGTGAACATGCATTTGCTGACACTCTTGGGCCACAGAGATCAGTCCTTGTACATGGAAGTGTTTTAGTCATTAGTTCCACAGCTGCACGCTACAGACAGCTGCTTCCATGGCTGCCTGCTGTAAAATGCTCTCTGATAGCTCACTGCACACCGTAACAGTTAAGAAAAATTAATTTCTCTGGAGATAGATAATGAATTCCTCTGTTTGGAAATTAAATGGGTCTCTAGCAGAAGCTTTATGATGGATGAGTGGATTACAGTTTAATGTGCATCTATCTCCATTCTGTAGCACAGTGTAGTTCGTAAACCTGCAGATCCTAACACCAGCAATCAAAATAACACCCATCTAAATTTCATTCTCAGAATTACCTAGCAAACATCTGGAGTGTATGTTTTACTTCACACTGATCAGATCTACTGCCCTTAACTTTCTAACCCAACGTTTATTATTCCATAGCTACTGGTTAAAGAATTCCTCAGCCACCCAACCCAGCGCTGCAGAGCCCAGGGACAGGAATCTGCCACAGCTTTTTGTACCAGAGGCTGAGCTTGAGCGTGCAACATGGCAGCTGGTGCTGGCAATATGACTGTAGCTGTGTGGAATCCACTGCAGTTTCAAATCAGTTGTTTGTGGAGAGATGCTACCATGTCAAACTCCACCGTCAGTGATGGCACACTTTGCTGTTGTGGGCCATCAAGCAAAGAGAAGCTGTATTTCCAGCCTAACAGCTGAGAAATAGATGCCAGCAGAGGTGGGTTTGTCCTGTTGAGATGCACACGAAACTTCCTTTGGTGGGGCAGGGGCTGGGAAGTAGAACTGCTCTTATTTCCAGCAGCCTGGGTTCTTTCCAGTACCTCAAAGTTTACTTTAAAAAAAAAAAAAAAAAGTAATGCAACTAAAATGGCAACTACCTTTTCATCAAAAATATGACACTAAGCATTGACAGCAGAAAAACCAAAGAACATTATAAGCTGTCTGTAGCCTAAAGAGAAAACCAGAATGTCTCTGAAGCAAGCACCAAATAGCCATCCATGAACTAGGTAGTAAGGTTTACCCAAACTACGAGTTCTCAGCCTGCAGCAATGAAATCCCCAGCTCACACTCAAATCAGTTTCACACTCCATATTCATAGGTCATTGTGCTGCCAAGTTATAAATGTGAAACAAATAATTTTTACACAATTCTAAGTAGTTCCTCCTTCCACTTCACACAGACTAAAATAAATGTGCCTTCTTTTACAGCATTCAGTTTCAACCACTGGCAAGCTTCCACCAGTCGTGGAACAGCTCTTTTGCAAATATTAATGAGGCAGGCAGCTGCAGCAGTGGTTGGCTCCTGCACAAAGGAAAAGCATCGCTGCCATCTTCCTGAATGGTCAGTTCCATTTCTTCCCAAAAATGCTCTTCCTCTCTTGAAGCTCTTTTCAGAATTAACTTGCTTCTACCACGCCCAGATCTGCTAGGAAGTCTTCATTACCTGGACAAAAACCAGCTGAGACTTCTTTTTTCCAAACACAGTAAATAGCCTTCTTTGCTCATCTTTAAGGAATACCAAGATTTCTCCCTAACTCAGACTGCATCCTAGGAGAGCATCAGTGATTCCAGGCCCTTTGAAAGAAAGTTGTGGGTTGCTGGTTCTTCCCCTCCCATGTACTTTTCCCACATTTTATGGATGACTTTTGATCTAGGGTGTACTAGCTGAAAAGAAAAGTGAACAAATACAGACAACTACCTCCATCCTCAGGGAATCCCAAACTCTGGTTAAGCAGCAACTCGTATCCTAGCTATACACTGCATCTGGGGCTTCACCTGCACACAAACATCCTCTTACAAAGTTTCAGCAAAACTATGGCCTAAGCCCTTCAAGATGTAAGCTGTTTTCCCACAAGCCCTTAGAAACTCAGATGTCTTGGGTTTTGTTTTTTATACAAAGGACAGCATCCTAAGTTTGTCCTTCTTTGCAACATCCTTTGAGAAGCTCTAGTAGTAGTAAAAAAAAATTTTCCTAATTTCCTCTCTGGAATTCATCCCTATCTTACTAAAAACGTCCCCCAAAAACCCACAAAAGCAAAAAAAAGGAAAAAAACACCTTAAAACCAAACCCAAAATAAATCCCTTATTTGGAGAGAAGTCTCCATGGAGAGACTTCAGCATTAAAAGGAGATAAAAGTAGGGAGGGTAATTATTTATGTTAGATTTTTAATGAAAGATTGATATTCAGCACTGTGTGGTTTCTTGTGCATTTCTTAGTTAGTGAGTTTTTATACATCCAACCCTTAGCTTACTGCAGCCAGTGATCACAGGCAAGCTGATGGCATTTCTCATAGGGGCAGCCTTCTCCACAGTTCTCTAGCTGCACATGTTCTCAGTCTGCCGCGTTCCTGGGCTCTGCCCCACAGGGTGGCAGCTACAGTGAGAAACCAAGGGCTCACTCCCTCAAATTGTGTCTATGGCCTTTGCTGACTTTCAGTTTCTTGCCTAGGTATAGCACATCATTCTGTAAGGAAATATTGCACTCTCCCCAGCCATGATCTGTTCACTCTTTTCCATGATTTCAGACTGACCTAGACCCCCGTTCACATATTTGCCTGCTTATTTCAAATGATGAACTATTTCTTCTTACTGCTGCATGTGCACTTCCTGAGCTTTCTCATCTTGCCTTAAATGCTACCTGAGCTGATCTTAAGCAGCCCACACTAGCTGTTAAAAACACTACCCTTTTCTACTGATTAAAAACTCCTAGTTCTCTCTTTGAATGCCACTTCCCACAAGCCTATCTGCTGTGTTAAATATTCTGCCCACACAGGCTTCTCGATGCAAAATGCCAGCTTCTTCATCTCCTTAGGAAAGCCAAGTACCTTTACCACAAGCTTACAGATGAGCTTTTCTCAAGTGACAGCAGCAGACCTTTATTATGCCCATACACTTGCATGAACCAGGCATATAACAGGGCAGAAAACCAAAATCTTTGCCTAAAGGAATTCCAAAAAAATAACAGGGCAGAAAATTAAAATCTTTGCCTAAAGGAATTCCAAAAAAATAAGGATTTAAATCTGAGGATTTGTAAACAGGATATTCAAGGAGTTTAATTTCTATAGAGCTTTGGATTTCCAGAGAGCTGGCATCTCAAGCGTTGCTCTTTATCAAGCGCAAAGCTTTGCGGGACATGTTTCCATCAGTGGGAGCTTGTGAGACACAAACAATGGTGACTTACCCCCACAGCTGTACAGATAAAATATTCAGGGTTGAGAAAACAGCAGGGCACTGGCTTGCTGGAGGCTTGCTGTGGAACACTAAGCAACTTACAGGAACTGTGGAAACACACTGAAAGTAGAGTGTGAGGACTTTCTAGCACAATGAACAGCCTCACTTTAGATGCAGGTTGGCTAAGGAAAAGAGATTTATGTTTAAGCGTCTCCTTAAATTTAAAACCTTGTGCTTCAAAAAAATGGAACAAAAAGAGTAAAAATGACACATGTAACTTCTTCCCTCTCATTTTTAAAAGAAGTTTGCTCTCCAAAGAAGTGGAGACAGCTAGGCTGTATCTTAATGCAGTGGCAGTCTAACCTGTGCAGAAAAATCAAATACTCCAGCTGGTTCAAAAACATTAATTTGGAATAAAAGGAACTTTTGGAAGGAGTAATTGCCTGCAATGATAAGCTCTCAGTCATCAGAGTATCAACTACCATGAAAGACAACTACCACAAATGTTGAAGGCATTAAAACCCCCAGTATCTACACAGACAAGTTTTCCATCTGCTAGGCGAGGAGGGAATGAGTTAACAGAAATGGAGTATTTCACCACATACATCTACAAGCAGTGCAATATTCTCAAGAAAAAAGAAAATGTTCTGTTACAGGCTTTGAAGTAAGAGCAGATGTGATTCCTTGGCAGGCTTGTGGCAGTCTGAAACCATGGTTCCACGGACATTTTTCTCTTCCCAGTTACAAAACCAGCCTAAGCAGTTTCTGTTTCCCTCTTCCTCCCTTATCTGCAGACTCCGGCTCCCAGGCCTCTCAAGGGTGCTGCTACAGTCATCTAAAGGGTCACACAATGAATCCTGCAAAAAGAAACCCCAACAACCAAAGAAGTTGAAACACCCCAGTAAGTTCGATTGAATCCCGGTACAGCTCAGTGCGTTGGCACCACACAATCTGAAATAAAGGGAGCACTGGAGCAGGAGTGAATGGCTAGGAAGAAAAATTGCTTAACCTGGTTTTGGCCCTGAGAGGTGTTTAATGAAGCACAGCCTGACTGAAAACCTATTGGTAAAGGCAGGAAACAGTCTATGGCAAGAGTGTGTTGTTCCCCAAGAAAGATGCAGTTGGAAGAGGCTGCTGAAGCAGACAGGAAACAGATTGTGCAAATCCGAAGTACCTGTTTGATACTTCCTTCTTCACTATAAGATAGATTTTCTACACATTTTTAAGAGGACAGCTCTGTAGAAGCAGGGCAAAACTGCTTACCAAGTCAGCAAACAGAGAGAAACTATCTTTGAAATCAAAATTTAGAGAAAGCCAAGAATTAAAGTTAGAACCAAGGACTTCAGCTTCCAGGTTGGTTATTGTGTAGCATATATCACTCTCAAGTTAATTAACCACACACCTCACTGTAATGAAACTGTAAAATTAATCTGCTATCTTCCTATCTGCCAGAGAGCTTTAAAGAATTAATTTTCTCACATTACTTTGAAATCTGTGGGTTAAGTAACTGGGAAAAAGTTACACAGTTAACCAGAGAATAAAGAAGCCGATTTCTGTTTTAGAAACAGGATTAAAAACCTAGAAGGGTTGTCCTGTGGTCTCCAAAACAAACTACCAAAGATCCTACATGGAAACAGAACAAGCTTTCATGTCCATGTTTATACTAGCAGTAGGCTCTACTGGTCACTGCCCAGCTAAACAACAAATCACCTTTCTTTTATTTTCTTCTGTTACCTTCCACAATGAAACCCTTGAGAAGGGATATTCTTGTCCCAAACAGAAAACAAACTGAAACAATGAAACCCCAAAACCACGAAGCAACCAGTTAGCCCAGGGAATCTGGAGTGAAAGCCCACTCTAGAAGCACAAATGCTCTCAATGTAATTCATAGTGTGATATGTGTACACCTCTGAAAACTCTCCAGGGGACAGAGAACACAGGGGAGAGCCCGGTGTAACCAGGGACACCGAGGTGCCCGGACTGTTTGCTGGTGCCACCCGACAGAAGGAGACAGGCAGGAAGGTGCTGAGCGGCCGCAGCTCAGAAATTAGTAGAGGATCAGGCGCTGGCAGCTGCCTCTAGCAAGGATCAAGCCTACAGCAATGAGATTAAATACAGACCAGCTGACTCTGCACTCCCATCCCCCAAAACAACTCCAATCTGTCGCTGATGGCAACAATGCTGATGCCAGACAAAGACACCAGCGCTAGAGTAAACAGAAGGATTACTGAAATCTATATATAACTGTATCCATATATACACATACACCCATATATACATATACATGGCTGGCACATTCAGAGACCCAACAAGGAAATGTTCAAATTTAAAAGTGCTTCTTTACAAGCAAACCAGCACATTGAAGAAACATGGGTGCCCTGAATAGAAATGAAGCACATGCACATGGAAGAAAGTGTTCCATGATGTACACAGCACCAGACAGCTAAACAATATGGAAAGTTTGGTGCTTTCAGGCAAAAAAAAAAGAAACAAAAAGAAAAAGGGAAGCAGCCTGAACCAGTCTTCTAAATCAAACACACACATTTGAACTTTACATTGAAATTTCTTTCTTGACTCTAGCCACAGACAACACTGTTGAATTAAACTCTGTTTTACTGTATGACATGAGAAAGTAACTCAGTAATACATGCAGGGAAATCTGCAACTTAAATATATATATATTGAAAAAAAATTTTTGAGCAACCTATAACCATGTCCTTGATTTTCTGAAAGGAAGCACACTCAGGCTATGAACTGACCTTTCGGTTAACTGGCAGGGCTGTAAGTTACGATTACTAGAGATATGTGAAATTAAGTAACACTCTCAGATCCAGATAAAATTAATTTCAGCATGAAAATATGCATTTTTTTTCTCTATAGTTAACTACAGCGTGCTGCCTGACCAATCATTTTGAAAAAGCCAAACTGTATCACTACTTGTGAAACAATGGGCTGAGGGGTAGCTCTGGACACTTAGTTTACCTCTGACCTTCTGATTTTCACATTGTTCATGTCAGCATTCTGGTAAATGAAATAACTTAAATATACTTAACTGAAGGTAATTGCTATGCCCAGTATTAAAAAGATAAGGAAAAAAACCTAGGAAAACATGCCAGACAAAACCTGCAGGAAAAGGGAGAAATAATTCCATCGCTGGAGTAGAAGTCTGAGCACTGCCTCCTTTCAAAAAGGCAGCTGGCATCCTGTCCTTCAGAATGCTAAGCTGCACTTCTTAGCAAGTAGGAGCTCCATGCCTCCCCCTCTGTCACTTCAATGGGGTGATTCACACGTGACAGAAGCGTTTAAGTGACCTAATGAAGAAAGACAACATGAAGAAAGTCATGACACTGGAAGCCCACCTAGCCTGACAGCCTGTGCACGACAAAGGTCAATCACTAATGTCAAGGGAAGAACACAAAAGCAGGGAATGCAAATAACTGCACATCAGCAGTTTTACCTACTGAGAAATGCAGAAATCATAAAAAGGCAGATAATTCTTCATGAACTTCTCCAAAGTCAGCCAGATGCTCTGCTATCTACCATCCCAACACCTCCTCCACCACCATGTCACATGAAGTAATCTCCATAACTTCTACAATTTTTCAGCCTCCTTCCAACCATAACAGCACCCAAAAATCTCAAAGCAATGACAACTGTTGAATTTTAAAGAAAGTCTTCCAACCTTCCTGCTCAGCAACCACATTAGAGACTGCAGACCTCCTCCAAACAAAGGTGCTCTGCAAGGCTTGCACAGCGTGAGAGAACAGCAGCAGCACGTTAGCATCACTTGCTAGCATTTGAAGAACCATATTAAAATTGAGGCCCAGCACGCTCTCTGGGGACCCACAGTCCCTGGCAAAGCTTCTCCCATTTCTGTGAACACAGAGCCGACTTTCAGAGCAACAACCACCACTTCAGCAACTACAAATGAAATTAAACTCCAGAGATTCTTACCCAGCTAAACGTGAACAATAACAATCAATAGTGCAACATCCATTTTTTTTGGTGTGTCAGTACCAACAGCCATCTAAGATTTATTCTTCATTTTGCACTGCCTCCATGATTTCAGTGTACTGCTGAGCAGTGTCCTGACAAACTCAACATACGTCCTTGAAAACATCAGGGAGAAGCTCTGATATCCAGATGAATGGGTTTGGGTACTTTGGAGGCCAATAACAATACTGACACAGATGAACAACTGGATCAATCTGTACTGGGTACTTCATATGTCTGCAACACAACTGTTTATTGGTGTGTTGTCATATCAATCTCTTCTATTTTCCTGAGAGGCAGAGAAGTGCTGCCATGCCTGTATTACAGTCCCAAATAACAGGGAAATGAACACAAATACCTAGGGCAGGAGGTGCTTTAGATTCCTTGGCATGGGCTTCACAGCAGATCACATCACAAGGTGGGATGGGTGCTCAATTCAGCTGCTGGAAAAGGTAAGAGTGACAACGCTCCCTGGCACCTTAGGATTTAAGATGCATCATCTGTTGGACATAAATGACTAGCACGGTTGGAAGAGAAATATTAATTTAGGTATCTGTTCCTAAATCCCACCCACGTTGAAGGCTTTGGTGGATCTAATCCCAATTGGGACATCCAAGGTTGTGACTGAAGTCTGTAAATGCCATCCAAACTTGAGATGGGTAGCATAACAGCCTCTGGCTCTCTCACTTGATTCTGTGCATGCAAGGAAATGAATTTAGAACAGATACAGGCAGATGGAAGTCTCTGAATCCTCAGTTTCTCTCTCCACAGCACCCACATTTCCCTAATGACAATGGATGTGAATTCCATCTGGATGCCTCTGATGAAACTGAGGCACAGAGAGATGTTGAAAAGCAAATGGTGCCTGTGATGCCTTAGCATTAACAACACCCCATTAAAATTAGCAGGGGTAAATTATGTGTCTCCAAGCAAATCCATACATGAGGTTTGCTTTCTAACAGGCAGACCTAAAATGTGCAATGTTTTGCTGTCCTGGTCTGCTATAGATTCTGAGCAGATTTTGTAGATAAAGAACATAAAAAGCAGACAACATAGCTACATCCTTTTCCACCTTGGTCCTTGACAATGCTTTTTGTAATCACTTTAGAGCTGTTCACTCTGAAACTTCCAATGTTCTTGCTACAGCAACCATTCCCCCATGTAGATATAGGGATAAAAGGTTGCATTAGAAAATGCTTACTTTGTAGCCCACGGTCACTGCCTACTCACAAGGCTGAGAAGATCACACTGAAGGTGGATCAATTCAGATTTATTAGCACAGAACTGAGTCAGAGCTCTCTCCTAAACCAAATCATTTAGAGATTCAGAAATGCTGCATGTGGCACCTAGACAGAACCAGTAATCAAGGAATTTTAGGGGAAATGGAGAAGTGCATGAACTGTGAAGAAAGACTCCCAGAGACAAGGGATTAGCGCAGAGCAGCTTTTAAGCCACTTTTCCTAGAGCTCTGTCTGTCAGCACGGCCTCACCTGCTCCTTCTCACAGCAGCTGCAGCTGTTTCACAGGCTGCCCTGCAGGGACAAAGAACAGAGAAGAGGAGAGGAGCCACTCAGAGCAGCTGCAGATGACAGTGGCAGAAGAAAGGAGGCAGACCTGCCTTGAAAAAATTCCCAGCGCCAGTTCTGAGTGCAAGTAGCGTCTCTGTCTTCCCACACCTAACTGTTCCCATGGGAAGCAATCTTCCTTACCAGCCTTCTCGATGCAATTTTTACTCCAACAACAAGGCTAGGGATGGATTTCTTGTTCCATGTGCGGCCTCTCAGCCCTGGGGTCTGCCTGGTTGCTCTTTGCCAAAGCTTTGCAGAGCCCAGGTTTGTGACAGCAATGCCCTGAACCCTTGGAAACTGCACAGACACAAACCAGGCACCAACATCCTGACTGTCCGACCTAAAACTGAGTTACCACATGCGTTTTCTTTGTGACAAGACGTTCCAGTTGCCGACACATCACAGCTATGAAGGTGACTGTATATATGGCAGCAAGCTCCTGACCCATTTCTTCTGGATCCTTCCGAGACCACCAACTATCAAGCAATCTATCAGCTCTAGCACATGGATGGTGAGGGACAAGGCAGCTGAGAGGAGCAGCAATCTGTCTCTGTCCTGCACATCTTATTCTTGTAACCTCAAGACAAGTCCAGTCAGAAGGAATGTTACCACAGCACTGACCTACTAAGAGCAGCAATAAGGCAGGTGTACCAGACTTCTCCTACTGACTCATGAGTAACTTTGGGATAAGAGTGCTCTGGGAGAAAGGGTAGTTTAAATCGCATGTTTGTTCAGCAAATATGTCAACAGGATGTCTTCTGGTCACAGGGATGACACCTAGCTTAACTGTTAAGCAGAAGGTCTGGAATGAAGAACTCAGATCATCTTGTGCCCCATTCTACCATTTGAGGCTTTTGCTTACTTCCTACTGAGGTACTCAAAATCCTTTATAAATAGCATCAGACTGAGGCTCCCAACAAGCCATCTGAGGGATGCACACTCCACTGGAGTAACAGCACACTAAAGAGATAAATAAAGGATGGCAATTTCAAACAATTTCCAAAGAGCTTCTAAGAAGGGAGAGAAACCATGAATAAAGTTAAGTCTGAGAAGAAGGGAGGGGTGGGAGGAGATCTGGTTGTACTCATTATCCAACTCTGGCTTCTGTGTGTGTCTGTGTGTGTGTGTTGCAATAAATTAGAGTTTCTTTCCTTTATTCTGTGCTGAGCCTGTTGTGCCCGTGACGCTGATTGCAGGATCTCTCCCTGTCCTTATCTTGACTCCTGAGCCTCTCAATAGGTATTTTCTCCCCTGTCCAGCTGAAAAGGGGAGTGACAGAGCGGCTTCGGTGGGTGTCCAGCCTCCAGCCAGGGTCAAACCACCAGAGACAGGAAAGACTTATGTTCACACAGCAAAGCTATACATTCTTCTAAGCTCAAATTCTGCCAGCAGTATGAGATTCAAGGACATTTTCTTGACTGTTGCATATTCTGGGAATGGCTGCTTTCTCAAACTGATACCCTTAGCACAAAGATAATTTTGTCCCTAATGAAACAGGTATAAAAGTATGCCCAACTGTTGTGCTCTCCAAATGCAATTCAGACCCTCAATTTTTGTAAGCACAATTAGTTTTCAATATTAAAGTGGTGAAAACTGTGACCATTTTCAATGTTTCTCTAGCAAGGAGGCATTTTGTTAGCTGTTGGCTTCCAGTCCCAAGTAACACAGCCTCTACGCTGCACACTGTGTGCACTTCAGGAAATTCTGCTGCAGCACAAGAAGAAGTTCAATCATCAAGAACAGAGACACTGTACAAAAGGAGAACTTTGCACATTTCTCCTTCATTTCACAAAAGAAGGTGCTTCAAAAGCACCTCTCAAGCACCCACACATATTTCACAGGTGTTTTTCTCAAGGTTCCCAGCAATTCAACTTGTAAAGATAGTGGTAGAAGTTCATGTGGCAACAAGGCTGAGAAAGCCAAGGAGGTTTAGCAGACTTTAGAAAGGTCACCATGGACACTGCCTCGACGGTTTAGGATAGGAAAGAAGAAACAGAAAAGATTCTGGTGGGTAAGACTTTGAACTAGGGTCTGATAGACATCAGACAGATGACAAGCAGGGAAAAGCATCTACAAAAACCAAAGGAGAGAAGGAAAATGCAGTGGCAAAAAATCTGCATGAAAGTATCTTCCAATGAAGCATGTAGACCTTAAACAAAACCAAAAGCTTCACGGATCTGGTACTGTTCAAAGAAGTTTCAAAACATGGAAAATTCCATTGCTGTCTCTTCAGTGGCAACTGTCATCTTGCAGAGGAAAAGAAACCCAAAGGAAAAAAAAAAAACCCTACAATTGCAGATTTGAAACAAACATCTTCATTCACCATTTCCTTTCGATTTTTTTTTTCAAAGGTCTTCCATCTGGCATGAAAATTTTAAGTTGAGACAACATTATTTTGGGAAAAGCTGGAGGGTATGTGTGGGCAATACAAACAGAGGCTTTAATGGAAAAAACCCAACTAGTCATAGCATTAACAATTGACAGACTATTATCCTTCAGTAGTGAACTGACATGATGGTACTTTCCTTCGCTTTCCTTTGTTTTTAAATAAAGGGCACTGTCTCATTGCCTGTTGATTACTACAGAATGGTTCTCAATGGACTCCCAATGCTGTATTCACTCAATTACAGGACTCATTTTCTCTTATGTGTAGAAAGGGGACAAAGAAAAAACTGTAAGAAAAAAAAAACATGCTTCAAAGCTTCTTGAGAGTAGCCCTCCTGAGAAGGACCTGGGTGTCACAGTGGATGAGAAACTTCACATGAGCCAGCAGTGTGCCCTTACAGCTCGCAAGGCCAATGGGATCCTGGGCTCCATCAGAAGAGGGGTGGCCAGCAGGGACAGGGAGGTGATTGTCCCTCTCTACTCTGCCCTTGTGAGGCCCCACCTGGAGTACTGTGTCCAGATCTGGGGCCCCCAACACAAGAAGGATGTAGAACTGCTGGAGAGGGTTCAGAGGAGGGCCACAAAGATGATTAGAGGGCTGGAGCACCTGCCCTACAAGGAGAGGCTGAGGGAGCTGGGCTTGTTCAGCCTGGAGAAGAGAAGGCTGCGGGGGGACCTCATTGCAGCCTTCCAGTACCTGAAGGGAGCATACAAACAGGAGGGGAATCAACTTTTTAAAAGGGCAGATAATGGCAGGACAAGGGGGAATGGTTTAAAGCTGAAGGAGGGAAGGTTTAGATTGAATATTAGGGGGAAGTTTTTTATGGAAAGAGTGGTGAGGTGCTGGAACAGGCTGCCCAGAGAGGTGGTGGATGCCCCATCCCTGGAAGTGTTCAAGGCCAGGTTGGATGGGGCCCTGGGCAACCTTGTGTAGATCCAGGCCTGAGGTTGGTGTCCCTGCCTGTGGCAGGGGGGTTGGAGCTTTATGATCCTTGGGGTCCATTCCAACCCTTGCCATTCTATGATTCAAAGCTTCAAAGGCTTAACTTAAAACCGTAATCAATATGTTCAATTAGAAAATTTACAGTGTTGTTAGGGTTGTAAATCTTCCCTTCTTGGCTTTTTGTCTTTTTAGTTCTTGCAAATGTAAAAGGACAACCTACTGTCTTCTGTCCTTTACATTCAGGATGCTTGGAGAAGTCAGTACACTACCTAGGTCTGATAGGTATGGACACACAGAAAAACAACTCCATGCTTCTGATCAGCCAGAGGGAAGACTCTTAAATACAACTGAAAACACCCCCAAGCAGCACAGTATATTAGGACCACCAGTTACACGAAGAACCACAACAGCAGACTAGCCTGACAACAAACCCCCCTAAAAATAGAATCACTAGATAATTATGACTGCATATGAAGAGACAACTGAAGAGGAAGAAATTAAAACTGTCTGTAAGGGGTTTTAACCAAATGTATAGCATATCCAGAATACAAAATAAGTTTGTAGTGCATTAATATGTTTAAGCTCACAGAGACTCAGCAAAGCTCTGTTCACAATTACTTCGGGGCATTCCAGGAAAACATTAACTTCTTGACTGCAACACATGACATGAATATAAAAACTAGTAAGAATTTGACATGAATTCAAAGGAGAAAAAAAAAGATTGTTTTAAAAGAGGTTGGTTGTGAACTGCTTCACTGCTGAAGTGTTAAATCACACAAGGCTCAGAGTTTGTCAGTTTCAAAGGCTTTAGTGTGCCAGTCAGCTGATCCCTGCAAATGCCCACTGTGAAAACCAAACCAAACAAAAATGTCACTACAGAACTTAGGAATCTGCTTGGTTTTCAAGTCTGCAGTAGTTTACAAAATAGAAAATAGACCTGATGTTTTCTTCCCTGGCTCGTCTGACAAGATGGCTTGATCATCTTTGGAACTGTTTTTATTTGCAATTAGCACTAATACTTGCCTTTCACTATCCAGACACAAATGCCTTTCCCACCTACATCTCAGGCCCGTATAAGTCTCACACGTTGAAGCTTGCAAGATCTTATCCTCCAGTGCCTGTGATCATGTTTATCTCTATCAGGCTCTAGAGCAGGCATTAAATGTGCAGAGTCTGTCATCAACTAGTATTTGGTTTAGGCCATTTGATTATCCTTCTACATGTTGACGAGACATGGATGATGTGTGGGAACCAGCTATAACTTGGTAAATCAAAACTCTTGTAATGCACATCCAAAATAGCTGTGTCAAAGCTATGCAGTATTTCCTAATTTTGCAGGGCTTGAAAAATACCAGAGTAGCAGAAGTCATCCTTCACAAAGATAAACCAGACCTCCACCCTCTGTACTAGTATCCCCTTCCTTATGCTCAAAATTCTCCTTTCTATCTGTCCCATCGCTTTTCCTCTCCCATGTGCCTCGCACTTCAGCAAGTTGCCAATACACATATATCAAACTCTTGTGTAGCATTCATTGTCCAAGAAGAGTAAGCCAGGTGTCTGCTCCCAAGTGCATATTGAAGTGCAGAGATCAAAGGCTGTGAACTCCACCTGGAGCCCCTCATCTACACCAGAGAAAAAGCCCAAACCCATGATAAACAGCTTTCCCCTTAACATTCCCTAACAGCTGGCTTACATTTCAGCTGGTCATCAGCATCATTACTGGTATTCCCCTCTGACATTCTCATTCTGTTCAGAGAAAATTTAGAACTCTTACCTCAACATTACAAATATCTCTTCAAGAGATGGATGCCCCAATTTCAGGCATTACTGAGCTTTCTAGTGCCCAACTTTCTCTACAAATCCACTCCTAGGGTGGTGTTGGGCAGGGCTGCTCAGGACATACAGTTTGGGATTAAAAGGAAAAGGCATCAGAGAGGAAACACTTTAGCTAGCAATCATAGGTTTCTTTTGTGGATGCATTATCTCCATCTTCTTGAGCATCCATACAGAATGGCAAGCATTCTTCACAACAGTATGAAAGATAAAACATGACAGTGTCATTATGGATTGCAGCTTAATGAACCCCTAAATTTTACTTTGTTCAGAAACAGCATCCAGGAAAATTAGTAACACTACCTCCTCAAGTAGTGCCTTCCACATGATCTTCATATAGGCTCATTTTCACACCATCAGGAAAATAATGATTTCCCCCTCTTCCTCCTGCCTGTTTCTTCTTTTGAAAAACTTCAAGAGAACTAAGAATGTATTCTATCCCCCCCCCCAGCAAAAATATTTCTGAACAAGATAATGCTGTATCTTGAAATACTCACAAATCAGCACTTGGCACCGTTCATCCAAGAGTCCAGCAGCACTTTTAAATTTCAATTAAATCAAGCACTCAGTTTTTCATGCTTTAAGGAATTATAGATGATTATTATTATCCTTACTTGATGAGGGAAACTATTAAAGAAACTAAGGCATGCAGTTGCTAAAGACCACATGATTCTATGATTCTGCTTAAATTCACATGAAGATCTGGAATAGTGCTGCCAAAGTGAATGGAGTTACATTTACCCAGAACTAGGCTAGTACACAGCACACAGCAGAGAACCAATTATTCCAAAACGCTCCAAGTATTGCTGTGGTGGAAGGCACAAAAGTAAAATCTGTATTCCAAGTCACAAACCTCTTCCTGATTCACCTCCTCATCATAAAGAGTTGAATCATATTTTTAGCAGAAGCCAGTGAGGGGCCAGGAAGTGATTAAATAGCTATACCAAGGTCATACAGGATATCTGTGACAGTGTCTCTAAGCCCAGATTTCCCAATTTCCAGGATACCACTTTAATCACTCACACACCTTTAAACACCACTGCCCATAAAGACAAAATGAATCCAAAGAAAATGCACTGCATTTCCAGAAGCAGCTGAGCATCTTAAAGCATCCTGTTGTACCTCATCACAGGAACGTTTCAACAGAGAACACCAAGCTGATCCTGCAAATCATGATGAGAAAGGGGTGTGTGCTGGGCACTGCCACTGAGCCCCTTAACTCCCATTCCTCTGCTAACGTGAGCAACCGTGCGTCATAATGATGATGATAAGCGTGAAGTTAAGCTTATCTGTTAAGCTGAGGTGTTTCAGCTCAACGGATACCCTCTCATCAACAAACTTAACCTGATTTTTATCTCTCCCTGCCAATTATTGTCTTTATTATGCATTTTTAGGACATTTCTCTCTGAAAGAGAGAGCTCTATTGAACATTCATTCTGGGTAGTTCCTATTGGAAACATGTGGGAAAAGTTATAGTCATCCTGCTGCTATTTTGAGACTGGTAATAAATTTGTATATGCTGTAAAGTGTCAATAAAGTATAGCATAGACTTTTTGTTCTTTCACAGAAATAAAGATGACCAATACCTCTGAGGATTAAGACCTGAGAAA
Organism: Laterallus jamaicensis coturniculus; assembly: GCA_022605575.1. NCBI lineage: Eukaryota > Metazoa > Chordata > Aves > Gruiformes > Rallidae > Laterallus > Laterallus jamaicensis. The sequence goes on from JAKCOX010000034.1 coordinate 2,722,317, forward strand.
AATCTTAAGTCTATGGTTTATATTCCCTGCTTAAGGACTTGGGTCCAGATCAAGATGCAAAACAAAGACAAACTTGTGATACAGTACAGAATGGGAGTACTCTAGGGATGCAGGGGGAGAAGAAAAGGACATGGAATTTTACTGTTGGGTTAGCCAAAGAATAACAAACAAAATGGCTTCTCCGCGCTATAAAATACATTGAAGCTGACTCTAGAGTTTAGTCGATGCAGTAAAGCACTTCCTCTGGGTTCCCCTTGCAGGCATATTGCATGTTAACTAGATTTAACCATAAAAATTCTGGAGATTTTCCTTCAGTGCTGAAGATGAATACTGTACTCTGGATAAGTGTGCTATTCTTCTTTGCAGTCATAATTTTCTCTCTCTTAACACAAAAAACCTCGAAACATCTCCTGACACTTATCTCTAATGAAGAGTACTTAAGTGCACCCATTGGTTTTGCTTGCTTTGTTCTGTTTGGCTTGCATGCTCTTTCTGTGAATCGTTACACAATCAGGAAACAATGAAGTCATACATCACTCGATGCTATGGCCACTAAATACCAGAAAACATAGAATAAGCTGGGACTTACGTAGTTCTTCCCGGTGCCTCTCTGTTTGTGCAAAAAACTGACGGAGCTCCTCCGTGATTTCCATGTTACTCAAGTCATATTCTATCTCTCCTTCAGACTCAGAGTCATCTTCCTCCATTTCAGAGTCCCTGTCAGCATCCTCCCTCTCTTGGTGGGTATCTGTGTACCGTCGAGCTCCCCCACGGTACTGAGCTCTGCCATGCGGGCTATAGCTGGAAGGGTAGTTTTGGGTATGTGGGAGATCATTCCCATCCCAATCTGAGTAATGGTTACTTGGAGAGGCTGCAGAAGTATGCCATGGCAGCTGATAAAAAGACTCAATGGCTTTCCTGTAGGCTTTCCGGTGTCTGTCCATCCAGCGCATGGCTAAGTCATAGTGCTTCCAGTATCTAGCGTACACTCGCTGAGAATACCACAGCTCAGTGTTTTCCTGTGATCAAAACACAGGGAGAGGGAAAGAACACACACACACACACAAAAAAAAAAAAAGAAAAAAAGAGAAAAGAAAACAAATGGTAACTGAGTGGAGAAACACTGTAAGCACAAGCATAAAGTTTGCCTTTAAATCATTACTCATCCTTTTCCTATCATACAGATCTGAAAGAGGACAAGTATTATCATGGTGCAAAGTGCACCACACTTCATTACTCTTAAAGATCACAGAACTGTAGGGGTTGGAAGTGACCTCAAGAGATCCTCAAGTCCAACCTCCCTGCCAAAGCAGGTTCCCTAGGACAGATTGCACAGACAGACATCCAGACGGGTCTTGAGTATCTCCAGAGAAGGAGACTCCACAACCCCCCTGGGCAGCCTGTTCCTATTGTTTTGTTCAGCAACACAACTACAAATGAAGAATTCGCAATCTAGTGCCCAGGTAGTATTTCCCACGTGCTCATGCTACTGCAGTGGGAATCAGTTCATTTTAGGGGATACGCCATGTGGATATATCCCTCAATTCCTTAGCCACTCATGTAAGAACAGAATCATTCCAAGGTGTACGTATTAGAACCTACACCTGATTTCCAAATCCACAGACAGAAAACACAAGAGATTAAAATTCCTCCACATTAAACAAAGGCATTCATTCTGTCCAGTAACATATTTCCTCCACCCGCCTGCCAAAATAAGTTTCTCAGGAAAGGTCAAATGGCAATTCAGCCAAGTTCATATATCCATCATGGCCTTGATCAAAAACAAGACTGTATTTAGTCAAGTGCAAGCTGCCAGTAAATCTCCCTTTTGTACTCATCGGCAACCAACATATGAAAAGGGGTAGTAAAGTACCATTGATAAATTACACAAAAAAATAGTTCTATAGAATGAAACCTACTGTAACACACCTTTTCCTGTCTTCCAGCTAATCCTAGTTTTCCTGAAAAAACAGTTTCATGCTGTCAGATTTCATCAGCAACTACAAAGCCCAACAGTCTATCCCGCCTTAAGCCCTGTTCCTACGGGCGATTTCATCTCCCTCCTCATCCTATTCTCAAAAAGAGGGGATAATAAAGGATCTTAACAGAAGGACATAAAGTAAACTACAGCCTAGAACAAGCAAAAGAAGTAGCAAATGTTTTCCCCTATCTTAATTTCCATAAAAAAATCTTTCATCTAGGACAAAAATAGAATGCCTGTACTTTAAACTGGAAGAATTTTAATTAAGCCATGCTTTGGAAAACACTCAAAACTATGGCAAGATTAGCTGAGGTTTTCAGAGATGGACGTGACATTTACAGTCCTTTATTAGGTTGTTGTTTTTTTTTTTTTTTTTAAATTGCAAGCAAGACAAAAATCTTTAAGCATTTTTTTTTATCTGCACTGGCATCATTCTGTAGCCTTCAAGGAATGATTTTCTTGGGGAAAAAAAATCCCCAAACAAAACAGAAAAAAAAAGTATCTAAGAAATACTTTCCTTTTAATGCTAACAAGAGAGGTTAATTTAATTTCCTTGTATTTGTTTTCATTTTCTGGTTCTTAGGCAATAATGCAAGTAGTAGAGAATAATAACTGTAACTTTTCTGTTTCCCTTCTTCCTGCAAAATTGAGCCCATTATCCCATGAGACCTACAAAGGTTATCTCTTTTTAAGGTCACTGGTAAGCCCCCTCAGAACCAACATACCTCTAGCTAATAGTCCATAAAGAAAACCCACTACAACAAACTTGCATTCCTTAAGAATTTCCAATCATCATATATTGCAACCTGTTTATGAAGGGCTCTGGGGCTCAGCCACATGATTTAAAAGTCCAGACAAATTATCTTCTTGAACAGTAAAAATTCACGGAGGTGAAACTTTGTTCTGATTCTCCTCTTGGTCTAAACATTGTGCTGCTACAAGATCATGCATTTCTGAAGATTTATTCCTAAAATGAGTGGGTGCAAGAAAAGCATCTGCCTTCCATATGGGATTTCTTCATTCGTAATCATCCAACCACCTAAAAGTTAGGATGAACAATGCTTTATTTACTGTTCTGGCTTTGCTTAAGAATGTCACACTGACTTCTCATCCTTCAGCAGCCAGTTGAGAACGTCCTGTGGTCAAATCTGATACAATCACAGGTTACTTTCAGAACATTTTGTCTATGTTTTCCACTACTTAAAAATCCAGTTTTGAAACATCACAGAGTGTGACAAAAGCAGGTATCTATGTATTTCCAAAGAAGACAATAAATTCTTTTAAAGCTCAAAAAAATATCTCCAGTTCTTCTAAAATGTTTCTAAAAAGGGCCTTGATGACTTTACTGAAAGCTCTGGAATCCAGCTGGCTGGTTTGTCTAGCTGACTAGCTCCAGTTGTTAATTTCAGGGGAAGGAAGACAAAAAGCCAGTTCATGTGAATGGAACTGTGATCCTGGTGCATGTCCAACTACTTTTTGTGGCTTTTTTGTTGAAAGCAACCCTTGAAAAACCCCTTTTACAGTTGAATTTTAAAAATACATCTGTTAAGAAATTACAGAAATGTTTTACAGTGGGGTAGAGAAAGGAAAGGAGCATTTTAAAGTCTATCTTAGCTCAATGTCTGTGCTTTTTCAGCTGCAGAGTAAATGGAAATAAGAGATTTCCTCAAGGAAACAAAAGCTATAAATCGAAGCCAAATGATCAGGGTCCTCTGTTATTTTCCTGTTATGTCTCTGGAGTCTTCCCAGGAGAAGACAAATCACTCACTGTTGTAACGTGGATTCTGTTTTCAAAGGAATTTAGCTACTTTCACATCTAATTTTTACATGTCCACGCTGACAGTTCAATAAAAGTGTTTATGTGCACTGTGAAAGCGGAACGTGACAGAGTTATCACACAGAAACCCATAAGGACTGCTTACCATGGCTCGTGGGGTTTGGTTCGGCGATCAAGGTGAACTAGAAAAGAAAACAGTAGCTTTTTAATTCATAAAAATGTATGCATTCAGATGGTCATAAGCACTGAATATATTTTTTATAAACTTTAGTATTACGGCCTACAACCATTAAATACCCCTTCTCTGTTGTGGCTAGGTGAAATCTCTTATTTATAAGGTTTTATCAGCATCAGTAAAAACCCCTTTCCTTAAAATTCCTCACTATAGTAAGAAGGTGAAAAGGGAGCGTTTCCCACGATGCAGGCTAAAATGCTGGGACTGCACACTTATTTTCCCATTATCCTTTTCTATTTTTTGGTTTTGTCCCCAGGCTTTGTATCTACAACCTTTAGTTTCCAAATTAATGCCAAACAAAAGTCTTAAACTTTAATGAAACACAGGGTTCTCTCTTGCTAGTGGTGTCTGCACAGGGACATCTATAAAAGAAGTAGTTACCATAAAATTATTAAACCCATCTTGACTCCATGTCGTAAGGCTTCTTTTTAAACCTGTGGTGCACTTAGAACTGCACACCTTCTTTCACTTAATTTTTTTTTTCCATACATCTGATCCTGCCTCCCATAGAGAAAACACAAGAGCCAACTCAGGTTGCAATCACATTTTTTAAATGTGAGAAAAAGGCAAAAGGAAGAGGGACAACAGAAGTAAAACAAACCCACAACAAGGAGATAGAGAGAGACACAACAAGGTATCTATAACCACCAGGCAGGATTTATAATTACCATCATTTTCTGTGTGATTTACCAGCATGAATCACTGAGAAGGATTCCCAGTCCCCTCCCTACCTGACAATTATTATATTAGATTACTATGTCAGCTGTTTCGCCCACACATTTCTCCTGATGCTCTCAGCTTCGACTTGAACTTTATGCTAGGAGACTGACAGTGAAAGGTAACAGAACCTCAGCATACTGAACTGCCACTGCTACCCCTAAGACATGGTCAAACGTTCTTCCCAGCAGTGCTGGAACACAGCCAAGACAGCACTTATAACCGTTGTAAAGTTCTATCAGCATGAAACTAGGATTTTTCGAAATGCACATGAATACAGTACATACACCAGTTGTGAGCAGCCTCATCGTTTTAACTACAGTGATTAAACAGCAACTTTTTGCCTCTTAAGCTGTATGCAGCGAAAGGAGAATGGGGATAGGCCACGTTCAAAGAAAACGTAAATCGTGCAGCTACTACAGAGGCAAATTACTGTCCTTTGTGAAGCCCACACGAGGCCAAACCCGTAAAGCCTGATCACACCAGCCCATCTACGAGAAACCCTACACACATGAGCAGTCCTGCTGCAATCAATGGGACGACTCAAGCGAGGGAAGCACTGCAGGATCCTTGAGAATTCACCGTATTCTCAACTGCCTGCTTGGAGGAAGAAGAAAACCCAGTGCTGAGGTCACTGTAAGACACTGTGGTGACTTTTAACACCCAAAACCCACACGTACATAGAAGACTCCCATGCTACCCCTCTATGTTGATTTCAAACATTCAATTCCCCACCCTAGCTTGCTTCAAAACTTTCATCTCCACTCTCATGACACACAGACATTCCTTCTCCCCCTTTTCCATATACATCTGGATAATGTCAAGGTTACCATATAATCTTTTTCTCATACCTAAAAGCCCTAGTCCATGGCAGCTGATTCTTCCATTTTCCACTTCAGAAAAGATACATGCATTTCATTTTCATGTTCATTCTAATTCCTACATGGCAAATGATTCTTTGCTTCAGCATAAATAGAAATCAGATTCGGAGCTTCATGTGAATACACTTTTTAAAGCAGTAATTGGTGAAGTCTGAGACTTTATAATACACAACGTGCTTTCTGGGGGAGAATGATGGGGAAAAACCCTGACAAAAGTATCCAACTGTCTTAGTTTACCAAATATGAAAAATCTGCTTTGCCAAACACAGGAACTTTAATTATTTTCATAAATAATTTATGAAAATATTAGACTACAAAGATCATAATGTTGTAAGCTGCGACACTAAAGAATGAGTTTTACTTTCAGCTGAATTACTCTTCCAAAACAATCTACATAAAATATGAAATATTACAAGAAGCAGAAATAAATAACCTTATTATTTATACTTTAAAAAAAATACAATACGCAAACAACTGAACATATGAAACTCATCAGAAAATGGAAAATTTGAAATGAGGAAATTTGTTTTCCTATGCTGACCATTAATGATGGAAAAGTGTGAGTTTTTAATAAATGCTGTTACTTCCTCTTTACAGTTCTAAAATATTTCCCCACTGATAATTAAATATGGATGTACTCCCTTCATCAAAACATGCCTGTCTCCCCACCAGCTTTGAGGCAAGTAAGCATTAGTGAACGTAAGTAAATCTGATCAAAGCAACGACAGCATTCACTTCCACTGGAGTCAAAAGAAATTGAGACAATGTCTGTCATACTTCAAGACACGACTATGAAATACTGTTTTTTATAACTTGGTAATGTAACTCATACTGTGGGAGCAAAACCTTCTAGTGGCGTGTTGGCTATAGTGCTGCCACACTGGAGGTGACAGGTACAGCTCAGAAAGACCTACTGATGTGGGATCAAGGAGGGTTTGACTTATTCAGGACACAGTTGAGCACAAGATTAATTAACAGAGACTCAGCACCCAGTTTCTGGCAATGGGTAGTAGAAATGCTCGGTAAAATATAACACTAAAGTATGCCTATATGAATTACTTTTCTAAGTACATTTCTCCAGATTTCAGCAAGGGGCAGTTCAGATACTTTTTTTAGCTCCAAACTGGTTTTGGTATTTGAATCCAGAATGTGTAATTTCTCTGAACCCATGAATACTAAGTGCTTCTACAACAACCCACGTCAGTAAGTTTTGCAATTTAAGGTGTTAAACATGAATTTGCACTGTGCAATTTGAACTCACCCTACTAAGTGCTCTTTAAATAAGATCTGAAGAGTTCAGGATGAAAAGCATGCCACCTAGCAACAGCGTGCATCTTTCCACAAACACCTGTTTCATTTTACACTTCTAATGCTTAGTCTTGCTGCAGAATTACCACCAGAAGAGGGAAATATCTGAAAAGTGCTGTGACACTCTGTTTCTGATTAATACCATGTATTGCTGGCATATGATGTTAACTTTAATACCCAAGTGCCCCATTTACAGCCACGCAGAAATTTAAGCCTGGGACTGCCATGACAACTGGCAGTACAATTATTTTCCTTAAAAAGAAGAAAGGATAAAAATTCCCAACACTATAATGATGCATTCTTATTTGTAAGCATCTGTAAATACAAGACCTGCTTGGCACTTAGGATACAGTTACGGCTGTCATCCCAACAGGAGCCAGCTGAGCTATGAAGACCTACCTATCACTATGATGTCTTCACACCAAAGTCGTTATACCAATAGCAGTAATTCCTGCAAGCGGAAACAAATTACACGTAAGACAGAATTATGTTCAATGCAGGGACACTCCACATTTAACCACTAGACCTGCAAACAAGGTATGCAGATCAAACTTTAGCATGTGTATTATTACTCTTTTGACCTAATCAGAGCCTCTGCTGCTCCTAAAAAGAGTTGCTCTTCTCTGGGACAAACCCAAAAGCTATTTGGGCCAAAAATCAGAGGTTAAAAAAGCTAAAAGCTGCACAGTTGCTGTCAGCCCCAGTTAGCTCATGTGTCATGTATGGCTGGTGAGTTTAGTCATCGACCAGTAGTAAGTAAGAGGATGAAACTTCAGCCTGTTCCTTTGGAAGGAAAAAATTCATTTCCTGGTCACCCGGATGCCGTGCCCAGACTCTGGTCAGTGACTTTAAGGATCACAAAACCGACGAGCAGCTCCCAGCCCTGCCAAACAGGGCAAGCAACTAAATCTAAGGGCTAGCAGGAAAAGAAGCCCCGACGCTCAGGCTGACCTCACACGGAGGGCCGCTCTCGCCTGACATCCCGCACCTCCGCCTCAGGCCGGAGGCCGACATCTTACAGAGGAAAAGACAGGACAAGCCCCGAGCCCCTGCGGCCGTTGTTCGTGCCATAAACACCGCCGCCCACCCCTTCCCGGCCAGGTGCCCGGGCTCCGAAAGCAAAACTCCTTGCCCAGCCGCTCGCTTTCCCGCTCACGCCCCAGCTCGCCCCGGCTGCCTCCCCTCAGCCGTCCCGCCGCAGGCCCAGCGAGGCGGGAGGCGTAGGCTGCAGCCCGCGCAGGGAAACCACCGTCTCCACACCCACCCGGGAAACCTGGGGCTTCGGTGGGCGAGGGGAGCCGAGCTGAGCTGCCTCCGGTATTCCTTCCTTCCCTTCCGGGGAAGACGAGCGCAGCGCGGTACAGTACAGCGAGCAGAGCTTCCTCCCGCCGCTTCCGCCCGTCCCCTCCCCGGTCCTGCGGCGCCACCTTCTGGCGCTGCGGGGAGGCGCCGGCGAGGGCCCGGCTCACAGAGGGCGGCCATGCACTCACTCACTCCCGGCATTGCCACAGTCTCCTTCGGGGGGAAGCGGCCCTGAGTAGCCAGCAGCAGGATAAGAGGAAAGGGTCTCAAGTTGCGTCAGGGGAGGTTTAGATTGGAGATGAGGAAAAATTTCTTCCCTGAGATTTTCCCCCATCACAGAGACGGTGATGCGAACTCCTACCGCTCCGTGTGCCCTGCCGGTACCTCCTCCAGTCCCACAGAGTCACAGGATCGTAGGGGTTAGAAGGGACCTCGAGAGATCATCAGGTCCAACCCCCCTGCCAAAGCAGCTCCCTAGCTCATACTGCACAGATAGGTGTCCAGATGGGTCTTGAATATCTCCAGAGAAGGAGACTCCACCACCTCCCTGGGCAGCCTGTGCCAGGGCTCTGTCACCCTCACTGGGAAAAAGTTCCTCCGCATGTTGGTGTGGAACTTCCTGTGCTCCAACTTGCAGCCATTGCCCCTTGTCCTGTCCCCACAGACCACTGAAAAGGGGCTGGCCATTTCCCCCTGTGTCTCACACTTGAGATACTTAGAAACATTGATCAGATCCCCTCTTGGTCTTCCTTTCTCAAGGCTGAACAGCCACAGTTCATTCAGCCTTTCCTCATAGGGGAGATGCTTCTGGCCCTTAATCATCTGTGTAGCCCTCCTCTGGACTCTTTCCAGAAGATCCCTGTCTTTTTTAGTCCAGGGACCCCAGAACTGGACACAATACTCCAGTTAGGTCCTGACCAGGGCACCTATGGGAGAGACAAGTACTCTTCAAGCTGAAGTGTTACTCAGCTTACTCCGTACTGCTGTACGGAGTGCCATGGTGTCACTCTGTCTTATGATTATTTTTCTTGTGTCTGCCTCCCCCTCCCCCCTCCAATTAATTTCTAAACATTCTGTTCAGGTTCTGTACCTACACTGACTCACTAAATTGTGTGTGAGCAGCCTGTTTGGGACGTGTCACAGACAGCGGAGCAGGGATTGCTTTTCCCCTGGTGTAGCATTTGACACAATCTCTCTATTAATAAAGTTTGCTTACTCTTATCTGGTGCTGGAATGTTGCTCTGTGTTTCTTCGTTGCCAATAAAACCTTTCAGCTTTGCCATACTGAATAGCAGAGTATCCTCACCAGGCAGAGCCGCCCTGTCAACTGTGTCATCTGGACGGCTCATGGATGGGCTGCATGCTGCATGGCAGCAGCACAACTCCGGCCACCCATCCTGGCAGGGAGAGCTCGCCCAGAGCTCCTCTCCCACCATCAGAGCTAATGGTTATTTATGCTCTCTACTTTCTTCACCTCTAATTAATACTTACAGAACAAGAAATTCACATTTTATTCCTAGTTTTCAGCTCTCCTGCTGTGCTTCCTGCCCTAGTTGCTTGCCTGCTGAAAATCCCAGCAGACCATTTCAAGACAATTTCTTTTTGCTACATGTTTGAATTAAAGAACTCCACTGTGAAACGTGATTTCACTTTAAAAACCCCACATATTGAGACTACTTCATATATCAAATTTCTACATTTATTTCCCATATATTTACTGAAGTTATTCTTTGAAATAATTTCTACTAATTTGCCTGGCGTGGGCATCAGATTTAATAATTCCTAAGATGTTTTCGGGAACATGTTTTGCTAATGTTGTTGAGTTAGGTAACTTGTGCTCTTGAAATGAGTGGATTTCGCTGTGGTCCTGCTCAGTCCCTGCCTCACAAGTGTTCTGGTCATAGGCAGCTTCTCTGTCTTCAGGCAGGCAATTGCCAGCCTCCTTTTTCTCATGAGCACTCAACACAATCAAAGACTCTTCCAGCTGTTCTTGTTCCCCTCTGATCTGTATATTTGTACAAACAGATCTGGGCTGCTTCATGCTCACACATTGGTGTCTGCTTTTATGCTTGGCAAACCAATGGCTGAAAGTTGTGGATAACAGAACATCTAGGTTAACTTGGGGAGTCAGTGGATTAAAAAAAGGTATTGTGCAAATCATACAAGGAATATCAAGATATGGTTCTGGTTTAAGAAGTCCCCATGCATGAAGAAAGAGCTGCTGTGTGCTTTCCTGTTTATTTCTGAGGACTCTGGCCACTCTCTGAGAGAGTGTAACAGACCAGATAGACCTTCTCTTGGATTTAATGAAGTCATTCTTATGTTACATATGTTAACTATTTATATATAAAATTTTATATTTTATATAAAAACGAAGGCATGCATTACTGCTGAACTGCTCTGCTTTGTATGGGAGAAAGGCATCAAGGCAAACTGCAGAAAAGTATGGCATGTGTGTTGGTTTTATTAAGGTTATCAATCTCAAGCAAAGACTTCATGTAGTGTGTTATTGATGCTGATGTGTAGATTTTGAAAATGTGGTTGTGTTGTTCTTAGTTTTGCTGTATTTCAGTTTAAAAGATGAAGGGTTTGTGTAGCACTACTTATGAAATGTATGTTCTCTTCTCTCACTGCTTCCTACTTACTCCCTTCTACCCGCCTTCCTTATGCATATTTGCAGTTAGTCAGTTATGGTCTCTGTGGAAGCACATAAAAAAGTTAACTATCTTAAGTGATCTACATGAATATCACGTTAAATAAACCTCTGATTATATGCACTTTGATGAGCAGTGAGAACAGTATTTTCTGCCTGCTGAAGATTGATTTCTTTCTTTGTGTTTTGCCTGATCACTTTGACTGGATCAGTTCTGAATCTTCCACTTCATGAAATATCTGCTTCTGCAAGAGCTGTGTTTTCCTTAGAAGCCTGTGTAGATCCTTCATGTATTTAAAGTCTACCTTTTATCAGAGGAGAAAGAACAGCCTGGCAGAGAGATTTGCTTTTTAAGGGCAACCCTCTTGTGTGGTTCCTCACACAACCCAACAGTAGTGAAGGTGTCACGTTAATTCTTGATTTGTAAATCCTTTCCTTCTACAACCATGAAACACGAAAAATGTGAACTGGGTCTAGAATGAAGTGAAAACCCCTGTCATTTCTTTCCCAAAGCTCACACTGCTGAGGAAAGAGAGGGTCCTATTGATACCAGTGTGAGGTCTTCCCTCCCGGTTTTGGGTGCAGAAACATCACTAGGGGAGTTTGGTCTTACTGACCAGTTTCATCAGTGGTGTCCCATAATGCAGCAGGACCCTCTTGAAGCTGTGTTCCTTGCGGCTTTCAGTGTTTCTCCAGTGGCTGGATGGTAGCCTTGAGCCAGGTCAAAAGTAAGGGTGATGTTTCCTGACAAATTAATGAAATGTTAGACTCTAACAGCAATTAGATTAGGGAAATTTCCTTGTAAGAATCAGCATTTCCAGGTGTCAAGTCTAGACATTTTAGAGAGCATTCGTCAGCTACGCAGATTAATTAATCAGCCAATTAATTTAATTAACTTATGCTTTAAGAAGCAAGGAGTGCTTGTGAAGGCTTGTGAAAAAATGTAGAAAGTTTAAATCTGCAATGCGCTTTACCACTGGTATAAGCTGAAAAGAGCATTCTGGGCATCAGATCTGAAAGGGTGATAGTTTCCAGCACAGGGAGGTGATGAGAGGAAGTTGGAAATCAGTCAGTAACCTCTTTTTCTTGAACTGCTGTTCAGGAAGTGTACATCTGTCACATACAAATGTGTTAAATTTGCATGTAGACCATTGTGCAAAGATTGTGTTACTGTAGTGTGGTTCTAGTGAGTGAAGCATAATGCAAAATAAGTCACCCTTAGAACTACAGACTAATTATTGACTGGCCCAAGGATTGCAATTATTGATTCTGGTTGTCCTTTGTTAAAACAAAATCATATTTAGTGTTACATTATTTGTAGCAGATTTTCAACCATGATGTGAATTCTATTTTTGAATTAAAATTATTCCTCCTGAGGTCTAGGTTTTCTATAATCTGAATGTATAGTTCATAAAATTTATAGGAAAATACCAATACTCCTTTCTGGAGTGTGTGCTTGTGTGCAGGGAACTACATGTGAGCTTTTCTTACTTAACTCTAGCTTTCTGAAGAGGGGAAGGGACAGGCAGAGTCGGGGGAGAATCAGAAACATCTTAAAGGGAATTTTAACTGCCAAGGGAAGTATGAAGTGGAGCTTGTTTTCTGGACCAAATGCCATCACTCTTATCCAAAATTAGATGTAGTTTTCTGTAGTACCCATGGCCTCATTTTGTGTTAGTGAACTAAAAACCAGCAGCACCTCTGAAAACTTTTCCTTGCTGGGTAAGGGCATAGTTAATCCTTTTCATAGAATCATAGAATCATAGAATGGCAAGGGTTGGAAGGGACCCTGAGGATCATAAAGCTCCAACCCCCCTGCCACAGGCAGGGACACCAACCTCAGGCCTGGATCTACACAAGGTTGCCCAGGGCCCCATTCAACCTGGCCTTGAACACTTCCAGGGATGGGGCATCCACCACCTCTCTGGGCAGCCTGTTCAAAGCACCTCACCACTCTTTCCGTAAAAAACTTCCCCCTAATATCCAATCTAAACCTTCCCTCCTTCAGCTTTAAACCATTAAACCATCCTTTTGCTGACTTTCTGAGCTTGCTTACAGCGTCACAGCCACCCGTACAGCTGAGCTGGTCACTCTTGGATCACATTACAGCCACGGGCAAAACACACTAGTGCTTTTTTGGCGCTGTTCACCTGATGCGTGTTGGTTATCAGTTTTGGGGTGAAGAGAATCACACCACGGAGGTGCTTGTTTCTTCCACTGACTTTCAGGGAAGGCCAAAACAATTCTCGCTTCAGGTGCTCTTATTGCAGGTGTGTGTGTTTTTAGCCAGATAAATCTGGTCAAGAAAAACTGGGAAAGTTGATAAAGAACCTGTGGCAACACTGGTTACAAAAGATAAACGCCCCGGCGAAGCCATTAGATGTCAGCATTGTAAATGGCAACGCAGAACTCTCTCCTAACGACGTGCTGGGGAGTCTGAGCTGCTTGCTCTGGGGGAGTGAAAGATCGGCCAAACAGCCCTGGCTCCTGCACTTCTGGCTTGCTAAAATATACTGTCTTCTCTTAGCTTTCAGGTGGCACAGAGTCTCCCTTTTCCATTAAGCTAACAAAGGGACCTCGTGCTAACCTGACTTCAGATTTCCAGGGTCTGAAAAGCAAAAAAAAACAAACATCAAACCCCAAAACATAACATAAAGACTGCACCAACTATTTCCATTTCTGGAGCCTTAACACTGGAACATTTGGCTTAGCATCTTATGATGATTTAGATCAGAATTTTATGTGATAATTTTATGCAGCATACACACACAATAAAGCATTATAATGATACATTTTCATCTTGCCTTTGAATTTTATTCTGTCTGTCTTCAGCGTTGGATTTATTTTATGCACCTTTGTTAATTCTGGCGTTATTATACAGCAACAGCATTTAAAGTTTTTAATTAGGAAACACAGATGACATTATGCTGTTTCTCATGTACAGAAAAAAATGGAATTGTTTCGTGTTCATCATCAGTCATTTTTTATTTGGAAACCTCATTAATAATGTCAGAAGTGCTTTAAATACTTGCAGGTAACACATTTAAACACAGGTAACTTGTGAAGAGACTGCAGTAGGATTGAAGACATTGAAAGATGGGGGCCAGGTTTTGATTCCTTTGCCCAAGAAGTGACTCAGTGTCTTGATCAGATCAGGACAGAGTTGTATAGCCAAGCAGCTGTTACCACAGCAGTGCAGAAGGGGACTGGGGCTCCTGGTAAATCCTGTGCTTGCCCTGTCTACGCTGAATAACTTAACCCCTGCCACCGATTCTCCTGCCCGGGGTGTACAAAGTGTCTTTTCGATACAAACTCTTCACTCCTGCATGTGGTCCCAAGAAAGTGTGTCAGATCAAGCTGCACATGTGTTAAACTGTCTGCATCATTCCCTTTCTGTTTTTTGTAAGGTTACTGAGCCCCAAAAGACTCCCAAATGCATATGGGACACACATATAGGTATACCACAATACCCCCCCTAATAATTAGAACTTAGCCCGCAAAAGTCAGGATATCCAAGTTATCCATATTATTATTATTAATTTCCATAATAATCCATATTGCCCATTATTATTATTCATAATGCTCCAAACTAATGTTTAATCCACTCAGTTGTATGCTAGTGTTGTAAGACTTTGCAAATGATGTATAACCTGTGATGACTAAATAACATTCAGCATTTGAATTCAGGGGTGTGTGTGGGTTTTTTCCCTGCTTTGACAAACACGGCTTATTATGGATATAGCTGGTTTCTCCGAAGAATTGTTAGGGTTTTGTTGTTTTTATTTGTTCACTGAATTTCTTCATTGGTCTTTAAAATATCATGAGCTGCCTAAGAGGTACAGGTACACAGGTTCCACCAAAATCAATAGGCATCTCTGGAAAGAGTTTGTGCAAATCCTGTGGCTTGGGAGCAGGCTTGTTCATTACTGCGCACGTCTTAACTTCTCCATAACCTTAAGAATCAGCCTTCCATTGACCAGAGGTTAGTCCCAGAAGTGCTGAATACTACTTTGAATTCAGTGAAAATCACCCAGCTACATACTTGCTACAGGCCTTATCGCTGTTTGATTTATTAGCATTTCCCTCCATCATCTTTCTTTTCTTCCTTTCTTCTACTATTTCTTGTAGCTACTTGTCCTCACAGCTGCTAATGATGTCTGCTGGTTTGCGAACCGTAGTGTCCTGGTTTCAGCTAAGATGGAGTTAATTTACTTTTTAGCAGTGGATGGAATGCCATGTTTGGGTGTTAGGATGAGAACAGTGCTGATAGCACCCTGATGTTTCTAGTTGTTGCCCAGCAATCAAGGACTTTTTCAGTTTTTCATATTTCTAACTAACAGGAGGGGACACATCCAGGACAGGTGACCCAAACTGGCCAAAGAGGATATTCCATGCCAATTACGTCATGATCAGTATAAAGGGGGGACTGGGAGGAGGAGAAAACTCCAGGATGTGCAGTTTCTTTGGGATGGTTGGGTTCCGGGACGGCTCTGGGCGGTACGGCCTAAGTTGGGTGGTTCGGTGAGAGACTGCATTGTGTATCACCAGTTTCTTGTATTTTGTGGTTTAAAGTCATGTTATCATTGTTGTATTTTGTTTTCTCTTTTTCTGCTATTTTAGTAAACTGTCCTTATCCCAGCCCTCGGGGGTTTGGTTTTCTAGGGTTTGGTTTGGTTTTTTTTCCCTCTTTACATTTCCCTTCCCTTTCCCCCCACCCCCCCAACTTCCCCCCCACTCTTCTTTTTGTTAAAAGAACAAGTGACTGTGTGGGGCTCAGCTCCCATCTGGGGCTAAACCACCAGACGTAGATAGCTCTCACTTCAAGCTGTGGCTGCGGCCTGCCTCGCTGACGGTGTTTCCACCACCTTTGGCATTTCCACAGTCGTAAATGGCTGTGCTCAGTACAGTAGGTGATGATAATTATACCTGTGACGATCTCCTGAGACAGACCACAGCACAATTCTTGCTACAAGAGTGCCTTGAGAAGTCAGGGGGCTTTCTCTGCGTTACCTGTGTCCTCTGCTGTGAAAGGCTTTGGTCACAGGTACTTCGAACCGAGGCTTAGAAGTGTGCTGAGAAGCAGTGCAGAGTATAGATTAGGTGTGTACTCATATTGACCTACCCCAAATGAGAGGAGGTTGCCTTAGTCTGAAAATGCATTGCTCAGTCTCAATAGGACTGAGAAGAGCAAGATGCCTGTTACACTGCTCCAAGAGCTGCAGAAAGTTCTGGACACAATGACAGGAGATGGCAATGGCTCTTGAACTGGTTGCAACCAGTCTCAGCAGCTGCCTCTAGCAGCCAAGGATTTAGCCGACTCATCAGCTGTGTGCCCTGAGAGGTACAGCTTTGATGGAGGAGCCACATCTGAACTGCTCATGAGTCTCTTGTAGTACAGGAGTGGCTCTTTAGTATCAGGGTTCCTGAGGTTTTCCAGGGTAATCCTTTAGTGGTCAAATTATATCTGTGGAACTTGAAACTGACTCAGGAGTTGACTGACTGGGAGGAGAGGGAAAAATAGACAGCTGTAGTAGAGGACATAAGTGCATGATTTTAGATGCTTAACCCAGAAGGTGGGGTCCAAAGCTGAAAGCCATGCCTGAGGTTTTCTGTTCAACCTAGGGAGAGATTTGGGTCCACCAAAGAGTTACCTGAAAAACCTTTGTACTATTATGTGTATTTATTCTACCAGTTTAAAGTTCCAAGCTGAATTGCCTGTACTTCCTTTGTAGTCAGTGAAGACCTGCATCTCCAGGAGACAAATTCCCACCTAGCATCTGAGCTAAGCTTGGAAATGGCTGCCTCCACTGATATTAGACCAGGCCTAGATACAACCATAGGTATTTTTGCTGTGTATTTAAAAGTAGGTGAGAAGATGGTGGAGAAACTGCAGTGTAGAGATACCTTTACCTGCAGCTGTTTTCTTGAGAAAAGATGTGTGTCACTCTCTCTTAGGTGGCAATGGAAGTCATGATGAATGTGCCTGCTCTGATTATAGAATAGCTTGCTAAATCCATCACTTCCTTAGAAAATGAGACATCTGGGTTTAATTCCCTTCTAAGCCTCAGAGGCTTAATACTTAACCCCAGGGAACAAACCATTTACCTCTCACTGACCTTGAAAGCCAGACTCCTGTTTATAGGCTGGCATCAACATTTCGTTTTTCATTTCAGATTTTGTATGTGTTCACAGACATTATTTGGCAAGCTGCTCTGCAGGCTTCAGGCTTTGCCAGAGATAGTCAATGCTCCAGACATGCAAGTTTTGGACAACTTAGAGAAAAAAAAAAAGTCAGGCAAAGTGACTTGAAATTTAGAGGATTAAAGAGCATGCTTGTTGCAGTAGGAATGGGCAATCATGAGAAAAAGTGTTAAGTTCTGAAATTTTGAATATTTTGAACATAAGCAGTTAAAAAATTATCGTACTTGTCTAATAATTAGTTGGAACCCAGTGTCTCTATATAATTACCTCCATTATGTTATTTCAGTGAGAATTCTCTCTGGGGTTGAAGTTTTCATAGAAACATTTGCTATTGCTCTCAGTGTAGTTTGTTCTTGTGCAGAAGTACCTGGGAACCCACCACACTGGGGTCTGCCTAGGAACGGGGCTGTAAGAAAAGAAAAAGGAAACAACCTTCTTCCACAAAGCTTGTGTGAAGACTGAGGGAGCTGAGCCATGTCAGCCTCACCTTCAGTGTCTCCTCAGCTCTCGCCCATGGGATCTGACTTTTGGTGATCTATGGGAAGCTGATATCTGCTTCTGGCCAGGAGAGGTGAAAGCTGACTCTTGGAAATGCCAGGCACAATTAGGTGTTTATACATTGTGTGGTAAATGTGCAGCAAAGCCTCTGCTATTTGGAAAGCTTGGATACACTGTTTATGGTTTGCTCATGTGTGGGAAAACCAAGACAGCTTGGACATTTGTTCTACAGCAAACATCCCACTTCTCCAGCAGCCCTATCTAGTTCTAGGGTTGGCTGGGCAGGTGCTGTTGAGTTGTGTTATGCATAGGCAACAAAACTAGGAGCCTCCTCACATGAAGCAATCAAGAAACTCTGGGCACATGGATATATCCTTCAGAAAAAAATCCCAAATGAGGAAGAAAGGGCTTGTCCAGGAGAGCCTACCTTCGTGCAACCCCAAAGGAATGGCCTACATGCAGCATGTAGGTGCTGCTGGTTCAGGAGATGCAAATTCACACCAAACATCAAATCCTGAAGATTTCACTTCATTTTCTTTCCTCATTCCTGGTTTCAAACTGAATAAAAGTGTGAGGAGAATCTCGGGACATGGCAAACATTGATATAGTGTTGGAGATTCTTGATATATTCCTGGTAAATCTAAATAAAATATCTTTGTACAGAAACTGGGTTTGTAACATTGAAAGCAAACATATTTTCTTTTCTGAGTTCATTAACTGCTGCTTCTGGGTTTCATTATCTGGGTTGCATTTGACTGAGACATCCCAGCTTGAAGTCCCAGCTAAATTCTGAGAATCCTTAAAAATGCAAACATGAACTTTTAACCAAGTTTTTAAAAGAAGCTGGGTATGTCACATTGCTGTGTTGGCTTCAGATGATCCTGTGTGCTTTTAAGCTTTCTGTCTCCTGAATTATTGTAGGTTCCCTAGGACAGGTCACACAGGGAGGCATCCAGAGGGATCTCGAATATCTCTAGAGAAGGAGACTCCACCACCCCCCTGGGCAGCCTGTCCCAGGGCTCTGTCACCCTCACTGGGAAAAAGTTCTTCCCCATATTGGTGAGGAACTTCCTGTGCTCCAACTTGAGGCCATTGCCCCTTGTCCTGTCCCCACAGACCACTGAAAAGGGGCTGGCCATTTCCCCCTGTGTCCCACACTTGGGATACTTATATACATCGATCAGATCCCCTCTCAGTCTTCTTTTCTCCAGGCTGAACAGCCACAGTTCATTCAGCCTATCCTCATAGGGGAGATGCTTCTGGCCCTTAATCATCTGTGTAGCCCTCCACTGGACTCTTTCCAGGAGATCCCTGTCTTTTTTATACCAGGGATCCCAGAATTGGACACAACACCCCAGGTGGGGCCTGACCAGGGCAGAGTAGAGGGGGAGGATCACCTCCTTTGACCTGCTGGCCACACTGCTTCTAATACACCCCACGCATAGGGCTTTCTCTCTATGATCTGAGATGTGTGCGTGAAGTCACTTTGGAGACATGACTCATGTGCACAGCCCCACCACCGGGCCAGACGTGATGTAGTGACTGTGGTAAAGATTTTGTGGTCCTAAGATGCTGCATGTGTGATTTTATGAGTGAGGAAGCTGCTGAATGTTTCCATGTCAGGTTATGTGACACACACTGGCAGAAAGATGGCATCACTGCTCAGCTGTTAGCCCTGAATCACCATCCTTGAAAATTTCAGTGCAAAATAAAAATAAGGAGATAAAACAACCAATAGAGAGGGAAGATAAGCCCTGTGTGTGAAGCGAAATTGCAGTCTTCACAAATTAAATACAGGGAATTCATAATATCAAGCTGTTTTTAAATTGTACATACAGAGTTTCCACAAATCATTGCATAACCATTTATACCCAGTCACATTGAAGTAATAGGCACAAGCTTTGATAGTCCTCGTTCTTTTACCCCTGAAGAAGATGAGCATTTTCTTTATTACTGACATTATCCTCTGTATAAATTTTGCGGAGAAGTCAGTGAAGGACTAATGACCTGACTGTACCAGCCTTACTGGGATGGATTGGGCCAGCATTCCGTAATGACCCTATAAAAACAGTAAAAGGCCTGCAAGTGTGTGTACTGCCTTTGCAAATATGTGGTGATAAATTGAGGTGGCATTCATTCCCAAATAATTAATTATCAATTGTTCATTCATTCTCTGTTAATTTCAATGTTCTTTGTGAGTATTATCTTCCCGGTTTGGTATACTGTGATTTACAACTGAAGCATCCCCCTGTTAAAAGAGAGCTTGCTGTTTCCAGAGAGACTCCTGTAGAATAAATAATGAAGTACTTTTTATTAAATGACTGTGAAAATCACAATCTCACTACCAGTATTTCATGGCGAGTTTATCTTACGAGGAGATGCACATGGGGTTGAACCAGCGTGACTAAAAAACCTTCAGGAGTAGAGATGACAATCTGCTTCTACAAAATGAGATGTGATAAATAATACTTGCTTTCAAAAGCAAATGCAATATTGTTGAGTTTCCCAGGCTGGGGTGTACACAGAGCATTACCCAGCAAGCCAGCAGTTACTTCACTTCTGTTACTTCTTATTACACTTACTGTATGCTGTACGCAGAGACACTGGGCAAGCTGAGATACGCACTACACAGGCAACAGGTAGGCAAACCAACTTACCTGGTAGCTTGGAAGCAAATATGGATGCAATCCTATTGTGGGAAAGGAGGTGGAGATTGTTTTTTGTATTGCAAGTAGTTGGAAGGTGTTCAAATGCTGCTGTAATGGATACAATATGACATAAGTGGGTAGATCCAGAGGTGGTTCCAGAGGTTTATTCCTAAAAACATAATTCCACTGCTACATGTCAACATTTTGTGATACACTCAACAAATAAAATAAAAAAGCTTGTGTGTTTGCATTGTTATTTTACAGTTTTATGAGGGCAATGTAAAACCCCTTATCTGAGATTTCTGTTTTGTTATATCTAGAATCCTATTCCTAGGAAGAAACAATTAATTTATGAGAGTACAAACACTGAAAATCCTTCTCAGAATCCTTCTGGCTGGCTTAGCTTGCATAGACTTACCAAGGCTTATTATATTGCTACTGATTTAATGGTGTTAGGTTTCCAGAAGATATTTTCCTGAACTAATGCAACCAGCTTTCTAGTTTTCATCCTCTTTCAGAACAGCTATGACCTGTTGCTTCTGTGAATGATAAGGAGGCCAAGCTGTCCTCTGCTAAGATCATGGTAGTTTCTATAGTGTCTTTGCAGTAGTGTGTTACACTTCAGGCAAGGCGGCCACCTTTGCAGCCACAGTTGCTCTGAGCTTCTGCCATTTACCCCAGTGGAACCCTCTTCACTGGCTTCAGAAGGTGCATGGGTGAGCCAGCACTGAGTATTAGGCAGGAGACAGCAAGAGGACAGGCACGAGCATTAGAGGAGGAAAAGGAAGCAGCATGACAGCTTATTTGTAGGGCAGTGGTAGGAGATGGCAACTACTGATGCATGAGGTGCCAAGATCCAGACTATGTGCCAAGGTCCAAGTTACTAGTGTACAAGGTAGTCCTCAGAACAGCTTGTCTTATCACACACAACACAGTTGCTTGCTTGGATGTAAGTATTTTTTGAATCATCAGTCTAGTGCCAGCCCTGTGGGTTGTGCACAAAATAGAGTCTGCAACACATACAGTTGTATCCAAGAGGTACAGGGGTTGTGTAGCCTAAGGGCGCCTCTGATCACTTTGTTGACTAGAAGAAAGATTGCCATTTTGATGCACTTTTGGGCTATTGCCAAGGACAGGTGCAGCTGCAGCTGGGTAGAGAGTCATACGGTGAACAGCATGAACTATGCTGGGCAGGGTTACTGCACAGGGCTACAACCTCTCCCAGGCACAGCCTCCCTCGTTGATAATCTAGCCTGGAGGTGGGCAGTCTTACTGCTTTCAAAGGACCTTTTTCTGTTTTCAAAGGAACCCCCACCATTATTTCTGGAAACAGTGAGATGTGAAAGTGGCCAAGGGAAACTCATGTCTTCTTGTGTGATGTTGTTTCAAGAGAGACAACACTTCTGCTGACCGTATCCTACTGCTGGGTGTTGGTGTCCCTAAAAGTGAGTTTCAAAGGCAGAAAACTTCTAGGGTGCTGCCCCAACTCCTCCAGAGGCACATTCTTCCCAGAGTCTTTATTACAGTGTGTCTTTCTAGGTGAAAAAGTGCTGTACAGCATATACTACCATACTCAAAGAATTCCTTAAACCTCAGAGAACATAATTCAGGAATTTAGAGAAAGTAAACAGTTGAAATACTTGTGGAGGAGCATCCAGAAAAAAAAAACAAACAACCAAAGGCAAGTCCCAGAAAAATGCTTGTAAAACCAGAAAAACTGCATTCAAAACTTTGTACCATAAAGATCTAAGAAATAAATTTCTTCCTCTTTCATTCCATCCTTCTCATTTATCTGGTTACTATTCTCATAGCCTGATAGCTTTAGAATTTACATGGCTGTAATAATTTCGAAGAAGAGCTCTCTGCCTCATTTCTTCACATCTAAATACTATTCGAATTTCATTGTGTTAGATTGTCTGGACATTGCTCATAGGACATTACATGTTTTAAAATCTCAAGTTACATAGCCTTCACATTTTTTCAGTATAGATTAATTTTGGCTCATTTTATCTTCCTGGAATAGATTTAACTGAGATCACAATGTCTCCATTATCTTGCAGTGATTATAGAAGTCTTCCTTAGCACATTAATACAAGTTATTAGACTTTGTCACATTTATAAGGGTTATCAACTAATGAGACACAGTTTTCATG
This sequence comes from Laterallus jamaicensis coturniculus, assembly GCA_022605575.1. Lineage (NCBI taxonomy): Eukaryota > Metazoa > Chordata > Aves > Gruiformes > Rallidae > Laterallus > Laterallus jamaicensis. The sequence goes on from JAKCOX010000034.1 coordinate 2,744,671, forward strand.
TGTATACAACCAGGCCACGTTCCATCAACCTTCATTAAACAAGAAAAATAGAAGGAGCACAATACTAGCTGGGCTGAGCTGCTGCACAACCAGCATTATTTCTTGTAATTCTCTCTCTGCTGCTTCAGGAGCTTGAAAGATAATAATATAATGTACATTAAATCATAGAGCACTTTGAAATAATTGTGAACATCACCTTTATTTAAAACATTCCAGTCAGATGAGAGCAGACAACCCCAGCAGTGTGAGGGCAAGGCAGGGGTGATGAGGTGTGTGGTTCTCTTGGGGGGTGTTGGTGGAGCCAAGGGCACCAGAAATGGAAGCAGGAAGGGATAAGTCCCAGCAACACCCAGAAAAGCATGATTTTTGGGCAGGCTGGGTAGCAGGCTAAGAAGTGAGAAGATATTGGGATCTGGGTGAGGTAAAGTGCCCAGGAACTCCTCTGGGTGCTGCGGTCCTGACTGGGATGCAGAGAGCTGGAATGGACAGGGCTGGCATGGCTTGGGCTGCAAGGACTTGTGTGGAAGAAAAGAAGATATAACAGTTTCTATGTTTAGGAGGGCAGGGAGGGAACCTGCAGTTTGGAGGGGTAGCAGCGTAGGGCTGAGTAAAGGTAACCACATTTATAATGGAGGTGGAAACAAGAGACAAGCTAATGGAAGAAAAGAAAAATGGCAGGCTGATATAAATGTTAGGTAACATTTGGAATGTTGGAAATATAGCTGTCAACTACCTAATGCTGTTGCTATTACTATAGAAATAATAGCAGTCTCATTTTCATCAAATCTCTTCTTGCTACACACTTTGAAATGAAGACACAACAGAACTTCTGCAATGCTTTCATATCCTTCCACTGGTCATCCTGTCACTATCTCTTTCTGCTTTTCAAAATGTGACAAAAATGTCCAGTCCTTACCTAGGCTATTATAGGTCTAAGACAAAACAGCTGTCAACTCAAAAAAAAGAGAAAATTTGGTAATTCACACAAATTATTGTATGGCCCTGCAGTAAGAATGGTCATAAAACACACCAGCTGCTCACAGCTGTTTCCTTGACCATGAACAACAGAGCTTTCATGGTCGTGCTCCGTAATGTAACGAATAAGATGAGCTGGATACCACAAGAAAGAATGACATCAGAGAAGAACAGCTGTAGAAAATGCTTTCTTTTCCAAAGCCTTATTATAATTAACGTGCTGTTCAAGTCCTTGAAAACGTGTTATATATAGCTAAAGATCAAATACACTTGACCTGAGCCTTTTCTAAGAAATGCATCATTGTGTGTTCCTGTATCAAATGTGGGAACTCACAAATAGACAAAAAGTCCAAGGTGATTCTGCATCTAATTAGCTGGGGGAAAATATCTGTGGGAACAGCTTCCAGACTGGGTAACAGGAAAAATATGTTTATGCAACAGTCATTTGATTTTCTCTGCATTCTGCCTTCTGGTTTCTAAAGAGCTTGTCTGCAGCAGAGATATTACTGGGCAGAATTTATGGAGTCTGGCTGTTTCAAAGCAAACAAATGCTGGGAATTTCTCTCACAGAAGTTTGGTTTGTTCTGTTGTTTTTGGGTTTTGGTTTGTTTGTTTGTTTGTTTGTTTGTTTGTTTGTTTTTCCCAGTAAATGCATTCAAAATAAAATGCCATGATTCCTTTTTTATTTTTTCTTTTTTTCCTCTCTCTCTCTTTTTTTTTTTAATAGAAAGACTTCCATAGCAATTAGAATTTTGTAGATGATTACGGTTCCTGGCAAGGACACAGTGCTTTTTAAAAATATATATTTAAGTCAGGTACAATCAGACACTGCACCAAGCACTTGCTAGATAATCTGCTCTAGAGCAGTAAGGCAAAGCAGGAATGACCCCCATCAGAATACTGAGCACCGCAACCTGTTTTACTGGCATTACTAACAGCAGTGGCTGTGGCTCATTTAGAACTGCAAGTGGGACACTGAGATCAAATGCTGGAAAACCTGGGTTATTTTCTGATGTTACAGTGCAGAATAATTGCTCTGACTACTCTGTGTCAAGGTTTGGCTTTTACTCTTGTTTGTAATGGGGGATTATTTAAAAAAAAGTATTAAAAAAAATCTCCATTTCTGAAGAGCTCAGGTTTTCCACCCAAGCAGGCGATTTCCTTAATAAATATTTGATTTACTTTGGCAAACATCAGCATTTAAATGGCAATCCCTCTGTATCTATAAAAAGTGCAGCAACTCAGGGCTTGTTTTTCTCCTATGTCCCCTCCTGGACCTATCCTACTTTCTAATCTGTTCTTGCCTTTCTTGTCTTAGTAATAACTTCTAGTTCCTCAGAAAATCGGTCTTACTCTACAGACGTTTCTCCCAGCTCTTTAAAGAGGGAGGAGAGGCCATGGTCAGCACAATATGCAGCATCCTCGTGAGCAAACTCTCCTAACTGCAAGCTGTCCCCTGCAGCATGGAGGCACTTGAGAACAGAGATGCTGATGAAAAAAGCACAGCTGAGTGCTTACTTGGAAGTGGGAACATTGAAAACAGATCAGGGGCTGGGAGGGAGAAGGGTTAATATCCCCAAATGTGTCAGTCACCACTCTTTTGAACCTTGTGTTGTCATTTATGCTAGGAGATGTGTGTAAAAGACTGAGGAACTGTCTTTCTTCTTACTATACCGGTAAATATCAGAAAATCAGATTCAGACCTTTATTACTTTACCATGTTAGATAAATCATTTTGCCCTGGACCATTTTTTTGCTCTGCTTTGTGGTGATAATTACAGTAAGAAGAAAATGTGAAACTTTGCCTGAAGCATTTTTCTCCCTTTTTTTCCCCTCCTCTCTTTGTTTAGCACCTTGCTACAAACACTGACTATTACATGGTGAATTTTAAACAGCCAAAGGAAGGCTTATTTAGCATGGGAGATGTCAACAGAACAGTATTTATAGGGCAGAGGAACATACACCTGTTCAATAAACATTCCACCAAGGGTCCTGGCTGTGTGTGGAAGAGGAGTAGGTGGAGAGTCTAGAAGTTCATAAATTAAAAAAAAGAACTTCTGCAGGCTGCAAAGCACAATTTTTTGAAAGCCAAGAATTATTTACCCTCCAGCTCTCCACAACAACTGTAAGACATATTAACCCTAATAAAATATTTCTCTAAAAATGCAATTTGAGAGAGAATGCAGGGAGCTGGGCTCACCTGCTGTGCATTTCTTTTAATAGCATTTCACTTCTCCCACGAGTACTGAAGTGATTCTCCTTCTTGGTGTTGGATTTGGAAAGAAGTTTTAATTTATCTTAGTAACATGTAGACTTGAGGGCTTTATATGAAGTCCATAGTACTGCGTGTTCTCAAGAGCTGATCTGAAATCCAAGTGAACCATGCAAAAGACAACCATGCAAATAATCTCAGGACACATTCAGCTGGGTTTTTTTTCCTGCTTTTGATTTAGTTTCTTGTAAAAGCTCTGACCATACCCCCAGAACTCAGCAATTTGGGCACTGCCACAAATGCCAGTATCCTGCACTGTCAAGCAGTGACTGGGGCACAAGTTCATCCTCTCCTGCTCTCTCCCTTCAGGGGCAGAAATGAGGAGGCAAAACTCCTATGGCCTGAGCAACAGAGGTGGACCTTCTAGCTATATCTACATCAGTTAACTTAAATGGCTTGGAAGGGCTGCCTGGTGCTGATACTGCATGACATGGGACACACTGCATTCACACTGCTAAACCATCCTCCTCTCTCATACAAAGTGCTGCAAGCCAGCTGCCTATCCCAGCTAGCTTTTGAAATGTAACTGGAAATTTTTGGGTAGTGTTAGCTGAAATGGTCCTGAACAGAACCAGGGATCACTAACAATTTAGTGGTATTTAGAATGGAGCCTGGCAGCTTTGAGATTAAGATGTGCCTTGGTGCTGTTTGATTTAGAAGTATAGGCATAGCCTTTCTGACTTCAGCTCTCCACCATTAAATGCATCATTAGCTATATGTTGGATTTATTTGGTCCTGCTTGACTTCTACACTCAGGAGCTTCTTGTTCTGTTTCTTTTCCCATATACACATCTCTCACTCTTCTACACCCTAACTATAGTCCATTTGTTTTCTTTCTATTTTGATTTAACTTCCTTAATAATAGCTGAACTAACAGAATCATCCTCCTTCTCCTCCCTTAAATTATTGCCATGACCCATGGATGGAGCTGAGCTCTGCCCTTCATTCACCAACACTTGCCTGGTTCTCAGTTTATAAGAATGCTGCAAAACCCAGTATTTCTTTTCTGGTGCTAGTAAAGGGGTGGCAGAAAGAGGCAGAGACATACCTTTTATTTAGGCTATATTTTTTTATTGCTGATTAAGCTCATCCAGAGTACAAGAGAAGCAATCTTTTAGGATTTAAATAAATAATGATGCTCAATGGCCCAGCCCATCATCGTTAAACACACTTTTCATAGAGAGTCATGAACTCCATCCTGGCCTCATTAAAGCTGTGGAAATTCCATCAGTGGTTATGTTTCAGTGTAATGATTTAATTGAATTTTCTTATTGCAGGAGCTTGTCATTATGCCAGTGATTTTCATGCAGGTTCCCTAAACTCCCAGAATTTTTGATTGAGCCTAAATAGTCCAAAATTGTTCTATCAGTGTTTAGTCTGCTGGCAACAGATGAGGCCTGAATGAGCAAGCTGTTAACTGGAAGGTGTGGAGGAATGGTTAGCTGAGAAAGGTCATGTTCTCACGGGAAACGCTGCAAAGCAAGAACTCACTGGATACCATGTTTTACTGTGTAACAAGAAAGTTGATACATTAAATAAAGGGACATTATGACCTAACCACTCGTATCAGGAACAGGAGGACCGGTTGCAACCAACTCTCAACCACAAGGATGCTGACAAAGGACTATGGAACGGACCAATGAAGAAAGATTACATCATAGAGGAAGAACCACAATGAAGCCAACCAATGATGTATTGCCTAATGGACCTAATAGCCAATAGCAAACTAACCAATAGACATAAGCTAATAATAAAGTATAAAAGGAACTAACCGAAACCTAATAAACGGAGCATTCACGATTAACTCTATGAGTACTGTGTTTGACTCTGGCGTACCGCGACAGGAAGGCTGGGGCATTTTCTTACTGTTACCTTTTTACTCAAGGACTTAATTTGCAACTTTCTGCTTTTTTCATTCTTGCTTTTAAACAGACTACACAGCAGACTTTCCAACTTGCAACGTGAGCATTAGGAAACTCCCCACATGTAAACAGAAGGAGCTTGGACTCATTAGTATGTGCTAGGCAAAGCTGGATTTAATTTTGGGGGAAAAAAAGAAGCAAGGAAAAAAAAAGAAGCATGTGACAAGAAGCTGGGTGATACAGAAGTGTTAAGCTCTAATCTAACATTGTTTTGGGAAGGCACAAACCTATTCAAGGCACAATAACTGCTACATTAACACGGGATTGTGGCTGAGAATTTAAATGCTGCAAAGCTGGAGGAATTCCCACAACAATCAAATTTCCGGCCTCTGTGGTATTGAAGATTAATTTTAGCCTGGGCAATGTTTTATTTTTTGTATGATAAACCCATTAAAAGCTTTGCTGAGGAAACGCAGTCCTGAGGTGGTGGAATCGTAGGACTTGGTGGCGACTTGTGAACAAGCAGAGATCACAGGCGGGGGATACTGACGCCGAGGTCTGTGTATCTTGGCACAAAATGCTTGTCAACAAGGAGGTGATCCCCTTGTTGACAGGGTGATGTGTGCCTCAGCTGGGCATGGCCCAAGAGGCAAATAAGCCAGATCAGGATACGGCCCACTGTATTTTATTGCTTGGAGTATGAGCTCTGCATTCCAGCTGACTCTGTGTAATGACCAGTTCTTCAACTTGGCTCAGCTATTGTCTGCTGCTTTGGACACCAGTGGTACCATGTAAATGATACAGGAATAAATAATAAATGCTGAACATCTTACTTTTGTGACTTGATGGTCAGAGGCAATTTTTTCTACAAGTTCAAATTCTCTGTAATTTGAACTGCATCATTTTATGAGTCGTAGCCTTCTCGCTACAGTACCCTTGCTAGTTTTTGAGGGTAGTTATCTGCACGACCTCTGGTTGCTGTCCTCATTCATGGTGCCTAGAAGACAGTGAATCCACACATTATTACAGCAAGATGTACTGTAATCTGTGGGATGTCTGTACTTGACAACCAAACACGACATTTGGGAATTTGGGTTTGCTTTTTTTAACTTGCTAATGAGGCTGGGGGCAAGCAGGGAGCATCCTGGGAGAGAAAATAACCCGTGGCCAAACCCCCTAAAATCCCACCAATGACTTTTTGATACTGCCCCACACTTTTCTGATATTTTTGCTGTAATAAAAAAAAACCAGACAAAAAACTTCACTGGGGCAAAAATGCTGTTTCATGGGAAAAGAGAAACAGGAAGAAGTCAAGTTCTAGCTAAAATGCAGTGGAGAGACTCTTGACGTGAATATAAGGACTGACATGGGTCAGAGATACAAGGTCACATTTTGCATGCTGTTGCTCTTGAAGAAAAGGGCTGAGGGTCTCACAGCCTGGCACACCAATAACAACCTGAAAAATGTTAGTCACTTCATCAAATGGGCAAATTGCTACAAACACTTCCTCAGTAGTATTAGGTAGTAATCCATGTTCTGTGCTTGTTTGTGATGAGACAAGCTAAGAGTATCCACTGATTCCAGTTAAATTGTTCTATTTGTGCTTATATTAACAGAGTAAAATTCACCCTGATATTTTACAGGCTCTTATTTGGCAGAGCAGCTTAGATGTAATATCACTTGCTGTAACCATAAATGGAATTTATGTGTGCATTTTACAATTTTTTAATGTGCAGTCCCTGGATGTTGCACTGATTTAGACTAGCGATACTGAGAAAACCAAGTCATTGTTTAATTGCAACTCAGTTTGAAACTTGGGAGACAGGATTGGAAGGGCTGTACCAGTTTTGTTCTACATTTGAGCTACATTTATTCACATTTAAAAATGGCAATAGTGGAAGTGGAGGCAAAGTTTAGCTGGTGCCTTATACTATTCCAGCTCTTGATGAGATTTTTCACTGCAACGCTGTATTTTGTTGAACCCCTTTATTAAATTTGTTAATCCCATTTTGGGGTTAAAGTTTTTCTTGCAGAGGCAGGTGTCTTAAAGGATGTAGCCCAGAAAAACTGAAAAAAAAAAATTGAATTATAATTTTTCTGAATGAATAAGATGGACAATGTTTAATGCCAAGAATGACAACGTGTAAGGTACATACTATAGATTATATAAACATATAGCATATGTATGTTAATATTTTATGTGATGTATGAAAACAAAGTCTCCCTGTGTTGTCAACAGTACATCAGTGCTTAGTTTGCAGCCGGAGGCTGGAATACAGGCTCCCTGACTCAACTAACAAATTGCTGAGGGGACTGTACCCACTGTGCTGCCTTCGCATGTGAGCTTGAGCAAAGATGAGCTACTCTGGAGGACCTCTAAGAAGGCAGAAAATAGCCCGCTCTTGGGCAAAGAGGGCAAGAGATTCAGTTCCCAGTTGACCCCAGTTTTGGGGCTGGAAGGCAACAAGTCTTCCCCATCCTGAGCTGCGGCTCTGCTTGCTGGGGCAGCACGAGGAGGGCAGCACCTTGGCGCTGTGGTGCCTATGGGAGAGGGCTCGTTATTCCACACTCATGCAGACACAAACATTGAATGCAAAACTTTCACAGAAGCACCTGCTGTGAGCCCACCTTCACCTCTCCTTTGGACAAGTGTCTGTTCAGTGAAGTGCTAGCACTCCCAAGGAAACTCTTAGGATTATTTCTTTGTTGTTAAGGGGCTTCCAGGCAGGACGGGGAAGCTGGCACTTTCTTTAGTGATTTGAATCATTCCTCAAGGGCCTTCTTTTAGGCCTGGCTCTTTCCACAGGCTGAGGAGCCCTAAGCTGGGTACTCCTAATGATTTTATTATTGATGCCTGCTGCGGCCAGGCATCCGATTTTGAGATGTTCAGCACTTGTGTTAGGCAACTAAAGTAGGCGGTCTGAATAGATGCCAGTGTGCCAGAGGACTGTAGGGAGAACAAGTGCCAAATTTAAGATTATATTCTACAAGCAGAAAGCTTATTGCTGTTCTCTAGCTCAGCAGGCCAATTCAAAGCCAATCCCCTGAGCCAAAAGTGAACTAGCTCTACTTATTTCTAATTTTGAGTCCAAGCACAAAAGGCAAGTAATTTGTTTTGGACTTGGATTTGCAGATGGGAAATCTGAGGTACTGCATCTGGATGTTCACCTTCCATATCTGTCCTTTTATTTATGAAAAGTCATGGAATCTGAACTCTTGCTTACTGAATTGCATGCAAAGGGGTTTTTTTAAGTTCTATATGTATTTTATTGAAGTACCAATGTATGGGTTTCAGCATATTCCTTTTCCTGTTTTCATTGCTTTGATTTATTCTATAAGAAGTTCAGTTTGCCTGTCCTGTAAAACCATGCATGAGGAAGAGATTTTTGCATGTTGTCACTATTAACCTTTTGTTTTTCCATTTTGTGTGCTCGTGACTGTCAGTACACATTGTGAAAATAAAGTGGGTTCTTCAAATGGATATGTCCTTTCTCCATCCACATATGCTTGACTCTTTTGGGAAAGAGGACATGGATGAGGAGGGAAAGTAAACTGGAGCACAAAATAATAAACTTATTTTAACTCCTTTTCCCTTCCTGAGCAGGCTGAATCAGTTTTAGCTGGACATGGAGGATCCTTGGGAGAGCCCACATGTTTCTGAACAGAGAGCCTCAGCTCTCTTCCTCTCAGTGCTGAAAATGCTACTATGAAATGCTGGGAATGGTGCAATCTGATCACAACATTGAATCTTGTTCTGCACTGTAGCATCATCCCGTATGGAGATGACAGCTCCAGACTTTCCTACCCTTCCTCTGCCTTTCAGCAGGAGCATTGCAGTCCTTCCTCTCCTATTCAGAACTCTTCAGGCATTCCAAGTCCAGCTCTGTTTTGCTTCCTTGTATAAATATGTATCTTTATGTAGCTGGGATTATCTGCCCTTTGTTCTTGCAGGTCATAAGAGCCAACTCTTTCTGGAGAGAGCAGCAGTGGCTTGGGGCAAGTTAGAGTAACAGCACAAGCTCCAGATGGAAAGCCACACCTTTGCAAAGGTGGGCCAGCAGGAGAATTGTCTGGTAACATGATGCTTTGAAGCGAGTGGTGAGGATCCAGTCGCTGTGGCTTCTAGATGGCTGATGTTATATTTGAAAATTTAAAAAATCAAAAAAAAATTAAAAGGAGAATCCTTGTGCTGCTGAAAGCCATTTTTTTGCGGGTCCAGACAGTTCTCCATTTACATGGTCATGGTATCACAGGAATGTGGTATGAGAAGACAAGCGCTTTCTAGGAGTAACTTTACCAGCCTGAACTGAGGGCTTGGTGAACGGGTCTCACAACTGCATTTGGATGCCTGAATGGAGGGCTACTGTAAGGCAGGAAAACTTTGAAAGGCAAACCAGGCCCCTGACATAATCAAGAATTTCTTTACAAATGGAAAAACAACCTAATTTTTTTCAAAGGCATCTCTGTAAAATCAAATTTCTCACTTAAGTCGCTAGACATTTATAATCCTTTTAAAAACAATGTAGACATGAACTGTTGCAAAAGAGTTGTGGGTGAAAAGTGTTCGACCGTGGAGTAAATAGCTGGAAATTTTATTGCTTTTAGTGCTTTCTATGCAATAATTTGAAGGGGAGAGGATTGTCTGGTGGCAACTCTACTGTTCTGCGGCCTTTCTAATTTCCTGTTGTGGGAGCACAAAATGACTTGCCCGGTGTGTCACTCAATGTATAGTAAGTAGCTTGAAATTACTTCTATAAAAAAAATTATTACCTCTCCAGCACCAAAAAGGTGTGGAGATGTCAAGGCCTATTTTTTCTGGGAAAGCTGTTTAATGACGTAGGACATATACATAAAAAAGCACTAAGTCTGTTTTACAGCCTCGCTGTGTACTGGACTTTTCACATTTCAGAATTCCTGCTCCTGAGGAGCTTTTGTGTCTGCGTGGGCATATGTGTGTGGGTGTGTGTGAGAATCAAAGGAACATGGTGTCCTTTGCTTTAATAGTTTATTTTATGTTATTGCTTTGTGTTTTGCAGTCCCTCTAGCCAATCTGCATTTATGAACTGAAGAAAATAGGAGCCAGGGGCCTAATATTACAGTAAATTGGGTACTGAATTTCTACTTGAGTGCTTTAGTTTTGAATTTAGCCTTTATTCCAACTAGTTAATGTACAGAGATATCATATTGGGAGTTAGGAGACTAGCCTCTTTCCTCAGCAACAAGAAGATGGTAGTCAGGGGGTGAAGAAGAACGCTTCCCATTTAAGCTCTGCTTGATCCAGGCTTTTGGGGTCTTTCTCAGAACTTTATATGGCCTGCTCGGGCATTCAGTAGCCCAGTTGCTAGAGCTATGAGGATTTTTAATTGCAAATAGATCAGGAGCAGAACAATTCCTATGCACAGAGGTGAAAATGCAGTGGCTGTGCTTTTCAGATTTGTTTGGAGCAGGAGACTGTTTATGTTACCAGTCTCAAAAAAAATCTGTTATTCTTCAGTAATCTTATTTTCTAGAATTGCTAAAACCAAACTGGGTTAGCAGAGAGGAAATTCATAGAATTTTCCTTTCCCTGTTTCACAGTTTATGAGACACTTATTCTGTGTTGGAAAGATGATCTGATTAGACTGTTTCTTCGGTTTCTTTTTTTTCAGGGAACGTAGTAACATGTTTATCGTCCTGAATTTATTCAGATTCCTAAGAATGTAGCCTTTTTTAAAGGAAAATTGTGCTCTGGTGCCACTGAGAGGGATCTGACTAATCCTCTAAATAACTGTCTCTTCTTATACCGTAAAAATTGTAAAATTAGTTGTGTTAAAAATTCACTACTTTTGATTTTTCCGTGACATTATACATCTGGATTCAAATTTTGACAATAAATTGCCACAGCTATTTAACATAAAAATTGTTACAGCCCTTTATCTTCTCACACCCAGTCATCCTAACTGCTGGGGCTTGTGTCAACAGGAGGTTTAACTGCATGAGATTCCTGGGAATTGTGGTAGCATGTTTCTGCTGGGATGATCAGTGAGCTTGGCTAAAGAGATAGTGTCAACCCATATAAGTGGCAGAGGCTCCCAGGTGCCCTCTCAGGAGCGCAGTCCCAAACTGAAAGCTAAGTGCTTAGGTGAGAGCAGCCCTCTTGCCTCACCGAGTGCAGGTGTCCCAGCGAGTAAATCCCCAGCAACTGAAGAAGGTCCTCTGAAGTGGCACCAAGAAGGCTGAGAGCTGGACCACATATTGCATAAGAGGAGGTTGAGGGGGGACTTAACAGCAGCCTGTGGCTACTTAAAGGACAATGACAAAGATGGTGGAGCCAAGCTCTTTCTGGTGGTGTACCAAACATGGCTGTGGACATCCAGGTTGAACATTAGGAAAATCTGTTTCACCAGAAGGGCAGAGAAGCACTAGAACAGGTGCCTAGAGAGGTTTTGTAACAGACATCCTTTGAGATTTTGAAGGATGAGCTGGACTGACCTTTAAAGAAAAAAAAAAGTAATCTAGAACACTTTCATTCAATGAAAAAGGATTTAGATTAACTCAGAATGTAAAGGTAAATATTACAGCCTATGTATCTACAGGCTGAGATGAAGTTGCCTGGCTTTAAAGTGTGCAGAATGCCTGCAGTTTCCACCAGCGATGGCAATACAAAACACAGAAGAAAAATAAAATAAAAAGTCATCCTATGGGTTTTTCTACCATGAAATTTAAGTCAGCAAGTGGTGTTTTCATAGAATCCTAGAATCCCAGACTGGTTTGGGTTGGAAGGGGCCTTAAAGATCATCTAGTTCCAGCCCCCTGCCATGGACAGAGACACTCTCTACTAGACCAGGCTGCCCAAAGCCCCATCCAGCCTGGCCTTGAACACTGCCAGGAAGGGGGCAGCCACCACTTCCGTGGGCAGCCTGTGCCAGGGCCACACTGCCCTCACAGGGAAGAACTATTTCCTTATATTTAATCTAAATCTACCCTTCTTCAGCTTAAACCTATTACCCCATGTCCTATCCCTACAGTCCCTGATAAAGAGTCCCTCTCCAGCTTTCCCGTAGGCCCCTTTAAGTACTGTCAGGCTGCCGTAAGGTCTCCCTGGAGCCTTCTCTTCTCCAGGCTGAACAAACCCAACTCTCGCAGCCTGTCTTCATAGGGGAGGTGCTCCAGCCCTCTGGTCATCTTCATGCCCCTCCTCTGGACTTGCTCCAACAAGTCCTTCTTATATTGTGTTGAAAAGGAACTTTATAGCAGAAAAAAGCCATTGAGTCCTGTTGTGTACAAGTAAAACTTTTGCTCTGGATGGCCTTGAACTGCAAATTACTGGAGTACTTGAGAATATACGAAGTACCACTATAGGCTTGCTACATTCTTCAATGCTTCCCCAGGCACCTGATGATGGCCACTTTTAGAGACAGAATACTGGGTTAGACAGGCTGTCAGTATGGTCATCTACAGTCTGACACTGAAAGACAACTACAGTGGTGAGAGGTGTGGCTGGATGATTTGGCCTCCATCCTGGCCTTTAAGCTGCTGTGGTGCAGCAGTGGGTGTGTGGGAAAGGATAAAACCCAGCACAGGGATGAAGAAACTGTAGTGCCCAGGCAGATGGACCTATCTGTTATTTCATGGAATCAGAGAATGATTTGGGTTGGAAGGGACCATAGAGATCATCTAGTTCCAACCCCCTGCCAGGGGCAGGGTCACCTTCCACTAGATCGGGTTGCTCAGCAACATACAATAAAGCAAGCTTCTAAGGTGATGATGCTGTTCTAGTGTCTAGGGCAACAGGGAGGTGCAAGAATCCCACTCTTTTTTGCAGAGGACTGGCTGTGGAGGCTTCTACTCAGGACAGAAACTCCTGTGTTCACAATGTCTTTATAGTTTCCATAGGCTTAAACAGAAACCTGAGACCAGCCCCACACTTTGCAGACAGACTGCATAAGGTCATATCTGTATTACTGAGCTCAGAAACACTTCCCATATCCTGGCTTCAGATGGATCCTCAGACCACATCCCACCTCCTCCCCACTCAAACCTCTAAATCCTTTGGTGGAAGTATGGCAAATCTTTATGGATAAAATGGAACCTGAACAGCTCTCTTGTTTGAATGCAAATTAATGAGAATGAGGAAAAAGTCCATACAGAAGTCCTTGTCTCACCATCCACTGGAATAGGACAAATGCAATCTCTGAGCTAAGCTTCTGACAGCAGGTACATAACTAATCTCCATGGCATCCATGCTGCCTATCTCAGTGGCTGGCAATGGACACTGCTGGAGGACAGGGTTTTCTTACAGGAAGATTGAGTCAAGCTATCCAGACAAATGGATGTGAGGTTGGACCCTCGTGGTGAGGGGCAGTCATCAGTGAACAGGAGTTTGCAATGCCAGTCTTAGCTGGATGGTTGAGAAAGAGTTGACATCCGTGGCATGTTGTCTCATCCATGGAAGCTTCAGAACTGAGTGCTGTGAGGCAAATAAAGACTGACTACTGAATTCCTCAGGGCTGCCTGTTCTTCTTTCAGACATAAACAGAGGGACAGACAAAAAATAGTTGCAATTTGAATCTCATATTGAGAGCTACTCTATGCATGGATGCCTTGCATGGGTTTCTTTTAATTTTTTATGTAATTTAAATGTTTGTGGTTTAGTTCATTACAATTCTTAAAACAAGACACTTAAAGAAAAAGTAGGGTTTTATCCAGTGACCTACAAAAAGAAGCTGCTGCTTTTCCAGCCATTCTGTTAAAAAATTAATGACCAGATTTGTCCAGCACTGAAACTGTTCTATTAAAAAGGAGATAATTTTTTGACAGTGCACACTGAAGTCACAGCACTAGTCAGGAATGAAAGAAACCACCTGTTTAGAGAGCTGCATTAAGAACTTGCAATTTAAATTGCAGTACACAGTGCACCCTACCCCCCACACACCCTGCAAGCCTGCTTGTGGCTTCAGCTGCCATACACACGGGTCCCAGCATCTCCCTCCCTGCAGCTCGGCAAGCCTCTGCCACCTGGAAGAGCCCGTGCTGTGGTACAGCTCCTGAGTGACCCAGCTGCCCCGGACCCCACTGCCTGCCCCAGGGGGCTGTTCCCTCCCCTGGTGAGAGGCACACCTCCCAAGCCAGGGCTGAGCTGCACAGTGAAGGATTTATACCTCTTCATAAACCAAAAGCCAGACACCAAAGCAGTCTTCTCCAACATCTGCGCCACGGTGAGTAGGCCCTGGCAGCACAGCAGGGCTAGGGAGGCTCTGAGCATGCACGAACAACTTTGCTCCAACCCCTGGGTATGGCCCCTGGCTGCTGTGTGCAGAGGACCATCAGCAACCCTAATCCCTCCTCCAGTGCCCCCAGCAAGCTATGGCAGCATCTTCCAGCCCTCCATGGTCTTAGGACCAAGGAAAAGGCAGCTTGTTTTCCTGTACATCCCCTCAGGGGAGGGAGGCATCCGTGCTGGAAAGCAGCAGCTTTACTGCCAGCATGAGCCCTGGCTTGCTCCACATTGAACGGGTTTGCTCTGGCCCTTGGTAAAGCGCTGGATGGGCTTGGATGTGCTCCTGGCACCCCTGCTCGAAGAGGAGAGCAGTCCAAGGCCATCTGTGCTTTCTCTGTGCTATTAAGGGATCAGCAGCTGGCCTCGTCAGCTGTGTCTCCTCTAATAAATTAAGCAGCACCAGGGCACATCACTGGGCTTGATTATTTATATTGTTAAATTATTGAAATGCCCCCCGGCTTGCTTTTGGCCAAGTAATGCTCTCCCAAACGCTTCCCAGGCTCAGTTCAGAAGTTACCTTTGGCCAGGGACTGCTCCCAAGTGCAGGGTAGCTGCAGCCACCCTATTTAACAGGGTAAGAGGGCTGAATAGTATGGATAAGGGTTGTTCCATATCACTTGGCCTTGGTGTCAGGGAGCAGCTTCAGGCATGCTCCATTCAGCATCATGGGTGTAGCTTTTGGGTCTAAATCTCCCTCGTGCTATCAGAGGAGCATGAGCTTAAAAATTCATTCCTGAAAAATAAATCCATCTCATACCAACAGCTCAGTGTTCTGGTTTTTTTCTCCAGCTGCTCATATCGTTAGGCTGTTCTAAGGGTCACACAGAGGTATTAGATTGTGTTCTTACTGTTTTAGGGGACCTCTTCAAGGGTGGAAAAGGAAGTGTTAAAGCTGCAAAAGAGTTTTAATGTATTCTTCCAGGTTGGTTGAAAAATCCGTAAGTAATAGCTCCCTGAAAAGCCTGTTCTAAACGCATTATGTGTCCATACACCCACAATATATATATGCCTACACACACAACATCTGAAAACTTATTTTCCTTTAAAGATGAAAGACATCTCATGACCTTGATATTCCAAGGAACACCTTAATGTCCTTACAAATAGCCACATCTCTCCGTTTTTCCTGGATTTCCTTCTGCCCCTTTTTTCTCTGCTAATTTATTTTTCCAGTGGTTTAAATATCTCTCTGCAACACAAACATTTATTATAAGCAGTAAATTTAATTTATTCTCTGTGGGATCAACTGAAATGTTCAAACTTTTCTTTCTTGGCTGCTGTTTGAAGTATAATATTAACTGTGGAAAGTGAAGACTTAAACACCCACTGTTTCTTGGACAAACTTTATATAGAATCATTGAATCATCATAGCACTAGATTGGAAGGGATCTTAAAGACCATTTAGTCCCAGCCCCCTGCCATGGGCAGGGACACCTTCCACTAGACCAGTCTGCCCAAAGCCCCATCCAGCCTGGCCTTGGACACTGCCAGGGAGGGGGCAGCCACAGCTTCTCTGGGCAGCCTGTGCTAGGGTCTCAACACTCTCATCTTAAGAAATTTCTTCCTTATATCTTGCTTACCCTCTTTTCCTATCGTAACAGACACTACTAAGAAGTCTTTCCCCATCTCACCGTCCAGCCAATTCCTTATCCACTGAGTGGTCCATTGTCAAATCCATGTCTCTCCAAATTAGAGACAATGACATCATGTGGGACAGTTTCAAATGCTTTGCACAAATCCAGGTAGATACCATCAGTTGCTCTTCCTTTATCCACCAATCCTGTAACCCTGTTACAGGCCACTACCAAGTTTATCAGGCATGATTTGCCCTTAGTGAAGCCTCTTTGGCTGTGACCAATCATCGTCTTATTTTCCATGTGCCTGAGTATAGTTTCCAGAGGGATCTGTTCCATTATCTTTCCAGGCCCAGAGGAGAGATTGAGAAGCCTACAGTTCCCCAAGTTTTCCATTTTTCCCTTTTTAAAAATTTCAGTTATGTTTCCCTTTTTCCAGTCAGTGGGAACTACTTTCCTGTAATCCAAGAAAGACTTTGAAGTAAGGGAAAACAGATCTGCTTGTATCCTTACTCCCAGCTGGAGTCACAGAAGCATGCATTTTGGGTCAGTAAATATTTTTACAGGAGCTTCATCCTTACTTTAAGCTTACATTTGGAAAACATTCAACAGAGGGAGAGAGTACCACAACAGAGCCTGCTCTAGATATTCCTACATAAACCTCTTTTTCTGCCCTGCCTCAGTGGAAAAACTTTGTATCTTTGATATGATGAAATAATTAAATGACATCCATGAGCTCAGTTCTGGTTTGCTACATTCCACAGAAGAGACATGAGTTTGAATAACAATCCTGGGAGGGAAGAGGCCACTTTCATATTTGCCTCCATTTTCCTCCTTTTTGAGAAGGAAAAGACGTTTAAATTTACACTCTTGCTCTCTGAGTTCATCATCAGGTAATAGTAAGGGTTTTCAGCAGCTTGCTAATTTTGCCAGGAAGAATTATTCCATTGCAAGCATGGAATTAGATATCTAACATTAACTTTAGATCTTTAGTTATTTTCCATGATGTCATATATCTTACTTTCATTGTGAGTTTGATACTTGAATCCTTTAGAAACTACTCTCAGCCCTGTGAACTTAGATCTCCTCTTGTCGTGCTTCTCTTCTTGGCAATGGCAGTGGTGGAGGGGTAAAGGAAGGGAAAGATGAAGGCTTCTGGCAGCAGTGTTGAGCTTGAGAACCAGTTTCCATGCAGTTTACAAGAGAAAAGAGGTGAATCTCCTTGATAGGGCATTGGAGAGCAAAAAATACATAACAAGTTAAGGCAGAGTTTAAGATGTATTTGAACAAGCAGCCAGTTGTAGAATGGAGTGCTTGGGGGAAAAAAAAAACCCAACCAAAAAACTAAACCCAAAGCCCACAATAAAACCAAGAGCTTGTTTCAAATTTTGAGTCATGCTGTGGAAAAAAATTATGCCTCTGTTGACAAAGTGAAATAGAGAAAAAAAGAAACAGAGACAGAAGACAGAGCAGGGGATTAGGAAGGAGTCATGCTCAAGAGAAACCAATGAAGTAAAATCACAGAGTAAATTCCAAGTGTCTGAGGGATTTTGTTGATTTAAAGCCTTTAGAAATCTGTACAATATACTCACTTATTCTCACAAATGAAAGCAGAGTGAACAGTTTTGTTATTTAATAAAGGATTGGTCACAACATCTCTACACCCTTCATACTTTTCTTGCAACTAATTCACTTCATTTGGGATCAGTGTAAAATACTGTTCACAAAAAAAAAGAGAAGAAAAAAATCAAACTTTAAGCAATGGGAAAGGGAAACTTTATATATTCTATCTAAAAGGCCTATTATTGTGTCATTTTGTCTTCTCTTACAAACCAGAGCATAGCCCTGTCTGATAGCAGATATAAATCCATGACATCCATTTATCTTATAAGCAAAACGTAATGAAAAGACTAAAGAAAAGTATCACTGTGGTTATTGAAAGTGATTAAAAGACAAAGAAAGTCAGACTGACAGATTAAAAGCAGAAAAGCAGATAATTTGATTTTGCTGGTGCTGCATTGCAGGGCTCTATGTCTGTTGCTCCCTGTCCAATCCAATCCAATCCAATCCAATCCAATCCAATCCAATCCCATCAAAGCTAATCCACCCCACTGGGCATGTCAGGGCCATGGGTGGCTAAATGGCCTGCAGTGGTCAAGGTCTAAAGAAAATGTTTGAAGCACTGTTTTAATGGTAAGGTCTCTGACCTCCACACTCCCACTGTGTATAAGGTCAGGACTGAGCTCCTGCTGGCCACATGGCTCTTGCTCCTGAGCTCTCCTCGCTCTGGGTAACTGCCTAAGGTCCCACCTGATTCCTAGCTGGGGTGGCCAGTGTGCAGCCCAGACACAGCCAGGGTGAGCATAGTTATTACAGGAAACTTGAACATCAACAAGTGTTGAGTCTTGACTTAGCAGCCTTGGGGGCATGGAGGGGTTGAAATGCAATATGTTTTATAGAATAAATGGGACAGTGGCCATTTGTCTCCTTCCATTCCCACAGATTTCATTAAAATGACTAGCTAAAGGATCAAGGTGGAGTGAAGTGTGAACAGAAGGATGCTCCGAAACCTCTATTAGTAGAGAAACACTCCACCACACTGTGGGGAAAGGACAAAGGGATTGTACAGCCCTCATCCACTTACAGCCTGAGTTGGCTCAAGACACTGGGGAAAGCTCTGTACCTGCAAAGAGGGTTCCAGTTGGGAAATAGGAAGAGAAGATGAAAGGGAATATGGAAGTTTTAGGTAGAGTACATGACACAGATTTATGGATGACTTAGACTGGGAGGGAGCAGTGGAGATTTTGGGAGGCTTGTAGAAAGGATTGGACTTTTAGAGAGCAGAGAGGGGAGCAGAAGCCTGAGGTTTCTTTCTTCCTTCCCCTATTTCTCCATGGAATATGGGCTTCCACTTTCTCCCAAGAACTGTCAGACAGTGGACTGTTCCCCCTGCCTCATGCAATGACCTGCTCCCAGCCCCCTTGTAGGCATCCCACTCTGTGTACCTACCTGTGCATCTTGGTCTCCTGGGAAGGGACATGATGGGGCCAGTCAGAGGTCCTGGAGTTTGGGCTACAAAACTGCTGCTTTCTGTTTCTCCTATTGCAGGAAAAGACCACCTTCCCTAGCCCCTAACCCCTCCCAGAGCATCAGCTGGAGATATCTTACTTTCAACAACTCATTTCTATGCCAGACACTGCCAATCTGCATTTGCCTGAAGCTGAGGGCACCAGGGTGAAGGAAGTCTTCATTGACTCCGGTGGAATTTTCCAACTTCATAAGGTGTGAGTGGGGTTTTCTTGGGTTTTTTTTTTTTGTGTTTGCTTTTTTTTTTTCTTTCCTATCAGCAAGGGTTTGGCTGTAGTTTGATGTTCAGGTGTTTGAGCGATTTATTTTATTCTTAGAATAATGTAATTAGTTCCAACATTCGGAGGAACACAGAATATGTGTGACAGAAAACTTGATGTTTTGTGGATTTTGTATCAACTGAAGTAACTTACCAGGGCACTCTGGAGACTTAGAGTCACTTTATTGTCCAAAGAATATCAAAGAGCATGGTGGCATTACCAGAGAACAGAAAATTTACTGCTTTTCTCTCTGCTTTACTCTTACTGTAGTATTTTACTGCTTCACTCTTTTAGATTTGTAAGATAACAAATTCAATGATTCTTGGAGACAATGAACTAACCCAGTTAGCCTTGCATCAAAGCCAATATAAAGCATCTGATGGTATTTCCACTACCTGCAACATGGGTTTGGAAGTCTTTGATTTGACAGATGGCTAAAAATTAATATCATTCTGTGTACAAAATCTGCCCACCTTAATGCTGTTTTGATTCTTTTCAAATTCTTTCTTCAGTTTTGCTACTAACCTTAGGTAATATGCTCATTTCCAATTGCCTTTAACAGCTTTCATGACTCCAGCTTCACAAAAGATCACAGTTTGGTCATTTCTCCTGAGTCCACTTTGATTTCTGTTATGACAAAAGACCTCCTAGTTGTCGGATACGTGATTAATGGTAACATGAGGCAGCTATTTCTCCTTTAATATTTCTAGGCTTCTGAAGAAAGCATTGTTGGCTTCCTTTTCCCTCCACCCCCCATTTCATTCTGCTTCTGTACTTACAGAAATAACAATATTTCATTTGTTCTTTAAAAGGATTAAAAGCTTCTTTCATCTAAGAGCCAGATTGTTATTTGCATCAGAAACTAAGTCATGGTCCAAGATGCCATTGTGCTTGATGAAAACAGATAGGCATAGAAAATGGTCCTTGACCAAAAGAACTCCCAATCCAAGTATAAAAGAAGAGGCACTAGACAAACAAATTACTAGGGCGGCACAAGGAATAGATAAATAGCCATTGGTCATCATGATAAGTGGGGCTTGCTTACTTACATACAGCAAAGAAACCTTTGTTTTCTCTTGCAATTTTGTACTTAGAAATTCTTATGACAAGGGAATGAAAAAATTCACAACTGCAGTTCCAGAACAAGTATGCATAGAGAGAAGAGTATTTGTAAACATTTCAAGTACCTCTATTTTTTAGTATAATCCCTTTACATCACTAAGAGGATGGCATCTTGGTACACTCCATTTTCATTTGCACTTCAGCTTCTTTTTTCATCTTGTACCTCTGATAAGATGTGCAAGCTCCTAGCTTCCTAATCAACTTTTGCAATGGGTAATTAGGAGCTTAAATCTTTAATTGAATCTGGCTTTTGATGGACTAGTGATTTCACAGCACAGTGTGCTAGACACTGTATTCAATGTGATTAAAGCCCCGTCTATCATTTGACCGAGACAGAAAGTTCTTCTAAATTGATTACTTCCTTTGTCAGTACTTTCCTCTCAGTCAGTACTCATAGTACAACCTGTAAAATGGTGGGAAACACAGTCTAACTAAGCACTGACAGAAGAAAAGTCATAGCTGCAGTCATGAATTTGCCTCATTTGCCATTTTGCAGGATGAACTATGGGTCTGAAAGTTAATGTTTGTTACATATTACACTGGTAATAAAAATTTGAATGAGAGAGACCTAGTAACGTATATAGAGAAAGGTGACCAGACGTTGACTTTCTCCAAGGTAGCATGCCAAAACCAACATCACAGTCAATCCAATCAGTAGTTTGATGATTCCTTGCTCTATGTGGTTTTTATATTGCCCCTGTAGGAATGGTATCATCTATCCTACCTGGGCGGCTTGTCTGGTGCTGCATGTCACAGGTACTTGCAGACCAAATATATCTGGTGTGCCAATTACAGTGTATAGGTCCTTTTGGACTACAGAGAGAAGGCACCAAGCTGAGTGGTGTGGTCGACACCCTAGAAGGAAAGGAAGCCATCCAGAGGGATCTTGACAGGCTGGAAAGATGGGCCTGGGTGAACCTAATGAGGTTCAACACTGCCAAGTGTACTTGGCCGGAAGAATCCCAGACACAGATACAGACTGGGAGAAGAGCTTCTTGAGAGTAGCCCTGCTGAGAAGGACCTGGGTGTCATGGTGGATGAGAAACTTCACATGAGCCAGCAGTGTGCTCTTGCAGCTCGCAAGGCCGATGGTATCCTGGGCTCCATCAGAAGAGGGGTGGCCAGCAGGGACAGGGAGGTGATTGTCCCTCTCTGCCCTCGTGAGGCCCCACCTGGAGTACTGTGTCCAGATCTGGGGCCCCCAACACAAGAAGGATGTAGAACTGTTGGAGAGGGTTCAGAGGAGGGCCACAAGGATGATTAGAGGGCTGGAGCACCTGCCCTACAAGGAGAGGCTGAGGGAGCTGGGCTTGTTCAGCCTGGAGAAGAGAAGGGTGCGGGGGGACCTCATTGCAGCCATCCAGTACCTGAAGGGAGCATACAAACAGGAGGGGAATCAACTTTTTAAAAGGGCAGATAATGGCAGGACAAGGGGGAATGGATTAAAGCTGAAGGAGGGAAGGTTTAGATTGAATATTAGGGGGAAGTTTTTTACGGAAAGAGTGGTGAGGCCCTGGAACAGGCTGCCCAGAGAGGTGGTGGATGCCCCATCCCTGGGGGTGTTCAAGGCCAGGTTGGATGGGGCCCTGGGCAACCTTGTGTAGATCCAGGCCTGAGGTTGGTGGCCCTGCCTGTGACAGGGGGGTTGGAGCTTTATGATCCTCGGGGTCCCTTCCAACCCTTGCCATTCTATGATTCTGTGAAGGCAAAAGGAAAGCTAATAGCCTCTAATATCTAGCAAACATGACTCCTTTGGGGAGGTACCAAGGAATCAAGAATAAAATGCTCTAAAGAACAGCAGAATATAATAGTTTAGTGGGTTGTTCTAGGAATAAAGTTGGGAATAAGTATACAAAGACTTGCTGTATGGTTTCTAGTGACTAGAGGGAAAGAAATTATGAAGTGTTTATATGAGGTTAGTGGCAAATTTAGAGTGATATCTTTAAATAAACTTGCAGCTGCTTTGGCATGACTAAAGGAAACAGGTAGGATCCTAGTATATTTCAGGTGTACGTTGTGACTTTTATTAGCGTAGTTATAGGATTGACATCTCCCAAGAATAAAAATTCTGAATAACTTAGGAAAATCTATGGATTGGCGTGCAGATAATAATAACTTGCCATGCCTCTTAATTTTTTTAATAATCTGAAACCATTCAGAAACACAGTTCATAGTGGTTTTATTTCTCAATAGCCCAAAGAGCTCAGTTTTGTTCCAAATAAGAGCTGCATCTAGATGTAACAAACTGCCTCTAGTGTGAGATATTGCAAGACTTGATAAAAGTTGAGAAGACTGGCATCCTTCAGAATGATGTGTGCTGGGATGCAAGCAGATAAAATGATAGCATTTTCCTATGCTACTCTTGTGGAAGATCTAACCTACACAGGGAGAGTGACCAAACATTTTGCAGGTGAGCATTTCAATGAGGAAGGGGAAGCCATTGTTCTCCAAACAGCTATAGTGTCTGTGTTTCTCCTAAAATTCCATCAAAAATGTAGGCCTTATTCTGCCAGTGGTCAACAAGGTCACAGACAGGGATAAAACAGTGACAGAACAAACAATGAAGATGAGTTTGTCTTGATGTATCATCTGATAAGTCATATAACATGGTGAGTTATTAATGTTGCAGCACACACCAAAGCGACACAAGGGAGAATATTTGATCTCAGAAGACAGATTTGCTTGGTTGTCAGTGTTCTGTTGGAAACAGAGGTTGCAAAAGCCAGGACCAAGCCCTTCATGAATTGCCAGACACTTGGATTTACCCACTAGCACAATTATATTCTAGTTTCTGAGCTTGTTCTCTGTGGTGACTTCATCTGTTCTGTCTGCTTGAAGATGGCACAAAGCAGTTCTAGATCCAGATACAAAACAGCCTAGCATAATTCACATGCTTTATTGGCCTGCCTTACATTAAAAGCATCAGTTTTTTAATGTGACTAGAAAGCACAGATGCTACAGTGGCAATTTGCTGAACTAATGAATCTTTGCAATTGTTTCATTCCCATCAAATTATGCTGAAAGTTACGTGCTGTATGTACTGCATTTTTGTTTTGAACATCTTTCTCCAGAGACTAATATGGGTGAAGAGGACTTCACAGAGCACAAAACTGGAGCACCAGTGATAACCATTCCTGAAGTCAGTGACTAAAAAGATAATGGGCCCATCTCACACAAAGTGGACCCAGCTGACAGAGCAGATTGATTTTTTTAAATTATACTGAGCAGCTGCAGTAATTTTGCTTAATGCAACTTCTTGCAATGTAGTAGTTATGGATCTATATGTATCCAGTTATTTGCAGAAAGAAGGAAACAGGCAGGTTCCATGCTTTCAAATTCAACTTGCATGCTTCTCTTTTTCTGGTTGTGATCAGAGAGTATAAAAGAAACAGCTTGCTGATATTTTTGGGAAGCATAAAAGAAAACCAAACCTCTTCTCAGTGCCTTTGGTTTGTATGGTGCTTTTGAAGAGTAAACAGGGAAGGTTTTATGTCAGGTACAGCCAGCTGTGAATTACTTGACACCACAGATCTGAAGCCTCCACTGAAGAAATCTTCAGGAAAAACAGGGAGGCACTAATAATTTATGAATCAGGACCAAGGAGTACTACCCAGAGTGCTTAGAAAAATACACTTATTCAGTACTTCACTGAGGAGTTTTAACTACAGGTCAAGACCACAGAGAATTCTAGTTTGATTGGACTTTTGAAACCCTGTGTCATTCTGCATCAGACCTAGACACTGTTTGAAGTGCTTTGTTACAGGGAAGGGCTTGGGGAAAGCCCTAAGAAAGCCAACATCCAGTGATTTCATATTTAGGATGTTCCAGCCCCATCTAAATAAGGTTGAAGACAGGCTGACATGCGATGTCCACAGCATTCACTTAAGACACGAGGCTGGTGTCTCTGAAGGGATTTGTTGGGAACATTCATCCTGGACTCGAAAAATCCTTCTGAGGATTTCAACAAGTGTACATGTTGACCATGTTCTGCACAAAGATATAATTTTACTTATCAGTGATAAGTCTGTTTTTTCCCAACTGGTTCTCTTCTTTACATGGTAAAAACTATTCTCCTGTGGGTATAGAGCATGAAATCTTCCCTACTGAATTGCACTGGGTAAGGTACATGAACGGACATGACACACAGATGTTCTCTGCATCCTTTAGTAGCTGGTGTCTGCAGCAGTGATTTAGCTAGGGATGAGCTAAATAAAGAGTGTATCTTTGCTCATTACTTTGAAGCAATTGAAACTCGCTTTGCTGATAAATTAAATCTGATTAAGTGTTAAAAGTCTGGAAGGGAGGCAAGAACAAGGAATAACAAGTAATTGTGAAAGGCTTGTGAAGAAACATGAGGGCCTTCAAGTTAAGCTGAACAGCCTAATAGTCCAAGAAAGCTATTCTGGGGAAAAAAATATCGCTTTAAGCCTACAACCTCCTTTCTCTTTGCTGACTCTTCTACATAAACTGTAGTTTTTACTTCTCACAGTGCTCTGAGGGGCTCAGTGTCCCTGACCTTAGTTACACCCTCACTGGTAACTATTGTAGTTTTATTAATTCAGAACATGTCTTCCTCTCCCCTCAACAAGTCAGCCCAGGTAGGGATGAAATGGTTCAAGAGGCAACGTTCCCTTATGCTTCCCCCTAAGAAATAATATGAGTCAGGAATTTTCCCCTTTTGTTCCTGCTTTTCCTACCAGCTGTCTGACTCCGTTCATAAAGTGGTCTGTGACCACTTGACTGGACACAGCTGGGGGGCTGAATGCCACAGAGAACTTAACATTTCATTATGGTTGTATTTGCCCAAAAGGTCTGCAAAACTAAAGTAGGTTTCAGTTCCCTTTATCCTCTGTCTTGGACAGCACTGTCTCTCCTCTTTCAAGTAATTCTTTTTACCTGTTGATCAATACTTAAAATCTCAAAGATTTCTCAACACTAAATGCTGAAGGACACCACAGCTCTGCCTTTTTCTCACTACCTTTTTTGTCCCATTTTATTCTATTCCTCTGCCACCTGCATTTTCTGTCTCTTTCTCTCCTTCCTCCCCAAGTGAGTTTCCTCTTTCCAAATGCTGCCTGGTGCATCAGCGCAGTGTCTGCAGACAACAGTACTCTTTGGATATCCTTTGTTCCTTACAGACATCTCTGCTATGAACCCCAGACTAGTCTCCTTGTTGTCTTCTCCCTTGTTGTGCTTGGCAGGTTACAGATGAACTGCAGCTGGGAGCCAGATTTTACACCATGTTTATTTGTTATTCTTTCAGTCTGGCTGTAACTCCAGTGCTGTTCTTGCTGTTGTCATTTTTGCAACTGCCATGAGCCTGAGATAGGAATGGAGTGGTTCCACACAACAATCCTATTACCTGGTGAAGTTTTATATGCCCAGCTGAACCGCCTTTCTCCCATATCTCTTCTGGCTGCTGAGAGACACATCATATCTCCATGCTTAGTGTCTGCTGCATACTCACCTGGGACTGCCAGAGGGCACAGCAGAGAGTGGACATGACCAGTCAGCTCTTCTCAAATTCGATAAGTAAGAATCTAGAAGATGTGTGTGGAAATGGCACATAGCATCATTCAAACCTTTATCAAAGCCTGCATTCCCCATTGCAATTAAGTAAACCAATTTAAAAAGATAGGTCTAAGAAAGCAAGCTTTCAATTATACCTAATCACACCTCTGGTCTGTTCCTTAGTAGATGTGATATATAGGAATTCTGAGATTCCCCAAATTGCATTTCAGTTCAGATGTGTCTTGTTATCCTCTGGGCTCAGCTTGCTACTACATGAGCTATGTACTCACAAAACCCTTTCATGGGTGGGAAGCAGCTTGTTATGACATTCTGTAGCTAAGGAACATGTAAAGGAACATGTGACCTCTTGAATAGATAAATACACACGTATGTACACACATATGCAAATATCTGTGTGCATATCAATTATGTGATGTGGCCATGGGCATGGAGTGAAATGCAGGTAAATGGATGCCAACATAACCATAACTTCTGGCAAGTGAAGTTAGTGGCAATCAGTGCTAGATGCTTTTGTTTGTCATCTCTTAGTCTTTGGGTTAAGTGTTTATAGAATCTTTGGGGGCTTCTTGTTCCCAGACACTCAGAAAAGGGGCCCACATGTTTTTGTGCAGCAGTGACGAGTGAGAAAGGTGTTGAAAGGTTGATAAGGAGGTGTAGCTAGTCTAAATGATTGGTAGATTTTGAAACTGAAATCCTCAGAAGGTTAAATGGAAAAAGGTGCTGAAAGCTGTAATAAGAGCTTTGCTTTTTAGCACTCTTAATGACTGTCTGAAAGAGCAGATTTCTGAAACTGGAAATTTTTGTGTAGATGGCCCAGGCCCAGCAGTGATTGGATGATTTGGAATGATACCAATAAAAAAAATAAATTTATGTATATATTGACATATTGTTGATGTTGACTTTGTTAGTAACACTGATATAACAATAAAACCGACATTATTTTAATATTAAAACATGTAACATTCTCCTTGTGTTGATGCTACAGCATCTGATGGAGAAACTGATGTCCTTGTAAAGGGCAATGTAAGAATTTAAATACCAACGTGACTTTTTGAACTAATATGACCAAGAAGACTAGTGTACACTTGATGCAACAGGTGATTACTAAAAAAGAGCATAAAACGCCTTAAATAGAGACCTGTCTCTAAAATAGCAATGATAGTAAGCAATGTTAAACCCCAACCCTGAAGTCTACTGGTTTATTGTTACCTTAGGTGGGATGAATGCTGTATAACAGCAATTATAGACTTTAAAATGATCTGCCTATAAAAATACAACTAGGACATGCTGAAGAAAGAAACCTGCTTTATAGTGTTAAAAAGCTTGTTTTTGGTAAAAATGTATAATTTGGAAGAAATCTATGGCATTTCTGATTGGACTCTGGTTACTGATAATTTTTCTTGCGTACATTGATGTAATCTAGTCATATCTACCCTTTTTTCTGTCATTGACAAAAGCAGGATAGTGGCATTTTTCTTTTCAATTCTTCAAAGCCTCTGAGATTTAAAAAACAGCAGCAAAGACAAAAATGGTAGGAAAAAGGAATATACTGCTAATAAGAATTAGATATAGTTAAAGCAACAGTTGGTATTGATTTGACTTTATCCACACAGACTTCTGGCAAGGTAAAGAAACAACTTGATACTTTAGCATAAGAACATCCATGTTTTTTCCTGATATAGGTGTAGACACATGAACCATCTTCTCTTTATGCAGAAGGACTATGTTAAACCATTACTGAAGAAAAAGTGCATGTTGTTTCAAGATAACAAGCATACAATTTCTGAGAAAGAGTAGAGTGCATTCTTCAAGTGTCTGTATAATTGAGGCAGAGAATATAATAATGAGAATAATGAGAAACAGGATGGTCTAGCCCTCACATTATCATGTTTTCCATCACAATGAAGCAAAACTATTAAAAACATAAAATGAAAGCCAATTATAATGTAAAGGATAAAATGTTTTATACAGTTTATTTTAAAAATATACAGTAACAAGAAAAGCTGACAATGTTATCTAGAAATTGCATGTTCTTCACACTGACATAGTGTGATTTTATGTGTGTCTTTGGTTAAAAATAAGTACAGATTTCTTTCAGTAGAGGACACAAAAATGCATTTAAAAAATGAAGTATCCTTTAAACAGTAATATGTGCAGTAAATGGTGGATTTGATCTTTTTTCTATGTCAGATTTCTCAAATTCAGGAGCCCAGGGCATTTTTAATCAGTGGCAAGTAAAGCAGATGTTGTTTTACCAGTGCCTTGATATGCCAAGATTAAAAAGCAGCAACTGGAATGCAAAAACTTCAGAGATTTACATTTACATTAATACCAGGAAGAGGAAATAAGTATTACATTGTCTATTGCTGTGGAACACACGGAGAATCTCCAGAGATGACTGAGAGAAATTTTGGTAGGAAGAGTTTAATCTGTCACTATTTCTGACCTTTTTTCTCCCTCTTCCTTGAGATCCCATTTTAATTTTCCATTTTAAAAGCATAAAGGTTTTATCTCTCATGGTAGCGCTCCAGCCTGCACAGCTTCACACATCTTGGGGAAGAGCCTGGAAGATCATGGGGGTTTAGTCATTCATTTCCTATTAGCAGGCAAAATCAATGGGTTTATATTTACAAAGAAAAATGTTTTTTCTTGCTATGTGTGATAAATACCCCAGTGCTGGAACAGTGGTCTCTTCTCTGCCCTAGGGAGACAAAAGGTTTGGCTCATCTTACTTGCAGGAAGGCAATGTTGTTTCCTGAGACATAGGTAGGCCTCAGACCTCATTATCCTGTTACAAAGTGTAAAAACTGCAGCTTTAAATGGATTGATTTCTCCTCATCTTAAAACATGACCTCCTGACAGAAAGATGGCTGTTGCGACAGACTCTGAAATGAGCCTACCTATTTTTTATAGATACCTTAATGTGTATAAATGTATCTGTTTTAATATGCTGCCCCTGTCCTTGGGGTTCATGCTCTGCTAACAGGCTTATTTTTCTAATTGTCAAGCAGCAGAAGCTTTCTGTGATTCACTCGGAGTAGGTAAAGGCTTTCAGACTAGCATTTTGTAATGAGTAATGCTTTCACTGCTACACTTAAGACAGCAGTCGCATTGGCTCTATAATTGCCTAATTTGTATTGTTGTGGGGTTGGGGTTTTTTTTGATAGCATAAATTTTCATTAAGAACAGGTTTAAATAGCTGTAGTGGAAAACAAGAGAAAACCCCCACAACCCCCTTTCTCTGGCCTATGGGAAAAATAAAATCCTTGGGAGCCTCTATATTCATTTAGAGTAGTGGGCTTTGGATGTAGATACCCACACCGTTCTGTGTCTGCTTTGTAAAAGCGTTTTGTTTAGATGTGGGTAAAAAATATTTTCTGAACTGTGAATCTTATATTTTTGGCAGGAAAAAGACAAAAGCCAACATTGAATTTAGCATATGTTTTGGACTATTTTGTAATAAGATGATCTATACACTTCTGGTGAAATCAGAGAGACCTCTAATATATAAATACTAACAAAGAAGAAAAGGGCCTCAGTTAAAGAAATTTCTCCATCTTTGAAGACTGCAAAACGGGAGTCCTGTTAAATACATGTTAAAACCTTCTGCTTGCTGGAAAGTCTTTGCTTTATATGCTGGCAAAACCTTGGTAGCTAAGACGAGTAGACATATGTTTAAATACCTGGAGTACTGCGTTCAGCCCTGTACCCTCAGCACAGGAAAGACATGAACCTGTTGGAGCAGGTCCAGAGTAGGCCACAAAAATGGCCAGAGGGATGGAGCACCTCTCCTGTGAAGACAGGCTGGGAGAGTTGGGCTCTTCAGCCTCTAGAAGGCTCTGGACAGACCTCACAGTACTTAAAGAAGGCCTGTAAGAAAGATGGAGACAAACATTTTAGTAAAGCCTGTTGCAATAGAACAAGGGACAATGGCTTTAAACTGAAAGAGGGTAGATTTTTACAGTGAGGGTAGCGAAACACTGGAACATCTTACCCAGAGAGGTGGTAGATGCCCCAACCCTGGTAATGTTAAAGGTCAGGTTGGATGGGGCTTTGAGTAACCTGAACAAGTTGAAGATGTCCCTGCCCATGGCAGGGAGGTTGGACTAGATGACATAAAAAGATCCCTACAAACCTAAGTCATTCTATGATTCAATCATTAAATAAAGTGTTAGCAGCTTTTTCTTGTGAAAACCCCTGTGTTTTTTCAATACTGAATTTTATTCTGTCTCTTTACTTATGTGGATACCTAATTTACCTATAAAATAATTCACATTCCATATCATAAAGTCTGCAGAACACTAGAGAGCCACGATGCAGTATCAGAGACCTTCACACTGACAAAATATCAGAAGGGTCTTTAAAAATCTTTGCAAGGCAAATGCCTATCTGAAAGACACCACAAGCAACACCAACAATTTCCTTATGTACATGGTTTTGGTCTACCATCCAGTGACCTGGAGGAACAGATGATTCCCATGTAAGAATTATTGCTCCCAACCTTCAGTGCCAGCAAATGGGAGCTAGGCCTGAAAATGTACAAACTGTTGAGAAGCAAGGTACTTGTAACCAGAACTACCTTATAATTGCTTTTAAAAGACACAGAGATTTCATATGGTTCTGAAAGAAGAGAATACCTAGAAAACAGAGCTGTTGACTGTACATGCCAGTAAGTTATGACTTCACTGGGGATGTTGTGATGTTGCAAGAGATTATGAGAGAAAAAAATGGCTGTGGTTCTAGGAGGTGGGGGGTGGGGAAAAACAAATTCTCTTTAAAAAGTTTACCATGGTTGTTCAGAGAACAAGTATGGACAGTGCACAGCAGTGACAGTAATGACTGGGGGAAAACTGGGCAAGGTAACAAAAACTGTAGGAAGGGCGTTTGAGGGACTTAACAGGAGAAGGACACAAAGGTGGAATGTTGTTTGTGAAAGTGGGAAATGCTAAGAAAGGTTTGTAGATAAAAATAGAGATAGATGCTTATGGAGCCACTGAAGTGGGATTATTTGAATAGAAGAACCTCGTGTCCTTTCCTGAGAAATTCCCTTGTTGCCTACTTTAAATTGTGGCAGTGGATCTTAGTATCTGCCTGCTGCGTGTATAGGAAAAATGCAATAATAATTGTGGTGAAGGACAAGTTTCACTCATGGATGTAATAGAGGAAATGATAGGTGCACAGCAGTAAATGCTGTACCCTGTAATATGTCTTTCTGTATAAAGAATAAGTATTTGGTAGGTCTGAACTGCACAGATTATATGTACCTGCAAGACCATCTTGTAGTCTATTGCATGTGTCCCTCTTTTCTGCTGGCAACCACAGCTACAGACAGAAGAGAGATGTGCAAGAAACAAAAGTGGCTTGGCCAAGAAAAGCATTCCTGTGGCAACAGGATTCTCTGTCTCATGAACTCAGAATATTCTAATCCATGAAATTTTTCAAGTATCCTACAGTATGGGTTTGAATTGCTTCCTTTTTCATAAATGTGCCTAAGTGTTGGTATTAGGTAAGATCTTTGCCTGGAGTGGGTAACACCAGAATTTCTAAATGGATTTGGAAGATTTGGAGCAGGTTGGTAGAACACCATTCTGAAAGGCAGTCCTGATTTCTTTCCAGTGAAGAGTGTTAGACAATGACAAAGAAATCTTTTGTGTTACAAGGCCAAAATAAAAAATGGCAAATCCCCAGTCTATTCCAATGTATAACCTTGACTTCAGCCTAAGTAACCACACATAGGTTTAAATTCTTAGGAACCTGAACCAAAATTTGTCTTCCTTCAGGCTGTTGCAGCTGACTGACAGGTTGTTTACACCATCTATAAGGTAGCACTTGTACCCTTAACAGACTGAACACACAGCTGTTGAATGGGGAGTCATTCTTCAAGATTTGTGGAATCTTTGATGGGAAATGCACAGTAATTGAATTTAATAGCTTTTCTTGGTTGTGGATTTTGTTTTGTGGTTTTTTTTTTTTTTGGTTTGGGTTTGTTATTTGGCTTGTTTGTGGGTTGGGTTTTGGTTTGGGTTTTTTAATTTTTATGAGTGTGTCTGTAATTGTAAAACAGAGAGGATGATCTGCTGGAAAGAACATACAGTTTTCTTTATATCAGACATAAGGCATAACTGATTCCCTCTGAAGATAAGGAGTACACTATCAGCACTGTTTGTGAAAATAAGTGGAAGTCTTCTATGGTAGCAGAAGATAAACTGCTGTGGGGTTTGGTTGGTTGGTTGGTTTGGGTTTTTTTAAATTAAAACCCATCTGCCATTGTTTTTGAAGTATATGAGTAGTCTTTTCTTGTGAGATAACAGAGAACTGTCCCTCTGTGTAGCAGAGCTAAACCTACCCTTGAAATGCATGATTGTACCTTTCTGAGTATAGAGTGATTACACACGCACACAAACTGCATATGTGAGTATTTTGGAACTAAAGGAAACTAAAATGGAACACCCTGATAAATCAGATTAAATTTACTGTAGCAAATACTTTCTTCCCTTTGACCCTCATTGTCATCAGCACAATCTTTCCATAAGTTAATATGTATCTGTGTCTCATTCATTGGTGTTTCCAGAAAGATCTTCCTCCATGGCTTGGCCATACTTGTTTAGGACACTGCTGGCTGAGTCTCTAGAACTGGGCTTGAGGCTCAGGAAGACTTTCTGCCTCCTGCCTGCCTGGGATTTTGCTTTTATTTCTATTGTTAACAAGAAGACTGGGCTAGGGGACTCTTCAGCCAGATGTAACCTTTTCTTCATGGTATTCTGACAGCCTCAAGGAGCAGAACAAATTCCTGTATCTCACAGGCTGCCAGAGAAATTAATATTTCCATTTTTCAGAGCTGCAGAAAGCTCAGAAATGTTTTTTTTAATTCCTTTTTACCTCCTTGGGAAGAGGCAGCAGCTGTGATCAAGCTTGCTGTTCTGCTTGGGGCAGCATCTGCCCCTCACCATGGGGTGCACCATGGAGCCATGAGCTCCTCTTTTGGGAGTGACCCTCCTTCCATGGGCCGTTCCAGTCAGGAAAAGGTTTGTCACATTTTTAACAACTGGGCACTGGAGGTAGTTCTGATGGCTTGAATCTCAATATAAAATGCCTATCAATGGGAGGATTGCAGGTCCAATTACTTGTTGATTAATTAAACTTCTTTAATTGAATGTAATTCATTGCAATAGGAGCAGCAGCTAGGCTTCACAAGGGCTTGAGTGTTATTAACCCCTTGCTCTAGCACAGGACAGAAAGAATTTAAATGTGTCCTGAGAAAATGAAAACATACTGTGTGCTACACATGCCATTTCCAAAGAAGTGATTTTTGGAAATTCCCTGGGGTGGGAATGTGACATTTTCAGGACCTGTATGTTTTTGCAGCTCTTCCTTCTGAGAGTTCCTTTGTCTGGCATTTGATGTAAACCTGGGTTTGTTGCTGGGTGCACACCTTGAGCGAGAAGGATGAGGACCTGCAAGAGGAAATTCACAAGGAATTAAAACACGCACGCAGGGATGCACACACATATTGCCAAAGACAATTGAATTGTTCCCCAACTTCTGTAAAACAGCTTTCCCCACTGTGCTTCCCTGCTCACCTATCTCTCCTTGATCCTACTACTGGACAAACTGGATGCTTTCTCCTATTTGCCTCCATGTCACTGGGAACTGGCTACTTTCTCTTTGCCTCCTTATTTCAACAGCCACCCAGGATAAGCTGGAACACAGCTCATATATATATAAATATACCACCCACCTCCTTTGCCCTGTGCCACACCAACTCCTTTCCATGCTCTGCTATGCTCTTTCAGAGCAGAGTGTCCTGTTCTCACCTCCCCAGTTCCTTTTCCTCTGACTGCAATGTCTTGTTAACCCAAACACCTTGCTCTTGGTGTAGGAGCAGAGGGGAGATCATCTCTGGGTTCATCCTAGCCTCTCTTCTGCAAGGAATCCCCAAAGAGATGGGGTTTTTCCCTTCTGGCTGGTTTGTGGGTTCCCCCACTTCCAACAAAGCAGGCTCCAACAGAAAGGCCCTCCTCTGTCTCAGCATGCTTCTGAGTCCAGCTGTGATTTAGCGAGGGTGTGTTCTGTATGGCTTTCCATCTCTCACAGGCCATCCGTTGGTGTTTGTCCTGCAGGGATTCTTGTTTTGATATCACCACAGAGCTGTGGCCTTTCCTGCTGTCCAGCCAGGGGAGCTGGCATATTCCTTTATGGCTAAGACAGCTCTTATATTAAGCCCTTCTTCCATTTCAAATATTTATACAGCATCTCTCAGGTGAATTTGTTCATGCTGTCTCAGGCAGCATCTCCATCTCCTCTACAATGGCTGTTTATGCAAAGTTTTTCCTTGGGGAAAATACCCCGATGCTGAGAAACTTCTGAGCTCCCACTGCAGATTTTACTTTCGGTTATAACATGGATTTGATCCCTCTCCTGTGCAATGGCTGTCGTGATCAGGGATGCCTTTGTGAATACTTTTCATGCTGAACAGTTTTATCTGATTCCTCCTTGGAGAGCATCTTTGCTGCTCCTCAGAGCAATATTCACTCTGACAGTCTTCCCAATACCATACCTTCGGGAATGTTAATTTTCAATTGTCTTGGTAATGTGTGTGTGTGTGTGTACCTGTTTTTAATGCCTTGCAAGTGTCCTCTTGTAGGTCTTAATCATTCTCACTCAAGATGTGCACCCAGCAACAAACCCAGGTTTGTATCAAATGACAGACAAAGGAAATCTCAGTAGGAAGAGCTGCAAAAACATACATGCACTGAAAATCCTCCTCCAGACCCTGCCAAATCCACGTAGGCTACACCAATGCTCAAAATATGCAGTCTCCAAATGAGATAAGGAGAAACAGGCGGTACTTCCACTTGCCAGATGAAATCTCAGGGAGAAAAAATGATAACGCTATTGCTAGAAAGTATTTATGTTCATTAAAAAAACAGTAGGAGGTTGAAGAAATCTGGCTGAGTTTCTGCTGCAGGAGGAGAAAGCAGCCATAAGCAACCCAGAAGTCCTTCCTCACCTCATCAGGGTATCAGTTTCTTGATGCATAAATTCTGTACTCAGTCCCTGGGGATCTAATCCTCTGAGTCAGTTGTCACAACTAATTCCGTCCCGCAATTTCACTTTTAATCCAGTGTCTCGGCAGCCAAACAGTGCAATTTGAGACTAGTTTGTACTGGGTGGCTTTAAGGAGTAAATGCTGGTTTGGTAATTTTCTGAGAATCAGTGGCATGGGGGATGAACTGAAAGGGGACAGGATCTTTTGGGTGTCCAGAAGGAGAAAAGGGAGTCTGGAAAGCAAGAGGCAGAGCTGTGGCCATTACCAACAGCTATGTGCAGCCTGACTAGTTGTAAACTTTTGGGCAGTGGCTTTTTGAGACTGTATTAACCTGTGGTATGGAAAATGAGCTAAATATTTAAATGCCTCTTATGATCAATTGAGGAAAAAAGCAAAGCTAAATCAAACTCGACCTCTACATTGCAAACTTTGAGGACCAGTTGGATGAATCCTACTTTCTTTAGCTGCCAGCAGTAGGGAGTCCACCTTTGTTTAGAAAATAAAAAGCCCGCTGTAGCTGTGAAATATCCTGTGATCCCTTATCTCTGTAAAGACACCAGAAAACGAATGTTCTGTTCTGTGGACCTTTGTTGTTGCTCTTGTGCATGAAGGGTCACTTGACCAACTTTGAGTGATTATTCAAGCATATAAAATAACAGTTTATGGAAAATGAGAGGCTCTGATGAAGAATACCCTTAGGATAGAGAGCTGACATAAACTGAACAAACAGCCCAGCTCAGGCTTACTAAGCTGTGCCAACCCTATTTGACCCTAGCAGGTTGTTAAACTTGGGGTCAAAAATATAAATAATTGGGGTAAAATATAAACATGGAGAAGATGGGCAGATTGATTACATAACTCTCCCACAGACACGCCAAGGCAAGTGGTATGTGCTTACAAAGTAAGAAGCAACCACTGTATGGCTAGAAACATATCCTGTGCCCGATACCACCTCCTGAAACACCATCCTGAGTCTTGGAAAGCAAGTCCTCTGGCAACATGGCACTCCAGAAAGAATTGAGTTGGACAATGGAATTAATTTCCAGAACAATCTCATAGACACCTGGGCCAAAGAGCAGCTGCTTTTTGCTACCAGAGAAGGGAGTGAGAAGATGTAAGAAACTGTGCAGGCACCAAGGCCGGGGAAGAAGCCGGTGGGGGGGAATAGAAGAGGTGCTCCAGATGCTGGAGAGATTCCCCTTGCAGCCTGTGGAGAAGACCATGGTGGAGTGGGCTGTGTGTCCCCTGCCCGTGCAGCCCATGGAAGATGATGGGAAGCAGAGACCCCACCTGCAGCCCGTGGAGTGGGTGGAGACAGCCATGCTGAAGTGGGTGGAGACATGGAAGATGCTGTGACCTGTGTTGGAGCAAGCTCCTGGCAGGACCTGCAGCCCGTGGAGGGAGGTCCACATCTGGAGCAGGTTTAGACTTAATGACTCTGTGGAGGACCAGACTGGAGCTGCCTGGGCCTGAGAGACTGCACCCCATATCAGTGACCCACGCCGGGGCAGTATCGCTCCCTTCTCAGAGCAAAGTTGTTTCTCCAGAGGCATCACAATGCACACAATGTGCTAACACTGTAGTCCTTCAGGTGGAACTTTGCACATCCTTTACACAGCTTGTTGCTGACCAACTAATATTTATCTTGTTCCCCGCTTTATTTCCTTCACCCTCCATCAGGGTGCAGGCCAAATCAGAGTGCTGTCTTCTTTGGATTCACCACCCACTGTTCCTACAGGAACAGTATTTTGAGGCAAAGCTCACTCAAAATGTAATACTCAGAAATTATTATGGATATTGTCAAAACAGCATAAGGCTCTTGCCTGCAGAACTAATCCTGTATGCCCATGTGAAGCTTTTCAGACTAGGGTTTCTCCTGTGTAATGATGCTTGCTGAAAAGGGCATCAGAGTCACTAGAGGAAAGGAAGAAGCTGAACCAAGTTCTGTCCTGGTGGAGTATGATGAAGCCCCACTGATTTTATGTGTTTTTAACAGGGTTTAGCTGAATGCTGCTGGAAGGAATGTGTTCCCCAGGGTGGCTGAGTAAAATCAGGTTGAACTCTCACTTCTTTAGCAGAAGAGACAGTAGGAATAAACTGGTACTGATGGCAGGAGAAAGAAAATGCAGGCAAACAGGGATGATACTTTTGCCTTAAAATTTGAAGTGGGGTACTTTGCACTTGTCTTTTCTATTGCTTGGAGCCCCTTATAATTAACTGCTGTCAGAAAAACTCAGTTTGTTGTTGCTAGGCATGAAGAGCATCTACAGGGAGCAACTAAAGCAGCACCTGTGTTCATGGAAAAGACTGGAGCCAGCAAGAAACACATTTTCCAGCTCCACCACTGACTTCTTGAGTACCCATGGGGAAATGGAGCTGAAGAGGGGTTAAATAGGGATAAAATACATTTGCAAAGCACTTGAGAGCTGTGTAAATGCTAATTGTAGGTTGCTGCATGGCCTGTGGCTTAGGTGGCTGCCTCCTGCTTTCAGCCTGCCACCACCCTGTGAGTGGGCATCTTGTCTGTACTCAGGGACCAGCTGAATAGACTCTTGCCTCCAGATGTTTTTTTGTTTTTTAACCTTGAGTATTGTGACTGGAAAAGTGGAAAAACTTCTGTGCCTTTTGGATAGCAGAGCTCACCTCCCACCAGCAGCTCATTGTGTGCATTACTTTACTGATTCAGTGCAGCAGCCTTCTCTAGAGGAGCTGGGGCAGCTGTTACCTCTAGTCAGCTTATGGTTAAAACAGGCTGCTCAGAATCTGCAAGTGTCTGCATTTCTTCTGGCTCTGTCTGTAAAGGATGGTAAACACAGCAGATCTGTTTTCTGGAAGGGCTACTGTAGTTTAGAGAGGTGAGTCTGGGAAGTCACATTTTAGATCCTATTCACTGTAGTATGGACCCAGACATAGACTGCCAGATGCTGTGAGCTGTTTAATTTATCCTGTCCTTGTGTCCTCTCTGAGTGTGTCCCATACAGCCTGGATGGGGTGGCCATCTCCTTGGCTCTGGAGGGCTAGCTGGACGAAACAAAGACACTTGTGTTTTTTCTCTCTGGCACTCACAGAAAACTCCCAGTTAACAGCAAGCCTCAGAGCTGACACTTAACTTCTGAGCACTGAAGGCCTATCCTCCCTCTTTTCAGGCAGGAATTTGGAGCAATTTGTGTATTAGTCCAGACTGGCATATATCTG
Organism: Laterallus jamaicensis coturniculus; assembly: GCA_022605575.1. Taxonomy (NCBI): domain Eukaryota; kingdom Metazoa; phylum Chordata; class Aves; order Gruiformes; family Rallidae; genus Laterallus; species Laterallus jamaicensis. Next base: position 2,782,858 of record JAKCOX010000034.1, read on the forward strand.
GTAGCTCCAGACACATCCTTAGTACTCGTGTCAGATGACTGTGCTCTGCAAAGGCAGCAGAGCTAACACTTGGAGAAACATCAGACAGCTGCTGGGCATAATGTGTGAGCTGCTGGAGCTTAAATCCCCACATTCTGAAAGCATCAGCTCCCTCTGCATACACAGACCATCTATATGGCAGTGTAGGCACATCCCCAAAGCTTTGGCTTTGTTGCATGTGCTTTGTAAATGGCACATTCATGACTTCCTAGCAAATAGTTGCAGTATTTGGCTGTAGCTGTGAAAGTGTAGGGATACAGGCAGGGCAAAGGTTGTAGGCAGAGGTAGTGTGCTGTACTAGGTTGGCTGTCTGATGAAAAAGATTTCTGGGGCATGAGCCCTTCTTAAGGTCTGCAATAGAAACAACTGCTTTACATATAGACTGACATCTGTTCTGTTAATTACCACCACAACTGTTCTGTTAATTGGATACTTACCAATTAGATTATCTATGACAAAAAAATAGTTGCTACCTAGAATCTTGGTTATGTGTGTGTTGTGGGTCCCTTTCTGAAGAAACTGTAAACCCAGTGCAGCTGCAGGTGTCAGCCTGAGATACTGTTCCTAAGGTGGTGTCCTCAGGGAAGGGTGCACTGAAGCACATGCTGAAATATTTCTTAAATCCAAGGGTTCAGAATAGGTAATTTATTGGAAAAAGATTCCTGGGAAAGGAGAGGAAGGGGGAAATGGAAGGGAAGGGAAGACTGCCTTTACTTTTGTAAGAACAAATTACTTATATGGCATAGGACTGAGGAAAGATGTTTATCTTTTCAATACCTTCACACTCATAAATTGAGTGTACTTAAGTGGCATTTAACGTTGGGAACAACAGTGTGTATTACCCAGAATATGGGACCTCTTGCATTAGGATGCAGATTCCAGTACAAATACTGCAGACTTGTCCAAACCCAATATTTACCTAAGGGAATACGAAAATAACTAATTAGACATGCAGCTGTCTGTTATAGCTCCTGTCCATCTGTGGTGGTTTGACCCTGGTGGGAGGCCAGATGCCCACCAAAGTCATTCTCTCACTCCCCTTTTCAGCTGGACAGGGGAGAAAATATATATTGAGAGGCTCAACAGACTCAACACAGACTAAAAAGAGGAAAAAGCATCTAATTTATTACACTACACACCCAATGAAACCAGAGTAGGATAATGAGAAGTACAACCAGATCTTAAAACCCCTCCCCCCATGCCTCCCTTCTTCTCAACCTTAAATTTATTCATGATTTCTCTCCCTTCTGTGCCCCAAGGGTGACATGGAGTGGGGGACAGATGTGGAATGGAAGTTTCAATCAGTTCCTCATGAGTTGTTTTCCTTCTTAGTGGCGCAAGGGGCAGGGGAGTGGGAATTCCTCACACCCTTCCCCTGCTCCAGCGTGGGGTCCCACACACAGGAGACAGTCCGCCATGAACATCTCCAGTGTGAGTCCTTTCCCACAGGGCTTTAGCTGTTCAGCAACTGCCCCAGCGTGGGTCACTGATATGGGGTGCAGTCTCTCAGGCCCAGGCAGCTCCAGCCTGGTCCTCCATGGAGTCATTAAGTCTAAACCTGCTCCAGTGTGGACCTCCCTCCACGGGCTGCAGGTCCTGCCAGGAGCTTGCTCCAACACAGGTCACAGCATCTTCCATGTCTCCACCCACTTCAGCATGGCTGTCTCCACCCACTCCACAGGCTGCAGGTGGGGTCTCTGCTCCCCATCATCTTCCATGGGCTGCAGGGGTGGGGGGATGACAACCCACTCCACCATGGTCTTCTCCACAGGCTGCAAGGGGAATCTCTCTCTCTGGCACCTAGAGCATCTCATCCATTCCCCCTCCCCCCTCTTCTTCCCTGCCCTTGGTGCCTGCACAGTTTCTTACATCTTCTCACTCCCTTCTCTTGGGGCAAAAAGCAGCATTTTTTTTTCCCCTAAATGTGATTCCCAGAGGCGCTGTGACTGTCGCTGATGGGCTCGGCCTTGGTCAGCAACGACTCTGGCTTTGAGCTGGCTGGTGTTTGCTCTGTGGGGCCTGCAGAGAGCTTCTGGCTGCTTCTTGCAGAAGCCGTCCTTGCAGCCCCCTTCCTCCACCAGAAACCAGCCACGCAAAATCAAACACCATCACAAATTTACAGAGGACTGATGTCACTTGAGGGTCCCAGTTTTCTTTTCCTTTTTAAAAGCCTTTTAAAATATTTCTTTTTGGTACTCTTGGTGTCAGATATTGCTTACCAGCTCTAGGTACAAAGTCTCTTTAAAAAAAATCTGTTTACAAATTCACATCTTGTATTTTTGTATTTTTATCAGGAGAATACTCTGTATTTTCTCTATTTTCTCATCAGAACCATAAATCAGCAAAGCTGTTATTAATGCTGAATGACTATACTAACAGTGCTGGTGTGCATTTCAGTTTGAAATCAGACTTTACAGTATTCAGCTGATGGTTTTATTGTTGAGACCTCAGCTGAATAGAAATCTTCTGAAAACTTTTATATAAAGAATTCTAGACTCAAGGTCATTGACACAGTGACATGATCCTTCAGTGCCTCTAACTGTACAGAGATGGTCAGCAAACTCATTGCTTATCATCTCACAGAAACTGAGTGTGTACCTAATTCTCATCACTAACTGCTATTGATAAGTTAGGTGGGATATACAGGAGGGGAGCAAGAATTGATGTATGTTAATTTTATTATCAGCTTTCATTCTCTACTCCTGTCACTTAGAGATTCTGTATCACATGATGTACCTTGTTTCATGAAGAGGTAAGGAAGGAACTAATGAAATATCATTTGTCTTTATACAGGTCAGTTTTACCTACAGGAATGTCATCAGGACCTGATTTTCCTGCCAGGGTTAAGGTCTTGCTAACCTTCTTTAAAGGGTGCTGTAACAATACCTGTCACGTGCTTTTATGCACTGATCACTTGGAAACAACACTTTTAGGAAGCTCCTTCTATTAGGATTGTTCATTTAGGCTGTTCAAATAATTGCCTAAACAAATAAATGGTTTATCTGGATTGTGTTTCATTGTATGTGTGTGTCTCACATCCTTATAAACAAAGCTGCTTCGACAGGAGAGAGGTCAGAAGGCTATTTTTAACACTTCTGGGCTACCTCATGGTAGCCTGGTGGTTATATTTATTTCTTTTGAGTAGCCAAGCTTCCTCTAAATGGTGAAAACTGTGAGTCCTTCTCCATTTATGTATGGATACATATGGAGGTGATATCATGGTTTCACCTCAGGATGATATTAATATGTATCCCTTCTTTGCCTCTTAAAATTATCTTGTAAGAGAAAGGCCTTTTCTCTGTCTGTACAAAGGGAATTACCCTCACAATGGCTTTTGAGAGAACGCCCTAATCTTCTACAGCCAAGGAATAAATATCAGTATTGAATAACAGTGCTCATAAATATGTATTGGCATGATATAGTTTATTCTATTATGGTGATTGTTTTTGTTTTGAAAAAATGAAATATTGTTAAAGCCAAGTTGATTATTTCACAGTTTTCAGACTAATTCTCCATCGTGTAAGAATGACATTGGGCTTTATCCCAGGCAGTACTCTGCATAAGCCGTGGAAGCTAAAGTCCTTGGGATCTTCTAAAGTTAACAGAATAATGTTTACTCTCTCTGCAGACCTATGCTGTTAGTTTTTTGGATAGAAGGTAGAGGCCCAGAGCATGTAAGGATAAAAGATGTCTAAGGCAGTTGCTTTTGCCTGGGAACTTCTGTAGGTTTGCAAATGTCGTATTACTTGCATGAAATGAAGAACAAAGCTTGTAAAAAGCCATTGATAAGAAAGGATTTGCAAACCTTATAAGCAATAGGAACGAATACAAATGGAAAATGTGTATGCACATGTAAGCAGCTATTCTCCATCTGTGTGAACAGCTACTGAAAGAATGTAAACAAAAGTAGAAGTGTTATTTAAGTCATGGTTTTGGCTCACCTGTGTTGCATGAATGAGCATTTCAATTGAAAGGAAATACCATAATTCATACCTGCTTTGTGCCCAGAGTTGCACAGTTTTACTTGTCAGAATATAGCTGAAGTACTAGCTGCTCCCTTTCCCTCATTGGAGCTGGTAAAAATCATTTTAGGTTGTGGAAAATCTTTACACTTTCAAATTTGTCTTAATTCACAATCAAACAACAACAACAAAGATCACCAGCTTCCCACAGAGTGAGGAAAATGATTCAGAACCACTTTACTCAGATAACATCAAGATATTATAATGTAAAATACGTTATATAATTATAACATGAGTGATGTTTTGCATATTTTATATAGCTAACTAAAGTGAATCAACAAAGCAAACTATTTTAATCATATCTGAAACAATATGCTCTGACATCAAAAAGTAATGGGAAATTTAAATGATTCAAATTAATTTACATGTTTTTCCCCATCAGATTTTTAAAATTGACATATTCCTTCCTCCATTGATTTTATTCTAGTTAAATTGTCTTTTTTAATGTAAATTTTGATCAGTGCTCTCTCTGAAAACAAACTCTACTGACTGATGGAGTAAATTGCTGTGAAAGTCACATGACAATCATTCAGTCTTTATCTTTGTAATCTTTTCTCTTCGGCCGTATATAAAGGGTAATTTAAGTCATCTCTGTAGACTTACTCACATGTACTAAGACTCTATGCTTTTGTTCATGAGTTTTCTAAACAGATATCTGTGTGGCTGAGCTATGTCTAATGATGTGCAAGAAACAAGTTTTCAGAGACCCTGGGACTGACATGCCAACTGGACTGCACATGAACAGCATGTCCATCTTTTCTGCAAAGCTGTACTGTACACAACTTGTGTACAATAGACGTAAAGTTTCTTGAAAACTGCTTGGAGACACTTAATATAGCCACAAAGCAAATCAGATGCCTTCATGTAGGTGCCTAGGACCATTTCACAAGACATTCAAAAGGGCTGATGGATGTAGTATAGAATACGGGGGAGGTCTTTGTCCATCTGGAGAAGCAGATGGAGGACATATGGGATACTCCAGGGTATCTAAAATGGCACCAGGTACCTGAAGTTGATGACATAAACATTCCCATCAAAAACATCAGGCTTACATATATATATCATATATATATCATATATATATCATATATATCATATATGTATTATATATATATCATATATATATCATATATATATATGTATATGTAGGTATATACTATACATATAGGTCTGAAAGTCTACTTTGGCAACATTTCTGGGCAAAAAGAAGGGGTAATGTCTGGGGAAAGGAAGATATATGGTCCTAAATTATGTGGGTTTAGGTGCTCTGAAAACCATGTAAGTTGTTCTTACTGTCTTTTTTATTTTGGGTTTTTTTTTTCCTTTGTTCAGATCAATAACAGCTCTCTCTAGTTTCCTAAGATGTAGGATGGTAGAAGGCCTCCAGTCTGGGGACTCTTGAGATACCTCTATACTTTTAAATGAGAAGATCTGGAAAAGTCAGATAGTTTCAACAATGCCTAAACACAAATCCTGATTGGCCTTGGCTTCAAATTGAGGTCTGGTTCAAAACCCAGAGCCCTTGTGCTTTGTGCTACCTCTGCTTCTAGTGATGACAGTTCATGGTGTAACACTGGGGTAAAGCATTACATTGGTTTTTGTTTTCATAATATGATCTATTCGAACTCTTAATCCATTCCTGGACCTCTAAGTCTGTGGTAGTTTCCAACCCATGCAGGTACCCTGGATGGCTGTTTCAGTAGAATATGTAAGATTGTCCTGGGTTCAGCCCAGCAGCAGGCTGTGTTAGCCCTGAGAGTATTCCATACCAATTGCATCATGATCCGACAGGCTGCCCCCCCCCTTTTGCAGGGGCGACTTCGGACCCAGGCACGGGAAGTCCCGGTCTGGGCAGCCGCAGTGCCAGTTCCGGGGGAGACTCCGGACCTATCACTACCTGCTCCGGGCACGGGAAGTGCTGGTCTGAGCAGGCGTGTGGGAGTTCCGGGTTCTCGCTCTCTCTCTTTCGGGATCGGCGTGGCAGGAGGTGGTGAGGGGGGTGCTCGGGGGTGCTGGGCTCGGGGAGTGCTGCGTTCGGGAATCTGAATCAGTTCGGGCACGGCTCAAATGGCATAGTGTGGTGAGAGGTTTGCACTGTATATAATAATAGCACTGTAGTTAGTTGTTTTCATACTTTTCCCTGTTGTTTAGTAAACTATCCTTATCCTAACCTTGCAGGCCTTGGTTTTTTTTTTCCTCTGGCTCTGCAGCCCCTTTCTTAGCTCCGTTCGCCCATCCTCCACCTCTTAAAGTGGTAGGGGGCTTTCTTGTCTGACCTTTGTGGCCTCAGCTTTCCACTGAGGGTTAAACCACAACAACTTTTGGCGCCCAACGTGGGGCTCGACGGGGGACCCCCAAGGGGGGCAAAAAGGTTGGGGTAACGATAGATTTGACCTTAACTCAACTGCAGTTAAGATAGAGTTCTGATAAGTACGGTTATTTAAGTAATTTCTATGTACAATGTTGTGGCATTTACTCTTAAGGATGCTGCCATGGTTGCCAACTCGTGGTATGCTGCTGCATTTAATCCTGCCAGGATTCGTTGCCATCCCGTACGTGTGTTTAGTGTATGTTGTGATAACAGTTTATGATTGGATAACGTTGAAGTTCATGAACTTAAAAGAGTACTTATATCAGCTTTTGCTGTTTGGTACAAGGAGGGATAAAACAGGCCTTGTAAGAGTGTTTAACAATTTCCAATATCCCTGGGAAATTCTAACTAGCATTTTCCTACTGTTGGTTTTGGTGCAAATGGTTCTGCTTTCGATATATATATGTATATATATTAGGCACAGGTTTATGAATACCACCCAAGAGTTTTCCCTGAGGCTGGATAAGCTTGAGTGGCAGGGCAAATGGCGAAATATGAGCAGGTACCTAGGCACTTTCTTACCCCCAGTGGTTTGGAACTTCACTCCTGAACAGCTACAGGATCCTAATAAGGTGACTGCATATTTGAAAAAGAACTGCAGTGGGCTCCCCAGAGAAATACGCCCTACTGCATTGTGCTGGGGCTTGGCTACCATCTACCAAACCCTGCTTGATAGCAAGCAGCACTGTCAGTACTGTCAGCACTGCCAAGGGGAACAAGGAAATGGATTGGCAAATACTGCAGCTACTGCAACCCCTACAGTTGACCTTGCCCCTAATTCAGAGCATCAGCACTGTCAGGGGGAAAGAGGAAATGGGTTGGTGAATACTGTAGATGCTGCAACCTCTACAATAGACCTTGTCCCTAATTCAGAGCGTCAGTACTGTCAGGGGGAAAGAGGAAATGGATTGGCGAATACTGTAGATGCTGCGACCTCTACAGTAGACCTTGCCCCTAATTCAGAGCGTCAGTACTGTCAGGGGGAAAGAGGAAATGGGTTGGTGAATACTGCAGATATTGCAACCTCCACAATAGACCTTGGTCAACCCACACCAATGTCTGTTGCTCCCATTCAAAAAGGGTGTCAGTGCTGTCAGGGAGAAAGGGGAAAAAGACTAGTACATACTGCAGATGCTGCAACGTCTACAATAGACCTTGCCCATAATTCAGAGAATCAACCCACACCAATGTCTGTTGCTTCCATTCAAGAGAGGTGTCAGCACTGTCAGTGCTGTCGGCACTGTCAGGGAGGAAAAGGAAATAGACTAGTGCATACTGTAGATACTGCAACCTCTACAATAGATCTTGGCCAACTCACACCAAAGTCTGTGGCTCCCATTCAAAAGAGGAAACACACCAGGAAGTTAGCTCACGTAGTGCCAGATGATGATGGTGAACAACCGGGGCCATCTCAAGAATGTCAGGATGAGGATGATGGTGAAAAACCATTATCTCAAGAATGGCCGGATGAGGATGATGATGAAAAGTCAGGGCCATCTCAGAAAAGTCAGAATGGAGCAGGGCCATCTCAGAAAAGTCAGAATGGGGCAGGGCCATCTCAGAAAAGTAAGAATGGGGCAAAGCCATCTCGAGCAGGTCAGGATGTAGGAGAACCAGAGATTGTTACCCGATCCCTGACCCTGAGTGAATTGCGTGAGGTGCGAAAAGATTTTGGCCGCCGCCCAGGTGAGCACATTATCACTTGGTTGCTCAGATGCTGGGATAGCGGGGCCAATAGTCTGGAATTAGACGGCAGGGAGGCCAGGCAGTTGGGATCCCTGGCTAGAGAAGGAGGTATTGATAAGGCACTTGGGGAGGGGTCACAAATCCTCAGCCTTTGGAGGCGATTGCTGTCAAGTGTGCGGGAAAGATACCCCATGAAAGAATATATTACCTGTCTGAAACCCAAGAGCGACAGCATAGAGACAGTTATCCAGTACCTGAGAGAATTAGCTGTACGAGAGTTGATTTATTATGAGTCGGACAACAGAAGGCTCCCTGATGATCCTGATGATGTCCGATGCACTCCAGACATGTGGCGTAAGGTGATACGAAGTGCACCACCAGGGCACACAAATTCACTGGCAGTGATGGAATACGAGGAGATGTTTCCACCAACCGTATATGAAGTGACCCGCCGACTCCGGACTTATCAAGACAACGTTGCACGCTCTGTCATTGCAGCAGTAGAGCAACTGGTTAAACTTAAAGTCGACGAACACATGGCCGACTCCCAACCTTTACAGAGCGATGTTGCAGCTATCCGGAAAAGTCATCCACCGTCCCAAGAGAGAGAAAATGGCAGGGACACACCACGAGCCACACCACGAGCCACGCGGCGAGCCACACCCCGAGCCAAACTGTGGTTTTACCTGCGTGATCATGGAGAAGACATGAGAAAGTGGGATAAGAAGCCCACTTCAGCCCTTCAAGCACGAGTAAAGGAGTTGCAAGGTAGAGCAAGTGCACGAGGTTCTGCCAAGAGGGATGTTGCACCAGTTTCTATCCAGGAGCAATAGAGGTGCCCTGCCTCCAGCCAGGTGGAGGAGAGGGATAATCGGACTTATTGGACTGTGTGGATCCGATGGCCTGGAACATCAGACCCACAAGAGTATGAGGCTCTAGTGGATACCGGTGCTCAGTGTACTCTAATGCCATCAAATTATGAAGGGACAGAATCTGTTTATATTTCTGGAGTCACAGGGGGCTCCCAACAGTTGACTGTGCTAGAGGCTGAGGTGAGCCTAACTGGAAAGGACTGGGAGAAACACCCCATTGTGACTGGCCCAGAAGCTCCGTGCATTTTAGGCATGGACTATCTCCGTAGAGGGTATTTTAAAGACCCTAAAGGATACCGGTGGGCTTTTGGAATAGCTGCTGTGGAGACAGAAGAAACTAAACAATTGTGTGCCTTGCCTGGACTTTCGGAAGATCCAGCTGTTGTGGGGTTGTTGAAAGTCGAAGAACAGCGAGTGCCAATCGCTACGACGACAGTGCACAGGCGGCAGTATCGTACAAACCGAGACTCTTTGATCCCCATCCATAAACTGATTCGTCAACTGGAGAGTCAGGGAGTGATCAGCCGAACCCACTCACCATTTAACAGTCCCATATGGCCAGTGCGGAAGTCCGATGGAGAGTGGAGGCTGACAGTAGATTATCGTGGCCTAAATGAAGTCACTCCAAATATGAGTGCTGCTGTGCCGGATATGCTAGAGCTCCAGTATGAACTGGAATCAAAGGCAGCCAAGTGGTACGCCACAATTGACATTGCAAATGCTTTCTTCTCAATTCCACTGGCACCAGAGTGCAGACCACAGTTTGCTTTCACCTGGAGAGGTGTCCAATACACATGGAATCGTCTGCCCCAGGGGTGGAAACACAGTCCCACCATCTGTCATGGACTGATCCAGAGTACATTAGAAAAGGGTGGAGCCCCAGAGCACTTGCAATATATTGATGACATCATTGTATGGGGCGATACAGCAAAGGAAGTTTTTGAAAAAGGGGAAAGGACAATTCAAATCCTTTTAGAAGCTGGTTTTGCTATAAAACAAAGTAAAGTCAAGGGGCCTAAGCGAGAAATCCAGTTTTTAGGAATAAGATGGCAGGATGGGCGTCGCCAGATCCCAATGGACGTTGTTAATAAAATTGCAGCGATGTCTCCACCAAGTAACAAAAAGGAAACACAAGCTTTCTTAGGTGTTATAGGATTTTGGAGAATGCATATCCCAAACTATAGTCTCATTGTGAGCCCACTCTACTATGTAACTCGGAAGAAAAATAATTTTGAATGGGGCCCTGAGCAACAGCAAGCCTTTGAGCAGATCAAACGCGAAATAGTCCATGCTGTAGCCCTTGGACCTGTCCGTACAGGGACTGATATTAAAAATGTGCTCTATACTGCAGCTGGTGACAATGGTCCTACCTGGAGTCTCTGGCAGAAAACACAAGGGGAGACTCGAGGGCGACCGTTAGGGTTTTGGAGTCGGGCCTACAAAGGATCTGAGGCCAATTACACTCCAACTGAAAAGGAAATACTGGCCGCTTATGAAGGGGTTCGAGCTGCTTCAGAGGTAATTGGAACTGAAGCTCAGCTTTTCCTAGCACCCCGACTGCCGGTGCTGGGCTGGATGTTTAAAGGGAAAGTCCCTTCCACACACCATGCAACTGATGCTACATGGAGCAAGTGGATTGCTCTAATTACGCAACGAGCTCGAATAGGAAACCCCAATCGCCCAGGAATTTTGGAGGTGATTACAGACTGGCCAGAAGGCAAAGACTTTGGGATGTCACCAGAGGATGAGGAGGTAACACGCGCAGAAGAAGCTCCACCATATAACCAACTGCCAGAAAATGAAAAGCAGTATGCCCTGTTCACTGATGGATCTTGTCGCATTGTGGGTAAGCATCGGAAATGGAAAGCTGCTGTATGGAGTCCTATGAGGCAAGTAGCAGAAGCCACTGAAGGAAAAGGTGAATCAAGCCAATTTGCTGAGGTAAAGGCTATCCAAGTAGCCCTGGACATTGCTGAGAGAGAGGAGTGGCCTATGCTATATCTTTATACTGACTCATGGATGGTAGCTAATGCCTTGTGGGGGTGGTTGCAGCAGTGGAAAAAGAACAATTGGCAGCGTAGAGGCAAACCCATATGGGCTGCTGACTTATGGCAAGATATTGCTACCCGATTGGAGAAGCTGACTGTAAAGGTACGTCATGTGAACGCCCATGTACCTAAGAGTCGGGCCATGGAGGAACATGCAAACAACCAGCAGGCCGATAAGGCTGCTAAGATTGAAGTGGCCCAGGTAGATTTGGACTGGCAACATAAGGGTGAGTTGTTCCTAGCCCGATGGGCTCATGATACTTCAGGTCATCAAGGAAGAGATGCAACATATAGATGGGCTCGAGATCGAGGGGTGGACTTAACCATGGATGCTATTGCACAGGTTATCCATGAATGTGAGACATGTGCCGCAATCAAGCAAGCTAAGCGGCTAAAGCCCCTCTGGTATAGAGGACGGTGGATGAAATATAAATATGGGGAGGCTTGGCAGGTTGATTACATCACTCTTCCACAAACTCGCCATGGTAAACGGTACGTACTTACAATGGTTGAGGCAACCACTGGCTGGTTGGAGACATATCCTGTACCCCATGCCACTGCCCGGAATACAATTCTGGGCCTGGAAAGGCAAGTCCTTTGGCGACACGGCACCCCAGAGAGAATTGAGTCAGATAATGGGACTCATTTCCGAAATACTCTCATAGACACTTGGGCCAAAGAGCATGGCATTGAGTGGGTGTACCACATTCCTTATCACGCACCCGCTTCTGGGAAAATTGAACGCTACAATGGGCTTTTAAAGACTACACTGAAAGCAATGGGTGGTGGAACATTTAAAAGTTGGGATACACATTTAGCAGAAGCTACGTGGTTAGTTAACTCTAGGGGATCTACCAATCGGGCTGGTCCAGCCCAGTCAGAATTCTCACATACTGTAGAAGGTGACAGAGTCCCAGTAGTGCACATGAAGAGTATTTTGGGAAAGACAGTTTGGGTCATTCCTGCTACAGGCAAAGGTAAACCCATATCTGGGATTGTTTTTGCTCAAGGACCTGGTTGTACCTGGTGGGTAATGCAGAAGGATGGAGAAACTCGATGTGTACCTCAAGGGGACTTGATTTTGGGTGAGAATAGCCAATATCATGCTAAATAATTCACTGCTGTTTTATTGTTGTTATAGATACTGTATGTTATACTAATGACATTACAGCTAGGGTCATCGGTGCCGTGATGATGGAGCGAAGACCAGCCTCCCAAGAACTCTTTCTTTTCTCTTTTGTAATAAACACCTCTGACCCACGGACTATGAGCATGGATCATGCCAGGTGCAGTGTTCGAGAGCCCAAGATACAGCATTCAACGATCCAGTGGCACGTACGGCTCTTCATACCCTGAGAGACTGTTGTGACAGAGGGACCAGTGAGCCTGAGGATCGTGGACTGAACGAAACCGACAGATTCGGAGGAAACGTCCACAGACTGAATCTATATGCACATACATGTGTGTGCATGTGTACATGCATGTGTAGGGATGTGAGAGACTCCCTGGACCCAAAGAAGGTTGCTGGTCCTGCTCATGATGTAAATGGTATGGAATAAGGGGTGGATAATGTCCTGGGTTCAGCCCAGCAGCAGGCTGTGTTAGCCCTGAGAGTATTCCATACCAATTGCATCATGATCCGACAGGCTGCCCCCCCCCTTTTGCAGGGGCGACTTCGGACCCAGGCACGGGAAGTCCCGGTCTGGGCAGCCGCAGTGCCAGTTCCGGGGGAGACTCCGGACCTATCACTACCTGCTCCGGGCACGGGAAGTGCTGGTCTGAGCAGGCGTGTGGGAGTTCCGGGTTCTCGCTCTCTCTCTTTCGGGATCGGCGTGGCAGGAGGTGGTGAGGGGGGTGCTCGGGGGTGCTGGGCTCGGGGAGTGCTGCGTTCGGGAATCTGAATCAGTTCGGGCACGGCTCAAATGGCATAGTGTGGTGAGAGGTTTGCACTGTATATAATAATAGCACTGTAGTTAGTTGTTTTCATACTTTTCCCTGTTGTTTAGTAAACTATCCTTATCCTAACCTTGCAGGCCTTGGTTTTTTTTTTCCTCTGGCTCTGCAGCCCCTTTCTTAGCTCCGTTCGCCCATCCTCCACCTCTTAAAGTGGTAGGGGGCTTTCTTGTCTGACCTTTGTGGCCTCAGCTTTCCACTGAGGGTTAAACCACAACAAAGATATTACCCAAGTTTGCTGCCAGTAAATGTCTGAAGAAATTGGCTTACCATGAAAGGCACTAAAGTCTCAGCAGTTTGTTATTGGAAGAGTTCAGTACCAAATCAAGGCAGTAATAGATAATGTCTGTGATATATAATCAACTGAGAAAAATCTGATAGTGCTGTCATGTTTCTTTTACACTGTTGAGGTTATGTGCTCACACCATTATTTTGAGTTATTGCCTTCACTGTCTGCTAAGATACAGTGGTATAAAGGTGCCGTAACACATTGTCAGAACATACCCATGTACGTTATTATGCATTTGGCTCTCATTCTAGAAGGTTTTAGCCAGGAACAATATAAAAAATAAAGCAACTAGCTAAAGATTTTGTGGAGCTTGGCAGGTTCATGAGTAGAAGGAATGCTGTAGAAGTCCAAAATTCAAAAGTATTTGTCTAAAGATTGCCAAAAGAGAAAGTTTTAAAGCGTTGTTACCTGCTAAACAGGAGCTCTGTCGAAAGAGCCATGATGAGACCTTTTCAGCTGCCAAAGATATTTCTGTTCACAGGGTACCTAAGCTATATTTGTGTCATCTGTAGAAACCAGGAAGTGGAGATTAAAAGGCTACAAGGGAGGAATTTTTCATGTTGTTTGTTGGAGCTTTGGATCCAAATTAATTCCTGATGTGAATGGCTGTATCAAATAGAAATTTGGTTTTGGAAACTTGGAAATTCACAAATCATAAATTCTTGTTAATTTGCAGGTTGGCTGTCATTGAGACAGGAGATCTCCTCTTGCCTCTTTATTTTCAAGCCCTGGGATTGCAGCAGTTGAGTGCACAGGAGGAAGTACAGCTCTGGGGCCCTTGTCTGGGCAGTTGGCAGCTTTGGTGATAGGCAGGTGGATTGTATATATCTTTTTTGTATGGGAATGATATATGCATTAATTTGTAAGAAAGTGACTTATTCTGCAGAGCTGGGGTGATTTCAGTAAACTCCTGCTGTAGAATGAGTAGCGCTGGCCATTTCTGCCTGGTATCCTGACAGCTCACTGTTTGAAGGCTCAATGACAGGTTATCTGGCAGCTGAAGAAGCACTAATGATTTGGATTTTAAGTGGGTATTTCAATACTTGCAGATATCTAGATGAAAAACTGCCACCCTTGGAACCATGGAAGCTCTAGGCTCAGACTTTTTGAGTTCAGAATCTCTGGAAATTTGTAGAGGTCTTTCGATTTCTAGGCTCCCTCGTCTGTGGTAGAAGATTCCTGGACGGCCTGCATCTCCACAGAAACAGATTCTTGGATGAATGATCTGTCTTGTTTGATAAAACAAACCAAAACAAAGCTCCAAACCAAATATTTTGCTTTATTTTCCCCTTCTGGTTTGTCTCTCCTCAAAACTGTCGCTCAGCTGGAAAATTAAAAGGTCCAAGTTTTGCTCCAGTAAGTAACTGGAGAAATTGGAGGCTGAGGGGAGACCTTACCTCTCTCTAGAACTACCTGAAAGGAGGTTGTAGTGAGGTGGCTGTTAGTCTCTTCTACCAAGTAACAAGTTACAGGATAAGAGGGAAGGGCCTCAAGTTGCACCAGGGGAGGTTTAGATTGGATATTAGGAAAATGTTCTTCATCAAAAGTGTTGTCAATCAATGGAGCAGGCTTCCTAGAGAAGTGGTTGAGTCACCATCTCTGGGTGTATTTAATAGATACATGGTGTTGCAGTTTTGTGCAGCTGTGCTGCTTCAGAGGCTTTTGTAAGCTGCAGCTACAGCTTTCTGCAAGCCCCATATTTTGAAAACATGGTCAATTCAAGGCCAAATTCGAGACTGGGCCTATAAGAGCTGGTCATAGCGCCTCTGTGAATCACATATAGGAGAAAACAAACCTGCTGGCAGGCTCACTTTGCCACCGGAGCGGGAGAGAGAAGATGTAACAAGCTGCACAGACACCAAGGCCAGGCCTGCAGGAGGTGTGGGAGGGATGAAGAATGTGAAAAAAGAGAGTTTCCCCGGCAGCTCGTGGTGAGACCATGGTGAAATGGGTGTCCCCCCGAAGCCCATGGATGAGGACGGGGAGTAGAGACACCTTTGCCCTGTGAAGATTGATCCACACCTCAGCAGGTTTGCCAGGGAACTTGTGCCTTTGCGGGGGACCAGGC
Organism: Laterallus jamaicensis coturniculus; assembly: GCA_022605575.1. NCBI lineage: Eukaryota > Metazoa > Chordata > Aves > Gruiformes > Rallidae > Laterallus > Laterallus jamaicensis. Next base: position 2,798,206 of record JAKCOX010000034.1, read on the forward strand.
CGGGGGGTCTGGGCCCAAATGTCAGCACCCCATGGAGAGGAGCCCTGCTGAGAGGCCTGTGGTGAGGAGATGGCTCCCCGATAGAGAGGACTCATGCTGCAGAAGTTGTGGATACGACTCTCGCGTGGGTGGGACCCCACGGCGCAGCCAGGGAAGTATGTGTGTGTGTGGAATGCCTCCCCCCCCCCAAGCTGAGACGGAAGACAACTCGGGAAGAATGGACTGAAACCCCCACTCCCCATTGCCTGCCCCTCCCTGTGCTGTGAGGGGAGGGATGAAGGGAGCAAACCTATGATTAAAGTCAAGAGTGCGAAGAGGCGAGGGGTGGGGGGAAGGAGAAGTGTTAAGATCTTGGGAGGAAAAGCAGCTTGTGAGGAATAATTGGAACCCCGCTGCCCATTCCCTGTCCCTCCCCGCACCATGTTGTGGGGGGAAGAAGGGAGTAATATTGTGATGAGTTTTAAGTGTGCTAAGAAGGGAGGGGTGGGGGGAAGGTGCTTTAAGACCTGGCCACTTCTTATCTCGTTCCGGTTCCGTAGTAGTAATAAATCACTTTCCTTTATTCTGTGCTGAGTCTGTTTTGCCCATTGCACTAATTGGAGAGCGATCCCTCTGTCCTTATCTCAGGTTCTAAGCCTCCTAATATCTATTTTCTCCCCTTTTCGGCTGAAGGGGGGAGTGAGCGAGTGGCTTGGTAGGTATTTGGCCTCTGGTTAGGGCCAAAACCACCACACATGGATATGGTGCTTAGGGACATGGTTTAGTGGTTGGATTTAGCAGTGCTGAGTTGATGGTTGGACTTAATGACTTGAATGAAAGAATAGAGTATTACTCTCAGGTCCAGAAATCACATCGGAGGACAGAATTAGAAAGACAAAGTACTTCAACAAACTGGGGGAAACTCCCAGAAAATATATGATGAAACTGTAAAAATCTCAATGTTTCTAAAACTTAAATAAATTGTTCTATATTTTGGTAGGAATGTTCATTTGAATAAATGCCAGATGGACCAATATATTGAACTCAGTGAATGCAAGTTGGGGAAAAGCAATGTAAAAAATTATCTTGGGATCTAGGGACTTACATTCTGAACATGAGTCAGCAATGCTCTGCAGTTGTGAACAAGATGCACATTATAGTGAAATATCTTAACAAAAAAGAATATGTTCTAAGACACTAAAGATTACAGAAAACATAGAGTTCAGAATACTTCAGAAATTAGAAATTTATTTTATAATAAAGGTTTTATACAGCTTCCAACATAATTAAAAACATCTCATAATCAGAGCACATTAACTCAGTCCATTCAGAAGTTCTCATGGAGCCTTGTGGAACCTCAGCATAGTCACTCATGGGTGTGTGTTTTTGGGGGTGTGGGGAGAATTCAATAGCTGAAAGTCCTTAGTCTTGCAGTCAAGTGGCTATGAAAGAGAATCAAACCTCACTTTGAGCTTAGGGCTAACAGCATAATGGACATTACAGCAAACACCAGGTGTGCTTGTGGCCTTAGCAATGGCAGAGGTAGTAGGTGACAGCAAATGTGACCTGCTTGGGTGCAGTACAGCTTTTCCAACTGTGACACCAAGGCTTTGGAAGTCACAGTACTTGCAGGAAGTTGGACAGTTAGCTTTGAGAAAAACACAAACTATGTGCATGCAACACCACTGACTGCTTGAAGACAAAGGCCACAATTTATTCTTGATGTTACCCTGTTGGGTGCAAGGTTCAGTCTGGTGTGTCCTGGCACAGAGGAGAGGATGGGTGTAAACAAGATACTTCACTGCGGTAGGGAGCGTTTGCCAATTGTTTACTCTTTCTTTACAGAGTCTCTTTGGGAGCATCAGAGGGTTTTACCATGGTAATAAAAAGATTAATTTCCCTCTCCGGATTCTCTAGTACCTTGTAACATTTTGTGTGTGACAGGCTGTTCAAAATCTTGTCTTTGGTTACTCAAACACAAGGAGTCTGGGGAATTAAGAGGATTATTATCAGAAAGATTACAATACAGTGGGTTTTTTTTCTTGAATCTGTTAGACATAGTTTTATAAGCACTGTGGTGGTTTGGCCCTGGCTAGAAGCCAAATGCTCACCAAGCTGCCCGCTCACTCCCAGAGGAGAAACAGGCAGAGCCACTGTGGGTTGGGGTAAAGAGAGATTACTGTCAAACATCAAAGTGAATACAGAACAATAATGTCTAGTTACATGAACACCCAGTGCTAACACAGAGTACCTTACTGACCCGACGATTACAGAGGGCTACCCAATGGTAAGAACTGACTGACCCAATGTCCCAGACACACCTCGACTGTCCTTGAGGCAAAAAACCAGCCCCTACCCTTCCCCAACCAGCTGCTTTTATGGACAAGTGGTGTTAGGTGGTGTGGAAAACAGCTCTGGCTAACTCAGCTCACCTGGGCTGGCTCAGCTCACCTTTGTTGGCTGACTGGGGAGGTCAACCCTGGCCTGGCCAGAACCAGGACAGAACATATCATAAATTTATTCTGAAGTATGTTGCATTTACCCTCACGTGAATATATGGATTTTTTAGATTAATTATATGTTAAATATATAAACAAATTATTCAAAATATTATTAAAGTAATTGAAAAGAAGGCAAAAGATATTTAAATATGAAAAATGTTTTTAACTCTGTCAACCTCCCAGCAACCTCTAGTCCATATGGGTTCCATATTCACCAGGTAGAGAAAACATCAAAGTAAAAGGAGCAAGTCTTAAGCTACTGCTGCAATTGCAGTGTCATGATGATGCTATATATTCACCTAATGGAAAAATAGAGATGCCTGCATTTTATTTGTATTCTTGGTTCTTTGCAAGAATTATTATCTCTTCTTTGGTTTGTAATTCAGTGAGGCAACCATAAAATTTGAGGTCTTCTGAGGTTCTGAGTATTTGAACTCAAAGAACCCACAGAATATATGTCTAAAGGATATATTAAAAGGCTGAATGCTTGTAGATATTCTGTACCATATTGGAAAGATAAATGTCCTATAATGGTTAATCACTCCTATCTTCCAACACAGTTTCCATCTACTGCTTGCTTAAACTTCACAATAGATTAATCTTTGATAATATCAGTATTTCACTATTCTTTTCCATGGGTATTTCCTTTCTTCTAAGTGATCTTCAAGAAAGACCCGGGGGTGTTGGTTGAGAGCCAGATGAACATGAGCCTACAGTATGCTTAAATGGCCAAGAAGGCCAACAGCATCCTGGCTTGTATCAGGAATAGTGTGGCCAGGACGAGGGAGGTGATTGTCCCCCTGTACTCGGCATTGGGGAGGCTGCACCTTGAGTATTGCGTTCAGTTTTGGGCCGCTCAATACATGAAGGACATTGAAGTGCTGGAGCAGGTACAGAGGAGGGCAACAAAGCTGGTGAAGAATTGGAGCACAAGTCTTATGAGGAGCTGCTGAAGAAACTGGGGTGATTTAAGTCTGGAGAAAAGGAGGCTGAGGGGAGACCTTATCGCTGTCTACAACTACCTGGGAGGAGATTGTAACTAGATGGGTGTTGGGCTCTTCTCCCAAGTAACAAGAGGAAATTGTCTCAAGTTGTGCCAGCGGAGGTTTACATACGCTATTAGGAAAAATTTAGTCACTGAAAGAGTGGTCAGGCATCGGAACAGGCTGCCCAGAATGGTCCTGGAGTCACCATCCATGGAGGTGTTTAAAAAGGTGGCACTTCAGGACATGGTTTAGTAGATGTGGTGGTGTTGGGTGGATGGTTGGACTTGATGATCTTAGAGGTCTTTTCCAGCCTTAAAAATTCTATAATTCTATTATTCTGAAATGAAACTGCAACCGGGACATTTCCACCCCATGTTTACATACTACAGATAGAGTTTTTGCTATTTTCTCATAATGAAATTATTTGTTCCAATGGGTTTAGATGCCCTAGGTCAGGAATGCTGATGTACAATGTAAATCTTGTTACTTTAAAAATAATTTCTGAATATTGAAAAAAAAAAATCTTTTATGTCTGTAAGCTTTATTATCAGTATCTCTTTCATGCTTTTAAAGATAGATTATTTTGGATGCAGTATAGTAAATCTTTTTTCTTTGCTTCTAGAGTTAAGCTTGAAACCACTGGAAAATACAGCACAAATGTTTCTAATTTTGTAACAAAAAAGAAAGATTAAACTTTTGCTGAATTGTATGATTTTAAAGCATTTTTAACATCTCTACCAAGACTATACTAGAAGTCAACTGTAATTCCCAAAGGAAAGTTGATTTCCCAAGGTTGTCACAAACATTTATATTTATGAAGGGAAATGTGCAGAGACCATTTATTTCCACCAAGTGAAAATTAAATCTATACATTTCAAAGTTTTTGTGTGATTGTATTGACATTCTGTTTCTCGTTATGAGGAGGATTAAGAATATTTGTTTTTGGAAAATTGCCTCCAAGGACTTTATTTTTGTGAAAGCAAAGGCATTGCTGGAGTTGAATCAGCATCCTGTACTGGTTGAACAGTAGAAGTAATATTGCATGAGTCATTCAAGATGAATTGCCATGGTTTTAGATAAGAACTCTGAGTTGTTATTGTTAAGAAACTATACTTGCATCCATCACCCTTTGAAAGTAATTGCTTACTTTATGTAGCTATTAATGCTAATTACATTGCAGGAGCTAACGTGACAGGCTATTTGTTATTCTTGAAGGTATGAAGCAGAAAGTTCAATACATTGGCTGGTAGCATTTTTCTGAAGTACTTGACAAAGCCACCAATTCCTGATTTGTCTTCATAATTCTGCAGCCAACTTAGATAGCATTTTATTTCTTAGTATTTTGGTCTGACCTTTGGTGGATGAAGCTTGTTCGAGTGTCAGGTATATGAACAGTGGATAGAGCGTTTTCATAGAGATCCTGTATTATGCAACTCCTTCATTATGTTTGATTGGCAGTAAGTTATGTTTTGATCTTGCTTTTATAGACACAGTAGCTCTCAAGTGCTGAGGGAACAGATCTGGAATCTGTAATCCTGTTTCTGAAATGGGAAGCAAAATTCCACAGAAACCTTAGTCAGATTTGCAGCAAGGCTTTTATATAGAAAAATACTTAAACTGTGAAGGTTTGAAATAACTTACGTTTGCCACATACCTCGTATATTCTGTGCAAGGAAATAGTGGTGCCTCTTTCTCCATCCTCTCCAAGGCTAACTAAGAGTAGTTACGCTTAGAGCCAGTCACAGTATGTCTTAGCAGGACTGGCTTGGAGATCAGTGTTTCAGAGCATGTGGGAATCTTTCTTGCCCTGAACTCCAAGGGCCAACATGTGTAACTGGAACAGATGGCACTTCTGGATGCAAGGGCCTCATACAAGTATGCCAGACATAGGAGAGAGATTTAAGAACATAATATTAATAATGCCAGCGTAAGTAATATCCATGCCTCTACAAAGTAATGCTCAGGAATAATCAGGATATGAAAAAGCTAAGGTAGTCCATAAAAGCAAATGCAATCCAAGCTAACCGACTTCTCTAGTTCTCTAAATATAAGGGAGATTCAAAATCTTATTAAGGAGATTAAAGGCCTTGTGGGAAATAAACATGGCTTTAAAGCCTGGATGCATTCTGTCTTGGCAACTAATGTGAATATCAATAGCAAAGTTTTAAAGCCCTCTGATGACAGAGGTATATGACTCTACTCCAGATCGTCTGAAACACACAATGGGAAAAAAAAAAAGAAGAGATTTGAAGAATAAATTTCCACAAAGATGCTATCCACAAAGATGCTATTTGCATCAGCAGAAACATGTTGATTTTTCATATTTATTCAGTTGAATATGAGTATATTTACACATATTTCTTTAAAAGCCCTCATCTTAAAATGCATCTTTATTAAAATCTCTTGGGATGAATAATGCAGGCTTTGACTGCTCAAGTTTAAGCAACAAACACAGGGTGGTTCAGCTGGAAAAAATACATGTAGTTCATCTGGTCTGAAACAAAGCGAATGACCTAAGACCACAGACTGCTTGCTGCAACATATGTCATAATGTCAGTGTAGTAACAATTGTTTGAAGCACAGTTCATCCATTAAAGTTTGAAACAGTGAACAAAAGTTGCACACTTCTGCAACTGTGCAAAGTCTTTTTTTGCCTGAAAGAGCGATTAGTTGTGGAATTTGTGGTTGGATTTGGTGGATGTATAAAGCATTTTATCTTCCATTCAAAATCTTAAAGCAGCTAGTTTCATTGTATGATAAGCTTCTGTGCTTCCTGCACCCTTCTGTGCGGTCCAACCAACACAGGTGCAAAGTGTGGAACAGGCAATGTCAATGTCTTGCAAGATCCTTTACTGGTGTTATATACCCTTTCACAAATACACACAGAAGAGCAGGGGTTGAAAGGGACCTCTGGAGGTCACCTAGTCCAATCCCCCTCGTAAAGCAGGTTCACCCAGAGCAGGTTGCACAGGGCAGTGTCCAGGAGGGTCATGAATATCTCCAGAGAAGAAGACCCCACAACCTCTCTGGGCAGCCTGTGCCAGTGCATTGCCACTCTCACAGTGAAGTAGTTTTCTCTCATGTTCAGACGGAACTTCTTGTGTTCCAGTTTGTGCCCATTTCCCATTGTCCTGTCGCTGGTCACCACTGAGAAGAGTCTCACCCCAACCTATTGGCATCCATCCCTAAGATTTTTATTAACATTGATGCCATTCTCTCTCAGTCTTCTCCAGGCTAAACAGCAGCAGCTCTCTCAGCCTTTCCTCATACAAGATATGCTCCAGTCCCCTCATCATCCTTGTAGCCCTCCACTGGACTCTGTCCAGTAGTTACCTGTCTTTCTTGATCTGGGGAGCACAGAACTGGACACAGCACTCCACGTGTGGCCTCACCAGGGCAGAGTAGAGGGAGAGGACAACCTCCCTTTACCTTTTGGCCTCACTCTTCTTACTGTACCCCAGGACACCACTGGCATTCTTGGCCACGAGGGCACACTACTGGCTCATGAAGAGCTTGCTGTCCATCAGGACTCGTAAGTCCTTCTCCATAGAGTTGGTAGCCATGTGGCCAGTCCCTTTTTCCACATTAAATAAACTTCCATGTTCCTTTGCTCATCCATGCAAGTCTCCTTCCTCTGTTTGATTCTTCTTCTTCAGTCCTTAAAGCATATCCTTAAAAAGTACCCTCTCACACACAAGTCTACACAGTATCATAGAACTGCAGACTTACAGAATCTCCTGAGTTGGAAGGGATCCATAAGGATCATTGAGCCCAACTCGTGGCTCCACACAGGGCCAGCCAAGTCAGAGCACGGGACTGAGTGCATCATCCAGATGCTTCTTGAACTCAGCCAAGGTTGGTGCTGTGAAAATAATAGTAACAATATAAAACCAAAGTACACTTCAAGCTTATTGTGCCCCTGAAACATGACTTGGGTTAAGAAATGCAGGGGCAACGCTTCCCATTAACTCCCTGCAATCAAGCAGAACCTCTGAACCCGGTGGCCATTGAAATGTGTGTACCCATATCAGAGCTGGTGTGTTGGTGCTGTCTCCCACTTGTGGCGAACTGTGAAAATGTTCTGTAAGAAGTTCTCACTGTGTCCAACCAATTAAAAAGTAAAAGCTCCAGAAGCCATGGATTTCTGGTGCAAAGATAAGGCATTTGCCATGGTTTGGTGTACTGCAAAGGGGGTTGGTGTGCAATGTCTCTTAATGTTGAACATGGGAAACTGTTCCAACAAACGTGCTATGAGAACTATTGGAAAAGGGATAGTACATCCAGCTGCTACTGCTTTTTTAGGTATTAATTTGTCATGCATCATTTCCTATTATTTCATGTCATGACATATTCTATTAAGTTATTTTAGGATATAGGCTGTGACTGCAGCTGGCACTGTATGTCACGTTATATCACATCAAGTGGCAGCATAAGGTAAATGCTTGGTTTGAGCTTTTAGTTGTTTTCTGTTAGGGCCGTTCAGGTGCATGAAGTAAAGAGGGTAAGAAATGAACAAACCACCTTATGACTACTGAAATGGTAGAAAACTCAACAGGCTTTGAGGGTTGGGTACCTCCGAGGGCATCTTTGCCACACCCCAGTGCTCTCATCAAGTCCTTGTGGAGCCCTTGGGTTTGTCCCAGTATGAGTGTAGCTCTGCCTCTCTCCCAGCCTCAAGCCTGCTTTCCTTTTCTTGGGAGCCCTCATGCTTTGGAGAAGAAAAAGCAAGTTGTGTTTTGAGCTTTGGAGGCTGAAAACTCAGCATGATCCCTTCCTCTGCCCCACTGCTGGGCACTACAATTCATTTGGATAGGTTCAGTGGCTCTTGGAAGCCATGTTTGGGGATTTGAGCTTGCTCAGAAGCCTGGGTATCAGGAGACAGGCAGCCATCCCTCACCCAGACCCTGGTTAGGGAACTGCATAGGGTGTGAACTTGGGCTTACGCTCCCTGATATCAATATTATCCCTGATTTTGTTTTGGGATGACCTAATGACTAATACAGGTACAAAGTGGAAAGTAGATTTGGGACTCCACTTCTGCCCTTTCACAGATCAGGCTCCCTCTTGCCTGAATAGTTTTCTCCCTGACTTTTGTATTCATGTCTGCACAGCTGACTACTGGCAGGGGCTGCATGAGCAAACACATCTTCCCGTTTCACTTCTCCTCCTGGGAAATGATATTCAGACCAAATGAGTAACAACTAACCTTACAGTCCCGAGAGAGAACACTGGAAAATCCCTGCAATCCCTCTGCCCCTTCCTTTTTGCCCAGAGGTCCAGTCTTTTTAGACTGCAGCAAGAATTTGTGAAGTGTTGTGATTTAGCCCTAGCCCACAGCTGAGCACCATGCAGCCCCATGCTCACTCCTCCTCCTCCAGTGGGATGGGGAGAAGAATTGGGAAAAAAGGTAAAACACATGGGTTGGGATAAGGACAGTTTGCCGGGGCAGCAAAGGGAGAGGAAAACCACAACTACTCACGTTGCAGCTTGCTCACACCTGAAGCCTGATGCCCAGCCCATCTCTCAGCAGCAACCCCTCCACCCTGGACAACCAGGATGTCATAAGGTATGGACTTTGGCTAGTTTGGGTCAGCTGTCCTGCATGTGTCCCCTCCCAGCTTCTTGTGAAAATTAACTCTATCCTAGCCAAAAACAGAACAGAAAGGTTCCAGCTTTTAATGGTTACCACAGACCAAACCATGAGAAATGATGGACCAGGGCTAGCATCACTGCTCCTTAGCTGTTCATGGTGAAGTCAGTGGTGCTGCATCCCGCCTTTATCCCCTTCTGCAGTCCTGATGTGTCAGACCTGGCCAAAGCAAGAACTGTCAGACTATCGTCTTGGCTGATGAATCTCTGTTCATGCAAAACAGCCAAAGGAGGGAGGGAGTCCCTGAGCAAGTGGTGTGCTGTATTAATTTTCTGATAAAATACACTCTGGGTTTCAGCTGCAGTTGAACACTTACGCAAGGCTCCTCAACACATGCACTTTTAAGCATATGTCTCCGCACACATCTCTGGAGATGAGGCACAAGGTATGTCACTGACTTTATCATCTATGCCATATGTGAGATGTTTTGCTTACAGATTATGACATGGATCTGCTAATGGCTCCCCAGACACAAGCAAAAGACCTTTTGTTTCCACGCTGCTAGCAGTCGCAACTCTCAGCACTGACATTTTAATTCCTGTGTATTCATCGGCTATGAATAAATGTGGGCTGGAAATCAGAAGCAATGAGGGCCTGGAACAGCCTTTCTTTAAGAATGATGGGAGCAAGCTAATTATTTTTTAGATGGCCCAGAAGAGGAAAAGGATTAGATGGTGTGGGTGCCTGTGATGTCTGATGATTTTGTCACTGTGACCCATGTTATTCCTTCCAGTGCTGTGTTTTCTCTTTAGAAGAGAAAACAGGTTCCTTTCTGCTCCCATGTTTTCAAGGTATTAGTGCCTTATGAGGGCTCAGTGCAAGTTTAAATTGTTAAATGCTAACCTCCCCCCATCCTTAGCTCTCATTTAAGTGTGCTGAAGCTTCATATTTAGATTAATCTGCCCAGTTAGGCTCAGACGCCACTTCCATTTGTATTGGCTAAGTCACTCCCAGGAGCTAATGGTCCACTAATGCTGTTCTACAGTTCCCTCTGTGAGTCTAGAAAGACAAGTTCCCAAACCATCCTCAGCGAAAAGATCTGAGTAGCTCAGCATAATGTAGCATCAAGAACCACATGAGTTATCAGCAGATCCAAAAAGATAACATGAGCAAGCAGAGTACTAGTGAAGGCCCGTTAAATCGATTGTGACTTTGTAGTGTGATTAAAATCAGTTGGACAAGGATAATCCATCTGTGCTGATGCAAGATAACTATTCTGGTGAGTTAATGGTGTGTTAAAGAGCATGCAGCATTTGTGTCTTCTAAGAACATAGGAACATTTTGTTCAGATGAAAGGGCTGCCTAGTCCTGTACTCTGTCTTTGACAGCAACCAGCAGCGGCTACATAGGACAAGGATAAAGAGGGATCCTGGGATTGCCCCAAGGGTAAACCCACTAGTTGTATTGTAGGAAGCACAGACATCTCTGATGAGGAAGTATCTTTGGGTGAGCCAAGGATAGAAAAAACTGAGTTGAATTACAGCAGCAAAATGGAGACTTTATTCAAGTTAATGGAAAATGTTTATATCTGTGGGGCTGGGATTTCAAAACCAGCTTTCAACTTCTAAATTTTTCACAGCATACCTGTCTGTTTCTATTAAATCTCTTAGAATAAAAAATACTTATTTTTAACCTCCTAGGATCTGCTCTCTTATTAAGAAAATGACCGGTGCCAGTGATACTGGGACTCCAAAGGTCTGTAGGCTCAGACTGTCTGTATATAAAAACAGCCTGCTTTTACTGCAGTCTGAGACTGCAAGTGCCATTCAGTTAGCTGAAGAACTGATTCTCTATGTCTGAGACAAATGCTGAAATACAGCTTAGTGTGTATGAACTTAAACCTGAAAACGGGTTCCATGATGCCTGCTTATACATGAATGCCCAAATATTGGGGCATCATATGAACCCTGGTTCTCAATAAGAACTGGGGAAGCTGGGTCTCTGGTGAACATGGACCATTTTTTGTGAGACCAGGAGGAGGTGATGAGACTGTGGGACAATGTCTCATTCTGCTCCAGAAACTAGTATGGAAACAAGGAGAAACAGTGCTGGAAACTACTGAGTTCTTCTTCCCTTGTTTTAGTTGTAGTTTACTAGGGTGGCAGATCCAGAAATCCTACCAGGTGTTTCAAGCAGAACTTGAGACAAAACTGAAACCAAATAATTCTTGTGCTTTGCTTTACAGTTTGTTTTGCCATGGTGGCTGTGTCAAACCTGGTTCCTGAGAGTCAATTTGCCTGAAAATGTCTCCTATTTTCAGGATCCAGGCTGTGAAGAGTTTCCAGTAAGCTCTAGCAGAAGTTGAGGTGCTTTGCATAATGTGAGCAAAGTTTTTCTCAATGTCATGGCACCATGCACTGCTTTCCATCTTATAATTTTGCCTGGATTAACATTTCTTTGTGCCTTAAGTTTCTTCTGAAATGGGTGTTTATCTTCACTACCTAACTCTAGCCCTAGATCAGAATCAGGTTTTTGGCCCGATTCTGCAGTAACTGAAATACACATTTAAAGTTAAAATATGCATCAGCCTTTACACATCAAAATCCTTTTCAATAGAGTGGTGACGGGCTGCATTCTCAGTGCATGGGACAGCTTATTTAATGTATGCTCACATTATGGACAGGCCGCCCAGTTCTACCATGCTGCAGCTTTTGCAGACAGTAAAAGTCTAAGTTACTGGTAAGGATGAAAAATGAATGAGCACATCTAAGAAGTGATGTCTCTAACTCAGCTGACGAATGAAAGGATTCCGCAGCTCTGCAGCACAACACATGCTGATATAAAGGAACAAAAAATATGTGGCCAGTAATTCATATTAACATCTTCATGCCCAATACCTGCAAGATCAATGAAAGCTGGAGAGGGACTGGTTACAAGGGCATGTAGTGAAAGGACAAGAGGCTTTAAGATGTAGGAGGACAAATTTAGATTAGATGTTAGGAAGAAATTCTTCCCTGTGAGGGCAGTGAGGCCCTGGCACAGGCTGCCCAGAGAAGCTGTGACTGCCCCTTCCCTGGCAGTGCCCAAGGCCAGGCTGGATGGGGCTCTGGGCAACCTGGCCTAGTGAGAGGTGTCCCTGCCCATGGCAGAGGGGAATTAGGATTAGATGGCTTTGAGGTCCCTTCCAACCCAAACCAGTCTGTGAGTCTAGGATTCTATGAATATTGCAGCGGGCTGAAATATGAACAGTTTCTTTTTTATACCATCAAATGTAACCTTTGTCTTTTACCATCTGTATTTCAAAACCAAATTAGTAGCTCATGTGAAAAGGAGTGATTCAGAAGCAATTACTAGTTTTTGCTGTTTCCCTAGTCAGATTACAGCTTCTTGGGCTTGTCAGAGAAGATGGCAGTTGTCTTATCTAGCTGTGAAAAAGGTCTTTGGTTGTATTTCTTTTCTTTGAGCATATCAGAAGTATTGGTGATTAATGAGGGTCATGCTTTCAGACAATGTCTTTAATAATGTTATGTATCAGAGAGATCTTAAAGTAACTGGGTGTTGAAAGGAAGAAGTGGAGAATGGTTCATTATAGGTTGTTACTCAAGTGTTCTTGAGGAAGGGAGCCGATAATGATCTTTCAGCACAAAGGCAGTCACAGTGCTCTCATTATCATTTCCAGAGTTTCCATAGACGTCTCACAGTACCTGACACTAGCATAAACAAGAAACAAGTGTGGGGAACCTCATAAACTGGAATACATGATGTGATCATTTCCAGTTGGCATAGACTGAGAAATTAGTTTTCCAGTATTCCTTAAATAGCAAAACAACAAAAGAAGAAGAAAAAAGATAAATACCTTGTGTTAGAATAAAGGGCCTTTTACCTTGTTTTGTCTTCTGTGGCCTCCATAAATAAATGTTAATTGTTAACATAAATAATAGGCAAGTTTGTGATCTAAATTTTTATTTAAAATTTGAAATACAACTCTTGATGCACTCTGAATCAATGTTAAACCAGAAAGTATTTCTGATTAAAGAGTATCACATTAGCCTCACATATTCAGAATTCAAACCCTGGAATTTTCTAAACCAGCACTTTGGAAGCTGAGAGAGATGATGAAACACTTGCATGTCCAGGATGTCACTGAAAGTGCTAGGTAAATGAGATGGAGTTTCAAAATTGCAGCTAGGGAGGAAATTCTGAACCTAAACAAATGGCTGTGTTTCTGAGGACTGGCCTTCAGGTTAAATGCATGTGAGCTGTCTCTAGAAGAAGTCATACGATCTGGGTTTTATACTCTGAATCGTAAGGTCTTTTATAACTATTGGTTAAAACTTATGAAGAGTCTTTGGCCACATTCAACTCCTGGGTAATCAATTTCATGGTTGTTCCCCAGGAAAGACTTAGAATTGCTATTTAGTATGCCTTCTGATATTTCAGGCTCTTCTTTCCAAAGTGAGAAGTGGAAGTAAGAGGATTCACACATCAGAGAACATTCCCAGTCCCAGTGTGCCCCAGCAACTGTCAAGTTCGTTCACTGGTCGCCAGGGAGCAATACACCTTCATGGAGCAGGTAGATTTTATTTTACAAAGTAAGACCTTACAGATTCAGATGTGAGTAGAAATGAAGAGGCATTTATTATTGATGCCTTTTATTAAATATTTATGGGGAACCATAACTTCGCCTGGTATTTTAAGTATAGTATTTAGAGATTTATTTCTTTCTCCTCTTTTGGATTACTAACACAGATGTACTTTCATGGGCTTTGAATTAGCTGTCTTGGCTCCATGCTAGCATCAATTGCATTTCTCCAGAGAAAGCTTTGGGGTGTGATTCAGCTGGACGTTTACGTCCTTTTGTAACATGATGTGTTTTTCTGATGAGAGTTAATGAGCCTCAGGATCATGCACGTTTCCAGCTAGGCTAGGTCAAGGCTTTCTAAATATACAATTCCCCACATCTTCCTTTCCTGAACAAACTTGTCAATAACACCAAGCAATAAAAAACCCCAGTGCAGTAAAGTGTTTCAAATTCTTTCAAGCAGTCCTTTTTCCCCTTTTTACTGTCCATCAATCTATACAGTCATTACAGCCCGTGGAGTCTGTGACATCCTCAGTTATCCAGGTACAGGTGTCTACTTTAGGGTGAGCTGAACTACCCTTGAGGCTCCGATTGCCTTCATTAGTTCTCTGTAGACCGAAATGGGGACTTTGACACCCAGTTGATATTTAGAAACTATACACTATAAGTCAAATACCACCCAAAACGTTCTCTGTTATCTTCCAGCACTGGAGTCGGTTGCCCAAGTATGGGTGTCAGGTGCCATTCTAAATACTTCTGGGGATCCTACCTGGCACTTATAGGCTACTCCATAAAGGTAAAAAAACTCTCAGAGGTCATATTCCATATCACCCAGCCTTTGTTTCTATAGCACTAAGCACCTGTATTCAGCTACAGGAATTCTGCTTTTAATTCCCACGTTGGTTATGATGCTCCAACAGAACAGCTCCTTGAGATAGATGCTGTTCTTCTGTCACTCAAGACAGAATAAATACATAACCTCTCTTCAGGAGCCTTTTCCCAATAAACACCTTACTACTGAGTTTTCACAGTTTTTCTTCTGGCTTATTTTTAATAATGTGTTCACATTGCACATGTGCCAGCCCTTTTGGTTTGGTGTTTTCCTTTGCTTTATCTGTATTGTGGCTATTTTGTTTGTAACTAATAACAGGAATATAATTCCAAAATCAGTTATAACCTATCTTTGTTTTATTTTTTTATAATTTTGTTTTTGAAATGTGGTTGGGTTTTGTGGCAACGTTCTTATAGCTGTTTACTTAGCGTGATGCATTTCATTCCACTAATAACTACTCTCCTGCAAGATGAGCTAATTTTGCATAAATGAGTGTGTAATTACAGACTCATTTAAAAAATAGTGAAATTCCCTTCACTTTCAAAAACTGTATTAAATTATGTTAATTGCTTACATCTTATGCACAAAATTGACTTGAGCTTTACCCATTTCAGAGCAGCAGAATGGACCGATAACTGTTGCAGTTATTCAGTGATACGAGGTAATATCAGAGTTCATTTTCACCCTGCTATAGGAGTGCTTGAAAGGTTTTTGGGTAAGGGTAATGATGTCATTTGTTTCTCAGGAAAGACACAGAGATAAAGTTTTATTATGGCTGAGTTATAACTAGTATTTCATGATTTGAGAGAATTTAATGTATTCCCTCAAGATTTGAAAACTACCCTCTTAGTTTTGATTTTCATGCATGTGATTATCATCTCTGTATCTAAATTATCATTTAGGCAACTCATACAAATTTTCCTGATGGGTTGGTATTTGTTGGATTCTTTTTATTAATGTATAAACCAAGCCACTGCCACTGTGATGATCAGCTTTATGCATTACCTGTTGATTCACTCAACCAAGAGCTCATACTGAAGTTGCAGTTCTTTCATGGGACCTGAGAAAACATTGTGAAGAACACCAGAGCTGACAGACTGCCTGGCCATAGGTGTGAGGATGTTAACTTCTTTCACAAGAGGCACAGTATCTGCTTGTGTTTGTGGATCTGCTTCTGCTTACACGAATGGAGATGTGCTAGTCAAAGTCAACTTTCTTGCAATGCTCATGACAATGAAAGGCTGAATTTCAAGTCCTGTGGTGTTTCCTCAAAGTTCATAGAAGAAATTTCTTTAGGAACAACTTTTCCTATACATTGGATCCAAACTCATTTCCTTATAAAGAACTCCAAGTTGAATAGAAGATATCTCATCATTAAAAATATTGCTACTTCTTTAATGATGTAATTAGTTTTACCTGGCAGGGTCAGCTTCATTGATTTCAATTAAAAGAAAGAGGAAAGACCTGTTGAGTGGCCTACTTCTTAATGTATTCGGTAAGATCAAGGTTGGAGCTGCAAAATGTTTTAATGAGCACAATCCCTGTTTGCTGAAAGTAAAGCTATTACTGATTTCTTATTGATCTGAAAAAGAAAGGACAAACTCTGTTAGAGGATATTTCATGTTTTGTCATTAAAAATCAATGAAACCAAGACTGACCTGCTTTCTCCCTCTTGTGTTTATACTTGAAATAGATTAGATCATTAAGGAAACACTAATGGTCTAATTATTTAGACCATTCTTAATTCAAATTGTAGAAGGAGATGAACTTGCCTAACTATAAATAACAAAATACCTTTATCTACATAACAGGATCTGGGGAAATGGTGTGCTGGGAGTCAGACTATGGGCACAGAACAGTATTATTAATTTATGTCATCACTTCACAAGTACCATTTGGTTGAAGGGCATGAATCAGAGTTAAGGGAAATAAAAGCTTTCAGATCAGACTCTGTCATAAGTGAAGTCTCCTCTCTTTGAAGAAGGACGATGTTGTATGAAGTACATGACAGCCTGTGGAACCGATTGTCTTAAAGGACATCTTCAAGGCCTGTAAACCAAATAGCACATACTTCTCAGCCAGGTAATGCACTATGGAACATTTTGGTGATGGCTATGTCAGGAGTGACCCTGAGTGCTGGATCCCCATGTGACTCTTACCTCTCATCCTAGCTCTCCTTTGGGCCACTCCACCTGGCTCCTTCTAAGATCAGATTTATGGAGGTGTTGGCAGCATGGCTGTGAGCAAGCTGCTGCCACTTGGTCTTAGTACCAGTGATAGCTCCTCAACCTTTTTTTTTAGTTGGCAGGAGGAACATTGTCAGTGGGACAGACCCGCAGCCCAACCCTATTAACCCTTCTCCAGGCATATAATTTTCTTGCTGTGCTGTCACAGCAGTGCCAGCAATGTGCTTTTCTCTGTAACAAATAACTTCCGTGGGTAAGGAACGTTTGGGCTACACTTAAAGACTGGTTAAAGAGATCAGCTCAGCTGCTGTTGGGATCTGTCTGACCTTTCTTGCTTCTTTGACCTAGAGGCTGTTTTACCTCAGTGTTCTCAGTGCAATAATAGAGAAATGCATGTTACTCTGCATTTGGTGATTTTCTAGTCTTTAAATGCATTGTTTTCTATTTTCAAATGGTGCTTTTGTGTTAAAGTCCCCTGGCACAGTACCACCATTAGATGTAGCCGGGGAACTTGTCTTGTCCTACATGGAAGAAGTCTGAAGGGCTGAGGTATATGGCTTACTACTCTATTCCTTTCTGAACTACAGAAACAGGGTTGGTTTTTTTCTAATTCATGCCAGCAACTTAAAACAGGCTTAAAACAGTAATGACTCAAGCCTTCTTCTTTAGGCAGACAATCAATCAGGCTTTGATGGCTACTGAGCAGGTGAAATCTAACCTATTTTTGCTGATATATGCTATAGTGTTTCCCACCATTTATATTCACATAGTCTTTTGTCAGGCTATGCCTTTTAGGCTTAATATGTAACTATATATGTCTCTAATGGTTTTAGACATTGTTTAGTATGTCTTAAACATGTCCATTTCAGCTCAGCTATAAAATCACCAAGCAATCTTTTAATAAAATTAATATTTTTTCATATTATGGCTGCAGAAGCCTTTCGGTCAATAATTTGATTATAAAGCCTTCACACCCTTTTTTAACATTGCCACAGCTAGGACTTGACCAACAACTTGGTAATTATAAGGCTGAGATTTTTGGGTCATGTATTATTGGATCAGTTTGATAAACTTAGCTTTGCAGAAGCACAACAAAGTCATCAATGAAAGTGAATTTTCTTGTTCTAGAATTAACTTTTATGCAAAAATTCAAGTGGCAAACCGTAGGCTATTGAAGTGTCCTTAGTATTGTTATTATAAGCTCCATGAACTTCTTATGTGCGTGACTGCAATGACAGATACAAAACAGGTTAGACAAATGTCCTGCTCTGCATTTTTTTAAGTTTCACATGTAGCTAGGTTTCCTTCCTACCACTTTTTCTGGGAAATCAGTGTGTCTTAAAGCTAGATGGTTAGTATGATTTGTCAGGTATCTTGAGTTTCTGATTAAATAAATGAAAAAGCCCCTTCACAAAACAAAGCCTCGCATTCAAAACACACAGGCTGTAGTTTCTGTGATAAGACAGGTAGTTATATAGCAGTGGATTGCTATGAATGTCATGCTGGGCCAACAATAGTGCTTATTCATGGTGTTTGGTAACTGAAGGCTAGTTTCCTACATGAAGTGCTAGAAATGAAGCTGCCTCATTCCTTGTGTAGGAACACTGAAGAACTTGCAAGGAATTTGACAAAAAGAACAGGAACAGTTATGCACAAAAGGAGCAATTAGTTGCACATAACATGAGAAAGAATGCTTTTCATGTACCTAGTAGGACAATAAAGCCTATGAATTGTACAGTAGTTGACATTGGAGAAAAAAATCTCTTCTGCAACTGCTGTTCGAGACATGTCCTGATGCACCTCTTGTCAAGTGCAGAGGATGCTATGTTTGTCGTTGGAAAGAAGGAATGTAGGTATTTTGGTTTTTTTTTTACTAGGTACTCTCAATCATTCTATTCTCCACTTCACTGTTTGCCACTAGCCTGATAATGAGTTAGTTCAAGACAGCAGTGTCAATGTGTACTTGATTTTATATTTAAAGTTCACACTCTAAGTTCCTTCAGGGACCTCAAGTCTTAAAATTAACCCCTTGTGAATGCATTTTAAGGATTCTAGCATACTTTATTAGCATAGTAAAATTTCTCTATTTATACTTCAAAAAGCATGTGGACAGCCCCTTTAGTCAAATGGTTTAGTTTTAAGTAGTCCTGCGAGGAACAGTGAGTTGGACTTGGTGGTCCCTATAGACCCTTCCCACTCAAGGTATTTTAGGGTTCTATGAAGTGAATACTACAGTGCAGTTCACTGTGACTGTACATTGTTATTTTGCTGTGATTTGAATAGTTACTCCTCTAGGGACTTTGTAGAGGTCTTCAAAATGTACACAAATACACATCATATTCAATTAAGTACAAAGTGGTCATCTTGTTCCCATAAGACTTTGAAAATTCCCTCCTCAATGTTTAATACTTGTTTGGTGCCCCAAATGTGAAGCTATAGAGTCACATACTGGAACCTGGGGTGAGAATTTTGGTTGCACTCCTCATAAGAAGAGGTAATAAAAATCCAATGTAAAGTGAAAAAAAAAAGAGCCTCACATTTTTCACATTTCTGAGATAAAAGGCACCAAAACCACTTCATATATTGGTCCTTGCATGGTGCTCTACCATCCAACTACTGTTATAGTCCTTACTTTAGGAAGCACAGTGTTTGAAGCAGCTCACCATCTGCATGAAAATCCACTGGTTTATCATGCACTGGCCTTGGCATCCATGTTGCCATGAAGATGGACCTGTTGGGAATGCTACCAAAGTAGAAACATCCAGTACTTGGGGATAGGCTGTAATGGCGAAGAGATTTCTCTCCCTCCTTGCACTCAGCAATATGGGGGATACAAAATGTCCCAGGGAATGGTATGTCTGGTTAAGTGTTTGTTTTTCAACTGTATGAACTTATTTTCAGCTATCTAATTCTAGACTGTAAAAGCAACTTACTCATCTCTTCCTCCAACCCTTCACCTGAAAAGAAAGAAAATGAAGGCATAACCTTTTGATCTTAAAAAATGCCCTTTCCATAACATTCTGCCCCCCTGCCCCTCCCTATAAACAAGTGTGATGAGTTTACAAGCTTGCATTACAGCTAGAAACTATATGCCGTACATGAGTAGGGACAGGTGATTTGCCTGGGGGTCAGAGCCAGGGGGCAGTGACAATGAAGAATCTGGTCTGGGCAGAGAGGAGAGCAGGGTGCATGGGTGCAAGGGGTTGCTCTGGCTGCCCCAGCAGGAGCTGCTGGGGACCCTGGATGGAGCCAGGTCTTCAGCCCTAGGCCTGGCCAGCCTGGGAGAGCGGACTAACCTGGTTTACACTGCTCTTACAGCAAACACATTCTTGTATCTTTAGAAAATTTGCTCATGTCATCCAAAACAGCTTGATAAAAATCTGCATTTCCTGTTCTCACCTTTTCATGCCCCTAACCCTGGAAGACAAGTTATCCTCTGAATAATTTTTCCCATCCTGTTGCTGATGGCTCTAGATCCAAATGATTCCTGACTTATGAATGCTGCATGTTGGGTAAGACACGTGGAAGGGTTTACCCCCTGGGACTGTCTCTGAAATGGCACAATGCCGCAGTGCCAGTGAAGAATCTGGTCTGGGCAGAAGTGACTGTATAAGTGATGCTACCTGTTTGGACAGACCACTAACATTGCCACAAAAGAAGTTACCAGACAGACAAATCAATCTTCCTTTGTATTTATTTAACTCTAAGAATTGTATGATGTACAGCCCTGAAAACGAACATCATGGAGGCAGAAGCTGGGAACAGAATAGTTGGGCACAGAACAGGATAAAAATAAAGCACAGATCTTGTGTCGGCTTTGGTTCTTATCTACCTGACAATGAAAACTACAGCAGGCACAGGTGGCAGGTCTTGCAGAACTAGACAAGACATTTCAGCCCCACAGAGGTCCTTCAGTTTACCCCAATAAGCCACATTTGTCATCATTCACATCCAGGAGAGGTGGTATCCAATTCCTCTGGTCTTTAGGGTCGTTTGGCCTCCCACTTATCTTGCCAGGAAAAAGTGTGGGCTGACTGGAGATGAGGTTTATAACTGATTGCTAAATAATATGCTAATTCTCTTTTGATAGGTAGTGATACCAGCCAACTGCTATGTTGTTAGAAGAATGTTGATGCATTTTAAAAATATTTGATTTTTCTATTTGCATAGCATAGAAAAAAGGCAATAGTGATTAAGATAAGTTATTATTTCAACTTATAATAAAAAAGCATATAATCTTCTTGTTAACTCTCATGGCTGTGTTATTCTTGTGGCTAACTAGTGCCAGTAGCCAGCTAGCATTCCTGTGTCAAGCCATGCCATCCCACTATCCCACAATTTAATTGGCCTAACATTGCCATTACCACTCCTTTATGAGCTTGATCTCTTCATTACATGCCATTCATTATATTAAAAACTCATTTTGCCTGTGCCTAAATAACAGTAGACATGTATATAATTTTTATTACTCATGCTAGCTGAAAATCTGCAAAAGCCCTAAAGTCACTCATGTCAGTTTTGCCTTTCATTGTCTGACTGATGCACTGTGGTTTCCTTTTCATTTTCACTGTAGGGAAAAGCTACTCCATCAAACAGTGTCTCTCAACAACAAAAACCGTGCAGGAATTCTGTACATTTTAATTTCTACATTTAAAGTCTGTGAAGTTGAAATAAATTTTTGACACTTAGTGTTGTTATTTAGACAGCTATGCTTTGAAACAGTATTTTTCTGGGGAAAGATTTGTGCTGTAAAGTGATATGCCATTGTTTCAGGTTTCGATGGTGCAGGAGTCTCCTTTTTATGGCCATCCAATCTTTTCTTGAGTCTTTCTGTGGCTGCTATCCTCTGCGAAGTTACTTGCTTATGACCAGATTGTAAACAGGATGGTAAGGCACCCAACAAACCTGCTATGAAACCCAGTTTAGTGAAGTTTTAGTATTATTAATCTTTATGAGTCTTATAGCACATGATGAATTTCCTGAAAAATGAGAATACAGGGAAAGACAGCCTCTCTAGGCGACATTTAACAGTTTATAGGCTGTGTTTCCAAATGTAAACTCAGAATGTGTACTTTATGAAGAATCGTAGTCTTCAACTCTTCATTAACTGTGTAACATTGACCATAATATTTATTTGATTTATGAAGATGGAATATGTGCTGTCCAAATTTTTCTTAAGTGGATCATCTAAACCATCTTTGAGGTGATTTAATTTTTACCAGATAAATTATATTAGACAATTTTTATGTCTCTTTTGTAGGTATGCTGTTTTAAGTTTTGTTGGTTTTGGTGGGCTTTTTTGTTGTTGTTTGTTTGTGGGGTTGTTTTTTTTTTAATGATGCTGACTCCATCAGGACAGAAGTTTACATTTTTTTGGTAAATAATTTTTGCCAAATGAATGCTCAGAAAAGCATGGGATTAACAGTCTAAACATGTGTCTTGCAAAAGGAGATGGAAGTGCCTTCACAGTCAGGAAAATCCTCACCAGGTCAGCTGCAAATGGGTTCTCACACCACAAATGACTAGAGTGATCTTTTCTAGCAGCTACTGGGACTTTGTCAGTCATTGCACACACATCTGAGTCCCCGTTAATTTCACATGGGAAAATGTTTAGCAATGCCAGTCACTGAAAATCACAAGGGGATGTAGGTAGGTAAGTGCTGAAACCAGTTTCATTATTTGTTGCAGCTCGAGTGGTGTGCCTATGTCAGACATAAGCCTCTCTCGTGTTCCCTGGATGTACCTGACATTGAAGAGATGAGTAAAGGAACAATAACTTCACAGTTCACACCATCAGTTGCACAAGGCAGCACTTATTTTCCAGACTCTTCAAAATCTTGTTTTTCAATGCATGCTGCCAACAATAGATAAATATTCATTCAGGGTTTTTTTCAGCAATTGTCTTTTGTGCCTCTACAGAATTTGTACACTGAGGAATTCACTTTTTAGGTTATGTAGTCAGTAGGCAAGTAAGCATATCCCATCCTTTTTAATTCTCCATGGTCAACTAGAATGGAGCAAGATTTAGAAACTAATCTTTTGTGCTTTATTGTCAGGCAGTGATGCTGTTATTAAAAATACATACATTGGTTTTCCAAAGAGCAACTGTGAACTTCATGCAATTCGAAGTGTTGATTATAATGCATGACATTTTCATTATCTAACCCTGTACTTGGCCATGCTAGGTTTTGATTTGCACTTTGGTTTCTGCCATTCTTTATTTTCTTGTGTTTAGTTAGACAAGATGAAGATCAAGCATTTTAGGTTTCAGTAATTTAATTAATACCTATTTTATTTTTTGTAATAAACTTATATGAGAAACAGCCTTCCAATAGTCTCAGGGAGTTCTGTCTACAAACATTTTGATCTGTGTTCAGAGGCACACATTTGGACAAAGGCCTTACAGCCCTATGTGCATCAGGGCCAAGACCTATTGTCCTGTGGTAGTGTTTCGTTGGAAAGATCTAATGGGTAGTTCTTCTCTGGGCAATGCGTGGTAGATGATGTAGCTGAAAGGAAAGTGTTAAGGTGTCTTTTTCAGACCACTAAGGTTGAGGCCTAACTTTTATTTTTCATCAATATTTTATTTTATTTCTAAATTTTTGCTTCTTTTGGACCTTATTTGCTCCACCTTTACACCCTCCTTTCCATTAGTCTTTCTTGAGATATCTGGGACCTTCAATTAGTCCTGATGATCAAAGGCACTGACTGCATGTCACTAACACTGGGAAGAAACTCAGTCATGAAGACATGCTCCTTGCATTTGTAGGGCAGAGATATCCAGTGGTGAGTGGGTGAGAAGAAGACAGCACAGGCAGAGGGGCATCTCCGACAGAGGATGAAACTTGCTGGAGGCAGTTTCAGGAATCAGCTGAAGAGCCAGGAATGTTTCTTGTTCTCCAGAAGGGGTTGGGATTACCTGCAGCTCAGCTGTGACCACAGCTAAGGAGATTACGGAGGTTACCAGTCTTCTCTTTCCAAATCAGCCCCAGTCATATGTCTGTAGGTTTAATTGCTGTTTTTTTCAACCCTACTTCTTCACTGGGGAGAGCTTCCATACCTGCTCTGGGTCCAGCATGCAAAAGGCAGAATCTCTCCGGTGGCAGTGCAGCCTGGGGATCAGGAGGGGAACTCAGTGGCTCTATTAATGCTGATAAATAAAGGAGGAAGGGACCAATCCCTGATGCTAGTGTGACGGTTTTACATTCATATTTTCCCTGGTGGAACAAACTGGTTGTAAACATACCTACCCTGGGTTTCCTTTGGGATAGTGTCCCTGAGATATGAATTCCCTTTTGTGCCTGGCGAGGTGGGTGTCAGTTTAAAATATCTGAAATATAGTCTAAGTCTGTATTGCAGTCAGCTGGAAAGTTTTTTGGTTGGGGTTTTTGGTTTTTTTTTCAGTATGAAACAGAGGATGTGCATGGCATAATTTTGGTGTATGGCATAAGGTGAGTTGGGGGGGTGTTTAGAGGTGAGGAACTTGTTGAAAAAGAGTTGGAAGGAGTTTGAAGGAGCCCACACACAGAAGGGGCTGGAAGAAGGTTCAAGAATACTAGACGTAAGTGACCTCTAATACCCTCATGCCCTTCCTTTAGTTTCCCAGACCCTGCTACCCTCATTGTTACCTTCCTTCTCCTTCTCACTGCTTCTCACTGCTGCAGACTTCTTGAACACTCAGTCCTCTCTGTACACATTCAATTTCTTCTTTAGAATTTTAGCTCCTTCTGAATTTTCTGCTGTGTCCTTTTTTTTTTTTTTTATAGCTTAAAGGTTTTCCCACAAAGCCCTTGATAGAGAAGGTTGCATCAAAACATTTGTTTGCCTTCCTTCAGCTTTCAAAAGCTGGTTGTGAATTGATGATATCAGGATGAGAGGCAGTTGCAGTGAATGTTGATCTGACTCACACACTACCCAGCTTGTATGAAAGACCTCAAAGTCAAAAGTTTGAATGACCTTTCATCTTTACAGTGTGCTTGTAAAACATGAGGCCTTCCATTAGTGAGCACTGATGAGAATTGTTCCCTCCCTCTTTTCCCTCCAGATGTGCACTAGCTGACATACAAGCCAGACAGAATAACTGGAGACAAAGAGCCGTGAGTTAATCCCAAATGCAGCCAAAAAAACCAAGTGACACTTGTCGTTTTTAAGGAAATCTTTTCTTTGTTTTCCTTCACCTTATACATATATATATATATATATAATTCCCCAGTTTCATATATTTTGCTATAAAATCCTGTTATTATTATATCTATCTTTCTGCTAACCCAGTAAACTATCCTTATCCTAGCCCATGAGGGTTTGGCTCCTTGGGTTTTCTTCTCCTTCCCTTTCCCTCTTCCCCAGCCCCCTCCCCCCAAAAAAACCCCAAATCCAAAGTGGCTGCATGGTGCCTGACTCTCAGCTGGGGCAAAACCACAACAGTAACTGTGCATTGTCCAGGTCATAATAAACCACTTCCTGCATGGCTAATTCCCTCAGGTACTGAATACCACTCTTCATGGTGGTCCACTTGCCAGGGTGACATGTAACGTCTTCCTTGAAGGGATACCTTTCCTTCCTGCCTTACAGAAGTCATCTCCAGTGGCTGAGGGATTGTGTAGTAGCTGAGGGCTTGTGCTTCTTTTCCAATTTCCCTGTTAATGCCCCATTCCCTGAAGAAGGATCCCAGCTGCTTGGCCATCATAACCCTCTATTTGCAGGCTACCAGAGCAGCCATGTGAAAAGTTGCTTACCTAATCAAGGACTGAAATCTTTTTGCATATCTCACAGCTTACTTAGGGACAGGGATCAAGTGGTTTTCTCTGGTTCTGCGTCTTCCTCCTATTCTTGTGATGGCCTCGTTTTGTCATCCTTTACTTAGTGAGCTGACTTTTGTGTGCATTTATCCTTATGCTTAGGGATGACTGATACTGGTATGGGTTGGTTCTCTGGTTCAGGTGTAGTGCTTATCAACAGGGTTTGAGTAGCAGCAGTACCTATTGCAGGGGCTGTGGTAACTGCAGTGACTGTCACCACAGTTTGAGTAACCATAGTGCCTGTCGCAGTGGTTGGAGTAGCCACAGCATCTGTTACAAGCATTAATATCCAGGTAATTTTTTTTAGAGTTGTTTAACCCTTTAAAAAGTCCTGAAGCCCATTCAGGAGAGCTGGCAATAGAAACAAGCTGGTTTGAACATCCTGAGGATACTGAACATTCTCAAGAGCTATTGTAATTAGCCTGAAGAAGAAGGGGAAGGTGAATGAAGGTGTCTCCCACCCACATCGGCTCTCTGAGCGGAAGTAGTAAATAATTAATAGCTTCTGATAGGTGTCTCCCACAGTACGGACACGAAGCTGTCACTGTCTCCCCTCTGTTGCTGAATAGAGATTCAGTTGTCACTGAATATGGATACCAAACTGGTCTGACCATCACAGAATCATCACAGAATCATAGAATGGTTAGAGAGTGAAGGGACCTTAAAGATCATCAAGTTCCAGCCCCCTGCCATAGGGAGGGACATCTCTCACTATACCAGGTTGCCCAAAACCCCATCCAGCCTGGCCTTGGACACTAGCAGTAAGGGGACAGACACAGCTTCTCTGAGCAGCCTGTGCCAGTGCCTAACAACCCTTGTAGTGAAGAATTTCTTTCTAATATCTAATCTGAATCTATGCTCTTCCAGTTAAAAGCCATTTCCCCTCGTCCTATCACTACATGTCCTTTTAAAAAGTCCCTCTCTAGCTTTCTTGTAGGCCCCGTTGAGGTACTGTAAGGCTGCTCGCTATAAGATCTCCCTGGAGCCTTCACTTCTCCAGACTGAATGACTTTATCATATCATAAGCTAGTGGTACACTGAACAGCAGAGTAACAACCTTAATCCATTGCCCAGAGGTGAGGAACCACACGCAAACACTGATAACCAATATGCGAGGTAAGTACGGTGATACAACTCTGAGAACAAATTAAACAACACTGTGACCAGTGAACCAGTCACAGTCAAATTAATATAATAATTGCTTATTACAAATTTGTTTTAACATGGTCTAGTCAGATCTGTCATTAGCTCAGCCCTCAATTCTTTGTACACCATGATGGATGTCAAGGACTGTCATGGTTTAACCACAGCCAGTAACTGAGTAGCACACAGCCACTTGCTCACCCTCCATATAACAGAGAAAAAATAACTTATGGGTTGAGATATACAGTTTAATAGGATAACAAAGAAGGAGAATAACAGAAATAATAATAATAATATCAATAATACAAGCGATGCATAAATGCAACTGCTCCCGACATGCAACAAGGGAAGAAAATCCCCACAACCCAATACTGAGCTTGTTTCTGAGCAGCAATTTTGCTTCCCAGCTCATTTCCCAGTTCTATAGGGAGCCTGATGCTATATGTCAGGTGGCTAGCCTGGGCCAGCTGTCCTGGCTGTACTCTCCCAGCTCCTTGTTCACCTGGAAGGGTGTGAGAAGTACAAAAGTCTTTGGCTTAGTGTAGGCACTGCAGCTACCCAGCAGCAACTAAAATCATCCGTGTGTTATCAACGTGATTCTCATCCTAAATCCAACCACAGTGCTGTACCCGCTATGAGGAAGAAAATTAACTCTATCTCAGCTGAAACCACGACATGCACTTAGATGAGTGATGTGGAAGAGTAAGTGCACTTTTGATTCCAATAGAAGTGGCACTCAGCTATAATAATAAACAAGGAAGAATTATCAGAAGTACCTTTATTTTCGAATAAGAATGCTAATTGCTTCTCAGTCTGGGGCAACTCTAAGCAATATTTTATCATTTTAGTTAGCTTTAGCATTTAAGTTAGGTGGCACTTACACTGCCTTACCCTGAATTTCTTGCTGTTGCAAACAAAGTCCAAGAAAGGTGCTGACACTTGCCTCAACATTAGTACTTAGACACCTGATGTTGACATTACGGCAAAGGACCTAGTTTTATACTGTTCAGAGAGATATCTGGCCATGTTAGGAACTTCTAATCAAGCAAGAGACACAGCATTGCTTTTTCTCTGGTGTACAGCCACAAGAAAAGGACAGCCACAGTTCAGCACCTGCTAAGCCCAGGCCCTTTGGCTGTAATGTAAAGCAACAGTGCAGTTGGAATATGGATATATTGAACATTAAACATATGTTTGCATTTTGTTTTCTTACAAAGAGGACTGCTATCTCATTCTACCATGGTGCTACCACTGAAATACTTTGGTTAGTGATCAGTCCACCCACTCGGAAGAGATGTATGCATTGTATTTATTTGGGAATCTTGCTGTCCCATAGCTATGATTAAGGGTTGTGGTGCCAGGCCTTTGGGAGGAAAGCATGGAAACAAGGTGTGAATGTATTTAATAAAGAAGACAAGCTACCAGAAATAGGTTTTTCATCCTGCACAGTACATGAAATTTGTTCTAGAGCGTGTCATGAAGGACACTGTCTCCCAAGTACATTGCTTTATATTGCTTTGCAATAGATTGCATTATTTCTCATTCCTTTAGGAAATGACATGCTGGATTTCATTTCACACGGTCTGCTGAAAGCTGGTGGCGAATCTTACATTCACTAAAGGCCTCCAGGTTTTGAGACTTGACTATTGGATTCAGGTTGGGAAGACAGATTACTCTTAGTATAATTCCAAACACATCAAGATGAGTCACCCCTTTCTTTCAAATTCCTTGTTTATGTACTGCAACTTCCTGCTGTCACATCACTGATGTTTATATTCCTGCCACGTCATGAAAGGGCTTTAAGGAGATACCTTACCACAGTTGGGCAGTGCAAGTGCTCTGCTACCTGGTGCTCTGCTGCCAAAGGCAGTCTGGGCATCATGTAACAGGCTTATTGAAACACATTATCTGCAGCTGTTTATGTATTTCTTTACAAATACCTCTAAGTTGTTGCATGGAAACAGGATTTTTAATCATTCTTTCTGTTTTCCCAGAAAACGTTAGACAGAACCGAATGTAGATGTCATACAGAAGGAAGTGAAACACCACAGAACTAATTAACATTCAAGCATTTATGGCTAGTGTAACGAATGACATTACGGAGAGCACAGTAATGCTTGCTAAATTGCTTTCTATACAAAGAGACAAAATAGAGGCATTATCTTGAGAATTCTTACCATAAAGATACAGTTTGTATGAATCGTGGGATAAAAATCACCTCTGACATTTGGATTGCTAGTGTGAGTTTTCAGAGGGATATTTCAGTTCTTTTGTTTTCCCTCTGTTTTCTCTAGTGGCCATTCCTTAGCCTGGGTTCCTGATCTAATGGATAATATAAATCCCATGATACTTCGAAATCAGGAAGTGATGCCTTGCAGCCTGTAACCATTTTTGCCATATCAGTATTCAAAAGATCACACTAATCTGTGCAAAGTAGAGTGACTCTTGCTAAACAGATGGTGTGAATCCATCTGCTATTCAGGGCTCAGTCCCTTGCTTTTAACTTTTCTTGGCCTCCTGTTTTCATTCACTGGGCAAAATCTCATCGAAACTTCCATCTCGACTCCAGGCAGATCACAAAGTGGCAGTTTATAAGACAAAAAAACCCATTACAATTAGATTTTGATTATCCATTTATTTTGAGGTTAGCTTAAACTATTCTTAAAGACAACGCATTTTTAGCTTTTACTACATAAATTGCATGCCATAGCCACACATACGCACATGATTGTGTGCCTGCCAGTGTGCCCGTAACTCTGGAACAGGTTTTCCCATGTCAACCAGGTTGACAAAACATGGAAAATGCAAATATACTGCATTCATCTGTGCAAATTTCATGCAATTCTGTTATCTGTTGGTGTGGGGAGGGTACAGATCCTATCAGTGATACTACAGAGAGAGAAAGATTGCTCACCTTTTGCTAGACAGTAGAGTATCACACAGTGCTTCCCTTGCAAGGTACAAGTCTTAAGAAACCAAGGAACTGGTTCAAGATCTACTTTTTCTGCTGCTTACAAATGTATTTTTTCTCACCTTTTCTCCCTTGGTAATGGAAATGAGTGGTTAAGTGGAAATTATTTATGTATCTTTTTTTTATTTTCTTGAACATTTAGGCTAGAGTCGACAACAACCTCCAAGATGCAGTCCATCCCAAAGCAAATCATCGGGGGGGCACTGAGAAGTTTTCTGCTACTGCTGGTTTCCACATGAATGGCATAAATATGGTTTCCCTCTCTAGTCATTTCCTCTTGCTCTTTTTGTTGTGCATATAAGATCATTTTTCATGTTTCTAAACCCATGCTTATTATCATTTCTTGCTGATCTTCACAACATTTTCTTTGTTCAGCCTAGGCAAAAAGCAAAATCAATGGTATCTTCTGAGAAGTGCCTTCTAAGATGTCTGCCACCTCTTCTTCTGGAGGCTTTGGCTCTCCCTTCACTTAACATAAAAGAAGGAAGGTGTCATTTTTTAAAATGACATCATGTGTGATTTAAAACCCACACAGATCTGGAAGTGGCTCTCTTATTTATTGTTCTCTAGTGAAAAAGATACTTTGTGTTATCAGGTGTAACGGTCAAAAATGCATCTGAACAGCCAGCCAGGTGACCTCAGAAATCTCTGCACTCTCAGGGAAAAGACAAGTAACCACAATGGTAAGAGCCTGCCTTGCTGCTCATGCTTGGGAGGAGTAAAGCCCATGGCAAGCAAGAGAGAAATACTTGGGAAGTAATCCCTCTGGGAAAGACAAATAACTTAGTGAATACGTATGATTAAATCCTACCTCCATTGTATAAAAAAGAAGTCTCTAGAGAGTGCAAAAACTGTTAAAATAGGAATGAGAAAACTGCACTGCTTGAGAACAGCCTGAACTGCCACTTCTGTCAGACTCAGGGAGGCAGTTCTGCTCACTGGTGGCCCGTCACAAACACCTCTCTCTCTTTTTCTTTCTCCTTCATTTTTGCATCTTAGATGGAAAAGAGTGGGAATACAGGTGGGAAGTAGCAGCACCCTTGCTCTACTCTCACAAAGAGGGGGTGTAACTTTTCTCCTGTTATATTTTGCTTCTTTCACTTTCTTTGGATTAGTGATGGCTTTTTGCTTGGATTAAATAATGATGAAAGCACCCAACCATTCTGGGGACAAGTACATAATTAGCATGTGCATTTCTTTGAGACCTTCCCAACAGTGAAGCAAATGTACAACGAATTAGACATGGACTAGGACTTTTCTCACACAAGGTTTGCCATACCCAGATATGGGTCCTTCTGCCTCTGTCTACCATTTCTAAAATGGAAGAACATCTATCCCTTAATGTAGGCAGCCCCTGTTGGATTCAATAACTGCCTGGGTACATCCCTGGGAAGCACCTGTACACTAATGAGAATGTAGGGACATAGTAAACCAGATTGTTCCTGTTCTCCAAATGAACAGATGCAGTATCACACATGTAAAATTCTTCCATTTTGTTAAACATCTCACCGAGCCATTTTCTCAGAACATGAACTAACATCTCTCAAAAATAATCTTGTCTGTTACTGTGGGCTGTTGCAAAAAGTGAATGAAGGTACTTAAGTTATTTTGAGTGGAAAAGCACTTGCAATTATGCCCAAATTTCTTTAGATGGAAAATCCAGACAGCGAAATGACATATATTTTACTTTGGCATATGAGTTTATCAAAGAAGAAACAGTCTGTGTGTGTTGGAAGAACGCAAAAGACCATTTGCCACGTCTGACTATTCGTATAAGCACAGTCAGTTAAACTGCTGTGCTCAAGCAGTGCCATCTGCCAGATCAGCTATGAGGCATGTGTTTATACGACAATAAAGATCTGATGATAGTTTCTGTTTAATCTTAAACAAAATGGAGAGATAAAATGGTGATTTGGTTTATCGTGTACATCTAACCTCTACCTTGATTTGGGGACTCGGTTCTGGAGCACCCCAATTTCCATTTATTTTCCCAAGGCAAAAAGAAAAAGACCAAAAAAAAGACAACATATCACAACTCTTTCCAGCTTCCTCATAATCCCCCAGAAAAAGTAGGTGTCCTGAACATTCTCCATTTTGACTAGCAGCCTTTGAAGTCACCTTTCCTTTGTGTGGTGAGAGCGAGAAGCTGATGTGAACAGTGGGACCAACCTGCCCTATGGTTTCTGGCACTGCTTGGGATGTGGTGGGTGCTTACCTCCTGACATTTAATACCAAGCTTTTATAGGTATCCTGTGGTTTTCAGACTTAAGATTATTTGCCCATGAGTTGCATAGTCTGAGTGTAATTTGATTTTTCAATGAATGCATTTACAAAAAGTCAAGACATTTTTCCCTTTCTTCTCCTTTTGCCTCCAGGAGAAAGTTCATTTATTGTATAAGAAGATGAAAAATTTTCTCCCTAAGATTTTCCTCTAGCAGAGGAGGAATCCTAAATGAGAACTGGACTAGTACAATGTGTTATCATTACTAGGTTCACAATCTGTAAATAAAGACCAGAATTGTATGCTGTAATAACTTATGCCTCGTAAAACGTCTTGTTAGGGCCATAAACTTATACAAATTCATTATTCCCTAGGTTTCTAGGCCTCTTCCATGTCTGCCTCTAGAAATAGGTTGCTGTAAATGACAAAGGCAAGGCTGTATCTGCTCCTATATAGAGAAATGGCTCCAGCGTGGTTGGAAGGATGAAGCATGCATTAGGGTACTGGAACAGAAAACAGGTAAGATCAAAATGTTCCAGTAAACCTTTTTGGCTACACTGACACTGTTCAGTGACACACTGTCTTTAAGGTGACAATACATGCCATAAGAAGACAGTTTGGTGTCGTCTTTGATGAGGAAGTCACCTATTACCTGGTGTGCCAGACAGAGCACCCTCTTTTCCTGGTCCCTCTGCTCCCCTCTGGTCTTTCCCTTGGGGCAGTACCTTTGGCTAGTGTAGAGGCTGATGGTATCACCCTTCTGCCTGAAAGCCATGGGCCACCACAGCTATATACAAGGTCACTGTGGGCAGGCCTCTGGTACTACTGAGTAGAATCATCAGGAGCTTCCATGCTGGTGTTCTCATGGGACTGTCAAATAGCACCAGTTGGCAGCATTTTCCTCTGCTGGACACAGAGGCCGATCACCTCCCTGTTTCTGCAACTGCATTTGTTTCTCTGTATGCCTGCTCTTGCAGGCAACTTCCTTTTCAAGCCTTTTGAAGATGTAGTATGTTTCAGCTGCAATACTTCATACAAAGCATATTGGAACAAGCTAACCTTTAAGATAACTTTATTGACCTGCATTAAGTTATTTTATAATTAAATCTGGCACACTCCAGCTACGGGTTCTGAGTCGCCTCTTAACATCATAACAAGGATCTACTGAGACCCCTAGCCCTTTAAAATTAAAAAAACCCTTTTTGTAAGACTATTTTATGTGTTGATTGGGTTGTAGCTACCTTGGGAAAAGTCTCTGGAACCTTGAAAAGAAACAATTTCTTGTCAGCTCAACGTGACACTATAAAAAGACTGAGCATTAGGAAATTATTTCATTTAAAAGGAAAAGAAGTCCTACTGAAACTTTAAGATGTGCCAAATCCCTATTGATGAGACCTTTCACTTACCACAAATGAGATAAATGAAAAGATCAATGTCATATTAGGTAAGCAACTAAACTGAAAGAGTGAGTTTGAAGAGTCAAAATACCCATTGGGAAAAGCAAAGCATCTCTTCAATGGGCTGGAGAAATGAAGAACATTCTTCAAATGGCTGCTTTATCAGGATGTAAAAAGGCCAAGCCTTTATGCTGCTATAATTTATGGATGTCTCCTGTTTGTAGGACAAAATGAAATAGAAAAACTTAATCATATTTCTGCTGGAGGGAGAAAGGACTGCCCCTCTTATGTATAAAAAAATTAATGTTAGCTTGATTACCTTCTGTATCACTAGCAAGTATGAGTAAGTAGGCAGAGGTGCACAGTGTAACTTTGGAAGCATGCTTGCCAAAGACAATAGCAGCAGGAACTCAAAAAGCCCATCTAAAATTAGGAACTCATCCCTCCTGTGGAGGGTTTGAAGAAATTGCAATCTGGTGTCTTCAGCTTTTCTTCTTTCCATTTTGGCTATCATGCATGTTGTATCATCATGATTAATGAAGACATTATCATGCACAAAAACTGTTAGATTTGACAAGTGCTCCAATTAATGCATCAAATGTTGTGCTCAATTTGAATTCCCTGAACCTCTGAAGTTCACTTGAAAGCAAAGTCCTTCTTCTGGGCAATGCTCCCATATGCTCTTGTAGCGTTCTCATGATTACTTTAATGGAGAGGGGACATAATGACCACCCCAGCCTCCAGTTGCAATTTCTGAGGCTTTATCATTAAGCACTTTTAGAATCAAGAAAATGTTTGTCTAGATTTATTTTTATACAATGGTAGTGACTTCTAGTGAGTGCTTAATTGAATCAGAAACTCATTTCCCTGTCTGATATCCCAAAGAATGAATAACTCTGCTGGACTGTCTAAGGAGCCTATTCAGAATTAGCTTGGAGAACCAAGTCACTGTTGTGTTATAGTACAAGTGCACACATTTTCCTGCTGGTACCAAGTTTTAAGCTATGGTTTAGCCAATATTTTTTCAATAATTTTTTTTTTATTTTTGTATTCTTACATTAGAAATGTGTGGTAGAATCAGCCTTGGCCAGATGCCCACCCAGCTGCTCTCCCACTCTCCCTCCTCAACAGGACAGGGGAAGAAAATAAGACAAAAGATGGGGAGATCACTTACCAATTACTGTCACAGGCAGAACAGCCTCAACTTGGGGAAGATTAACTAAATTTATTGCCAGCTAAAAATGGATAGTGAGTAGCATAGTGAGAAACAAACCCAAACCTAATAATCTCTCCTCCCACTTTTACTCAGGCTCAACTTCACTCCTTAATTTCTGACTTTTCTACCTCCTTCTCCCTGGTCAGTTGCAGTCAGTTCATAGTGCTTTGTCTCTGCCCGCTTTTCCTCTTCATGCTCTTTACCTGCTTCAGCATGGGATCTGTCTCATGGGCCACAGGTCTTCCCAGAAAACCTGCTCCAGTGCGGGCTCTCCACAGGCTTCGGCTTTCTTAATGGCATGTCCACCTGCTCTGATGTAGGGTCCTGCACAGGCTCTGATGTAGTGGGTATCTGCACCATCACGATCCTACGTGGGCTGCAGGGTGACAGCTGGTCTCACCATGCTCTTCTCCACAGGCTGGAGAGGAATCTCTGTTCTGGCCCCTGGCACATATCCTGCCCCTCCTTCTTTACTGACCTTGGTGTCTGCAGGGCTGTTTTCCACCCATTTCCCTCTCTCTACCCCATTCTTCACACCAGCAGTGCAACATTTTTTACCCTTTCCTACCCCCTACTACCCTACCCTACTCCCCTACTATCAATATCTTGCCTTGTAAACCGAATAAAATGTGCTCTGTTTATCTGAGAATCTTACTGGATACTTATGCTGTATTGAAAAGGTGATGCTGTCCATGCAAGTTTCTCCTTAATTTCAGTAGAACATATCACTAATTTTGCCTTCATTTATTTATCATTATTTATTTATATAGCATTTTGTTATTAAGTCATTAAGGACTCTTAGTCAGTTGTGTTTTGGAAGGGAAATGAAGGTATGCTGAATTATGTTTACATAATAAATAATGGTGGGGAACTAGATGGGTCATTTGTGGCCTTTTTTTCCCCTGTAATTAGCTTGCAATTAGCTGGGCTTTGCTCAGTTTTATCTGGCTGTAATTCAGAAAAGTGCATTATGTTTCTAATGGGTATAGGGAGTGTTTAAATCTGGAGTTCATAGATGCAATGTGGCTCTTCGAGTCTAGGTTAGTTATCATCTGCCAAAAGGAATTTTTCTGGACATGAGCATTCATGGTCCCAGACCCAAACAGTGCTTTGTAGAAGGGTGTGAAATGTGTGCCCCAATATTCTAGGTTTTCCCAATGCTTGCTGAATGAAAGGCCCTGTGAATTTGTCATTCTGTTCAACTCACTGCTCAGAAGAATGGGGGAGCTTTTTACTTGTTGTCTTATTCAAAGTTAGCTTTTTTTAATAGATGAGGCTTTGGGATAAAAAGAACCAGTTTGCCTTATTCCTTCAGAGTGAAAGTGAAGAGAAGGGTTTGTAATTGGGAAAACGAAATGCAGAGCAATGAAATAAATTATTAACAGTGCCCTTGTATTTTGACTCATAATCTTTCTACTCCTGTCACATTTCCCTTTAGAGATATCATTTATTAGCTGGACTGAGGGTAAACCTACCTTGCATCCTCTCCATCCATGTGAGCCTCTGGGAACATTTTGCTTTAGACTTTGAATTTTGTTTATTTACCTCATTCCCTTCTTCAGCTCTCCCTTCTGTCCCTACTCTCCCACCTCCTTTTTCAATCAATAGGAATACAGGTGCATTTTTTGTTTTATAAAAACTGGGAACTGGGGATTACATCTCTTGCTGCCTAAACTCAGCTGCCCTGCCTGCATGCTGAACCAGGTGAATTTCACTGATCTAATTTTCCCAGTGCTACCCCAAGCGAATGCGCTGTGGGGTTTGCCCATTCCCCCATACCAGCCTTGCTGTAAGCCAGTGCAATGGGTTTTCAATCATCCAGTTGGACAAATTTGCTCCTGTTCAGCCCAGATAGCGTGCTAAGTCATGTGCTAATGCAGCAAGGCTTTGCTTTGTCTAGCTGCACTAATCTTGTGCACTACAATCCTTTCTGAATAATATAAATAAGAAAACAAATAACTATACAGAGACATCTATGTATTGAGCCTGAGCGCTCTACATCCTCCCATGTTTTCACTTAGTGTATGCAACAGCAGAAAACAATATGTCACAGAGTTTGATTTCAATCCCTTCTTTTACTGTTCTAGAAGTACTAGGTAAGCATTTTTTCCTCATGCATTCACAACCTATCCCTGCTCATGGCGGGGGGGTGGAATTAGATGATCTTTAAAGTCCCTTCCAACCCAAACCCATCTGGGATTCTAGGATTTTTCTGATCTCAGTTTATATCCACTGTGCAGACTGTATCTGACTAGAGCAAACCACTATTTGTATTCCAACTATAGAATCATAGAATTGTTTTGATTCAAAAGATCATCAGGTCCAACTGTTAACCTTGTACTGCCAAGCCCACCACTAAACCATGTCCCTAAGCACCACAGCTATGCATCTAGGATCAAAGATGAACAGCAGAGTCTCTTCTTGCTACTGCCTCCAACACAGCTGTATATACTGTTGCTAAAACCAGCATTTCAGCAGCTATCAGACAAGCTGATTCGTATTCTTGTGAGGTTCCTACTACAAGTAAAAACCCTGTGGAAAAAGAACTGCATATGCAGAGGACAGAACTGGAAGCAATGATTTTATTGTTGATTGCTCTGCTTGAATAGAAACTTGATTCATGTCTACTTTTTGGGTGTTTCCAGCAGCTCTAGAGTAATGAGCAGGGGTGGAGGTCAAGATGTTGCTATTGCTCCTTTTTCTGATGTGGAGCTCAAATTCACCCTAGTGATGTCTCTGTGCCAGTGGTAGGAAACAGAATGAGGATGAGCCAATGGCTGGGCACAGTTTGTGCTCATGTGCTTGTCCTGGTTTTGGCTAGGATGTTCCCAAGGAGCCAGCACAGGTGAGCTGTGCATGTTGTGTGTTATCTCTGTGTGTGTGTTCTGTCCCAAGTCCTGTTGCTGCAGTTCCCCTCTCCCTGTGCTGTCCCAGAAAAGTGTCCTGAGCCCACCTTGTGGGGGCTTTTGCCCATTTCTTCTCCCAGTCCTTCTGGGGGACAGAGGGGTAGTGAGCAGCACTGGGGGCTCAGCTGCCAGTGGGGACTGAGCCACAACAGTGCTAAACTCTCCTCGCCTCCAAACCACAATGGTCTCATCCATATGGTTATCTGGGCACACTCTGGGTACGAGCCCTGATGGGTCCTTGCTCTGCTAGGAAGGGTATTTGGGTGCCTGGTCTGTGTGGGAGCTAGTTGGCACAAGTTAAACATTTGTCAGCACTTAAGCATACTAGCAATTAAATGGGATGGGCACTTGGGGCCGTGCTATGGACACAGCCTTTGGGGTTTCCGGTGGTTCCAGGATTTTTCATGGATATTGGTAGGCAAAGAAGGACCAGGCATGCAAGTTGTCCAAAAGGAGTAGCCTGGCAAGCATGCAGGAAACAACACATGCTGGGCACGCAGTGCAGAATGAGTTGCCTAGTTGTCCAGTGACCACTGGCTAAAGCTTATTGAAAAGCTTTCCTTGCTCATCTCAGTTCACTTTGAATATTCTCTTACTGGAAAGAACAGTAAGAGGTACCAGTGCTGCAGGAAACCTCAGCACCTCATGAGTCTTCTGGCAGAGCTGGGATGTGGCAGTGTGACCTCACTGTGGTTGCACAAAGGCTAGTGGAGGAGCTGGCCATGAGGAGACCAGATTAGGCTTTGCCACTCAGTCAGCCTTTTTCATTCTTGCATCTCCGTGGTACTGGGCTGCTGGCTGCCTTTGTTTGCCCTGGGGAGATAGCTCATTCAGTGCAGGTTGATCTGCACAGCCCTTTCTCTGGCAGGGTTGTGTAAGCAAATGTTTGGTTTTCTTTGTTTGGAAATATGAATTTGTGTCCCCAGCTACCTTGGTGGTTAGCTTCCTCTATAATTAACTAGTGTTTATGCTTTCCCCATGGGGTACAAGTACAAGTCAATCTTGACTTCGTTTCCAGTGTATGCAGTATATTTTTGCCAAGGCTCAAATGCTTTCTAATGTAGTACACTCCATCTCTTTCCTAAAATCAATGTTTCAAAACACAATTAGCAGTGCTGTAATAGATCTCAAAATATCACAAAAGAACCGTGAGCTAGAGGGCTCCAAGATACCACTAACAGGTCTTGATAAGAGTATGTTGCTCTACTGTTGGAGAAAGAAGTTGAATTTTCCCTCTTTCATTCAGTGAGTTCCAAATATTGTATGTTATAGAAATGATTTACATATTTACAACTGCCATTAAGCTATGTTGGTCTTCCACAGTTGAAAGAAAACATATTGACCTTAAATATATAAAATTGCTTTTCTTTCCCTTCTAAAAGGACTGGGGTTTTATTTTATTTGGATGCAACTAACTTGAAATTTTTCAGAAATTCAAACTCTATCTTCTTAAACTTCTATGACCTTTAGTAAGTAAAAATCCATGCAAAAATAGATGTTCCTGATGGCAGAAAGAGTGTCTGTCATCTGTCTAAAAGACATGGTAGTACATTTAATCTGATGACATTATAGACTATTTACTTTCCAATCTCTTCCAGGAGCCCTCCATCACAGGTCTGGCAGTAAGCCTAATAAAGAAGTGTTGGTTTGATTGAGATGGCAAAGTAACTGGAAAGCTCCCTCTAGGCCATGGGGTAATGCTTATCATCTGCCACCTACTACTTTTAGAAAGGTCCATAGGGCAGCTCAGGATACCTGCCCTGGCTCACTCCCTGGGTGTAAAAGGGTGTAAAAGGGAAAGTGGCATCCTACAGTTACGAAGAACGAAAATATGAATACTTTCTTGATGAGAACAGTCTGTCTTTTGATGATTCTTATCTTTTAAACTCCTAAATATGTATTTAGGCATTGCTGGTAGCAGGTTGCCTTAATTTAAAAAAAAAATCAAGTAACCACTTCTTGCCTCCCCTTTCCTGGAGGGAAGCTGCAGGATATGCAGAAATTTTGTTTCCAAATTTAGACATCTGGATATGGCTACAAGAGCACAAATTTGGCATCTGTTTAAAAAAATAATTTGTGTTGAGAAAGCTTTGTGCATATTTTTGATAGATTTGCTAAACACTCCTGCCAAAGCAATAATCCTCCAAAATAATCCTGACAATTCACTGAAGAGGCCAAGAATCTGAATCATTATTGATTTTCTCCTTTAAGTCACATTCATAAAAATATTTTTAATTTGCTGTGAGCAATGAAATGGAATCACCATGCTGTAAAGGCAGAAATCTCTCACTGCTACAGCTGGGCTTTTGCTAAAGGCAAGAGAACTGAAGCAATACATTGATTTCAGTGACTTGTTAGAAAAACTTGAGATCATTGTAGTCAGGTACACTAATGCCAGGCAGTTCATAATGTTTCTCACCTTCACTGCATCAGCATTTCAGACACACGCTTCTATTTTAGTTCTGAAGAAACACAAAGTTGACTAAGTCAGGAAGCTGTGCATGTACAAACAAATATTTGTAAATGCAATTTGGGAGTATTACACTTAATTTGTGTATGTATGGGAATGGAATATGTATGGGAAGGGAAGACTGCATATATGAATATAGCGTACAGTTCTAAAGCTCTTCTTTTAACAACTGTGGAATTAAATGTATGCCTTTTTCTTTGTGTCGATGTTAGACAAGTTTCCATCTCACAGATTTGTTCAAGGCATGCTTGTAACGGGTTCTGGTCCTGCTAAGGAGCCCCTGTGTGCCACTGCAATCCAAATGAATCACTGCAACTTGGTATGGATCTTGCTTGCATCGGTGCTGCCTGTGAACCCTTGCTAGGGATTACAGTCAGCCTCAGGAAAAGCTAGTAAGGAGTTCCCAAGTCACAGACCAGTCACGCCAAGTAGTGATGCAAATAAAGCATACTATTCATTGCCAGCAGAAATGCCACTGTCAGGTCCCCTTCTGAGCATTAGGCCTTTCCCCCTAGCCCTCGGTAACGTTTGAAGCTCTTTAGCAGCTTCTCAAGTGCCTGAACCTTTGTGATATCCAGGAGCTTCCCTTTGCAAACCTGCAGCCCTTACCCCGTGATATCACTGGCTGCCTTTCACTTCCGTCGGTGGGAGCTGTCACCCCGGCATGCCCGGGCTGCTGTGGCAGCGCTTTCCTGCTGCAGCTCTTGCCACTTACACTGGCATGCCTTGAAGTGTTGCTGTGTCTCTTTTGTCAGATTTCTCATGGAAAGTGATTGCCACCAGGATGAGAATCACGTTTTCCTTTTGGGTTTTTTTTTTGGTTGTGTTTTTTTTCTTCTTTTCCTTTAAAATAACTTTAATCACTGGAATCTGCTGCACACCATCAGCTATGGATCTTGCAAAGAAGTCTTTATGCACTTAAGCCTGTCTCAACATTTTTTTGAGATACACAAAGCGAATTCATTTTTGTTCACAATTCATAGTTAACTGGTGGAATCTTTAGACAAAGTATTGCTTAGATCAGGGGTTTGAAAGACAGATAAAAAATAATGCTGTCCATGGGGCACCCAGTTTAAAATTGAGATTTTTAAAAGAAAAGCAGCTCATGGGCATGAACTGACAACTGTCAGTGTATGCTTAGGCAGGGGTTTCCTTTATGAAATTTTTCTATTTCTGTTTATTGTAAACTTTTTCTGAGGATTTTGCTGCTGGCTAGTACAAGAGACGAAACACCAACAGAAGACATTAATTTCATAGAGACTCTTGCTCTAAAAAACAATTAGCAATGAGACTGAATTGCAGAGCTTGAAATGGGATCCAAACTTAGACAACATGGCTATTTATGTGGACATAGGGGCTTCAATAATTGCATTCACAGTAATTGTAGGGGTGGATGTTCTAATAAGCTGCCCTTGTCTCTTGGGTCCAAAGAATATTGAAGCATTTTTACAAAGAGGGAAAACTTTCCCAGATCTCAAGAGAGACCTTGTTCACTGCTTCTTCATACCAGCAATTAAAAGCAGCAATTAAGAAACCCTTGTGAGAAATGTGAGGCCAGCCTTAAAATCTCCTTTTTAAAATACAGAAGGATTTTTATCCTGGGCCTCACATTGTAAGTAGAAGTACTGATAATATAAGGAGAATTATAAAGATATAGTAAAGCAGAGGGGAAGGAGGGGTACAGTCCTTTCTCTTCATCTGTTTTGTCCAGATTGGGTCCTAAGATGCTGAAACTTCTTATAAATTCCCTTTGCATTAGACAAAAGGTCTCAGCTTATTTATGACATGGGTGCCTACCTACTTCCTCCTTTAAGTGATTAAGTCCTCCATGTGAACGTGGCCCTGAAGGCCTCCTGTGAAGTGTGGAGTGCTTTCAATTACCCATGACTTCAGCAGGGCTTAATGATACCAAACATCTCACAGGAACAATCTCTGTTGCACAAGTTCTCAAAATTACACAGCACAGAAAGTGCTGACAGGGAGCTGTGAGGTTCTGACAGCTGGGTCAATTACATACCAACATTTGAGGGTGTGATAGCTTAGGCCCACTTGTTGTTATTAAATTACATGACAGAAATGGATAAAAAGCCCTGCCTCTACGAAGTGACTGGTTTATGTCACAAGGGAGCATTGCCTAGCTTTGGGGTGGATATATATTTATGTGGAGTTTTGCATAACAACGAAAGTAAAGTAGATGTAAGAGTGATATTCTGTAAGGCCTTTTGGGAATCCAGAATAGGAGGTACAAAGAAACCAAACTCTCTTTCTGGTTGAAATATGGAGAATAGATGAGTGAATTGTAAAGTGAGGTTGAAGCATTTTGAAAAGACAAGTTAGAATTCTGCAAATTGCTGGAGTGAAAATAGCATAGCCAATTATTTCTAAGGAAGCTAGCTCTTTAGTGGTTATAATAGTTAATAAAAGGTAATTTGGCACCATCACATTATGAAGCTTTAGCGTTAATGTGGGCTTTCCAGCAATAAAGCACAGCCGATAATAAGCATTGGTGTTACAGCTGCTGTCTTCCATTTCTATCCAATTCATCTGTCTCAGTGCCTGAAGCTGTTCAGAAAGACCAAGGAAAACAACATTAGCCTCTTTATTATTTATAACGCGCTTTTTTTTTCCCTCACTGATATCACTGCAATACCATAAACACTGTTTCCATAGAAACTCAAGACACAATTACCATGGGTATTGTGGTTTATACCTCTAGGAATATAGGTATCTAAAGTTTCAACCTGTCCCTGCATGACAAAGGAATACAGAAGTGATTGATATTTTTAATTACTGGGTAATATTGGCTGAGTCGGGGAATTTCTTGAATTGCAGTGTGGCATGCTGCCATCATGTTATCCAATTATATCTCATGCTTCTCACTGACTTTATTTCCTTTGAAAGCTGTTTGGTTTTTTTTTTTTTTTGAATGCAATTAGAAGGAGTTTCTATAGAATTTGGTGGTACTAAATGGTGCATTACATTTATTTGATATGGAGTAACAGCATTTAAGGACTGGGAAATCAAAAATGTCTTTTTTTGTGTTGTAATGTTGATGGATAAACCTGAGGCTGTATAAGAAATTAAAAAAAAATAAATTTAAGTGATCTGAACTGTAAAGGTCACCCACAGGTTACCTAAGGCATAACTGAAAAGGAAAGTATTTCCTCTGACTTAATAGCTGCCTGGAAGAGTGAAGACCCTCATAGAAAATCCAAAGGCCCTTTACCCCCTGCTAAATTACTTAACCTAACCATGGGCTCAATCATTCTACAGTAGAACATAAAAATGAAACAAGGAGCCAGAAGAACAGCTTTAGCAATACCATGTTTCTTGCAGAATATTACAAAACTCCAAGACTGTCTTTTTTCCAGCTGTGTGAGAGCAAAATTTCTGCAGAACTGGGTGATCTGCTCAGATCACTCACATGAAAGAAAAAGGGTGCTTTTCTCTCATTTCACCTAAGAAGGGACTCAGTGCCCTTTAGTAGGTAAAGCAAACAGGCTTTGGTTTGAAAAACTGAACACGAAGAAGGATGTCCCTCTTGGTTGGTGGATTAGGCACTCACCTGGAAGGTCTTAACTGCTGCTGTGCAGGACCTTTAATTACTTACATGAGGTGAAAAATTATTAAAAAGGGAGGCTCAGAGCAAGTCCTCTCCCCTACCAATAACAAGCCTGGTGTTTTGGGCACTGCACTGTGAAACAAAGCCAAGCCCTCTCCTGCACTGATGAATTAAAGGAAAGATCCTCAGTGAATGGGTCAGACAGAATCATAGAATCATAGAATGGCAAGGGTTGGAAGGGACCCTGAGGATCATAAAGCTCCAACCCCCCTGCCACAGACAGGGCCACCAACCTCAGGCCTGGAGCTACACAAGGTTGCCCAGGGCCCCATCCAACCTGGCCTTGAACACTTCCAGGGATGGGGCATCCACCACCTCTCTGGGCAGCCTGTTCCAGCACCTCACCACTCTTTCCATAAAAAACTTCCCCCTAATATTCAACCTAAACCTTCCCTCCTTCAGCTTTAATCCATTCCCCCTTGTCCTGCCATTATCTGCCCTTTTAAAAAGCTGATTCCCCTCCTGTTTGTAAGCTCCCTTCAGGTAATGGAAGGCTGCAGCGAGGTCCCCCCGCAGCCTTCTCTTCTCCAGGCTGAACAAGCCCAGCTCCCTCAGCCTCTCTTTGTAGGGCAGGTGCTCCAGCCCTCTAATCATCCTTGCGGCCCTCCTCTGAACCCTCTCCAACAGTTCTACATCCTTCTTGTATTGGGGGCCCCAGATCTGGACACAGTACTCCAGGTGGGGCCTCACGAGGGCAGAGTAGAGAGGGACAATCACCTCCCTGTCCCTGCTGGCCACTCCTCTTCTGATGGAGCCCAGGATACCATTGGCCTTGCGAGCTGCAAGAGCACACTGCTGGTTCATGTTAAGTTTCTCATCCACTATGATACCCAGGTCCTTCTCAGCAGAGCTGAGGCATTTTGGAGGAAGCCTAGGGCAGAGCTAAAGAAGTGGGGCAGCAGAGGTTTTGTCAGTCTAGTCTGTCCTCTCCTTCATTTTCTTAACAAGTGCTTAATAACAAAGCATTTGCTTTTGAGATTTAATAGAACATGTCATTAGATTTGAACAGAATTTTAACACTGCCTTTTTTGGCAAGAATCTGAATTTGTTTGTTTGTTTTCTTATGAGCCAAATCTATTTTGCAATCATTTGCTTTGCCTGCAGATCAGTTATTGACAAGTCCTGTCTGCAGAATAATGCTGTGAATATTTCTGCTTCTCAGTCAGAACGGCTGGTGTTTCTTCCTCAAGGAAACTCTTCCCTCCTTGGTGCAGAAAGCTGTCTTTTGCTGCATCTCAGAAAAAGTTCCTCTTAAATCTTTTTGTGTGACAGCACAGGAGAACTTCATTAGGTTACTAGGTGGGTTGTGAGGCCTTGTATTGCTTAGAAAAGACAGGTCCAATAAATAATGTTTAATAAAATGATCCATTAAAATGGTAGTTCTATTCTAATGCCACACTACAGCACTATGTTAGAAAAGAACTGATGATACTTTCTTTGCCACAACTCTTTAGTTAAAGAGAGCGTCTATCCATCAGTTCTTGTTT
The DNA here is from genome assembly GCA_022605575.1 of Laterallus jamaicensis coturniculus. Taxonomy (NCBI): domain Eukaryota; kingdom Metazoa; phylum Chordata; class Aves; order Gruiformes; family Rallidae; genus Laterallus; species Laterallus jamaicensis. The sequence continues at coordinate 2,843,093 of JAKCOX010000034.1, forward strand.
CACACAGTTGCCCTTGCGCATAGCTGCATTTCATTTCAGATAACCTTATTTCCTCTTGTTTTATGTGACATGCTTCCCATTCTGTTGTGACTTTTGGAACCGAGTCTTTCTAGAGCCAAGGATGGGATCCAGTTGCCTAAATGGTGGAGCTTAGCATCATTTGGGATGCTCTGGGATATCTGAGACATACTCATTGGATCGACATATACACTATAGGGTTTAGGGGAAGCCTACACCCTTCTAGAACAGCAACTCAGTCTGTTCTGTTTGCATGGTGCTAGACCTGCCTGCAGTGTGATGTGTGCCAACCTTTCTGAACCTGTCAGTAAAAGAGAGGCAAAGGGTCTTTACTCAAAGAAGAAAAGAAGTAATGAATCTATGGACTGTAGCATTCTGTAATAAGCTCAACCCCCCTATTTTTTGTAGATAAAGACTGCAGTACCACTTCAAATTCTTGGGAAGGATTCCTAGAAATACATGTGTAATTCCTACACTGGGCTGCTCTAAACTAGTAAACAAATGTGCCCAGGACTGTTCTTTGGCACTAGTGCCAACTTGCATGCAAGGGTTTCTGTCCACACTGCTGAAGCCTTTCAGCTGCCTCCAAAAGGTAGCTACATGTAAGCTGTTCATTGACAGAGTGTGCAGTTATTTACTGTCTCCTCAGCTGTGCCTGTGAATGGTTTGGCAGACTGCTAGCTGAGGCAGTCCGAAATGATGCCAGGGACTCTTCTAATAATTGAGATGATTTATTTCATATCCTCAGAATTCCCTAGAATTGTGTTGCTTACTGGTGTAGATGTAGCCTGTGACTTCCCCAGACCCTTCCTATGTTCAATCAGAAAATTATTCAGGAGGAAAGGGACCTCTGGGGCCCATGTCATCCAAACGCCTGGTTAAAGCAGAGACACCTGCAAGAGTAGAGCAGCATACTTGGAGCCTTCTCTATCCAACTTCTGAAACTCTCTGAGTGTTGATCTACTTGAGGATAGGAAGGCCCTACAGAGGGATCTGGACAGGCTGGATTGATGGGCCAAGTCCAATGGCACGAGGTTCAACAAAGCCAAGTGGCAGTGCTTGCATTTGTGTCATAATAACCCCAAGCAGTGTTACAGGCTTGGGGAAGAGTGGCTGGAAAGCTGCCTGGCAGAGAAGAACCTGGGGGTGTTGAATGACAGATGGCTGAACATGAGCCGGCAGTGTGCCCAGGTGGCCAAGAAAGCAAACAGCATCCTGGCTGTTAAGAACAGTGTGGTGAGTAGGACTAGAGAAGTGATTGTACCCCTGTAATCGTGAGGCCCCACCTTGAGTACTGTGTTCAATTTTGGGCCCCTTGATACAGAAAAGATGTTGAGGTGCTGGAACATGTCCAGAGTAGGGTGACAAGGCTGGTGAGGGGACTGGAGAATAAATGCTATGAGGAGCAGCTGAGGGAACTGTGGTTGTTTAATCTGGAGAAAAGGAAGTTGAGGGGTGATCTAATTGCTCTCTACAAGTACCTGAAATCAGGTTGTGGAGAGGTGGGAGCTGACATTCTCTCCTTAGTGACAAGTGATAGGGCAAGATGAAATGGCATCAAGTTACACTAGGGGAGGTTTGGATTGGATATCAGGAAAAACTTCTTCATGGAGAAGGTTGTTAGGCATTGGGACAGGCTGCCCAGGGAGGTGTTGGTGTCTCCATTCCTGCAAGTATTTAAAAGATGGTTAGATGTGGTGCTGAGGAACATGGTTAAGTAGTAGGGGGAGGAGGTCATTCAGAAACAACTTGCAATGAAACAAAGTTTATGTGGTTCTGCAGCAGTGTCAGAGAGAGAGAGAGGGAGAGAGGGAGGCCTCTCGAGCTAGTGTTTCCTGTTCAGCTGACAAGCTGTGTCAGTTTATTCCAGCAAACCTCGGATCCTGCTTTCCACACACCCCACGCTCCTCTCCCCCCCCCCCCCCCAAAAAAAATATATTGCTTTTAAGCCTTTGTGCTTTAATGTCACCTAGCTACCACATCCTGACCTGGATACCTCCAAGAAGGTGTCTTCCACTACTTAACTACTGTTAAGATGTAATTTCCAGCTATTAGTTCCTTAGCAAATGTTAGAGCATGGCTTTGGTTATTATTTCCCTGAGAGAAAGCAATTTCATAAACATCAGGCTGTGCTATAAAACAGACTGTATTGTTTTCAGCAAGCCTGGGCTCAGGATTTTAATCACTAATTCATTTTATTACATTGGAAACAGACTAGCAGTGGAGATTTCAGACCAGCCTCTTGGTTTCAGTTGTAGCAAGCTCCATTAATTCCTCTCACTCCACACATGACATCTATCCCTGCACCAGCAGCCCTTCAAGGGCCCTGGAGTGGGCAGGAGGCCATGCCAGTGTGGGGCTGGGGGCGGGGGCATGAGGCCTGGGGCAGGACTGGGGCTGCTGGCATCTGTCAGGGCCTGGGCTAGCTCTGTCACTGAAACTTGGCGCCCATTGACAGGGCCCCTAACCCATGACACAATCGGGGCTTGACATGGCCTTGAAGAGCTGTTCTCTATACACCATCTTCTTTGATGGTCTCCTCCTCTGCCTCAGGTCTCCTCACAAGTGCACATACTGCTGAGTCACTCTGAAGAAAAAGAGATGTGTCCATAGAAACTAAAAGGAAGCAAAAGAAAAACTCTTACATGAACCCTGTGTGTTAGTGACATGCCAGCCTGCCTTCACTCTCTTCATTCGTGATGCATCATCTTTCCATTCTCTAAGTTTGTTTCTCTTTTAATGTAAGTGGTGGTTTCTTTGGGTTAACGCTAATACAGTATAAAATATCTCAGTGGAAAGGATTTAAATGATTTTACATCTATAGAGAAAGCCTAAGACTAGCTCTGGGTTTTGTTTTCTTTTTGACTGCGTAGCAAAGCTTTATTTTACAAGATTTAATCATACTGGAGATTATGATATCTCCTTGTGTCAGCCTTTCATATTTAGATTAAATAAAATGCCACGTGATGAAGGGATTGCTTTGTTTTCCACAAATTGCCTTTTTATTGTATACCCTCTATCTTGTGATACTTCAATACTTTGGTATTTAGATATGCTGAATGATGTGATATTTCCTATGGGAGGAAGTTGAGAGCTGGAAAGTAAAATTTTTAAAGGCATATTTTGAGATATTCAAAGAAGTTATAATCACACAGAAAAGAAAATGGAAGTTATTTCCCATAGCACTGCTTAATCCCAGAATGTTTATGGACTTCTTGGAAAATTATGTCTAGTCATTCTGATATAAATATTATAATTCCCTTATTACCGTCATGGAACCATACCATAGACAAAAAAGGACATGGTTTTTAATGAAAATACATCTGATGGATTTAGTACATGCTTTTTAAAACTCAGTATGTCATGATTTCTTTCAAGTCACTAAACTTCTTCATAGCTTTCTGAATCATTATAACAACTATAATATATTCCTGAAGAGTTAGCATAGCCAAGCCTGTATTTGACAGCTTCAAAGCTGATACTCACAAAAGTTGCATAGTATTCTTTCCTCTTCAGGGGTCATCAGCTTTGTAAGCTGGTACTCATTTTTTATTCATGTGCTTATTCACTTAACTATTGTGCGACCAACCAGAAACTATTGAAAATATCAGTATAGCAATCATTCCACTATATATTTTGAGAAAATTTATTTCCCCTATCATTGTTTCTAGAAACATTTATGTGCATGAAGCTTTCCTAAGTGCAATCAAAAAGAATAATGTGTTGCAGCTTCCAAGGCAAAGATGTGATTATCTGGTTCTGTTTTCATGCCACCGTGTTCACATGGCACATACTGCTCACACTAAATTTACATATGCATAAACATATAATAATAATAATACTGTTTGACAGTGAATCAGAACACTTATTTAAGCAAAAGTAGATGCAGATAAATATGAAATGATGCCTGTGAGGAAGTGCTCTCCAACAAATTTACATAAAATCTTTGAGTAAATGATTTCCACTCTGGGGTGAGATCATAGGGTTGTGACAAGCAAGTCTGAGAAAATACTGGCTCAGCACTGAAAAGTGGTCAAAAGAAAGAACCTAAAGTTAGGATTTCTTAGTAGAGTTATAGAACGGTTCATTCTATCATTATGAAAATGCAAGGTTTACTTCTCTCTTGAACACTGCATGCAGTTCAAGGCTGTAATAAACTATTTCTTTCCCCTATGTATAAGAGGTAACTGAGGAAGGGTATAATACAGGTCTGTAAATTCACCATTGCCATATGCCTCTCAGTGTAAAATCTAGGAAGCCTCAGGTCAAGCTATGAGGAGCTCTGTTCAAAATCAGTCAACTGACATGTCTCTTTGGGCAACAGATGGTAGAGTTGACAAACTCCTTGCCAAGGGATGCTGTCAGTTGGAACATTCTGCATGGGTTCAAAGGAAACTGAGGGTTAATAAATGTATAGCTGTCCTACACAGCTCAGGGAATTCCTGCATTGAAAGTATGTGGAGACTGGTAGATTAGGAGGAATTATGATACGTGCTTCATCTGTTCCTACTCTCCCACAGCCATTTGTTTTGACTACTGTAGAAGACAAGATATAGAGTCAGGTAAGTCTTGGTCCTGTTCAACAGAGGCATGCTGTCATGGTGTAACCTCAGCTGGCAACTAAGGCCCGTGCAGCTGCTTTTTCATTCTCCCCTCTTGGGATGGGGGCTAGAATTGGAGAAGTGAAATTGAGAAAACTTGTGGGTTGAGATAATGCCAGCTTAATAGGTAAAGCAAAATGTCTTGACTCTGTGTAAGCACTGCTCAGTAAAAACAAAAGCCAATGTATTATCAACACTGTTTTCAGCACAATCCAAAACACATCCCCATACAAGCTACTAGGAAGGAAATTAACTCTATCCCAACCAAACCCAGCCCCATTATTATCTTATCAGCTATGGATCCTGTGAATTGTTTGTAGCTGGTTTTCTCAGACATAATGTTATGGCAGTGTGAATGAATGGGACTACTTTGAGCACAGTACCTTGGGATTATTAAAAACACAGTTCCTGAAAGCGATTGAAAATTATATTTTCTTTACTCCCACCTAAATTTTGTCTCACTTGTTTTTTTGCCTCTGCTACTGCTACTTTTCTGAGACCTGTAATGGATTTTTGAGATGATTTCTCTATGAAAAAGTAATGAGATTTATATTCAGGTCAGCATAGTGGTTGGGGAAAAACTGTCCTGAGCTTATTGTTTTTCCATAATTGCTTCTCTCCTGGTTGTTTTTGCACAGCTTCCTTCCCAGCCCTCCCTATTCAGAATCCACAAGGTTCCTTAAATTCTGTGTGCAGAATGCACCCCTCTTTATCCCATCCCACCCTATCATGGATACCTTGAGTCTGGGGGTGGGGGAGTGGGACTAATCCCAGCTGCTTGCATACATTATCGCTGTTGGCCTGTGTGTTTAGTGTGAAGTGAGTTCAAGAGGCTGAGTAGCCCTGCTATTACCTGACGTATGGCACTAGGTAGTTAGCATGCATGATGAATGGGAACCCTCCTGTTTCAGTGACCCCTAATGCCCATATGAGCTGTGTAAAAGCCAGTGATTTTTTTTACCTGGGGTCTGTGGCTCCCCGGAGGTGTGTGAAAAAGGAAAAGAGGAACATGTAAGTTCACAACACAGGGAGTAATGCCACTTTCAGAAAATGTGTAGGAAGGTTGAAGGTCACTAATATAATGTGTTTGGATGAGAGTTTGCCTCAGCACAGTCAGGCAGGTGTTCTTGTAGGATTCTTTTTCAGTAAATTCTGTAGCAGTCCTTCATCTTGTCTTACCCTCTGAGTACTGCTTTGCAGGCAGAATGAGAAAAGGACCCAAAAAAAGAGTGTACAGTAAGGAAAAAATGGAAGTGGAAATCTTTGTTAAAAATGGAAATGCACATCTTGTTGATCGATGCTCCTTCAGGGTATGTTTAATGATGTTTGGTTATTTGAACTTCAAGAGAGTAGCATTTGGAATAAACCATGCTTTATGTCCGTTATCATGACATCTCTCCTCCCCTCTCTGCTTCCCCTGTTGAGGCTGTATGCATTTTGTTTAATAATAGAAATTCTGATAGGTTTTCTAGGAGAACAAAGCCACTGAGAGCACAGTTCATTCGAAGCTATAGCTGCTCTCTATGTGCAGTGCTTTTTATTAATTTTTTGAAGCAGCAGTCAATTATAGAGCCCTCAGATTCTCTTCCTCCTTGTTGAAGGGCCACTGGAAGGCAGGGCATTAAGCATCTCCTCCAACAATAAAGATATCTGAGCTGCTCCATCAGAAGGGTTCTGTATCCAATTATTTGTAAGCTCCTTGCAGATATGATTCTATGGAGTAAATGGAAAACATACTTCAGTCATTCTCTGCACTGATAGTAATTTAATAAAAATAAAAAGCTATTGATTTTTTTGGTAACTGTGTTAAAAGGCCACTGTAATCTTGGCTTCACTCTACTGTTGGCAGAGCATTCCCCAGCAAGTAGATTTTTTACTTTTCCCAGGGCACCATTTATTAAATGCCTTCTTAATGTGTACAGATGATTAGTTTAGCTGAAGCAGGGGAAGATTTATAATACTTTCCTGTTATTTAACTTCTCTTAGTCAATTCAGATGTTAGCAGCATTTGCAGAGATTTATCTCCTGTACTTTGTGATTTTGCTTCTTCCATATCTTAAGCCAAATGTGTCTCTGAGCTTACTGAGCCAGGACTTTGTGGACAGGAGCTACTTTTCACTGAGATAGAAAATAGCATCCTATTTTTTTGATTCTTATTGAAATAACCACTCTGTGATGATAACATCTATCCTAAGTGACAGAGGAATGTCACTTAAGCTGTACTGTAACCCTCAGCTTAGAGAAGGAGTTAAATCAGTGATGGTGAACTCATGTTAAATGATTTTCTCTGTCTAAAGGAGTAGATCTACTCTAAACTAGCTGTTTAGAGATATGCCTGCTTAAAACCATTCATATCATCATTCCCTTTGGAAGTTCCTATTTAACTACATTGATCATAGCCAGATTCTCACCAATTCTATATGTGAGAGGTGAAATTCAGATGGTAAGAAATGGGTTATAAGCATTCATTCCTGTGTCTCCTCAAAACAATGCTTTCTGTGATTCTGAAGCATAAGAATTTAAAATTCATTTTTCATGTATGATGAATACTGATGTAGTCCAAGAACGTAACTGCTAATGTATATGCAGGGACATATCTTCACTTGTAATTCTTTTAAAAGTTTAGAGCTGTTAGTCTAGATCTAAGAGTCCATCTCTATTTCCATCCAAAAGGTATTTTCCAAAGCTAAACTTAGACAGGGAGTCAGTTTGCAGATTAAGATATCTCAATTTAAATGTCCACATATAGGTGATCTAGGTGTTTAAACTTCCACCATAGACAATGAAAGTTTAGCTGCTACAGCCAGTGGAAAGTAACTTTGTACTTCAGAGAGGGATAAATTTTTGTCTAGGCTCCACTGACTAGATCTGCATGACTGTAAACAGAGACTACATACCAAATTCTCTTGGAAATACATATGTGATTCTCTTCTAGATCTAGCACATTTTACACATCTGTCACTTCCACATGAATGGAGCTGGATAATGTAGGACATGCACCATTTTTTAAAGGCAGTTGGAGAAGAGGTGGATGTCCCAGAGCACCACAAATAGCAATCTTTACCTATGGTTAGGCAGTTGAGTAATAACAGCTATGGAGTGGAGTTGAATCCACCCCTAACTTTGGAGGAAAGGAAGTTTTCAATGGTGATGTGATTAAGTTGCATAAATGTAGCTGTGCACTGATGTGTGAGACTGGTATCCTATCCATATGACATCCTTCTTGACTTTACCCTGTAGAAGGGGCAGGTGTCCTAGCCCAAACCAAATAAGTTCCCTGGGTAACAAAATCGTAGCATGGTTTGGGTTGGAAGGGACTTTAAAAGGTGAACTAGTTCTGCCCTGCTTGATGTAGGCAGGGACATACTTCCCTAGACACTATTGATCAAAGCCCCATTCAGCCTGACCTTGAACACTTTGGGGGCGGAGGCATCCAAAACTTCTCTGGGCAACCTGTGCCAGTGCCTCACTACCTTCATAGTAAAGAATTTCTTCCTTATATCTAGTCTAAATCTACTCCCTATAAGTTTGAAATTGTTGCCCCTTGTACTATCACTATAGTGTACTGTCACTATAGGCCTGTTAAAAGATTTCATCTTTCTTAAAATCCCTATTTAAGTACTGAAATGTGGCAATAAGGTCTTCTGAGACCCCTCCCTAGGCTAAACAATTCCAAATCTCTCAATCTTTTGTCGTAGGAGAGGTGCTTCAGCTCTCTGATCTTTTCTTGTGGCCTTTGTCTTCCTTGTGCTGTGAACACCAGAGCTGGACAAAGTACTACAGGTAGACTCTCATGAGAGTGAGTAGAGGGGGAGAATCACCTCCTTTGGCCTGCTAGCCATGGGGATTTTTTTGATGCAGCCCAGGATTAGCTTTCTGGGCTGCAAGTGCACATTTCTGGCTCATGTCCAGCTTGTCATATATCAATATCCCCAAGTTTCTCTGCAGGGCTGCTCTCAGTCCCCCAATCTGTACTGATACTGATGATTGCCCCAATGCATGGTGCAAGACCTTGTCTTTGGCCTTGTTGAACTTCATGAAGTATGCATTGGCTGCCCAGGGAGGTGGTGGAGTCTCCTTCCCTGGAGATATTCAAGACCCATCTGGACACCTATCTGTGCAGTATGAGCTGGGGAGCTGCTTTGGCAGGGGGGTTGGACCTGATGATCTCTCGAGGTCCCTTCCAACCCCTACAACTCTGTGATTCTGTGATTTTACTATACCCCAGGCCAGGATCTCACTGAGGCACAAACACCCAACTAGTTTTTCCACTCCCCTTGCAGAAAAAAACTGAGATTCTGGCCCCAGTGAAATAGATGGGAATTTGGAGGCCAAGGGTTTACTGCACACGTCTTTGCCTCTGCCACTGGAGCCGTGCAGCCACAATCCATCTGTCAAGGATAAGCAAAGTGCATCAGATTATTGTAAATCTGTCTCACATTGTTGCTTTGGTAACAAATGGTCACAGAGTTAAAGTCATGGTTCAGAAGACCTCAGAATGGAGATCATTGCCAGTAAAATCACACAAACTAGTGGTTCTTCAGATGCAAGTCTTTCCTGATAGAACTATTTTTTCTTACCACAGAAATTAATGGCAAACCAGGATGCAATTCAGTTCATGTCATGTCCAGGTGGAGGGCTGTGTACCCCACAGTCCTAAGGGAGGAGAATGTAAGGTCCATAAGGGAGGAGAATGTAAGGTCCAAGGTGTGCTCTGGTGGAGTCCCTCAGGCAGCAGGTGATGGAGCTGGAAGGAAGTCAGCAGGTTATACTGCATTAGGGAGGGAGAAAAAGAAATAGATAATTATTCAAGATGCTGCAAGAAGATAATTCAAAGACTGCACCCTCAGCAAGCTTTCAGATGACACCAACCTATTGATATACCAGAAGGAAGAGATGTCATCCAGGGGAACCTGGTCAGGCTTCAGAAATCACAGAATCACAGAGTTGTGATAGGCATCCAGATGAGTCTTTAATATCTCCAGAGAGGGAGACTCCACCACCTCCCTGGGCAGCCTGTGCCAGGGCTCTGTCACCATCACTGTGAAAAAGCTTTTCCGCATGTTGGTGAGGAACTTCCTCATTGCCCCTTGTCCTGTCTCTGCTAACCACTGAAAAGGGGCTGGCTAATTTGTCCTGCATCCCATGCTCAAGATAATTGTAAACACCAATTAGGTCTCCCCTTAATCTTCTTTTCTCTAGGCTGAACAGTCCCAGCTCATTCAGCCTCTCCTCATAGGGGAGATGCTCCAGGCCCTTAATCATCTTTGTAGCCCTTCTTTGGACTCTCTCCAGGAGATCCCTGTCCTTTTTACACCAGGGATCCCAGAACTGGACACAATACTCCAGGTGGGGCCTGACCAGGGCACCTTCGACCTGCTGGCCACACTCCTCCTGATGCACCCCAGGATCCCATTGGCTCTCTTGGCCACCAGGGCACACTGCTGGCTCATAGCCAACCTGTCATGCACTGGGACCCCCAGGTCCTTCTCCATAGTGCTCTTCTTCAGCAGGACATCCTGCAAAAGTTATAGTAGTGCTAGACCCCACCTCATGACTAAGAAGATAACAATCCTACTACAAATGAAGAAGGAAGACAAGAGAAGTATTTATCTGGATTTCTCAAGATTTGATGTTAGAATTGGGAATGGCATTGCTGTGCACAGCTCCTGCAGAGTATGTAGTCACTTTCACTGCTTGGAAAGTGAAGGAATCGCTCTGGTTGTAATAGCTGATTCACAACTGACTTTTCTGTGTTCTAGCTCACAAGTAAGGAAGAGCATATACCAACTTGTGGGGGAACGGCATTGTTCACTGAGGCATAATGAAGTCTCTCAACCATAACTAAAAATGTACAAGTAAATCCTGCAGAGGAGCTATAGAACTGCATCATGTTGATATTGAAGGCAGCAGCGAATGGCAGAAGTCACACCTATGGCATCACGCGAGAATTATGAAGCCAGAGCTTCCGAACTTCAGTGCCGCCAGTGCCCTCATAACACAGGTTCAGTGGCTTCTCACCACTCAGATCTTCAGAGTTTCAAGCAAAGGGAGAGCCACATCTACCTACTAATATTCTTGGCAGATACCTAGTTGGTCACAACAACAATGATGTTCTGAGCAACATCACTCAGCCTTATGCTCAGAGCCACTGTATGTTGGTGATATTGTATATATATCCTGACCAATCAATGATAGCACTACACAGTCCTCCAGACAGGAATCACAGAATAGTTGAGGTTGGAAAGGACCTCTGGATGTCATCTTGACCAACCTCCCTGCTCAAGCAGGGCTACCAAGAGTTAGTTGCTCAAGACCATGTCCAGACAAATTTTCAGTATCTCTAAAGATGGAAGAAGACTCCACAACTTCTCTGGGCAACCCATGCCAATGCCTCACAGAAGAAAAGTGTTTCCTGATGTTCAGAAGGAACCTTCTGTGTTTCAAATTGTGCCCATTACCTCTGTTATTGGCACTGTGCACCTCTTTTCTGCCAAGCTGCTTTCCAGATGGGTGGTCCTCAGCATATATTGGTGCACAGGGTTGTTCTTCCTTAGGTAGGGCTTTGCACTTCCCCTTGTTGAACTCCACCATCTCATAGCCACTGCAGTCAAGGCTTCCTTTGACCTTCACATTCCAAACAAATCCCTTGCTGTTGGTATGTGGTCCAACAGAGTACCTGTCTTCACTGGCTCCTCTATCACTTGGAGGAGGAAGTTATCAAAGTACTCAAGGAATCTCCTGGATTGGTTTTGTCCTGCTGTATTGTCCCTCTAAGAGATTTTTGGGGTGGTTGGAGTCCCTGCATGAAGTGCAGTGCCTGTGAATGTGAGGCTGAATGAATGGACCTGCAGTTGTAGTAATTTATGATTGGAGAAGATATCCTTCCTGACCACATGCTAGGAAGTGGTACAGGCTCTTAAGGAGCAGGACATTGATTTCAATTGCCTCATTGCTGTCAGGAAGCATCTGATCATCTCTAAATGGAAGCTGGCACCACTTTTCTGCAGCCCAGCTGTGGAAGAGCAATGTGCCCCACTAAAAAGCCTGTGCTATGACAATTGCTATGACAAGTTATGCAAAACTGTATGTGTATCATTAGTCTGGAATTGACACCATCAGTAAGGGCACTACTCTGTATGTCATTCTAGAAATGTGGCATGCCCAATAGCAGAAGGTCATAAAAAAATCCCATGCAATGTCCTCTAAGAGAAGGTATGACTACTGCAACCACGAGGAATATCTTTCCCTCTTGCATCTGGGAAATCAGTGATCACCCTATGAATTTATGCATGCTTACATTGGACACACTTACCATGCACATTATGTCTGTGTATTTCAGAATTTACGTGTTTTCCTCCAGGAACTTGTGAATGACCTTTTCCAATCATGTTATTGTTATCAGTGATACAAAATAATATATACATGTCTATGAGGGTGCATATACTGCATGACTATCTGGTGAACTACTGCATCCCCAATGCATAGTTCAGGTACAGTGAAGTTCCAAACAGTTATCCCTGGTTTTTTTCACAATTTCATCACTCTTCTACCAGTGAGGGAGATGTTACGACACCCTGAGGAAAGTCCAAGAGCTAATTGCTATGGCTGTTGCTAGAGATGCCTCACTAGGATCAGATGGACATAGTCAAAAGTGTCCAAAGAGATGAATATTATGTGGTCTGATAATAATATTATATCATCTGTAAAATTATATGAATGTTAGCCCTCTGACCATATAGTCTCAACATTTCTGGGGAAAAAACCCCTAATCACAGGGAGTGAATTTTGTACCAGATCCTAAAACTGTGAAATATTGGGCAGGTAACAGTCATTCATTATCAGATCATACTCTGGCCCTGCTACTCTCACACACATATCTCATGATATCGATCTTTTACATTCCTTTACATTGCCAGTTGTCATGAAGAAAATCGAAGAAGTCTTTCATAAGCTAAACTAGCAGTGGTCGAATTGTGAATTTCTTAGTTCAGTCAAAAGCTTACCAGTTTTTGTAAAGAACATTCCTGTTTTCATCCCTAGAAGTACATTAAAAAGTAGTCAGAAGTGGTTAGAACCTTTCCTACATAGAAAGTGAAGTTTTCTTTTACTTCTTCAATGTCTGCTGGCTGTTTACTTCATTGAAGCAGGGCATAGTTTGTACAAATGATGACATATAACCCAGTTTTCTAGGAATACTTTGGCTTTTCCATATAATGTCAGCATCCCTGGATAACTGATAGAAGGAAATGGTATGACAGCCTTTGGGATTATTTTGTTTGTTGTTATTTTTTCCCTTTGCTACTGTAGTAGAAGCTGTTATACCCATCACACTGATAATGAGGAATATACTTTCCATCAGCCTATAACTGTGAAAAGAAAACCGTCCCAATTACTGTACAAATTCACTGCCTCCCTTTGCTTTAACCTAATTTCCTTAGTACTCTAGTCTTTTTCTGGTGTGCAGTGTATTTTTCTAGCACGTTCCCAGATAGAAGGGAGTTCTGGCTCACCCTGGCCTTCTTTCTTGTTCAGTGTTTTTCTCAACAATTTTCCTTTGATTGCAGCCAGTAATTAGCCAGTAGCACCCTGCTTCAGTCCATTCCCCTGGTGCTCTCACTACATATAGCTATTATGTTGCCAAAGGACTTTTATAATATAAAAGGTACATTATTGTTCAGGCTTCTTTCAAGTTCTACTCAATAGCTGTTAGCTGTCACTAGGATGGTTTGCTACCGCTGTACTTATGACCCAAAAGTAAATGCTGCACTCTGATAACCAGTCACCAAAAGCATAATAAAAATATGCAATAAAAATGTCTGCTTTGGCTAGAGGATATAATTTGTATTAAAAAAATAAAAATTCTCTGGTGAACATAATTTTTCACTGTTAATGGAATTACTTCAGGTCCCTTCCAGCCCTAAACATTCTGTGATTTTATGATTTCATACCTTTCTCCTCAGACAGAGTAGGCAGCAGTATAGACATATCTGATGAGATCCAGCTTACCTAACTTTAGACCTTAGAAATGTAGTTAATTAAATATAAGGTAGCCCTCCACAGCTCCCACCAAAGTCTTTGGTGAGAAATAAGCATTTCTGGGGCATGACTCATCTGACTTATTTTAGACTTCTCCTTCAGGATGAGGTGAATCACACCTGAGCGGCTCTTCCTCTGTGTTGATTATAAAAGACACTTAAGGTGACTGGCTCAGTCAGATCCCATCTCTCTTGTCCACATGGAGCTTCAGGGGTGATTGGCATAATTGCAATTCAGCACTAACTCAACGTCTGAACTTGGCATTTGACCGCTGGTGTACGAAATGAAAGAGCAGAGGAAAGTTTGGCTTTCTCTTTTTGTTTCTGAACACACAGATGAGACAGTTAGCTTAGGTGCATTAGGCAGCTATACATCCTTCAAGAATCATAGGGAAACGCAAATGATAATTAGCGTTAATGACGAAGCCACATTTTTGTAGGTCTGAATGTTAGAAATGTAGATGCACTAAATGTGTTCCTTTGAAAATGATAATAGAAGCTTTGTCAGATGCAGCGATACAAAACTAGGACCTGTTTTGAGGATGCTTGTTCTGGGTTTGCATGGCAAGGTTTTGGTAGCAGGGTGGCTGCAGGGGTGACTTCTGCGAAAAGCTGCTAGAAGGTTCCTCTATTTGCAATAGACCCAGAAAAGGAGCAAAATTAAGCCCAGGAGGAAGGAAGGAATGGGGGAGGGAGGTGTTTTAAAGTTTTGTTTAATTCCTCATGGATATACTCTGGTTTGATTAACAATAAGCAAGATTAACTTTTTTTTTAAGTTGCATTTGTTTTCCCTATGACAGTAATTGGCAAGTGATCTCTCCCAGTCCTTATCTTGACTCAGAAGCATTTTGTTGTATTTTCTCTGCCCTTTCCAGCTAAGGAGGGGGAGTGATAGAGTGGCTTTGGGGGACACCTGACCTCCAGCCAGGTTCAGCCCACCACAATGATTCACTGGGATGATAGGAAAAGGCAATTTCCTTATAGCTCCAAGGTGGGGTTTGCACCCAGGAAGACATTATTGGGAAAGTCTGATACCTAAAGTTCTGAAACAAACTTGGTTTTTTTCCAGTGAAATTTATTGGCAGTTTGGGCTTCAGGAAAGCAAGCAGAGAAAAAGTGTCTGTAGTCCACCTGCTGCTTTTAAGTAGCAAAAGATGTAAGAGTGCCGACACCTAACAAGCACCTTTAGTGAACAGTCTTTGGAGCTGAAAGAAAAGATTTAAATTACATTTCTGTGAAGTGTTTGTATGCAATCATGAAGCTTCTTTTTTTTTTTAGTGCAAACCATAAATGGATGGAGCATCTTCCAAATTGTATGTGAATACCATTAGGTCTAAGACTGTTGTAATAGTCTCCTTGAGGCACAAAGAGAACTTCGCAGTACAGAGGGCGTACCAGTGCTTGGTATATCCTGCAAATGTTTCTAATAATGATTGAAGAATCTTCTTCAAGCAGAGAGGTACAAAGTCTAGAAGGTTTATTACAAAATTCCATAACCATTGACATTGACATAACTGGTCAGTTTACTGTAAGAAACTCACCTTTACACATAGGCAGGTTATGGATGTGTGAAATTCTTTCTGAAGAGGACCTGTGTGAGGAAAAGTGCCTGTAGTTGTCCCACACAGGCATAAGTGGGACATCTCTGTGCTGACATTGCCATATTCATTAACTTGTTTACAAAAGAGTGACATGGGGGTCTTCAGCTAATAAAGAACATATCTTCTATGGATAAGCCTACTGGGAAAATTAAGACATATAAGACTCATCTTCTCTTGCCTCCATATTGCTTGTATTGCCTCTACTTCATTCTCCAAACAAATTTTCACTAATTTCTTCAAAGACTTAAGAAAGACACTACAGCTACTCTCTTGCCTTTATTTTCTCTCTCTTCCTGCTACTCCTTTCTTATTTTTTTCCTGTCACAGATATATACCTCTCACTTGCTCTTGTCCATTCTGCTTCCATGTTATCTCACAGTATCTTCTGGTGCTTTCCCTGCACTAAAGCTGATTTTTTGCTGAGAGTATTTCCCCATTTTCCAATTAAACCCACCCACAACCCTCACCTACCTTTCTAATGCCTTTCCAGACTAGCCTTTCTATCTGTTCCTAAGCTCATTCTTATTCCAAATTCTCTTCTGACTTCATCCCATCTGCACTATCTCCTCCAACCCTGACATATCTCCACAACTTCTCTCACCAAGATCCTTGATGACTGCAACTGCATCTCAGAGCCCGAACAGTGGGCTTATCTTTCTCAAATTATCAGGCACCTGCAGCACATTTAACCAGGCTTTTCGACATGAATTCTTGCCCTTCCCCAGGGATTCTGCCCTCTCTGGGCTTTTCTCTTGACTCTCTAATCATGGTTTTTGGGAGACAATTCCTTTACCCTCCTCTGGGTTTGTGATAGCTGTTTTATGTCCCTACTTGCATGGACAATTTTGTCAGAAAACAAACTCAGCTCCAGTCTCCAAGACACAGACAGAGAAACCTATTTTCTCTTGTCCAAACTAAAATCTTTGTTTCTGTCTTTGGTACCCCCTTCTGAATGTTCAGTGATCCACTCTACTCAGCTATGACTAAAGGAAAACTCATTTTCTATGGGCCACTTGGCAGATTTGTGTACTATTTGTTCAGTCCTTAGTCGGTGTGGTTATGATCAATGACTTGAACGCTGAAGCAGTATGACAATTCAAATAGCAAGTAACTGTAGAGTTGAACTACATGGAAATAAATCAATGTTGAAATGAATGTGACATTACCTGGGAGAACACTTACATAAAGAATATTTATTGGCATTAAAAAACTTGCCTTTGTATCAATTGTTCCATCTAGCTGAGCCGACATCTTTAACTCATCAGAAAATGAGCTTAAAGAGAATCGGTTTTGGTTACATTGGATGAAAACATTTTGTGCAAATATTGACCAACTGTATTGGATGACATGCATGCTAGGTTTTGAATACAATTTGGAAACCAAGCCTTTGTAAATATTTTGTTTTGTTTTTTCTAGTCTCCTGAAGAATGACAAGATCTCTAGATGGAAACAGGAGATATATCATAGGGTTATGAAGTCAAGGATAGGCCACGTGGATATGGCTGTTCTTTTATAATTCAATGCTAATAAAGTGATAATTACTCCCTTCCAGGTGTAATTTTTACACTAAATTTGAAAGCACTGTACTAATAAATAGTGAGGTCTTGTAAATGAAGCATATTGGTCAAACTAAATTTCTGCCTAGTTTTTCATTGCAAAATGAGTATGTGTGAAAAAACTTGCACATGGTCAAGTAATTTTGAATGGACAAAACAGGCTATGAGCTTTCAATGATTGTGTTGGGTAAACCATGGCTTTATCAGCCTCCACTGATCCTTCCTCTTTTCAATTACTTGATGCTTTATTAAAATTTTCCCAGCTGGGTGCCGGTGCCTGTGTTTTCACAAGAAGTTAGAAAAGAGACTGACAAATATATGTCCATACTCACCCATGCAGGAAAGTGTTGGAAGAAGAATCACACTATTCCATCTTACTCTTCTGTGAGGGACAATTATTCACTATATAAAAGCAACTTCTCTTAATGTCCCATCTGTAGAAAAATTACACCGTTATCTTCATTTCTGCATTTTTATTTCCTATGTATATTGGAAATAGTTGTTGGGTGAAGGAATACTGACTAGTTTGATGTTAAGAAAGAAAGCCCTCCACTATTTCACATTTTGGAAAGTGCATGGTTTTTTTTAATAGATGGTGTGTTGGTTTTTCAAGTCTCATTATGTAACTCAAGGGAACACTTTAGTACTTGAATTTGTGTAACTGCTTAGCTTCTGTCTTCAAAGTAATGGCTTCCCTTACACGTAGGGCATTTTACATTGTCTAATGTAACTTGGTGTAGTAACATAGAAGAGCAAAATTCCATGTTGATGGTTTGAAATTAGAATTGTTGAGTTTGAAAAACACCTTTAAGGTCTCTGAGTCCAACCTTTAGCCTAGCACTTCCAAGTCTACTACTAAACCATGTCTCTACGCACCACATCTACATGTCCTTTAAACACCTCCAGGGATGGTGATTCAACCACTTCTCTGGGCAGTCTGTTCCAGTGATTGACAGACCTTTCAGTGAAGAAATATTTCCCAATATCCTATCTAAACCTTCTTTAGCACAGTTTGAGGCCATTTCCTCTCATTACTTGTCACTTGTTACTTGAGAGAAGAGACCAACATGTACCTCACTACAACCTCCTTTCATGTAGACAGCAATAAGGTCTCCCTTCAGCCTCTTTCTCTCCAAGCTGAACAACCCCAGGTCCCTCAGCTAGCTGCTCCTCATAAGAACCTTCACTAGCTTAATTGCCCTTCTCTGGACATGCTCCAGCATGTCAATATCTTTCTTGCACTGAGAGGCCCAAAACTGAACACAGGACTCAAGATGCAGCCTCTGCAGTGCTGAGTACAGGGGGACAATCACTTCCCTAGTCCTGCTGACCACACTATTCCTGTTACAAGACAGGATGCTGTTGGCCTTCTCAGCTGCTTGGACATACTGCCAGCTCATGTTCAGCTGGCTGATGACCAGTACCCCCCAGGTCCTTTTTTTCTGGGGTTCTTGTGACCCAAGAGCAGGATCCAGCACTGAGCCTTGTTGAACATCATATGGTTGGCCTGGGCCCATCAATCCAGCCTGTCCAGACCTTTCTGTAGAGTCTTCATTCATTCAAGCAGATCGATACTCCCTCCCAACTTAGTGTCATCTGCAAACTGACTGAGGGTGCACTTAAGCCACTCATTCAGATTGTTGATGAAGATATTAGAGAGAAATGGTCCCAGGTCTGAGCCCCAGGGAACACCACTTGTGACTGTTTGCCAACTGGATTTAGCTCCGTTCACAACACCTTGGACCTGGCCACCCAGCCAAGTTTTTACCCAGCAAAGTGTGCACCTACCCAAGCCATGAGCAGCCAGTTTCTTCAGGAGAATGCTGTGGGAAACCAGTGCCAAAGACTTAACTGAAGTCCAGGTAGACAACATCCATCATCCACTAAGTGGGTCACCTTGTCATAGAAGGAGATCAAGTTGGTCAAGGAGGTCAAGGAGGTCCTGCCTTTCATGAACCCACACTGACAGGGCCTGATCCCCTGGTTGTCCTAGTAAGTTGTTTATTCATTAGAAATGTAATAAGCCTATTTTTTAGCTAGTACTTCATCTGAATATTGAATGCTGAATATAAAAGAAAATAGCACTTATGCTTAATCACATGTTTCAGACTAGTTTTAATAGCATACCATTTTTAATATCAATCAGTAGTGCATTCTATTATTGTCCTTTGAGTCACCAAATATCCTTGTTTCTCTGATTCAAAGCATGTGAAAACCTCTATCTGAAACAATCTCATATCTGAGGTTTTTAAAAAGTCTGTCAGCTTTAAATAACTCGATGTCATAATTCGCTTCTGTATTCAGGAAAAAGCTCAGTTCTTTGTATTAAGATTGCTGGGACAATGCTCTGAGGGCCAAAGCTTCAGCTAGAGTAAATCATGTGGTTTGAAGGAATTATGCATATAGTTACCATTTGAGGGTTTAGCTTTTGGCTGCCATCTTACAGAGTCATTGCTTTCTGTGGGCTTCCTGGCATTTACCCTAATCAAGAGCTGCTGAGGAATGAAAGCACTCGGGTGATCTTATATCTGTGCTTTCCATGGTGTAGTTTAATGTCTGTAATAATTATAATCTTTAGTCTAAGAATGTCAAATGGTTTGACTAATACTTATGGACAAAAAGGTAGGCAAAACTTGTAGAATTGTACATACCTGTAGCAAGATCTTTAGCTGATATAATTCACACTGTCCCCACTAATGTTAACCAATTGTAGACCACCTGAAGATCTGAATATTAATATTACATTTATGTAGAAATTAAAAATAAATGTTCTACAAGTGTAGAATGCTGTTCTGAAGTTGCTGTGTTATTCTGATCACTTTGGAGTGATTAATGTCACAGTTTAAAGCTGCAAAGCACAGAGGAAACGCCCTTTCAGCATTTTGCTCTTGACTTACACCACCCTTTATCTCTCAAAGGTCCTAAATGTAGAACCATTTTCATGTGAAATCAGGCAAAGTCATGGCAGAATCCTCACACCTCATATATGGGGTTTTTTTTTAATCTGGTAGTGATATTTTCAAGAGCTAGTAACCATAGCAATCAAATAGGTTTTAAAGGCTGCAAACAGTTCAACAGTTGGTTGAACTGACAAAATGGCATGCTGCACACCAAACAGTAAAATGAATTGTATGCCTTTTGGGACTGCTACATGAAGGAATAGCTTCTTTTGGTTTGAAAAATTTTTCACCTTGAATATGGAAATTATTTTTTCTTTCCTAGATGTGGATATAAAATCAAGTATCTCTTAATAATAAGTGCTTCTGCAAATGATATTGTAGATTGTATTGTGAGTTTTATATCACTGCAATCTCTGCTGTGGATGTGTTTGGTTAACCAGGGAGAATGTGTCCAAACTGAGTGCTGGGAAGTACTAGGGGGCAAGCTTTCTGTCCCACCTGGCAACAGGGTGCCCTGGTGGCTGCCCCTGGGTTTTCCTGCTGAGCTCAGTACGTGCCAGACCACCTTTGATCATGGGACAAGGCAGTTCAGGTACTGCCACAGAGCCAGGAGGGTGGCCAGTGCAGCAGCCTTGAGGCCCTCAGTGTCCAGCAGTGAGTCAAAGGACCCAGGACGGTGCTGCTGACACAGGTGCTGAAAGGACCAGTTAGGGCCATTCAATATGACTTGTACTCTTTGGTTGTCTGTTACTAGATGAGCTGGGTGCAATCTTTTTTTTTTTCTTCTACAATACATTCAACTACGAATGTAGGTGATCAATTAAAAATCTGTCTCCTTGAGTGAGCATGATCCTGGGATTTTCTGGTCTGCAAATCCCTGTGATTGCTTTTTTTACTTGACTGTCAGTATTTCCAGGAAGGTCATAAGTTGAGCTATACCTTTTTCTAATCCTTTGTCCTGTTAAGATTCTCTCTCTCTTTTTTTTTTTTTCCTAATCTTCTAGGAAAAATGCCGTATTTCCACCATACTTCTCTGTTCTCTTCTGGAAGATTAACTCCTTTCTGATTCTGATTTGTCAATGAAGGCTGTCCTGGGAGGACAGAGGAGGGTTTGAGGGATTCAGTGCTAGGCTGCTGAGCCTACCTAGTTTCCAGAGAAATAGCCTGTGGTAAATGTAGTGTTGCAATCAGAAGATTTTTAATAAAAACCTATTGGGTCCATTGCTTTCAACCCCATAGGGAAACTCACTTTTTCATTTTATATCTCAGGCTACAGATCAGATCCCCTTCTAGCCTGAAGAAACCAAAAGGGAAGTGGAGGTACTAGGAAATTAATATTACACCTACATTGTCAATTAATCCTCCTGTGCTTTTCTGAAGTCCATTTTTGAGGGTAAGAGACTGAATGTCCCACCATATTCTTGTTCACTTGTAAAGAGTAGACAAGACTTGGTCTGGTTGACCATGCAACAGACTAGGTTCCCAGCCCTCTTTCAGCCTGTTAGAGATACAGTAGACCCAAGTTCAAGTTGGACAATGCCCAGAACATGTGATGGTCATGCTTATATATATTCCTGAAGCTGTTTGTTTCATGGCAGATGGAGCTAGGATTTTCCAATAGCTGTTCCTTACGAATGGGAAGTATCTGGGGCAAGAAGAAAAAGCATGGTGAATTTTAGAAAGAAGCCCTGCAGTAGAACAACTGAAACAGAGGTATCTAGGCAAAGAATTTACTGCTTAATACCACTTCTCTGTAATTTATATTCTTGAAAGCAAGAAGGAAGAACTGGAGAAAAGAAGTAAGTATTAATACAATTTGAACATCACTAAGAAATTCTGATCTAAGCTGGTAACTAAGAAAAAACATTTTTAAGTACTTGAAGATAAAGGAATATAGAGTCCTAATCCAACTATTTCCCTTTGAATTCTGAGATTCTACAGTTTATTTAAATAGGGGATTGAAATAATCCATGTGTTTATCTTTGTGTGTACATAGCTCTGTATTTGGAGTTGGCAAAATAGTAGGAAACTGTGGGTAGGTAATTCAGTCACTAAACTATAGGAAGAAAGCATTTAAAACATATTTATAATATTGTAGAACTATTTACAAATGGTTTATTTATTTT
Organism: Laterallus jamaicensis coturniculus; assembly: GCA_022605575.1. Lineage (NCBI taxonomy): Eukaryota > Metazoa > Chordata > Aves > Gruiformes > Rallidae > Laterallus > Laterallus jamaicensis. The sequence goes on from JAKCOX010000034.1 coordinate 2,864,933, forward strand.
TTGTCCAGCCACATCATATATTCATGTGTGCGTATGTATACACACACATTAAGCTGCAGGTAGTTTTCCTTGAGTTTGGGGTCAAGTTCCTCAAGCCAAGTGACTTTGAGCTCATAAATCTTCCAAAGGTGCATGCCAGGACCCTTCTTTCCCTCCCTGCAGCCCAGTGCCTGTGCTTCTCCAGGGATGCATCTCCACTCCAAACTCTGGACATGAGTGCACCTAATGACTCGATGCTCATCTGAAAAGGAATTGAGTTGGAACATAAACTTGATACCCACACTAACATGCATGAGATAGCAGTAAATGCAATCTATGCAAACACGTGTCTGTTGCGTTCACACCACCACAGTTCTCTCGCACTTGTCTACTCCTTTAGCTTCAACTCTGTCTGCAATTGCTTTATAACAGCCTTTTCCCACACAGGCTGCTCCTTACAGAACGCACTGGTGTCCTGATTGTCCTGATGAAGTTAAGGCTGTTCTCAGAAGATAGATCAATCCCTTGTCCCCTATTCATAATTAGTTCCTGAGGTCACAAAAGCCACCTGCAAGCATACAGAGAGTGCTAGCAGGCACAAACAAGCCGTGGGTTGTAACAGTCACTGACAGAGCAATACATCTCTCGGGTCTGGTGTCAGCAGATTGATCATTCATTACAGTCTCAAGAAACTCCTGCAAAATTGTGTGGAGCAAACGGAGGGTGGAGTGAAGCGAATGGATGCAGCAGTACCAGATGGACATACGTATTTCTCAGAATTCCTTTCTAAAAAAAAAAGAAATATAACAAACCAGATGGTTGTAGTTATCTTGTCTTTAGTACATAACAAACACTTTGCTTCCAACCTGTTCTGGCTTCTCTGTCAGTGCCAACTGGCAGTAGAAACCACCTCCCTCAACTTTAAACCCACCACAGTTAGGTATGAAGTTTAAGCTTGCTGAATACCATGCTTGGCTCCTGTGAACGTTCCAAGTGCATCTGCAGAGGAAGCTTTATCTTGTCCTTTCCAGATAGCTATCTTAAAAAGGGACAGATGCAATCCTGAATCACCTCTTTATCTTTGCTGAATATAGAGGGAATCTAAACATTGGTTTAAGGTGATACAACTACTCATTAGATGTCTGATTACAGAGAAGAGGAATCCTGTCTTAAAGGCCTGGGTGAAGCCTCTCATACCTTATTGTTCTCATATACAGCTTGAAGTTACCAAAGGCAGACTTTAACTGTTCTAGGTCTTTTAAAAAGGATGTGGGTACCTTACTTATTTTGGGGATCATAACTGTTCAACAGTTCTGCCCTTGACTCTTGAGAGTATTTGTTTTGCACCAGGTCCATTATCGTCCGGGTAAGAAAGGCACTTGGCCCCAATAAGGTATCATTTAAAATGCAACTTATTAGCCCTAATGCTGCAAGGAGGGAACAGTATAGATAATGTTACATCTTTCTAGATGCTGGGAACCTCAGTCTGTGCAGCATGGAAGGGGCCTCTGATCCATGTCCAGCATGGAGTACCGACCTTGTGCAGAGGTTGTCCCATTTTGATAATTTGAGCTATTATAGAGTTTTCTTATGAGAAAACAACTCTAGTCATAATTTCTACTTTCAAATTTGTGAGCTTCTTTCTGAACTTTTATATAAAGGCAAGGCAGGCTGGTGGCATAACCCCTGGTACCAAGTGGAAGCTGCCTTCAGGGTTCTCTGTTACAGCAAGCTGCCTGAATTTATTCTGCAGCCAAAAGAACTGTGCAGCAGAACACTGCCTGGAGGACAGGCTGGACTTGCAGAACAGTGCAACACAGCAGTGCATGGGCCTGGATCTGCTTAGGTTAGCTGTTACGTGGATGGATTACTCCTCCATGTACAGTGATCTTCCAGTAAGAACCACTATAATAACTTCAGAGCACCTTCTGTGGAGCTTGTGCAAACAGTAGCTGTATCTGCTTTTTGATGAAGCTTTATAACATTTATTAACTATGTGTTGTGGTTTATCCCTCAGCGGAAAGCTGGGGCCACAAAGGTCAGAAAAACAGAAGCCCCCTACCACTTTAAGAGGTGGAGGATGGGCGAACAGAGGAGCTGCAGAGCCAGAGGAAAAAAAAACCACAAGCCTGCAGGGTTGGGATAAGGATAGTTTACTAAACAACAGGGAAAGGTATGAAAACAACTAACTACAGTGCTATTATATACAGTGCAAAACCTCTCCCCACACTATGTCATTTGAGCCGTGCCCGAACCGATTCAGAGCCCCGAATGCAGCACTCCCCGAGCCCAGCACCCCCGAGCACCCCCCCCCCCCACCACCGCCTGCCACGCCGATCCCAAAAGAGAGAGAGAGAGAGAAACTGGAACTCCCACACGCCTGCTCAGCCCGGGACTTCCCGTGCTCGGAGCAGTTTCTGATAGGTCTGGAGTCTCCCCCGGAACTGGCACTGCGCCTGCCCAGATTGGAACCTCCCGTGCCTGGGTCCGGAGTCGCCCCTGCAAAGGGGGGGGCAGCCTGCCCGATCATGATGCAATTGGTATGGAATACTCTCAGGGCTAACATAGCCTACTGCTGGGCTGAACCCAGGACACTATGTTTGTATGTAGTTTCAGGGCATTTCTGCTAAAATTCTTTGTTCTTCTACTGTATGGTCTGAGTGTTTTACTGAACAGCTGCCCTTCTGCAACAACCTGATGGACACAAAACTTCTAAGGTATTACCAGAGGCTCACACATGGTGCTTTTGTGAAGGAAGCTTAAAACATTGCAGCATAGAACTGGTAGTCAGGACTGATGCAGAGGAGAAAACCAGGCTAGTTGTTTCACCCCAGCATAGGAAAGGTATATTCTAACATAAAGGTTATGTCAGACTCACTACCAGGAAATAAATTCTGCACTGAACTATGTATACCTGATTTTATGAGAGTCGCTGTTTGACTTTTTTGAGTCAAAACTGACATCTCTTCCTGGAAGGCAGGTTCCATTTAAGATGTTTTTGTGTCTCACACTTTAGATTACGGATGTGCACTCTTAAAGATTGTGAATGAATGGCTCTCAAGCTTTTGAAATGCTGCTTTCCTTCCTAACTACTTCAATGAGTAAATAGTTTTGCTCCCAGTGAAAGATCAGATAGTATTGCTATACATGATATCATTTATACCTTGGAGACAATTATTATGGTAGATGCTGAACAAACACACAGCTATTCCATGCTCTGAAGAGTACTGCTATGGTGTTTAGTTAGGAGACAGAAATTCTTCTGAATGGACAAGACTCTTCTTTTACAGAGACTTCGTTTTGTGAAGGTCTGCTTGTTGGAAGGGCAGTATGAAGAAAAACAACCTGATGGCCTCAGGATAGTTCTAATTGTAGACAGATGTCAAAGCAAAGAATTTGGCAACATCAATGCCTCCAGAGGGCTCTTATGAGACTGATGGAGGGGCAAGGCCGGGAAACATTGCTGCCACAGGCCTTCATCTGTTACCTAGACTCCTGTCAAGGAGAAGACAGGAGGCTTGAGAGAACACCACTTGGCTTTTTGTTGATGGCTTGAGGGATTGTTAACTTTATGAAGAAGGTTCAGCATGGATCAAATAGTTTGAGTTGGACCTGGAAGGTCCTAGCGGCATTGATAGAGGCCTGGACAGTGTCCTTTAATGAAATCAGAAACACTGGAGTACAGTACAGCCATGCATGCATGCATGGAGAACTGTAAACTGCTCACAGGTTGCTCTCTGTGGTCAAGGTACTTGCCTTTCAATCTCAAATAACCTGCCTGTTAGACCCTATTCAAGCTGAAGGTCCAGGGCCAGTCATGGGAACCCTTGTCTTTATATATGCAGTTAAGTCATATTATGGGTTATAGAATCACAGAGTTGTCTTTCAGATCATCACATCCAACCATCAACCTAACCTGGGTAACAGAAGCATGAATCACAGAATGGTTTGTGTTGAAAGGGACCTCAAAGACCACCTAGTTCCAACCCCCCCCCGCCCTCCCCAACATGGGCATGGACACCCTCCACTAGACCAGGTTGCCGAAAGCTGCCCCGGGACCATCCACAACTCCTCTGGGCAACCTGTTCCAGTGTCTCATCACTTGCAAGGTTTTGCAAGCCAGTTTACAGGAAATAGAAAGATCAGGCTTTCCCTGCTCCTATTAGGGAGTTTTAATGGAAAAAGAAGACTAGGGTTTAAATGATACCATTTATTTATTTGGATGAGAGTCTTGGTGCACCCAACATAGCAAATGCATTTACTCAAAAGTATTTTCATTTGTTACTGGCTTAAGGCTAATTTCTCTTCTTCTAGGATCTCCCCTGCCAAGGCTTGTTAGTAATTAGAGGGCTGAGGTGAACACAGGTATAGTGTCCTCCTGAGTTGCTGGGGTGCAGTAGTCCATGCAAGGCAATACCATGTGTAATTACTAGGAGGACTATGGCCTTTGTCTCAAAGTCCTGGGCATCACCTGCCCTTATAAAGTCACTAATGGCTTCTCATGTAGTAGGTATTTTTTTCCCAGACGATGGCTTCAGATCCTTGAATGTACCCTGGTGATTGGTTTTTGCTTGAAACATTATGCTGGATTGTGTGTACTTCAGTCTCTTACAAGGTTAAACAGAAAGTAAGCATGATTTTAGGGTTGCTCAAAGACAAAAAGGCAATGATTATGTAGGGAAACAAATGATAGAACTCTGAAGTTCCTGTTCTGGTTAAGATGACTCCTTTCTCTTTAATTTCAGTCATCTCTATTTTGATGTGTGTTGGGCTAATATAACTTATCTCCTCAAAGTCATCTATTATGTTCTAATTTTATTGCCTGGCAGAATCTCAGATATATTCAGTCCTCTCTATTCTTTATTCCTGCACTTGGTCATTTCCTCTTCCTTTTCCTTTATGCATTTATTAATTTGATTTTTTTTTCTTGCTATGTAATCCTCTTTTTTCCTAGCTTCAATGTCCAGACAATACAACCTCCTCTTCATACTGGGTTGATGAGCTTTCTTGCCACACTGATTCTATTTGATCAGGCAGTTGTTTATGGAAGTTTCAGAAGTTTCCCAAGTCTGCTTTTCAAGTGTTTCCAGCTCTCAAGCTTTTTTTTACAAGATTGAGGTTCTGCAATTTTGTATCTGGCTGTTTTCCACACAAGCTGCCATCAGAGGTTTTCTTTCTTTCTATTCATTTTGAGTAAGAAATAATAATTTTAAGCTGTAAATTGAGTATGTTCAGTTTGATGAAGTAAACATATTATAACACATAGCCAGAAGGCAAAGGTTTTAAATCATCCCAATTTGCTGTAATTTCCGTTTTTCTTTTTTTCCTCCTTAGAACTTGTATTGGGTCCAGCCTTGTTCAACATCTTTACCACTGACCTTGATGAAGGGATTGAATGTTCCCTCAGTAAGTTTGCAGATGACAGTAAGCTGGGAAGGAAGTGTTGATCTGCCTGAGGGTAGAGAGGCTCTTCAGAGGGATCTGAAAAGACTGGACCAATGGGCTGAGACCAATGGGATGAAGTTTAACAAGGCCAAGTGTAGAGTGCTGCACATGGGACATAACAACCCCATGCAGCCCTACAGGCTTGGGGGAGACTGGCTGGAGAGCTGTCAGGCAGAGAGGCACCTGGGGGTGTTGGTTGACTGCAGGCTGAATATGAGTCACCAGTGTGCCCAGGAGGTCAGGAAGGCCAGTAACATCCTGGCTTGTATCAAAAACAGTGTGGCCAGTAGGTCTAGGGAAGTGATTGTGCCCCTGTACTCAGCACTGGTGAGGCTGCACCTTGAGTGCTGTGTCCCAAAGTCTGGGCTCAAGGACATGGAGGTCCAGAGAAGGGCAACCAGGCTGGTCAAGGGGCTGAAGGGAAAATCATATGAGGAAAGGCTGAGGAAGCTGGGGCTGTTTAGCCTGGAGAAGAGGAGGCTGAAGGGAGACCTTATCACCACCTACAGCTACCTGAAGGGAGGTTGTAAAGAGGTGGGCGATGGGCTCTTCAGCCAGGTGACACGAGACAGCACAAGGGGAAATGGCACTAAGCTGTGCCAGGGAAAGGTCAGATTAGACATTAGAAAAAAATTTTTTACTGAAAGGGTTGTTGAGGCCTGGAACAGTGAGGTGGTTGAGTCACCATCCCTGGATGTGTTTTAAAAAAGGGTAGATGAGGTACTTAGGGATATGGTTTAGCTTAGGATGGGATTGGTTGGACTTGATGATCTTAAAGGTCTTTTCCAACCTTGTGATTCTGTGATGGACTTCCTTAAACACAGCAGTCATCATTATTCTATGGACAATGCCTTCCAGAATTGAGGAAGGGTCTGTGAAAAGGAAACATTGGCAGGTTTTTTTTGGCTGTAAGACACTGTGACCAATTTCCAGACCTAGTGCACTGAAGTGCATGTTGCATCTCTTTTCAGATGTCTATGTGTTGCTAAGTTGTGTGCCATTTTGACACAACTCTTCATTATTTGAAAATCTTTATTAATGATACATTGAGCCTACGTAACAATTTTTTATTGCTTTTGAGTACTTGCATATTGAGCAAAATTAATTACATAAACGTTTTGTGTCTTCTTTTTATCTTACAAAAACATAGTAGGAAAACACTGGAGTTAGCTAAAATGACCATTTCTTCCAGTAGCATACTTATCTCATAGACTATCACCCACAGACTTCTGGAAATTACATGGTTATTAAGAATGTTTGGGAAAATACAGCTATCACATTTCCCCAATTAGTTCACACTGCACTGTATACCTGAGTGTCCTTAAAACTTTGCTTATGCCCCTACTGATAATAGTTTCATATCCTCAGGAGTAACTTTCTATTTGGTACAGCAATACCATAGTTTTCATATCTCTTTACCTCAATCTATGCAAATCTGATTGCAGGATCGGGTCCTTGCTTGTGTAGGGTTGGTTTCACACATCTACCTGTACTGAATTGTATCCAATTACAGACAATCTTTTCCTTAGAGAGTAATAAATGACTTCACCTCTGTGTGGTGAAGGAGTAGAAATTTTCCCTTCTTCCTCTAGCTTACTGCTGCAGCTTACTTGGAGACTCAAAACTCACAGAGATCTTATTTCAACTCTTTCAAAGCTTTTCTCCATGCCATTAATATACGCTACTGCTTTTTTCCCCACTTTCTATTTATTATAAGGGGCTGGCCTCAATATGAACCTTGAGAGACTGCCATCCAGGAGCATTAAAGAGATTTAAATCCCTTAATGTTCAATGCTTTAAAAACTATTTTATGATTTGGCAATTAGAAGTGACATGCTGCAACTCTTTAATCCTGAGTGGCTGCCCAGAGTAACAGGATCCCACAGAGTACATTGCAGGTATGATTCAGCAGAAAATTGTCAGTATGTCCTATTTCTCCTCTTACTCTTTCCTCATCCCCTGAAAAAGGCAACTTTCAAAACCCCCCCCCCAAAAAACAATACAGATTATTGCTGCATTGAAAGATGCCATTTCGTCGGAGGAAGGAATGTTACAAGTGTTTTAGAAATAAAAACAACCAATGGCCACCCAAAGTGGGCAATTCCTGGTCCAGGGTACGTAACTACTGGGGATGGGGGGGGGGGTCCCCTTCATAAGCATTTTCCAGAGAAAAGGATTGAAAGCTATAAACTCGGGCAGTACTACTGGAGATGTCAGGCTCAGTCTTAATGCTCACATGTCTTTTCTGACCTGACTTTATAATCTGTTTACGCTGTTAGTAGCCTTGGCCACTGCATACTCAGTCTGTGAGGGTAGATGGCAACTACAGCATTTGGGGGACAAAAGAAAATGGAAGAGCTTTTGCATACATGTTAAATTGTCCTCTACAGCCTTGAGAACTGCTAAACCTACAGCTGTGATTAAATAGAATAGAATTATGAACGAAACCTTTGGGCAAACCTGCATGCCAAATCCACCTTTAATGGTAAGAGATGCAATTTCTCAGAAGTCAGGAGAGCTTCACCCTCATACATTGCATGTATATTTGTTGAACTTGCACTACCAATCTGTTTAATTAAGCAAATGGATTAAGAAGAGTCTTTACATGTAGGGAAAGGGGGGAGACAGAAATGGTTCCTATTGGTGTTTACCTGGGAAATGCTAGCCCCTCTAACAGTACCATTCAGCCATGGGCCAGCCTTCTTGGTTTCTCTGGGGCCAACGAAAGTGGCAGAAACCAGGCACCACTACAGATCGGAATACTCTCCATACATTCATTCACAACCATTGCATGAACTAAACTGTAGAACTTGACTTTAAGACAGAATCAGAGTCACAGAATCATAGGTGTTGGAAGGGACCTCCAGATCATCAGGTCCAACCCCCCTGCCAAAGCAGCTCCCTAGCTCATACTGCACAGATAGGAGTCCAGACGAGACTTGAATATCTCCAGGGAAGGAGACTCCACCACCTCCCTGGGCAGCCTGTGCCAGGGCTCTGTCACTTCACTGTGAAAAAGTTCTTCCCCATATTGATGCAGAACTTGCTGTGCTCCAACTTGAGGCCATTGCCCCTTGTCCTGTCCCCACAGACCACTGAAAAGGGGCTGGCCATTTCCCCCTGCATACTATACTTAAGATATTTATATATAGTTAGGAGGTGAGCAACTGACAAAGTTAACAGACTGAAGGAGACAAAAATCAGTTTTCCTGTTTCTAAAGTTTGCTAACATGCTATCTGCTAACCTCTAAATATTAAATATTTATCATAGTTATAAATCCCAGCTCTCTAATCACTATCCAGGAATACTGTAGCTATTGCAAAGTGGCATTAGCTCATTAGCTGAGCCCTAAACAACCATCTCTTTCAGAGATGCTCTTTGCAGGCAAAGCATATGCCTGGCCAGTCTATTTATTTATTTTTCTTTTGACTGAAGTGCATCTTATATGTATTCATTCTATGTATCTCTTATCTTTGCCTAGCCTCATGCTGTAATGGTCTTTAAGAAAATAAACTAAAAACCCTCTCTATAGTATGAACCAACACCTCGCCATGAACTGCAGGATATGTATGTATCTTTGGTTCATCTCATGCACAGGATAATGCAGGGTTATGGCTTTGTTCTCTTCAAAACCAGAATGCTCTTTCAGAAAGGGCTTCATTGATAGAAAAAGTTGTTCCTATTTTTTTGAAATGTGAAAGGGCTAAAAAATGTTACCTTTTCTGTGCTGCTGGCATCTCTTGTCTGGGGGAAGAGCTGATAATCAGCATACCTATCTTGCACCTTATCTGTGCCTCCAGTGCAATGTGTCACAAGCCAAAAGCAGAAATCCTGATTTTTGCAGTTGGAGAAAACTAGACCCTCACAGATTGAGATAAAAATGACAAATGTGAATAACAAAAATGCTCACATCACATCTACCCTTTTCCCTGAAGCCACAGATTCCGTCAGACACGCTGCCTCAGACACTGATCTCATAGTATCACACAACTGAAGCAAGGATTGCATTTGGTCACTGCTTAAATGAGAAACCTCATGGGTAAAAACCCCACACTCGTGTACAAGCAGAGTTAACAGGTCTCATTCTTCTTCTCGTATCTGCTGTGATCTGGGAAGAGTTCAGATGAGCAGACATGCCACGGGGGCAATTTCATTTGCAGCTCAGGAAGAAACCTGAGGTCTCAGGCCAGAGGTCTGCATTAAAAAATGGTTATTTAGTAAAACCAGTTTAAGAGGTGATCCTTCCAGTTTCTGATTTCTGCAGCACTTTGTAACTCCCCCAGTTCTGTCAGTGCAATCACTAGAGAGGCTTCTGTAACTTATATCAAGGAGTAGTGCACGGGTTGGAATGGGAGAGCAAGGCAGGAACAGCTTAAAGAAAATTTGCAGAGAGACCTATCTCCCCTCAGGGACTTGAAACTTATAGTGTATAGGTATAGTATTTATCACATTATGCAAGAAGCAGTAAAATCTAATGGGGATGGTATTAGTTGCAATGAACCTTTTTCCCTTCTCCACAGAGAAGGGTAGAAGAATTTGGTAATAGAGAAGGGACTTTGTAGTATCACAGGGAGGTGGCAAATTTTAATGAACACAGTATGTTTAGAGAATATGTATCCTGCTCATATGAAAGCATCTAAAAAGGTGTGTTACAATCCAGTTGAGATTCCATTTCCAAATATTTAGTTATCTTCCTGAATTTAGATGTCTCTATGTAGGTATCCATGCTGGAGCTAGTAGTTGACTCCTTCACACAAAGGGACCTGATGCCATTTGAAGTGCCTTAGATTATCACCCCTTACCTTTTGGTGCTACTCCAAATGGGTCTGCGGGTCCTTCTGACATGCCCAGAAACCCTGTATATATGTCTTTGATACATTGTGGCACACTTCCGTGCATGCTTACGGAAAGGCTGTTGGATAAGGCTATTGGAGCACTTGTCCAGTATGCAGGAATGTCTTTGGAGAGGGGAAATAAAATTCATCCACAAATTGCCCAAGAATTGAGAAAGGGCCATCTCATTGATTCACTACCCTGGGCAGATCCTGCTGCTGAGCTGCTGAGCTGCTGAGCTGTTACACTGGTGAGAAAATGTCAGTGAGTGAAGCTGTGAAGCTTTGTGATCAGGGACTTTGCCTGAGAAGGGTTTAAATGTGGCTGCAATTCTTAGTTTAAAAATTCTTTCTGTGATGTATTCACTCATTTTTTTGTAGTAAAAATAATCACACAGGCACATAACTGATGCACTGTAAAACATGGTCTGCGTTCTTTATGTGAACATGTCCTTTCTCTCACTCTCCAGACTGGTGAATTCTTGATTTGTCTATGTAAAAAAAACCTCACAACACCTCTCCCCACCCCCACTGCCCCAAAATTGACCAAACAAAACCCCACCCCAAAAAACAAGAGCAAGAGATGGTGAGTGTGGTACGTGCATGTACTTCCCTTTCCGGCCATTCTCAAAGCCCTGTGCATAGCACACTCAGCAGGACGGTAGGTGATTTGGATGCAATCACTCTCAGGCTAAGAAGGAAGCTCAACCAAGTCCCTTCTGTCTCAGCGATTGCTCCATCAGCAGAGCTGCAATAAGAATAAGAAATCATGAACATTGTCTTCAGGGGTAATTTCAAACATCCCGATATTGCCATGGTTTCTGCTTTTAGATGAGATCAGAAAAGACCACCTTTTCTTGGTAGAACGTAAGTACAATGAGTTGAGCAAAATCACACAAAGAAGTTTTCTGGGAAGGAATTTTACTCTACAAGATTTTCTGCAAAGGACTATTTTAAATACTGTGAGCTGGCATTTTCCTCATGTCTTCTCAGTTTTATAGTAATCTATCTATTCTAAGTCCTCAAACAGTGTAAGATTCTGGCCAAGGATTTTACTGAAATGCAGTGAAGGGGACAGCTCTGTGCTGAAGTAGCACCGATTTTGCAACAAGTCTGAATTTCTCTCTTAAAACAGTAGAAGAGACAAATGCTTTTAATGGAAATGAACCGAGAAACTTCTAAACTTTATGTATCATGAATGCAAATCCAAATAATGATTTTAGGATCTAATTTTCCAAATTTTCCAAATTTTCCTACTTGCACAATTATTTCCTAGGCTAATGTTACTGGAAGGCTGGTGATAATATTTTCAGAGTTGTAATACAGGGGAATACTAGGTATACAAACTGATTTCCAGAGGTACTCTTACATCAGAGTAAGGCTGCATCCTACCTTTAAAAAAAGAAGAGATACTAATATTACTAGTTTAATTGGCCAAACAGTGGTTAAAAACCTCTTTCAAGATTTCCTTGAACATATCTGCAAATAGGTTATATATTTGAAGGCTAAAATTTGGGAAACCATAATTGATCTACATGTACAAAGCTAACTAGCAATCACTAGAATAGAGTATCTAGTATTTCTGCTCTCATGTTGGAACAAATCAGAACTTGCTTCCATGTTTCACTGCAAATTGTAATGTCATAACCTTGAGAAATATGCAAGGACTCAGCAAATAAATCAACTGAATTATTCTCTCCTTTTAATATAGCTCTCTCTCCTCCTTGATGGTAGCAGAGAAGGGACAGTTTGGATTAGTGTTTAATCAGTAGGTTCTCTGACTTGGTCTTGAAATGTCAGCCCTTAATCTCCCTTACCTTGAAAAATGAAGATATTAGGATTTGATGCAATAGCTTTGCCTGAGAGGTGCAGTCCTTCTGTCAATATTCACCTCACACAGAGGCTTGATCATAACCCAGAGTGCCGTGCACTGCCTCTGCTATGGTAGCAGGCTCCGTTTCATGCCACTCAAAGGCAAGTTCAGAATTTTTCTCCATACATTTTCTTCATCTTTAAACATATGAATTTACAGCCATTTAATTTAATTCCAGGTTTCAAAAGAAATAAAAGCAATAACAACGGCAATAGCAATAAAAGATAAATAAATAGCAATAAAAGACTGGTTGGACATTGTGGTTTAACCCCAGCCAGCAACTAAGCCCCACACAGCTGCTTGCTCACTTTCCCCACAGTGGAACTGAGTTGTCCATCAGAAGGGAAAAAGTGAGAAAACTCCTGGGTTGAGGTAATGACAGTTTAATGGGTAAAGAAAAAGCCATGTGCACAAGCAAAACAAGACAAGGAATTCTTTATACACTGAGCATGATGTCATATGGTATGGGATATCCCTTGTGTCAACTGGGGTCAGCTGTCCCAGCTGTGTCCCCTACCAACTCCTTGTGCACCCCTAGTCTTCTCACTGGTGGGGTGGGGTGAAGAGCAGCAAAGACCTTGGCTCTGTGTGAGCCCTGCTCAGCAGTGACAAAAGCATCCTCCTGTTACCAGCACTGCTTTCAGCACAAATCCAAATCAGAGCCCAGTACTAGTTATTGTGAAGAAAATCAACTCTATCCCAGGAAAAACAGCACACTGTGAGTGTGACTATATTTATTAAAATTTCATGAATGTGTTATTAATTGTGCCTCTACTCAAAGTTATGAAATCATAAAGATTAATTAACCCCCCTATTTTGAAGGTTCTATTAAAAAAGTAGCCAAGTGTTTTCCTACCTGCCCCAATATATCTTAATTTACAGTGGGCAATTAAGTGCTTGATTTCACAGACAAGGCAGCCATGTAAGAGTGGAAAGATCTGCCAATCTCTAATGACTTTTCTGTGAGTTCTATGGTGAAAATAGGAAAGATGATGAAAAGCATGTAGTTTGGTATATTAAGTGATTATTCTTCACATCAACAGAGAAAATAGTGGTTTCACACATTTTGTATCCAAATAATGCTTTACAACTTGCTCTTAAAGGTTTCATATCTTAAAGGCTCATCTACAGTCTTAGCTGATCATTCTAGGCTACAAACGTTTTTTCAGGCTGGAAAACTGGCAGCAAATTTAAATAACTGATTTTTCATTTGATAGTTTGGATCAGCGCTGGTCATGTAGTGACTGTGTCGTGCTAATGAGGACTAAGGAACCAGGCCTGTTTCCCATGAGTTCAAGCAAACTAAACCTTTGTTACCAACTGTACTTACCTGTAATTACCTGAAGTGTTTTTAAGTGTAGCAGTAATTAAGAGTGATTGCCCTATCCAATGTCAAGGATAGATTTATTTGAACCCAAGGAAAGTTTCACAGATTATGTTCAGAGTCCAAGTGACTTTGTGAACACCCAGCATAGCTGTTGTCCCTCAGAACTCCATGCTGGCAAAGTGCCTGCATGTCCTGCTGCTCCCTTCATCCTCTGCACTTCACATTTCTTCCAGGAAATCAGAGTAAGGGATTAAAGGGTTTACATTTTGTCGAATTAGACCTTCTGGCTGAGAAGCACTTTCAAATCTCTTAGCATGAATCCATCCCTAATGATTTCAGCAGACTTTGTGGAAGGCTGTAGACCGGCACTGCAGGCCAAGGTTGAACAAACAACATGAAATTAGTGTAGGTAATGCAGATGAGACTATTTTGCAAAATACTTAATAGCAAACAATATCGCTTGCATCTTACTTTCTGTGGATTTACAAAAAGGCTTTTCAATGTTGAGTCTTCTTGATGTTTTTCCATTCCCTTTACACTCTGGTAGTTTTGAAATTACTTCAGATCAGAGTGCTTTGTACTTTTCTTCACATACTGATAACAACAATGGCTTCAGATCCCACACCTAAAAATCTCACGTGTAGTTGATCGAAATGTGAAATAATTAAAAAGCACAAAAGCACATCATTACTTATACTTAGGACACGTTAGGTACATTGCAGATAACACACACCTTCTTCTCTACTTTTTTATGTTTTTATGTTTACTGAGGGTAACAGAAATGACTTCATTTTCTGCAGATCATTTCTGTTCTCAAATTCTTCAGAGTAGTAACCATTACCTCCCTCTGCCTTCCCCTTTCTGTTAAGCATCATGCAAACTTTAGGTATCAGTGTCATGGTAGTGAAGGGAGAACACGTGGACTCAACAGATAGGACCTATTGCCACCAGCAGAGCCCAAGGAGACTTCATATATACCATGCATAACAGCTGCTGGAGATTAGAGGATAGGGCATAGTAGAAACTCATGGTCTTGGTACAGGGCTCTTGCTAGGATCATGAGGTGTCCAAGACTAGAATTAATAGATTAAGAACTTAAAACTAATTAGCTTAGTAAGAATTATGCAGAATATCCCATTATGGCAACCTAGCTTCACCACATCTCTCTTCTGAGCATTGCACAGACTTTCTGACATGCTGTCATCTGATTATGGGAGGCAGCAGCCAGTGACTAGAGGGGATGGACCATATCTTCTCCACTTGGAGGGTTTGATCTGGGAGTGTCATGCAAGTGAACAAATTAGCCAGTAATTTTTGCCTTCTGTTTCAGTTAGTTTGCAGATGTGGTGTGTGGACTGTGCTGGTCTTGTCTGTGATAGAGTTATTTTCTTCACAATTGTTAGTACGGGGCTCCGGTTTGGATTTGTGCTGAAAGCAGTGCTGGTAACAGAGGGATGCTTTTGTTGCTGCTGAGCAGGGCTCACACAGAGCCAAGGTCTTTGCTGCTCTTCACCCAATCCCACCACAAGGAGCTGAGAGGGGACACAGCTGGGACAGCTAACCACAACTGCTGCAAGGAACATCCTATACCATATGGTGTCATACTCAGTGTATAAAGCTGGGGGAAGTAGGAGGAAGAGGAATGTGTTCAGAGTGCTGTTCTTTGTCTTCCCAAATCATAATTAGGTGTGGCAGAGTCCTGCTTCCCTGGGGATGGCTGAACTCCTGTCTGCCTGTGGGCAGTGGGGAATGAATTCCTTGGTTTGCTTTGCTTGTGC
The DNA here is from genome assembly GCA_022605575.1 of Laterallus jamaicensis coturniculus. Taxonomy (NCBI): domain Eukaryota; kingdom Metazoa; phylum Chordata; class Aves; order Gruiformes; family Rallidae; genus Laterallus; species Laterallus jamaicensis. The sequence goes on from JAKCOX010000034.1 coordinate 2,880,168, forward strand.
ATGTGGCCTTTGCTTTACCAATTAAAAATGTCATTATCTCAACCCAGGAGTTTTCTCACTTTTCCCCTTCTGATTGTCTCCTCCATTCCTGCTGGGAACAGGAGAGGACAGTGAACAAGCATCTGTGTTGTGCATGGTTGCCAGCTGGGGTTAAACCATGACAAAAGTCCCAGAGGCAAATCTCATGGCACTCAAGAAAAGTATCATTATCTTTAGAGTGGGGCTGGAATCACTACTGTAGGGATTAATTTCTGAAACATGGAGTAAAGTTAATGTAAACTCCAGATTGAATGAATGTAATCTTTCATACAAAACAAAGACCCTTAACTGCTTATAAGATGTCAGTCTTGAAAAAGAAAGCTTTTGTGGTGTTAGATCTTATAACCTATTAAGGGGAGAAACACAAAAGAGGAATTTCTGGCATTTTCAGGTGAAGAAAAATAGAATCATAGAATCACAGAATCATCATGACTGGAAGGCCACTTCTGGAGATTGCTTTGTCCAACCCTTTTCTCAAACAGGTTAGCTATGGCAAATTGCTCAGGACATCGTCCATTTGGGTTTTGAATATATCCAAAGATGAAAACTCTGTCACCTCTCTGGGCAACCTATTCCAGTGTTTGAACACTTTCCCAGTAAAAAAATGTTTTCTTGTGTTCAGATGAAATGTCACATGTGTTCAGTTTTTGCCTATCACTTCTTGTATATCACTGGGCACCATTGAGCAGAATCTGGCTTCCTCTTAGAATCACAAGATGGTTTGGGGTGGAAAGAACCTCCAAGATCATCTAGTTCCACCCCCCCGCCATGGAACTCTTCTTCCTTCCCTCCTAACAGGTATTTATATACATTGACAAGTTCCCCCTAAAACATTTCTTCTTCAGTCCATAATTTTCATGATCATTTGCTGGACTCACCCCATGTTTCATACTGAGGTTGCTCAGAGCTGGACCAGGTACTCCAGATGTCTCTCAGCAGTGCTGGATAGAGAGGAAGGATCCCTTCCCTTTAATTGCTGACTATGGTCTGCTTAATGCAGCCCAAAGGATTGCTAACCTGGCACATTTCTGGATCATGGTCAGCCTGTTGTTCCTCAGAGTCCTTCTCTGCAGAGTTGCTTTCTAGCCTGCTGTTCCCAGCCTGTACTGATGTGTGGGATTATTCCTCATCAGTTGCAGGACTTTGCATTTCCCCTTGTTGAGTTTAATGACATTCCTTTCAGTCCAATTCTCCAGCCTGTCCAGGTCCCTCTGAATGGCAGCACACCCAGCCAGTATGTTACCCTCTTGTCTCATGTTTGTATCATCTGCAGACTTGCAGAGGGTGCACTCTGTACAAACATCCAGGTCATTAATGAAGATGTTAGACAATATTTACCCTAGTATCAATCCCTGGGATACTCCTTTTAAAAACATGTGTAAAAGGCACTAAGGACACTTAGGAAGACATTTTCCTCAAGTCTGCAACACAATTTTGGCTGTACTGAATTAGAGATTAATCATAGCATCCCTAAAACCAGAAATCTCTGTCACTATAATGCTGTTGTGTTATTGCACCAGGGATGTTAACCTTGTTTCCCTTACGTTTATAGCTGACCTAATGTTACAAAATCCTATCTAATTTTATGTATGTTTTTCTTTTTTAATGCAAGTATTACTGTTGGGTTTGAAGATGGAAAAGAAATTTTACCTAGTAGATTGGAGAGACAATTTTCTTTGTATGAATGACTGAATTCCCCCTTTGCAAAATTCGTAAAGTGATACCTTTTCCTGGACTGACTGGAAAAAATATAGAGAAGGCATACAAGGCCCTTTCAGATTTGAATTGGAAGATGGGTGGTAGAATGGGTAGTACTAACCTTCAACGGTAAATATACATGAGAACAGTTGCTCTGGCTGTAACTGCATAATGTCAACCAGTCAAGGAAAAGTTAACTATGAGGCAGAGGGGTAAGGGGAAAGAAATGAAGTTGTTAGAGTTCAGATCACATATACTGAGCCAATAATTTCTGTATATCACATGTGAGATGCTTCTGCCAAATGAGAAAGTATCATTGATTTTGCCCATATAATGGCAGAAATGAGAGGAAACTCCATAAATCTCTACCAAACCCTCAAAGTGAGCTCTGTTCATCAGCTTTTTCTCCACTCTCCATCAAGAGAGGTGGGGCAAGAGCTCTCAAAAGAGGAAAAAAAGCAGTGCAAGATTACTAAATGAGCCAGCACTAGGGAAAGGTGAAGGGGAGTTGGGTAGTTTGCCTGCAAGAGTGGATATGACGCCCTCTATACATGCAAACAAATTACAGGTGCTAAAATAGTGAATAGTGAACTTGATGGTGGTTGCTGGCAGCAAGTTTTCCTTTGTGCCATTCTCTCTTCTCCATAGAGGCTCTGTCTGAGCAGTGAGAGGGAGCCAGAAATGCTACCTGCCTGCTCAGTAGGGATCACATTGACCCTCAGTCTCAAAGGATCAAAGGCTGAGGAATATTTGCTGCCTGCTTGATAGCCAGCTTGGGTATGCAACGATGAGGCTGAGAAGACAGCTGGCCTTTGGACAACTTGGCCTTCTAGTTGTCTCTGAGAGGAGCTTCCCTTACTATGGCAGTGATTGTTCTGCGGCCATGCCATGACTCAAATCTCTGGGATAAAACATACTGCAAAGGAAGGAGAAGCTTACATGTTTTCTGTGATGATTGATAAGAAGGTGAAAAAAACAGGGAGAGTATCTCTCTCCCAAACCCAACTCTGAGAACAACCTGATATATACAAGGATATTGGAGACAGTCCCTGATTTGCTGACAGGCAGGTAGTAATGACTTAACCTCAGGGGACCCTTTCTGGTAGCTCTGGTATTCCACCATGGGACCACTTCTGTTCAGCAGCTCCTATGCTCGCCATAGAAGAACATGAAAACATGTGGGTAAGTGATATTTCAGCACATCAACTGATGTTCCCTCTGCTGCCAGAAGTAATGGAGTTAAATGAGCAGATGAAACAAAATATGAGGAGTTACAGATCCCAGAGTAAATATTCCCCAAAATAGTATTATATTAAGGCTGATATAAGGGGGTTTATGTACATAAATGTTCCCATGTATTAAAAGGGCTTTGCTCTCATGAATACATAAGGGCTTATGCAATCATTGGGGCTTTTTTTTTCTCTATTTATAAGGTTTTAATGTGACTATTGTCTTTTCTTGCAAAGATAAACAGATTTTTACTGTGATATTCCATATTGTTATCTCTTTCCAGTTAGGTTTTATAAATGCTGCTTTACATAGATAAACTCTGATGAGAATGTTTTTATTGCAATTCATTCTATTGACTATATTGGAATGAGTTGCAAATATGTCTCATGCACAATTTCCTCTTATAAAAGTAAATTCTCATTCCTTTTGATCACTTGATATGACTCTTTGTTTTCTCAAACCCAGTGTATTTTCTTTCTTGCTTTTATCTTTTTTCTGTTGTAGATGTTGCCAAACTTCATCCAAATTCTAGTCTCATAATCAGGTAATACAACTACAAGCTTTATGTTCCTTCCCAGCTTTATCCTTTCTCACATATGATGGATGACCTCTATTTAAGCTATAGACACCAGTATTTCCATTCAGGTCCATGAACTGGAGATAATGGGGAGCCCCACCATGGCTCAGGGAACCGAGATATTAGGGAATGAGGAAAGTTGAAAAGAACTGCAGTAAGAGAGTTTGGCAAACTCTTTTTCACAGGACAGTGATTGTGATCTGTTCACTGTCTCCTGTTTAAGAATCATCTGGACATGGGCTGTGCCTCAGTGCTTGCTCAAACTCAGAGTTGCCTTTGAATTTATTGCTGTGACTCTCAACCTTACTATTAAAACGTATGATGTCACTGATAGTCCGAATCATGTGTGTTATATCTACTTCTTGGTTCAAAGGCTTATTAAATCCACAAAGGGATATCAAGGTGGGTATGTATGTTGCCAGTGTGCCTACATATTTGTGTAAGCTTCTATTTACAAATTCATGGCCAGAGAATGTAAGAAGCCCTGGCTTCAAAGATTTTTTTATCACAGTCTGCCATGCAATGCACATTCAAAAGCATTTTAAAAAGAGAGCAGTTTATTGAGTGAACAGTTACAGATATTGTTCTGCAAATATGAGGGGTTCTGACTAAGAGGAGGCCTTATTAATGTTTGTAAATATCTGAAGTGTGGGACACAAAGGGAAATAGACAGCCTCTGTTCAGTGGTCTGTGGGGACAGGACAAGGTGCAATGGCCTCAAATTGGAGCACAGCAAGTTCTGCACCAATATGGGGAAGAACTTTTTCCCAGTGAGGGTGACAGAGCCCTGGCACAGGCTGCCCAGGGGTGTTGTGGAGTCTCCTTCTCTGGAGATATTCAAGACCCGTCTGGACGCCTACCTGTGCGACCTGTCCTAAGGAACCTGCTTTGGCAGGGGGTTGGACCCGATGATCTCAGGAGGTCCCTTCCAACACCTACGATTCTGTGATTCTGTGAATATTTGTCCATGTTTAAAGTGTTTATAGAAATATGATACATATACGATGTTGCAGCCCATTCCCCCCACCTCCCAGGCCACTCTGAGACACAAGGAGAAGCTCCATCAAGCTGTTTTCTTGGATACAAGTGCAGTTATCTGGGCATCAGGTGCTGGTCACACCCGGGGCATCTGCTGTCTGAATTGTCTACCAGAATGACTCAGCATGAACTGTGGCCAGAAGACTACTGATCAAAGGCTGAGCTGGGACACTTCTCAGGGCAGATTTTACCAGGATTCTAAGACTGCCTGTTGACAATTTCATGAGGACCCAAAGACCTGACTTCCAAAGGTTCACCGACTGTTCGGTGATGAATGCTGTCACATGAACTTCAATAATTCATGAACCTCATAGAAAGGGTTGTGTGTGTATGCAATCAGTTCAGAACTATTTGCCTCTGTGTGTGTGTGTAACCTGACATAGGATTATTTGTCTCTACGTCCGATTTGATTTACCCCCATCTGTGGGTGCAATCCTGCTGTATGTGTCGGATGACCCTTGTCACTTTCAAAACTTTATCTAAGTTTGCTATTTTGATTGTAACAAATTCCATTGAGTCATTTTGTTAGATTGGCTGATGATCAAGTGCTGTTAATAATTATGCAGCCTAATATGGCAATCTGTCTCAAAATATTAACAAATCCTAAAATGCTGCTAAACCAAAGCCCTGTAACAAAATCTCATTTCACAGCACGATACCGAGAATTTCATGTACAGATAATGCAAACATTGACTAGTAAAGACTCCAGACAGCAGAGAGCAATATGAATACCCTGACTCAGCTGAATACCAGTGTTTAAGTCATTATGATTTAGCAAGGGATGGCCTTCAGGAAATTAATTGATGGTCTCAGACTTTCTCCCACTGGACAGTTATCATCATCATACAAATGAAATCATTATCCTATTGCTTTACAAACTCAGGGGAGAGATAATGAACAGGATAGGTAAAGTAGCTGAACTACACCTTGTCTTTAAAACAAGGTGGCAGTTAATTAAAAGGATGCTATGGTGGTAACTTTTATTCCCATTGCCCTTGCCTGACTTCTTCAGGGTGAAAGACAGAACTCCTGAAACTTTCTTATAAATGAAATTAGAGATACAAAAGCTCCAAGCAGGTTCCCATAATTCCTACATGAAGCTGCTGGCTTTAATGTCAGAAGCTTACACAAAATGTTTTCTAAAATCTTTACTAATAACTGGAAAACTAGTCCTTATTTAAAAGGAACCTGACCCTTGAAAGAGAATGAGATGGTTAACAAAAGCAAAATAACAATACACAAGAATGCAGCATTAATTAAATTACTTATCTGGGGGAAAAACATCTTAAGATTTTTTTTTCTTCAGCTCAGAAGTGTTTAAGAAAAGTGTATTCTACTAAAAAAAACTTCAGTGCCTAAAGCTGCAGATACATATTGTACAACTGAAAGATCTGGAGGTGCCTTAAGACATCATCTATATCAGCCACTTGGAAGATAGGATCAAGATGTATCACTCTTGGCCACTGTCAGTCTAACCTGTTCTTGAAACTCTGCTGATGGAGATACCATTTATCCATCCAACAGTATATCCCAGGTTTTGAATAAACTTGTTTTTCTCATTTTTTCTCATGTCTTCCCTCTTCTATGCACCAGTTTAAGATGTGTCTTGTCTTACTGACTACGCATTTGGGAAGCAGTTTATTGCCTTCTTTGTGCCAGTTTTTCATATACTTTTATATTTTTCTTATGCATCTTGTTCAACAATGTCTTCCTGGTGACAAGAACTGTTTGCTCAGTTCTTCCTTGAAGTTCATATTGTCTAGATTTCTGAAGGCTTCTGCTGCTTTCCTTTGAGTTCTGCTCTTAAAGCCTTACTGAAGTTGAGTTATATGATAACCACTGCTTCCTCCTTTACCACCAAAACCCTTGTCCTTTGATGTGCTTGATAAGGTTTAGCTTTGACAAGCTCATTGCTTCAGTCATAACCCATATACTTATTCTTTACAAGGCAAGAGTTAATCTCTTCAGCTTTCTCCTCTATAAGCCAGATGTGAAGATTCTCATTAAATTGTAATGATTAATACTTTTTTTCACCCCTATTATTATGGCAGCCTTCATGGGATGAAGGGTTTAAACATTCTTCTCAGAGTTGTCAATAAACCAGTCAACTCAGGTGTACAGTATGTGTGTGATTCAAACCCATAAGAATTCCTGACATCTCATCTGTCTCTGGTGAGCTTGTCTTAGAAGAGATAGTGGTTGTACCATGAGACACAAAGGATCTCAGCATCTGTGTCAAGCAAAGGTCAAAACAAACTCACTTCTGGCTGGGTATCGCAAGGCAAAATGTTACTGGTGTCCCAGTGGCCCTTTGTTCAGCACAACATTGATGAGTCCTCAGACAGTCAGTGGGTATCAGGAAGAGTGTAAACAGTGGGACCATGTAACCAGATATTGATAAAGCATGCCGAGTAATAGAACGATTAAACAGATTGGTTTTACTCATAATAGTTCATGAATTACCTGGAAACTCATTATATAAGTAAGACAAGAATTATCCAAGCATGCTGACCATTTAAGTTTCATATAATAGCTTCCCTTCCAAAGATTGCTTTCCCACCGGGAAGCTGTTCTCATGGGTTATTATAAAACCATCTCCCTTGCCTTTCGTAGCCTTTCAGCTTCCACACATTACACATTTTCATAGCCTTCTTCCTAGATGTCTCTCCTGAGAATGTGAGTAGGAAAAATAGAGCAACAATAAAGCCAGAAAGACTTCTTGCTCCCCCATGAAAAACAAAGAATAACAACAGATGTAGAGGATCCCTCTCACTTCCCTGCAGAATAAAACTAACAGACACGAAGTTGCATGATGGACTGCTCTCCTCAGTTCCTCTTAAGAAAATAAAATACACAAAACATTAGTAATAAAGTCCTGCTTTGTCACTTAATACATTCTCAGAAACATGCTGTTGTTGTTAATATGGCAATAAACAGCTCTTATGGGTTTTGGCACAATTTCATCCTTGAGAAGACTTCTTCAGGGGGGCCCCAGGCAGACATTAATGCAAAGAATAGGAGTGCTGGAGATGGAATATCACGTCTGTTGCAGAGTTTATATCCTGTACAGCACTACTGGCAAGGAAGCACAGAAAGGGAAATACGCAGCACAAAGGTGGAAGTTCCATGTGAGATTTAGGGGAAGGGGGAATTCAGGTGTTACTTCAGGCCTCCTGTGGATGCATGTTGGGTGGCAGTCGTGTATTCCTGTAGAGCAGGAATGTCAAGCTTGGAGATTTGCTTATGTAAGTGAAACCCTCTATTGATGTAGAAATAAGGATTTTGCTGCAGTGGTAAAATGAAGCCCCTGTAATCTTCACCTCCCCTTTCACCAGACCACCACTAGATTAATTCTGATGTCTTTTGCTGACAGGTTTACAAATTACCTCATTAACTCCTGTGAGTCTGCATTCTTCCACTCGGTGTGCGAGAACAAATAAGCAAAGACAAAAATCACAGCAGGATGGAATTCCCACACTAAGTAGTAGTCAGGCAACATAATGGTATGGTATAAGGAATTAATGAAAAAAGCAACAAAAACCATCTTGGTCAAAGTAATTATGTTTGATTTATGCCAGCCACAGAAAGGAATATCTGGTTTGATTAGTTATTGGAACTATTTCCTGGAGCCCATACAGTCAATTTTTACCTAACAGTGCATGTTGTGCTGCTACTAAGTCACCATTAAATATTTTCTTTTTTGTAATTGTCTTACAGTATTACGTTTATGCTAGCAAAGTCTGGGTTTATATGAACAAGCACTGTTGCTTGTATATATTATAGAAATGTGTATTAAGATGTAAAAAATGTGCATGTATTTTCAAGGTGAAAAATGGCACCTTTTCCTTTATAGAAATATGTAAATGCTATGTGTTTATTGACCAGCTACTAATCTTATCAGTTCTTGATGAGCAAACCTGTTTTTGGGGAGGCAGTGCCGCATGTCCATTTTTAAATCTATAAACTCAGCAAGGCTTCATAAAGGCTTATAACCCAGGCCTGCTGGAGCTAGTTTTGAGTAATATATTTTATAAAGCCTATCTCCTTATTGCCTATGGTGAGCCAAGTTTACAGCTTAGCTTGAAGAGCTTTATTCTCTGCAAGACAATATGCACATAAGCTCTGTTCTGCCAAACATGAATGCTTAATGTCCATAGTTAAGTGCCCGAAGAACCAAAGAATTTGTTTTCATGAGCACAGTCAGAAGCTTCCATGCACATTGATGAGGTATTTGGACACTTGAAATACAAAGATGAATTTTTAGATCCTAAACCTTGCTTTTTTTTTTTTGTTTGTTTCTTTTAAGGGAACAGACTTGGACTGTAATTCTCAAAGTTAAAATGGATGGAACAGGATGCCTGGATTAAAAGAAATAACTTTTTAGGCATCTTAGAAGATAGGGAGATGGTAGAATTTCAGAAGGACACTAGTAATGATGCGCAAGTTATATAGGAATGATAGTGTAGATATTTCCACTGGGAAAGAGGCTGAATAAATTACAGAACGTGACAGAAAATACAAATGAAATAAAAAAGTGCAACCAGATGTAGCATGGGATTGCTGTGGGTGGAAATTCCACACTTAAATGGGCAGAGTAGAACATGACAGCCATGTGAATGACAACCTATGTAACCAGTGGTCTCAGTGTCCATGGGATGGTACCTTTTGCAGAGTGCTGGATGGGACAAGACTTCAGATGGTCTCTATCCCGAAGGTGGGACACCTCTAAGGTCAGAACAAATTGCTCAAGGTTTTTTCCAGTTGAGTCTGGAAACCTCCTAGGACAGAGATGGCACAGCCAGATGGCACAGCCAGAAAGGCAACCTGTTTCGCCTTGAGCATGGCCTTGCAATGACACTGAGCAACTCCCTTATCACTCATGCCTATATTCCATCACGTTGCATGGGCTTGTGTATGTCAAGTGTTCTTTAACCTCATCCTCTAGCAAGGGTATGTTTTCCTTGTTCCAGATGTTGCCACTGGTCTCAGGAGCCTGGGATCCATTGCTAAAGGACAGTGTTACCAGGAAAGACTGAGACAAATTAAACATTGAGAACCTTGGTCTTTCTATGCTCTTTGTCAGTAAGGCTGCTGCCTTGTTCAGGAGCAGGCCCACATTTTCCCTCATTTTCCTTTATCTGCTTATGTACCTGTGGAAACTCTTTTTATTGCCTTTCATGTACCTCATGAGATTGATCTCTAGATGGGTCTTGGATTTCCTAATACCATCCATTAGAAAGTGTCTCTATACTTCTCCTGGGTCACTGTCCCTCTTTCTACCTCCTGTGCATATCTTGTTTATGTTTGGGTTTAATTGGGAGCTCCTTCTTCATCCATGCAGGTCTACTGCTAGCTTTGCTTGATAGTCTGCTTGTAGGGATGGACCATTCTTGAGCTTGGAGGAGATCATTGAGAATCAACCAACTCTCCTCTCTGGGGCTGTATCCTATGGGATTCTTTGAAGTACATCCCTGAAACAGGGTTGTGATCCTGTTTTACCTTGTTTCCTCCTCTCAGTATCCCAAACAATGCCATCGTATGGTCACTGCAACCAAAGCTGCTCCTGACCTTCATATCCCTGACTGTCTCAGTCTTCTGATTTCCCAGAAAGAAAACATATGAATAATATAAAATGTTTTTAACTTCCCTTGTCCATTTTAGATTCAGAGAAGTTATATTACCATGATGTATTGGTTAAGTACTCAAGCACAATTAGACATACTTCTTAGACACATTGTCCTGCCTTTAGAAAAGCAGTTCCTAATTTAATCTTGTACAATGTGCAGGAACTTGTTTAAGACCTAATTATCAGTGCCCTATAACAGCGTAGTCAGATTCAATATCCTGCTAAGTGAAAAAACCCCACAAAATTGGCATGATAGTGAAGCTACCCAAAAGCAAGAAGATGATTAACTAAAAAGTGGCTAAAAGCATAAAAAATTATTACAGTCAGCATGGAGACTATTTGAAGGTTCAGACTAATTTTTTTGTGTCAGTTAATGTGCAACACAAATCAATGTTTGAGGTTCAGAGTAAGTGTATCATAAATCAGAAAGGACTTGAATAGAGTCTTCAAAAAAAAGGGCCCTGTTAAAAAAAAGAAAGAAGGAAGATCTTGAAATTATGAAGACATTTTTAAAAGTCCACTGAAATGGAGAAAGTAGAAATACACATAAACTTGGGGAAATTAAAAGATAATTTATACCAACCCAAGCCAAAAAAGATTTTGATGAGAAAGTTACTAAAAGCATTTAAACTAGCCATAAAAAGAAAGCTTTAAAAATCACATCGGAAGCAGGAAGACTGCCAGAGACTCCATGGAGCTGATAGCTGGCGCAAGCATAGAAGGATTACTCAAGGACAATAAGGCCAGAGTAAAAACAAGTCATTCATTCTCTGCATCAGCGCTTGCTATACAAAAGGTTGGTAATATTCCTAAATTGGTTTTAATATTCGGTGGGATGAGAGTTGGAGGAATTCACTTTAAGACATCAGTGGAATACACTTCAGGCTTTACTTGGACAAGATGATGCCTACTCATGGGTTTGAAAGGAGTTCGGACATAGAATTCCTGCATTGTAATGGGTAGCAGTACAGTACCTCTAGTTAAAAGAACCTCAGTACCATACAAATATGGAGACACAAAAATGGTACTGATTTGTTTAAAACAAGTCCATGTTCTAGAGAACTACACGTTAGAAAGGAAGATATTGTCAGACTGGTAAAAAAACCAGCAAAGAAAGAAATGAATGGACACACAAATGAATATTAGTATGAGGAGTCTATTAGCATTTTGTAGAAGAAAGTAATACCTTACAAAATCTTTACAGTTTTGTAAGGCTCAAGAGGTGCAACAAAAAAGAGGGTCTGGTTTATCTAGCATACATGAATTTTGAAAAAGCTTTGGCAAAGTCTGTCAGTAGAGGCTATTAAAGAAATGAAACACTCAGTTAATGAGAAGGGAAGGGGCTCTCATGAATGAGTAACTGCTTAAAAGCCAGAAAATAACAAAAAAAAAAAAAAAGGATAGTTTTCAGAGCAGAAAGAAAGGATGAGCATAAGACCCTCCTCTGATCTGTTCCACTCGACATTTTCAGGAAAATGGCATGAATAGAGCTGGCAAAATCTGATGACAGTATAAAGCTATTGAACATAGTGTAAGGTATTGCTGCCTATGAAGACCTATTGAGGGATCCTGAAATACTGGGATTTGCAAAGATACAGCGGCAGATGATAGGACTCTGCAAAGAGGCTGATAAGAATAGCAGTTAGTCCTATTTGTGGTTTCTTCTTGTTGCTTTTTCACCTAGTTAAATTATCTTGATCTAAAATGAAAGATAAATAAGACTGAAGACATATGGGGCTCATTGTGGGTGAAAACTCTGGCAGAACATTACTTATCCTTTTTTTGTTCCCTGTCTGTGTTGTGTTAACACTTTCACTCAGTGGAACACTGTGAAAATCAACCAAAAGAAGGATATTTTCACGTTTTTCAGTTTCAACAATTAGAGTCCTAATATATTTGTTTTGATCTTAAAAAAGTCCAAAATGATTATTGTAAATACCAGAATATATCCCCCAAGAATTAGTTTAATCTATTGTCAAATTATTTAAAGAATCGCAGAGTCACGGAACATTAGGAGGCACCTCGAAATATCACCTAGTCAAACCTCGCTGCCAGAGCAGGATCTCCTAGACTAAATTACACAGGAGCACATCCAAGCCGGGTTTGAATGTCTCCAGAGAAGGAGACTCCACAATCCCCCTGGGCAGCCTGTGCTCCATCACCCTCACTAAGAAAAAGTTCTTCCTTATATTCACATGGAACTTCCTATGTTCCAGCTTGCACCCATTGCCTCTTGTCCTATCACTGGACATCACTGAGAAGAGCCTGACTCCACCCTCCTGACTCTCACCTTTACATATTTATAAACATTAATAAGGTCAGCCCTCAGTCTCCTCTTCCCCAAGCTAAAGACACCCAGCTCCCTCCGTCTTTCTTCATAAGGAAGATGTTCCACTCCCTTAATCATCTTGGTGGCCCTGTGCTGGACTCAAGGAGTTCTATGTCCTTCTTGAACTGAGTGACTCAGAACTTGACACAATATTCCAGATGCGGTCTCACCAGGGCAGAGGAGAGAGGGAGAAGGACCTCTCTGAACCTACTAACCCCAGGATGCCATTGGCCTTCTTAGACACAAGGGCGCATTGCTGGCTCATGGTCATCCTGCTGTTCACCAGGACTGCCAGGTCCCTCTTACCTAGCTGCTCTCCAACAGGCCAGTCCCCAACCTATACAGATACCTGGGGTTGTTCTTCCCTAGAAGCTAGACCCTACACTTGCTCTTGTTAGATCTCATTAAACTTCTCTCCTTCCAGCTCTCTAGTCTGTCTAAGTCTTGCTGAATGGCAGCACAACCCTCTGGTGTGTCATCCACCCTTCCCAGTTTTTGTGTCATCAGTAAACTTGCTGACTGTACACTCATCCAGGTCATCAATAATTATATTGAAAAGTACGGGTCCCAGTATCGACCCCTGAAGAAGAAGAGGAAGATTTTTGTCACTTAATATTTGGCAAACATTTTCCACCTTGCCTCATCCTGTAGGGATATGTTTGTGCATTATTGCCTTTCACATTCATTATGTAATAAATGTAATCTGTATGCATCATCAACAGACACTGAATTGTAAATGTTAAATGGATCCACCATGGGCACAGGGAACTAGAATAGTCACTCAAAATACTCTTGGAATGTATGAATGCAAAAAACTGTGAATCCAGCAAAACATTGCTAAAATGCTTCTATGATAATGGTTCTCTCAGGAGATCTGTTCCCAGAGGGGGGCACCTTCTGGGAGGGGTCCAGACAGTTATCTGGGTTAAATTGTGCTGTATTTGTCTTGAAGGCATCAGTTTGCGAGCCCTGGTGGGTGAATTTTCTCTCTTCATAGCCAGCCTGGAAGAATATGCTTGCTTTCTCAAAGTTCAGTGGGCCTCAAATGTAATACCTGTGGGTTGGAGTATCAGTCAGCTCCCTTGGGTCAATATGCACGCCTCTTTACAAAGCACAGATGTTAGTACGTTTAAGCAGGAAAGTGTCTTTCTGGAGAAGCAGGGACTGTTACTAAGGGGTCAGCTGTCAAAACCTCAGCCTTACATAAACGTTGACATGACATATCACAAAAATGCCTCTGCTTTGCAGATCAGAGAAATATACCAGCAAATGTAGACTTGATTTTCATAGAGAATTAACAACAAAAACCAAACCCAACCACATTTGTTTTCCATTAAAAATAGAAAAATGTGCATCTTTTTCTCAAACAGCAACAAAACTGGTTTAGCACATCTTCACCAGCAGTGAGCTTGGCTAAGGAAGTATAGTGATGTTATGGCATTAGCAAGACATAAACCATATTTAGTGTAGCAGAGACCTTCAGTCAAAATGAAAGAGAATATTTTTTTCAAAGTGTAATAACCAGTAACATGATTACTAGGTATCCTCCTGTACGAAGGAAGAGTCATCTCTATGAAGAGGTACCAATCTTCAGATGCTTCTAAGGAGCTAGTGGCATAGAGCTGTACAGGCATTTAGCAAAACCCATGGCCTTGGTATGTACTGCCCTCATCATGAGTCTATACCCAAGCTGCAGAGTGGAGGAATGCCCTGGAGAGCTCAGAACAACCACCTGGAATTTGGCAAGCCTAAAATCTACTGTGATCTGAGGAGTCAGTAAACCAAAATAAAGTCAGTAAAACAAAACATTCTGTTTCCTTGTCTCTCAGTGGCCCTTATTTATATCCAAAACTATGCTGACTCTCTCCAGACAAAGTTTTTCTTATGCAGAGTATGAGGACTTTGGGGAGGCAGATTTGCAATGTTCTGGCCTCCCAGATGGGGAAAAAAAAGTCCATTTAATTAATGGCCGTAATTATTTAGAACTCCGTCACAGGAAAGCAAATTTGGCATGATACTAAGCTTTCATCTGCAATTAAATAGTATTTCAAACAATGTTGGTGTTACCAGAGGTATGGATTTGTAATTTACCATTTTTTCCAATGCAAGACCCATGAGGCATCAGATTGGATAGAACCAAACAGAAATAGTAAGGCTAAACAAGTACGAATTCTGAGAATACAACAGTATTTTCCAGCTCATGAAGCAGGAATGAATCCTTCAGAAAGAAGATTATTTTGTCAGAAATTGTCCCTTTAAAACCTTAATTAAACCAGTTAACATACACAGCATTCAGGCAGAGTTTTGAAAACTGACTTTTTTTTTCTTAAAAGTGAGATATCTTTAGCCATCTGCGTCAGTAAGAAGAACTTATAAACACGTAACACCACAATGTATTTCCAAAATGAGGGTGCATAAAATTGTGCAGTTCAGCTTTTCTGACAGAATTCAGATATCAAGAAACTCACCTCTTCAGTGAATATGTATAAATAGTGCTGTTAATGCTGGAAGTACTCACTTCCAAAATGTAGAATGCTGGGTTTTTTTCAAAAGGAAACTCCCCAGCCTTCTTCCAGTCACCATTCCCATTAGATATTCCTCTGATAAGATATTCCTCTGTTCCATGTGGCTCAGTAAGAAACATATGAAGAGATGGGGGAAAATAATTTTCTTTAGATCTCTGGGCCATTGCTTTATCTATCCAATGTTAGTATGGATTTTAGGTTCATGGAGGATGCAGAGTTGAGAGGAACTAATGGTGCCTCATTGGTAGAAGTCAGTAAGTGCTCAGTAGCTCTGTAAATGGCTACCTGCTACCATTGACTTCTTGTTTTTATTTTTTAAGCCCCCATACCTTTCTGCTTAGCCATAGCTCTGATAAAACTGGGCAGAATTTGTGCTGATGCTACAGAAGCCTTCTCACCCATCTGAATGCCATGTCTATTCTCAGACCCTTGCACATACCAATTAGCCCAGGCCACACTGTAAGATCTTTTTTGCAGCTTTTATAAGCTCTGCTTCCAAACAACCATGGAGCTGCTGAACCTATCTAGGAAACCAGTGCAAAACTCATGTTCATGGTCCTCACACTCTTGAAAAGGGAGTCAGGGGGGGACTCCATCCATTCCAATTAAATGTCAGTGGGAAGAACAGACTACTACTGCAGAAAGGTAGAAGAAACAGATCTTTTAATTAGTGGAGACTTTTAAATGTCAGTAATGTTTTGAGCTGGTGCTCAGGAAAACTGGCTGCCCTAAGGTGTCAGTCCTAGTACGTGATAGCAGGAGCTGAGCTGTGCTTAGGCTAGTTTTTGGGCTAGCTTTGTCTGCACCTTGGAAACAAAGACAGAAGTTGTCACCTATCAGCTAGTAAAAAACAAAATCTGTAAAGAGAGAGGCTTCACAGTAATGGTGCAGATTCATACCTGTATTGGGTTTGCATGACAAGGTTTTGGTAGCAGGAGGGCTACAAGAGTGGCTTCTGAGAGAAGCTGCCAGAGATCCCCACATGTATGACAGAGGCAATACCGGCTGACTCCAAGATGGACCTGCTGAGGGCCAAGGCTGAGACTACTGGCAATGGTCATTGAACCTCTGTGATAGCATAGTTAAGTAGAGGAAAAAAACCCCAATCTGCTGCAGAACAGCAGCCAGGGAGAGAAGTGAGAACATCTGAGCACAGCCCTGCAGACACCAAGGTCAGTGAAGAAGTTGGAGCAGGAGGTGCTCCAGGAACCAGCTCAGTGATTCCACTCCAGCCTGTGGAAAAGATCATGGTCTTCTTTCCCCAAAAGTAAAAGAAACAATTCGAATTTATCTGCTCTCAGATGCCAGAAAATAAGGGAGAGACTCAGCACCTATATTTTCCTACCTCTGACTGCCTAATATATCTAGTGATATAACCTGAAGCATCACCTTAGAAGGAAGACATAATAGGAGGTTAAAATCTGAATATTGTTATGATGAAACTGACATCAGCAAGAAATCTGAAAAGAGTCTCTGAGACTCTGAGACAATTGAATATGAATTGATAAAAAGATGGTGCTATTTCAGGAGCTCCCACCAAAAAAAAAAGCCAATACTCCAGATGTTAAAACCAGAAATGCATGAGCTTTGTTAGTAACATTTCCAGCTGAGGGAATACCTAAGAAGAAAAAATTTGAAAGTTGTTGCCTGAAAGGTTTTCAGTTATTTGTGCAGATTGAAAATGGAATTGAGATCCTGTGTGAGGCTATGGGCTCTGCTTCTCAGAGAGCCTCTTTGTAATGAAACTTCTGAATGCTCTGTTTGCGATGCTGAGGAAATTATCTTCTGTATGAAAACAGGTTATGTAGGATTCCTCTGAACTGGTGAATAAGACTGAATTATGGATTTGGTTGGGAAGAAGAAACACTTCAGGTGTGTGCGTCCAGTTTTCTCCAGACTTACAACTTGAAAAACACTTATTTTTCCTTAAGTGGGATGTAAAAATACTATGAAGAGGTTACTGTTTCCCTCACAAAGTCAAACTGTGCATGAAATGATGATAAGTTGAAATGATACTGTAAATTGTGCTTTGTTGTACCACCACTTGAAAGAGATACACCAATACTTTTTTGCTTGTCAAATATGGGGTACAATCAACACTTGGTGTTCTCACGCTGTTACTTCTGAATTTACATACCGTGTGTCCAGGTGGCCAGTGAGATCACTGCTGTTGCATGAAAGAGAATTCATTAACCATGATTTAGATTTATAGAATCATAGAATTGCCTTGTTTGGAAGGTACCCTTTAGATCATCAAGTCCAACCATCACCTTAGCCTGCTAACTACTACTAAACCATGTCCCCCAGCACCACATCTAACTGTTTTTTAAATACCTCCAGGGATAAAGACTCCACCACTTCCCTGGGCAGTCTGTTCCAATGCAGTCAGTAGAGACTGCACCAGTAGAAAGATAGCCAAACACCACGATTAATAGCTGAAGTTTAAAAATGAGGTTTTTAAATTTTTAAGGTTCTTAATTTTTTTCTTTCAAGTCCTACAAGTTTGCTAAACAATCTACAGATCTGTGAAAGCAGACAGATTCACAATTTCCTCTAGCCAAATGGTTAGGCTGGCCTTCCTTTTGTTGCCTTTGCTGGATTTATTTTTGTGCCTTTGCTCAGTGTGTTACACTGCCAGGTAGGTGTTTTACTGAAGCCCCTGTCACTTGTGAGAAAGGTCAAATGCCTTCTCTCAGCTGGCTTGCATGAAGAGCTTTGTGGATCATGGCATTATTCAGTACAAGTAGAGTGCCACAGAATCTGTCCCTTGTTTTGATGACACTGTGTCCTTTTTTCTTTTATGTCCTCCCTCTCCCCTCTTTTCTTTTGGGAAATGCAATAAAACAACCAGGGAAATTACGAGTCTGATAATGATCAGCCTGGTGAGTGATTGAGACACCAGCTCACTAATTAGACCTCCTTACACTTGTTTGTGTTTTGTTCCTGTGCTCACAGGTCTGCGAAGTATTTGATATATACAGTAGAATGGAAGAATGAAATGGTGCATAGTGGCTATGATTACCATTATAGGTAATTAAATAACACTTTGAGACCTGTAGCAGCAATTATCTCTCCAAAAGCCTTCTTTTCCTGATAATTAACGGCCCATTGGAGTCAGTGCCATTAACTCCTACTGCTTTCTATGGGAAGAGAGAGGGGCCCTTATTTTCTCCCGTATTAGCTGGAGTCTTTCCCACCCTGCCCCAGCTGCATGGGGAGCAGCACGGTGTGTGGACCACCGAAGAGAAAAAATAGATGAGGGCTGGGAAGGTGTTTGTGACTCCCAGATTTGGAACCAATAAGCCAATTGATCTGGCGGAGCAGTCTAGGGACAACCGCGTCCTGTAACGCAGGAAGAAGTAGTCTTACAAAACTTACAGCGAAACTCGGCTCTCCTTTCTTTCATCTGCTTGCTGCCTACAGGATTCCTGGGGCTTTTCACTGATATTTCAGGCGTGTGAAAAGAGATAAAACACCTTTTTTGCAGACTCCTGCCAGTGCGGTATTTTTCCAAGCAGAGCTGGCTGCTCTGAGCCCACCGAGCATCAACTGTGCACAAGAGGTAGAGAAGCGTCAGCAGATGTATAACTCCAGTTCAAATGAAGGCTTTTGCCATAATCTTTTTTCAGTGTTTCATCTTATCCTTTGTTATGCTATTGATAGATTTTTTAAATTTTATTTTTTTAAAAACTAGTTTTCATGGACAGCGGTTAAGAGTGGCTGATTGTGTCCTGGTTGGGTAAGAAGCCTGTCAAGCTACTCAGCCAGAGTACACTTATGTCAGATGGTGAATACTTCACAATACCCTAGCAAAAGCCAGGCTTACTATTCCTCATTCTTGTGCCTTTGGTGGGGCTTTACTTTCTCCTTTTAAGTTTCTCAGAGCAGTCAGCAGATCATTGCTTAAATACCAGCCCTTGAGGTCTGATGCATTCAGCCATAATCAACAGCTGCCACTGAAACTTGCTTTTTCCTCACAGTGGGCACCTTAAGCTTGGTCTTTCTGTCCATCCCACAGCATCTCTGATCCAGTGCCTCCCTCTAATGCAGCACTCTTCTTGTAGTAATCAGACCCTTCACTCTGCTGTCCTACTTCCTAAGCTTGCTACCCTCCTGGTCCCATTCACTTGGCATCCTCCTTCCTTGTCAGTTCTCAACTGCCTCAGTTGCTTCTGTAGCTTGTTCTGAGGTGCTACAGAACCTCAGAAAGGGGAAAGGAGATGCCTTGTGTCTGTCTCTTCCCCTTATCTCTGGCTGGCACAGTGTAATTTCAAGGTGCAAGCGAGCCTGCCAAGACGGTTATCCAGGGATGTGTGGGTACCCGATGCCACATAAGAAGGTGAGGCGTGAAATGTCTGACCCTCACTCCTATTTTCTAATATCCTGAGGTTTCCAGAAGCAGTGGAGTGACAGCAGAGCTTCCTGTCCCTTTTCTGTGATCATAAGCTCTTGCACCTGGGGTTTCCAAGCCCCATTCCTGCACTGGTGGAAGTGGGAGCTTGTGTTTGGCAGGGAACCACTGAAAAATTCTTGTCTGTGTACCTGCTGTTGTGGTGGAGGGGATCAAAGGGGGATTTAACTGCTATAGCTGCACAAGATAAAAAGTAACAAAACCTAAACTCCTACTGTGCCAGAAAAATGGCACAGAAATATTTTTGTTGTGCTAAGCCTATGCCATCCCTGCAGTTCACTTCCAGTATAACACAGATACTTTAATGGACTTAGGAATCCACTTTGCCCTTATTTTAATGTAAGTATTTGTATTTATGTGTGACCAGTACACATTATCCTTGAAGGTAGTGGTTGAAGGAGATGTGAAGTTTTTCTTGCTCTTTGCCTATTCTATTGGATAGAATACTTGCTGCTATTTTAATACATTTATAACAATATTTTTAAAGGGTTTGCCTGCAAATTTCTTTAGTATTGTGTTGGATTCCTCTTGGTACCAGGCAGAAACCTTGCTATTAGCAGGCTAATTTTAAGTTTGTGTATTGGATTTATGACATGTGAGTAAAATTTGCTATTCCTACTGCCATAAGCTGCTTCAAATCAGCAAAAGTATCTCAGATGTGCATTGTGAATCTTCTTATTAATAAGACTTTATTGCCCCTGAGCCTCTGCAAATCAAAAGGCTATCAGTAGGAGAAAACATGAAGTCGAAGACATGAATATTTTTATATGTTATAAGTGCTTATAGGAAGTCTTAACTGAGAAAATGGACCCTGTATTTGAAAAAAAGAAACTATTTTTTCCTAAGTTAAAAAGGTCTTATTAAAAATAAACGAAATCACCCTAAAGACAGACAGCAAGAGGAGTACTCTTCTTTCCCTGTGGAGATACTTTAGCTTTTGATTATCAGTTTTCAAATCCTTTTGTTATCACCATGGCAAAAAGACAGCATCCTACTCAGAACATGCTAATGAAAAAGCTACAGCAAATGCTGAGTCTGGCCATGAGGTGCAGTGACTGAATAGTTGTCTGCTGAACTGGTGCCATGTCTGCTCTCCTGTATGACACTTTCTTTCACCCTGTGAACACTGTCGGCTTATGAAGGGTATACAGTGTGTGATTTTCTCTTCCAATTACTAGTTAGAACCACAGAATAATTTAGGATAGAAGATATCTCTCCAATGGTCCTGCTCAAAGCAGGACCTGCGCTAAAGTCAGGTACCAGTTAGATCATATCGCTAAAGGCCTCCATAAGTCAAGTTCTGAATAACCTCCAGGAAGAGGTCTCACAGACTTTGTGGAAGAACCTGTTCTAGATTTTGACTACCCTTCCTGTAGAAATTTTTTTCCTAGCATCCATGAAGGACTGTGTCCCTCAGTGAATGTTGACCTCAACAGATGTTTGCCTCAAAGGATGTCTGCACCATTGGGCTAGTGGATGTCTGTGCCAATGGATGTTTGTACCAGTGGACTTCTGTCTCAACACAGGTGAAATATTGCACTTCCTGCTATTTCTGCTATCTTGAGCGACTGCTATCTAGATGGAGCATCTGTTTGACCGCAAAGATATGTTTCCTGATCACATCTTGGGGAGGAGCAACGCACCTCAATAAGAGAGCTGTGACAACCAGCATCAAAAGGAATTCCCCACCTGACGCGAAGTCGATTCAGACTGATGGATGCCACAACTCTGTGGTGTAGCTATTGCATCTTTACTTTCCTTTTTTTTTTTTTTTCTTTCCATCTTTCTCTCCCTCTTTCTTGCAGCTCTGAGAATTTTGATGTAACTATTAAACTTCTTTCTTGTGTCTTAATCTCAGTCTGGGAAAAACAATGAATCTCCCCAGACTGGATCTTTCCAGATTCGGACAGCATCTAAACAGAATTCCCCTTGTTGCAATGGATGTCTCTTGCCTCTCATCTCTTTCACTATGCATCTTCATGAAGAGTAGGGGGGCTTGTATTTTCTCTAGCTTCCCATTTTCTGGTTGAAGACAGTAATAAGAGAGCCTTCTCATCTTAGAACTGAACAAAGACAGTCGTCTCAAACTCTCTGACAGGTTTCTATAGACAATAGCATAAAAATTTGGGGTTTTGGGAAGACAGTGGAAGGGAGGAAGGTCATTGTTAGGTTGTCTTATATCAGATAGAATATATGATTAAGAAATATTTGTTCAGGGACTAAAATGTCGATACATGTGGAGTGCAGGTTTAATTTTGTGTTTGTCAAAGGTCTGAGAAAGACAGAAGGGTTCTTATTTTAAACACATTCTGTCGTGTAGCCCTATCTGAAATAGTTTTTTATGTCTCCTAGCCTGCCCTCACATCTTCCTGTTACAAAGACAAGGGAGTGTTTATAAAACACATTCATAGTAGTCTGCTTTCAGCAGCTTTTCACCTAATAGAAACATACATATCACCTCCTCTTTTCTCTTCTCAAAAATTCTTCACAGACATCTGTCTTCTGCAGAAGCGTTTGGGTATGTATGCAGTGTAGTAGCTGATGTTTGTCACTGTGATAAACAGAAGATTTTACCTCCTTGACATGTGTTACAAGGCTATCACTCCCCATAATCATGGTGCTTTATATAGCAATATTGTATTGCAAGCAATATCTATTTTGATCTTCAGGCAGATATCTATTTTGATTTTCAGGCACAAGTTATAATATCTTAAACTCGACACATTTTAAAATATTCCACAGAAGTGATTATCTATGTTTTGAATGTTTTCCCTCACAAACATCAGTCTACATATTTAAAACCTGACCTCATTTTTCTGTTTCTCCTTCTTATTGATTCTTTCTCCCTCCATTTTGTTGGTGATTGCAATGCTTTCTATTCTAATATAACCTGGAATGTTCTGTTGACTCTTTCATCTAGTTACGGAAGATTTCAAGCAATTGAGTAGAATTTCTTGCACCCAATTGGAATATGCTTCTGCCTTGTTCTGTTCCATACTTTGACCTTGCCAATATTGCTACTCTTTACTTCTAGACCTTCACTGAGTTAATTTTTCCTCTAATCATTCATATGATGCAAAAAATATCTATACTCTTCAGAACGATTATTAGTTTTCTCAGACAGAGAAACATTTTCAATTGTGTCACTACAGGAACCAATACAGATAAACAATTGCATGTCAGTGGAAATGAGCTCATAAAAGTATAAGAAAACATTTCCAGTTATTTAGGAATTAATGTTAAAGCTATAAATTGCATCTCAAGACCTATGCAACTATATCATATTTGAAATGTCAGTACAACAATTAGAGGTATCATCTTCAAATAACTTGCTAATAAATAAATAAATATTTTAATTATGTTAATTAGTTCTGCCATTTCTCCCTTTCACCCTCCATACTTCTGAGAATGCACATGCGATTTTTCAATAATAGGATCAGCACATTTTCTACTTGAGTTGCTGTAGCAAAAGCAGCTTCATCAAAAAAAGACCCATCAAATTCTATCTGGACAAAATGGCGAATGTCTGGATTTCTTTGTGCCTGGTTATTTCTTTTCCCTTGTTTCAAACTATCTCGCTGTTTGTTTAAAAATCCCACTAGAAGAATTTTTCTGGTAAGCAGACAGAAACAGCCATGTGGGATTAGACAGAAGATGCCCTAGGGCTAAATCTTTACTATCTTTTTGAGGTAAGATTTAAAGTCAGTGTGCTGCTCCACATGAACCCTTTCATGCTCAGTCTCAGGCACCTTGCATACCTTGCCAACCTTTGCGTGTAGGCAGTCTGCTAGCCCATCACTGTGTCCTGCACTACTCGCTCAATTAGAACAGGCTGTGGGATCTAGAGAGGTGATACAGCTGGGTATCAGAGGTTTCAAAGGAAGGTTCATGACTACTAGGGGGTAACAGTTTTGAAAGACATTAAAAGCACAATAATTTAGATTGGAAGAGACCTCAGGAGATAATCTAATCCAGTTCATTACTCAAAGTTTATTTAATTAGAACAGATTTCTCAGGGCCGTGTATTTTCAAGTCTTGTGCATATCTCCAAAGATGGAGATCATCTCTCTGGACATTGGCCCCAGTATTTGACCAATCTTATGGTAAAAACAAGTGTCCTAATTTCTAAATGGAATTTATCACATTCCAAGTTGTGCCCACTTCCTTTTTACCTAATGTTGTGGACCTCTGAGTCTAGCTTCACCTTCTCTGCATCTTCTTATCAGGTAGCTGTAGGCAACAGTGCAACTCTTGCCTGGCTGTGGTCATCTACAGAATGAACAAAGTCAGCGCTCTCAGTCTGTCCTCCTATGTCATGTACTCCAGTCCCTGGTCAGCTTTGTGACCCTTTGCTGGATGTGCTGCAGTACGTCGATGTCTTTCTTGCACTGGGAGTGCAGAACTGGACATAGCATCTCAGATGAGCTCAGCAGAGACACGTGACCATTTCCTTCAACCTGCTGGCCACAATTTGGGTAACAAATTCAAGGATCCACTTGGCCGCCTTTGCTGCTAGGGCACACTGTTATTTCATGTCCAGCTTGTTGCCTACTGGGACTTGCAGGTCCTTTTTTAGAGGACCCAGTCTCTTCCCAGTCTCTTCCCAGCCTTGTACAGGGTCATTACCACCCCAGATCTTGCATATGCTTTTATTGAACTTCAGGAGGTTCCTGTTTGCCCATTTTTCCAGCCTTTCCTGGTCTCTGAGTAGCAACCCTGACATCTAACATATTCTGATTCAGTGTTACCTACAAACTTGCTAAGAATGAACTCTGTTCTGTCATTGGGATTGATAATAAAGACATTAAACATCATGGGCTCCAGTCCCCAACCTTGAAGAATGCTGCTGATTACTGGCTGCCAGTTGGACTTGAGACCACTGATTAAAACAGTTTGCTTCATCACCCTCCCAAAGACTGAGGTGAGGCTGACCAGCCTTCAGTCAGTTATCTGGATTTTCCCGTTTCCCCTTCTTGAAGAGGGATGAAGACTTCCTACAAGGATTACTGCTCTGTAGCTCCTGGTGGTTAATAATTGCTCTATACCTTAAGCCATAAGATGAGGAGTTGGACTTGATGATCCTTATGGCTCCCTTCCAACTCAGGATATTCTGTGATTATAAACTTCATAGATTTTTTATAGTGTATATAGAATTTAATGAAATTAAAACAAAATAACCCTTTAGATTTCTTGGCTCTAAAACCCATTTGGGTCAACAAATTGCTTAAGGTATCTGTACCTCCAGGCAGTTTCACTTTTTGCTCCTGAATATTAGCCAGTTCTGGTTTTCAGACATTATGCTTCTCACTAGCACTTCTTTATAAGGTCGCTACAGAACACCTTACAGTTTTCTCTAGTCTTGACAAATTTGTTTCCTGCATCTGCAAATTTGCCTACTTCACCATTCTCATCCTCTCTCAATGATTTTAAGCATATTAAAGATTTGGTATTCTACCATACATTTACCACACTGTCATGTTCCTTGAGGTGTTTTAGAAGACTGTTTTTAAAAGACTATTTTTAATTATTGTTTTGACTAGTTTATCTGATAGTGAAATAAATCTCTGTAATCTGTAACTCCCCAGATCCTGCAGGCCTCCAAAACAGCTGTTCATTTTAACCAGAGATAGCATATTTTGTTAACTATTAAATCCCTTTCGAGTTCAGCACCTGCAGAGTTTTTGGATGGTTATCAGCCAGTCCCAGTGAGTCGTTGCTATTCAATGTGCCAGCTTATTCCACCTTCTCATATTCTGTTCATCTTGACTCCTATCTTCATGTCCTATCTTCACTACTTGAAAATTCTGATCCTGGATGAGTGAGTGTATAATTTTATTGGGTAAATTATGGGAATGCATTAAGCAATTCTTTTAGTTTATTTCCATTGTTGCTTCTTTTTATTTTTTGCTCTGCTTGTTTTGGGATTCACTCATCACTTCATGCCTCTGTAAAAGCTAGACAATTTAATCAGGTATATTTTACATCTAGCAATTATTCTCCATATTCCCTCTTTGCCCTTCTATCTTGTTTTCTGCACACTGCCAGTGCCATTTTTTCTTCAGAAAGGGGTCAACTAAAACTTCACTACTTACCCAGCTAATTTCCAAATTTCCATCATGTTGAGTTTTTATTTATTTATACATTTTTATCCAAGAGGGTAAATTTTGAAAGTATTTCCATTATGACAAGAATAAGTCAACTTTAAATACTGTTCTGTCGAAAACCCAACTAGCCATTAGCTCTATAGAAACCATGTTGCTCAGTCCAATAAAGCTGCTTCTGTTAATTAAGGATCAGTAAGCACTTAATCAATGGGAACTGGAAAGGAAATATCAGGAGATGAGGAATTAGAGATTTTCCAGCATGAAATGTTTTAAGCAGTAACCCTGAAGTCAGCTTTAACAACTCCTACAGATAGCAAAAATTTCAAAGCACTTGACAATGGCCTTTAAGGTGAAGGATGAATAGCAAGGGGGAAAAACCCAAACCCAAACAAATAACCCAACACCCAAATTGCACATATATAAAACCGGTTTCTGGATTTATAGATTGCTACAGGCTACTGAAGGTTGTTACTTGTTCAATTTTTGTAAATCTTTCAGTGTGTGATTTGTTCATCAGGATGGAGAATCACTAATGCTACTTGTACAGTAGTTCCACAGTGTAAAATATTAGATAACTTTCCTAAATATTACTGATGAACTTTTGTTATAATTAGTAAGAAATGCACATATATTTGTGATTCTTATGAATAAAACAATCTGGTATTTATACTGAGAATAGAATATTTTCTCAACCTTAGCCTAAGAGATCTGTTTTTCTAGCTTTGTTATTCCTGGCAACAAGAGAAGCTCACAAAGGTTTCTTTCTTTGTAACCTACAGGTTTCTCTACCCTACAGCAATTCTGAGCACTTAACAAGCTTTCTAAGCCAGATGTAGGAAGAAGGTATACTTACAACAACATAAAATTGCCAATGAAAGTATTAAAACTGAACAAGCTATCATTTTCTCTCTTCACTTTCCATTGTAATACGATAAATCCCAAACTAAGTTACCTTTGATTCTCTTGGAAAGACCATTGTAGCTACATATCCAAATGTCTGTAACATGAAGGCACTTCATTCCTCCCTTTAATTCAGTTTACACCTCTGCCACTGGATTTCATCTGAAAAATACAATTTGGTAGAGAAAGTCGCTGATTTCCTATGTTTGAAACAAATTAACTTTTTTAGCAGATAAATGGGACTGACCATTTTGTTTTCAGAATACTGAAATATGGAAACTTTGCAGTGCTTAGCTTCATTAATTAACTGCCTTGAACACACCCAGATCCAGAGTCTGCACTTCGTGAGTTTTCCTGACTATTTTTGGGAGCTCACTGATCCCAGCATACCTTCACTACACTGCATCTGGTAAAGGCTGGGCTCTTCGATGCCTGCGAGGTGTTGCCCCACGAAGGTAGTTGAAAAGCTAAATCATTTCACAGCTAGTCAGAGAGTGGCTGCTGCTCAATAAGGACAAATGCTCCAGTATTCAGAATATTGCATCCTCAATCCTGCTGACATCTATGAGAGATGAGAGATGCTGTCTGTGCTCATGAGAAAATTGAGATTGCGTTTGTAGACAACACTGTACATGATACACAAAGTGGTAATCTGCTCTGTATGTCATGTCCCTTGAATTAATCTCTCCCCTCTGGAAAATGGAGTTTGCTAACCTTTATATTTTTGAATCTAGAACATGTAGAAATTGAGGTACTGTCAAGAAAGGAATACAAACAGTGATTTTATTCCAAATAAAATTTGAAAATTTCATCCAAAATTGTTTTCACTAATTTTCTTGATAATATATATTGGGCTCCCTGGTATAAAAAGGACAGGGATCTCCTTGAGAGAGTCCAGAGAAGGGCTACGAAGATGATTAAGGGCCTGGAACATCTCCCCTATGAGGAAAGGCTGAGAGAGCTGGGGCTGTTCAGCCTGGAGAAAAGAAGACTAAGGGGGGACCTAATCAATGTTTATAAATATCTTAAATATGGGGTGCAGGGGGATTTGGCCAGCCCCTTTTCAGTGGTCTGTGGAGAAAGGACAAGGGGCAATGGCTGCAAAGTGGGCACAGGGAGTTTCGCACCAACATGTGGAGGAACTTTTTCCCAGTGAGGGTGACAGAGCCCTGGCACAGGCTGCCCAGGGAGGTGGTGGAGTCTCCTTCTCTGGAGATATTCAAGACTTGTCTGGATGCCTATCTGTGCAGTATGAGCTAGGGAGCTGCTTTGGCAGGGTCTCTCGAGGTCCCTTCCAACCCCTTCAATTCTGTGATTCTGTGATATTACAAGGAGGTGATACTGAATGTAAGACTGAGTTGACTTCGGTAGTTTTTCTCTTGAAAAGATGTTTCCATGTATCAAATAACAGTTTTCCTGCTTGTACATTCCTAAGTGGGAAAAAAACCAACCCAAACGTATCCATTTTAATTTGTAGTAGTTTAGAAACAACTATGAAAAATCACAAATTGAAAGGGAATTTTCAAGACTGCTTTTCTTCCAAATTATTGGCTAGTAGAAATTAAATAATTTTAGCATTTGCTTCAATCTAGAAGCAAATTGGGTTTTCTTCCAGCTATCCTATTTCTTCTCCTTTACTGGTGGAGTCACACAGCATTCCCTTCACAGCCTCTGCTGTGTGACATGTGCATGAGAGAGCAAGCAGAACAATTTCTATGCTTCAGGTGAAATGACGGGAGCAGCTGAAACAAATGAGGGTTACTGGTGTTTCCATCGTGAAGTCAAGTGAGCAGAAAACACTACAGCAGCAAGAATCCTTCAAACTAAGGTAAACGCTTGAAATATAGCTTTTAAAGGCCCTTATTTCATTATTCTAATTAGGTGACCACTACCTTAATACCACTTTCGTGCCCTTAATGGTCTGTGAAAAGCTAAAAGACACCTATGTATAATCTATTAGCATGTCTTAAATGTCTCATTCAGTACCACTTGTCAGCACAACAGCATGGTGTTCTTATGCAATCTAAGTTGTCTGGAGACCTGAAGTAGATGCTCTGTAGTGGAAAAACAGCCCGCTGTGGTTTTTATGGAGAGGAAGAGAGATGGAGAGCTGAACCTACCTACACTGCAGATGTTGAAGCCATCTACAAATCTTGGTTGAATAAGCATCTGATTCTCCAATGAAGCTTTCCAGACTCTTAAATTTTCAGTAGACATGTACTATTAGTTTAATAATGTATTAGTTACTTTATTGGGATATAAAAACATTTCAAAGCAGCTTGGTTTTGTGTATGTGACTCAGAAAGGGCTATACATACCCTGGTTTCAAGTAGAAAATGTAGGCTCCCATGTCATTCTTAATGTGGATGATCAAAAAGGTAGGGCAGTAGTTTAATGTAATTCTTAATGTTGCTCAGCTTTAGTTTTGAAAAGGAATTTCTTAAAGCTCCTTTTAAAAAGAACTGTTTATGTTTCAATTTTTCAATTTTGTGATTGGAGATAGGGTAAGGTCAGGCCCTCTCCCACATTGTCCCCACATCATTCAATTGCAAGCATCTCCACCACAAACACGTTCTGATGACTTGTCTTCTGAGTGACTAAATTAACAGACAAGTTCACACTACCATCCATCTTTTAAGATTCTGTGGCCATGCCTCCTAAGAAATAGGATGCCCAATCTCAGATTGTGTAGTCATTCAGGAGGAAATCCCCAGACTCTCATATACTTCTTGTAAATTGATTCTTTTATTGATTCATTATTCCCCTAATGTATAGCATTTTCTGCAAAGGGTAAATAGTGGAGATACTAACGCCTCAGAAGCTACAGGGAATTAACTGCCAGTTTCCTCCTTCATCCCCACTAATTCCTAAACCTAAAATTAAAAACTTACATAGGAATGATGATTAGGTGTCTCTCTGCTGACCTTTATGTGAACCACACAGTCTGAGAGCATCACATGAACTAGAAATGTTTCTGTTCTTTCATCGATGTTGTATGTCTTTACAACTTTTTAGTCCTGATGTTTTGGATCTAGAAGTTACAGTAGCTTTTACAATGAGAAGTTTACTGAGGACATAATTTCAAGATGGGATTTACTTGAACTCCCACTGCCTTGCATCCTGGTGACCTATTACGTGAGGGTCTACCAGGTCATAATGGAACAATGCAATACTTTCACTACAAACATGTCCAAGAGAAAAACCAAGCCCTTAATTTCATGCTTTTCAGAAACCCTCAGCAATCCTGCTGCTTTTGAGAAATGTGATATGGTAAGAAAAAGAAATCTGTGTAAAAGATCTCAGTATAAATGCTTTTGAATTATGTTTTGCACACCTGACGCTTAGCCTGCCTTTTCTTTGCAGTGATGTATCTTAAGCAATACTTAATATAAACCTTGTTTAGGTTTATGTTGAATTCTGACTAACAACAATGAAACTTGAAAGAGAAAAAAAGAGCAAGTCTTAAAAAAAGAGGAGTAAACCTCTATAGGCCAGTCTGGCATTGTTTGCTGGAATTCCTTTTTGGAGAAATTGTTGCTAGCCAAAGGGAAGCTGACACAGTTGCTAGTTATTTGCTTTGCAACACAATGGATCAACTTGGACATACAGAAATGAAGCCAAAAGCACTGATAAATCCACACTGAGCCATTCTCCCCATTCAGATTCTGAGTGCCTTTCTACTTAGTGAAAATCACCAGAGAGAACATGCTATTAAA
This sequence comes from Laterallus jamaicensis coturniculus, assembly GCA_022605575.1. Taxonomy (NCBI): domain Eukaryota; kingdom Metazoa; phylum Chordata; class Aves; order Gruiformes; family Rallidae; genus Laterallus; species Laterallus jamaicensis. The sequence goes on from JAKCOX010000034.1 coordinate 2,910,361, forward strand.
AATCAAGCCAAAATTAATGCTGATAAATATGTGATCAGAGAAAGACAGAGTCCCCAGATAAAAGATTAATAATGGCTGAATGGTCTTAACATATTTCCTTTGATTCATGGGAGCACAGTTACAGCACAGGGAAATGCCATTGCTTTCAGATGAAACAAATGGCTCTGTATTGACAATTGAAAGCAACAGATGTTCTGCAAACCAGTACTTCCACAAAGGGACAGTCTTGGAACTATTTTGTAAACAACCTAGCTTAAATTTTAATACATGCACTTTGAGGATGGCTGTGTGACAGAAGCTTGTACAGATGGGTCCGGGAAGCTGTGCAATGTAAAGGTCATCTAACTGAATTTGGAAAGCCTTGAGCAGTCTGGTTTGTTGTTTGGAAAAAGAAAGTCTGAGTGTACTTGCTTATGCTTGTGTATTTTCCATGTGTGTGTGTTCCTCCATATATACATAGGAGAAAATGAGATTTTTTTTCTTAAAAATGTTAGAAAGCTGTTATTATCAATCAGTACAGATATATATATGTAATTTTCTGAAACTTTTTTTTTCCCATTTGACTGTTTTCTTTCATTATGTGATGAGTTTATGGATGGATACTTAATGAAAACATGTTTGAAAAGCAGCTGGAAAACTCTGGTGGTATTGTGAAGCCACTGAATTGATGTCCTCAGGGTTTATTCCCTCAGGTGTATTCCCTCAGCGTGCAGCTTACAAAAGTACATCAGAGCATTGAGAAGTCCTTACCAACTGAGCATTTTCTTATGGTTCATGAAAAGAATAACAAAAGAGAGGTGCCATTTCAGGAGAGACTGCTCTGCTGGACAGGTGTCCAGCATGCAGCAGACACACATAGATCTTAGGGAACTAATTCTTGCCAGCTCTGCAAGAATTGTCAGGGGCACTCCTGGAGGGATGGGCATTACTACAGCATCATTGGAGCAGAGACAGATGAGCCTGGGCTGAATCCATGGTGATGGGGAGAAGGTACTCATGCCCCATTGGGTGTTGACACTTGATTTATTGCTGTTTGCTCTTGGAAATGAGCGACCTGTAGTGGGATGATCTTCAGTTTACACAAAGCAATGTAATTGGACATATTTTTAAAGTGTTCTCTCAGAATTTGCCTTCATTTTAATTGTAAACATCACAGTACATAATCCTTTGAAGAGCCAGCAGAAATCGATCCTTCTTTCCCAGTCTTAGCTGTGCAGAGTGGAGAAGCCCCAAATGATGCTGAAGCAAGACAAGAATTTACCTGTGAATCTACTGGTGGGGGCTGGGTGGGGGGATAATGGGGAGGATTGGTAAAGCACAGTGAGAGGTCCTTGTCTCTCACTGCAGATGGTGGTGTGCTGGGAGATATCCTGTTAGAAGGACTGATTCTAGCTGTTAATCCACAAGGTGCTTTTTCCAATGCCAGTTGAACAGGTTCACCATTTTTCAGTTTACCCATAGAGTCTGGTGACGCTAGGAGATCTGGCAGCTTTATCTTGTAAGGGTCTTTATGACTAACTTTCATCCACACCAGAAGTCATTAGCTTACCCCAGAACTTTCACCTGTTACACAGTATTGAGAAGAAAAGTGCCTAAACCCTTTAAAAATGTCCTTTCAAAAAGTATCCCAGTGAAGTAAAGAATAAATCTCTGGAGAAGGCAACTGACTACTTTTTGGTGGGTTTTTTTCTTTCTTCCCCCCTCTCCCCTTGATTTGCTTTTCAGCTTTTCATTTGCAAGGGCAAAGACTGCAGAAGGACTGAATGTTTTGAAGTTTTGCATATTCTATGCACCCCTCTCTTATGAAGCAGAAAAAATTATTGAAGTTCTATACTTTTGAAGTCAGTGACCTTCTGATTTGCTTATTTTAGCAGTTTGCAACATGGGCAGTCACATTTCCAGGCAGCACCCATGTCTTCTGATACATATATGATCAGCAAAGGCTTATGTATATGTCACTTGTGAAGTAGGTAGATGAAAAATAAAAATGTTTTGGGTAGATCCCAGTCAAAGGAGTAACTATTAAATCTCTCTTAGTAAAAGTAATATGTATGAGAAATGGATTGCTGCCTATTTTGACTGATTTGAAAAGAAGGATATGTTGAAATGAACCTGGTTAGAGTCTTACATAATACTACCTGAATGTACAGGCAAAAAAATTAAAAGAAAGACCAACACAGAAATCTACATTACAATGCACATTTTCCATTTCCAGAGATTGAGATATATTTGTTTGGATCAAGGAAGGTATATGCTTGGGCCCTTTGGTAGCACATGCAGCAGTGTCACATTACCTTCAGGGACAACTCCAACAATTGCTGTGCTAGAGCCTTTCTCCTTCAAAGATAGTAATTTGCATTGGATTCAGGTAATGTTGCATCCTGAATGCAAATAAGATCATAATTAATACAAGGAAGGGACAGGCATAATACTGCACTATTATAGTTGCACTGTAAAATCCATTATGTTTATAGGAAGCTCCTGACAGAAATAGCTTGCCTTCTTAAATAGCACTAATGAAAAAAAGGACAAAAAGTCATTGATAAACTGCCACCACCCCAATGTCCTTGCAATATATTAGCCCAAAATAGCACACTGATGATATATAAATCTATGGAATTACAATAGGGAAACATGAAGGGTACAAAAGCAGGCATTTCCAAGGGCATTTCCATTATGCAACCCACTATTGTGAGTCAATAGACTTGATACATTATGTCACTGTCTGATAATTAGAAGGGGAGCATTACTGAGGATTTTTGACTTTATTGATTTATCAAGGAATCAATAGGAAATTAGCATATTAAGAGCTCTGAGACCCAGAATTATCTGTCTCACATTAGAGTTTCAGTTTATATTTGATGGGAGCAATGACAACTGTCCCAGCTGTTGCTGAAGTCAGTGGCAAAATTCCTGCAGATACTGGAGTAAGCTTCCATGGGATGATACTGAGGTTGATGTTGTCACCTGTGTGTCTCCTTTTCTAAGGACAAATGGTCTTAATTCTGGGCATGGAATCTTGGCACTCATCCAAAAGATGCTGCCAGCCATGCCCCAGATCTTGCCTAGTCGCATCAAGAAGAAACAACCTGCCCATGTGTCTGTGTTGGTGACTCCTGATACCATGACGCCTTGTAGTACCTGTTTGCATTAGCCTTACCTGGCCTAGTGGATCTGCTCTATGCTCACTGGTCCACCTTAGTCAAACCTTTAATTCTGTTGGTAGGAAGCTTGGACCAGAATGGATACATCTCCAGTTAAGGAAGGCACTGCTGCCACTGCTTTTGATGACCTGTTTTGCCTTAGTGACTTCTGAACCATGCATGGGCCTGAGGATCTGGAATAAGCATAAATGCTCTTCATTTGGCTACATGAAGGAGAAAGAGATTGTGGAAGCACTGCTGCCACCTGAATAGCAGGCCATGGTGGCAGACTGATGTGGGCTTTTGGAATGAGCTACAGGAGAGATATGTATGAGTAAGAAATTAATTCCTGGCCCTAGCAGATTCCATGCACTTTATTAATAACACAAAATATAGTAATTATAATGTAAATTAATTCTAGTTTTGAATTTTTTTTCATTTTAAAAATGAAATTAATTTTAGTTTAAAATTCTGCAGAAGCTGGTGAGCCTTTATGCAACTAATTTAAGGCATCCTGTAGGAACAACAGCCCCAAGAGCACACTTGATTTAATGCTTTCTAAGAATTATTTGCTTTCCCTCTGGCAGATATAATTAGTGGCTCCCTAAACCCCTCAGAGCCTGACCTGTCTTAATTTACCATTAAAATAATGAATTGATTATTTTTTAGCTGTGGCATCATGTATCTATAATTCTGATCAAGAACATACTGCGTGAGATGAGATTGGATTAGTAGGTAAATGTTGGGACTGACTTTGCTGTTTCTAACTGTGAGGTTTTTTTGTTTTGTGTGTTTTTTGTTGAGTTTTCTTTTTTGTTTGATTATTTGGTTTGTTTGTTGTTTTTTTAATTTGTAACAGAAGGTTCATCCTGGCACATCTTTCTGTTTTGGGCCATATTCCAATGGAATTCAACTGGACTAGTTGCATAACCAAAGTGGACACTGTTTGATCCAGTCAGATCCATGTGTGCATTCAACGTGAAGTATAAAGAATCACCATTTCAGTATGTGCTTGAGTTGAATATTTCTGAGACAATGAACTCTCCAGCCTGTTCTGTTTTTTGCAGCAGTTTGTATCCACAACTCTGCTGGTCCTGAGTAAGGGAAAATCTCTGAATACTAGCAACTACTTAAATATAATTTGTTTTCTTAGCCTTTCCCTTTGGACTGGCTTTTTCAAGGATTCATTGTTGTTGTTTTGGTTTGTTTTGATTTTAATTTTTTTTTTCGGTTGGTTTTGTTTTTGGTTCTGTTTCTAAATCTCCTATCTGTTACAAGGCATTCCAGGTACTCTGGTAAAAAGGAAGGTAAGTGCCTGTCAACAGCAATTTAAGACCCTACCTATTCCCTGACACACAAACCAAGCAGCTTTCTGGGTGTTCTATTAGTGATGCTCACAAGTGAATGAAGAGCAATCAAGCCATACTGGCAGTCTAAAACTCGGAATGGTGATCCATTGCTATGCAGGAGAGAGCTGTGCAAAATGCAAGCCAACAACTAAAGGGCTAATGCTACTGGTACGCACAAGAGGTAATTTTTAAAAGTCACGAATCATCTCTTTTCAGAGTCAATGATATTGTCTCCTTAGAATGATGGTACCTAAAGCCTTTCTCTTAAGTCACAGTTGAATTACATCATAGCTTTTCTCTGCTGTTGCAGTTAATTTTCAATTCAGTATTTCATTTTGCTGTGTTACATTTTAGCCAATCAAGCAAAGTATTTTAATACTTACTGATAGTACTGTATCCCATCCCATTCTGCGTTGTATTTCAAGGTCAAGATATGTTGATTATATCCTGGCAAAAGCCCCTGTTGCAGGATGCCTGCTGGTAGACCACCAATCATCACGCAAAGCATTTGTGCATGGTATTTCCAAACAAGGGATTCTTTGTAGGTCCTTGAATTAAATAGACCTGGAAATCTGTGGAAGTTTGTGAGAAGGCAGAAGAGGAGGCCTGGAAATGGAATGATGACTTAAAAAAAATGGGTTTGGGGGAAGCCTTGTGAGTTACTTCCTGGAGCAGATGGAAAGCCAAGGCATCAAGAAGCTGTTAAGGGGGAGAAGACACCTAGAGAAGACATCGCTCTCACGGCAGAAGACCAAAGAAAGACATGAACTCTTGTAGGGTTCAGGCTTCTAAACGCTTCCTTTCTTGATCCTTAATAGACTTGCTATGTCAGGCTTCCTTCAGCAAATGCAAGGGAGGCCTGGCAGGGTGAAAGGTGGAGAAAAGTTGGGTCTGTTGATTTCTTATGGGCCAGAGGAGCTGGAGGATAGTTTTACAAAGGAGCAGCATAAGAGCTCAGCAGGACTAAGCACTCTGGCCCTCAGGGCGTGATGTCTCTTCAACAGTTATGCACAGATGCTCTCCCTGTCAGTCAGGTTGGAAAAGCCAGACAGCAGGCCTGGCATATGTACAGACGCCTGTGCTCAGTTTATTTAAATATACACTTAGAGGGTTTTGTGTACTGAAGGCTGCAAACTTGCTCTGTGTTACCAACATGTTTGGGAGCGGAAGAAAAATCATCTTGTCAAGATCCCAGCATTCTTGCAGGCTGGCTCTGCCCGGGGGACCCCTACAGATGGCCCTTGTCATCTGTGAGGGGATGAACCAGCTCCCCAGCACAGACACTGGCTCTATCTGTTCCTCAGGATGCTGCGTCCTTGACAGAGGAGGCGGGGGAGTGGGGGGTGGAATGGGGGGTGGGTATGGGAGGAGGGGGTCAAGTTCAGTTTGGTGTGGCTGCTGTGAGATGTTGCAGCTCATTTAACCCAGACGATTGGATGTACAAGGGGCTGGTAGTAGGATTCTGTTCCTTTTTGGATCTCTGGTCAGTCTTAAATAGAGGGGTCTTTATCTTCTACACTTCTGTGCACGCAGGTACACTTGCAAATGCATTCATACATTTAGTGGGCAGAAAGTACAACATGCCAGTCATTCTCGTTGCTGGTCTACATTTAAGACATTGAGTGAAAGGAAAATATGTGTTAATGGCACAGGGTGTGGGAAAAAAAGTAGGCTGTGATGACTAAAATACTACTTTCTCAAGGAAAGTAGCTACCGTATGAAATACTTCATGATCCAGAGAAACCTCACATATCTCAGTTTATCCCTCATCTCTCAAAATATTGTTCATGTAAATCATCTGCTTCAGATACGTGTGATCCAGCTTGTGCTTGAACTTGTTCCTTACCTTGTCAGTTGCAATATGGGCAGCTTCCTGAGAAATAAATATATTCCAGAGTGGATATTATACAAATAATGCAAACTCTGATATCCTGAAATTTGTCACAGGACATAATTTCCCCTAAAAATACTGTTTATGTGTATAAACACAGACAGAGCACATTCTATATCTTCGGTGAGATGCTGTTTCCTGAATGACTGAGTCCTCTCTGATGTATCTTAGAAACACATTTCATTTTATATATGACATGTTGTATTACACAACCGTACCAAACAGGCAGACTGGGGTTTTCTTTGCAAAAAATCTAATTTCAACCATCACACTTGGGATTAGAATTTCAAAACAAGACTTTATAAAATTTTTTAAAAGTTCTCCTCAGTCAAGACTTAGGGAGCAAAACATCACACATATGCTGTGGCCACCACAAGAAATGTCTACACGGTCAGAAACTGACAGCTATATTGAGAATGTAGTAGCAACCATGTGCTTTAATGAGCATCTACCATATCTTATTGCTAACACTAATAAACTGAGTATTTGGAATAAAAAAAAAATAAAATTAAAAAATTGGAAAACATCTGTCCCCCCCCTCCCCAAAAAAATGTATTGCACAACCAGAGCTTTTTTTCATAGTTGGTATGGTAAGTCTTGTCTGCTTGTCACAGCTAGCAACAAAATGGCCAAGAGGAGTACAAATTGTGTTAAGGGATGGGGAAACAGAAGCACTGTGAAGCTGAGATTTTTTTTCCAGGCTCTTCATAGGCTGATGGAAGATCTGAGAACAGCACCAATTTAAAAGCTACATAAAACAGCTGTGCCCTATATTACAAGTCCAAAATCAGTAGGATTCTTTTCTGCTCTATGGAAGCTGGATATATTTTTTCTCAGGTCTCATGTTCAGAAAATATAGAGTTATTATGTGGTATGAGTGCAATCAAAATAAAGCTTGAGATGCTGAATTTCTCTTTAGATCATTCTCCTACACTTAAAATACTGCAGGGTTGAGAAATGTCAGATTACATCGGGAGGGGAGTCTTCCCTAGCCAAGCACCCCCTTGGGTGTAAGCATTATTCTTTGCATGAGCTATTTAAAGGAATGCAATCTGTGGCTGAACATTAGCCTCAGATATTACACTGTATACTTCTTAGCAAATAATCTGAGAAAAGCCATTATTATTATTTTAGGATTCTGGAACTATGGCTAAGTAATGCATGTGCATTCCTGCGAGAGAAAAATGTACATTAATATTTGGTTGTTTATCAGCAATATACAAAAGGTTTACCAAAATCAAGGAAGAGGACAAAGGTAATTTTTTTTGGTACAAATTGATTTTAATCAGTCTAATTAATTTCAATATTCCATTGTTTCTGGCAATAACAAATACAGAATTCTACCAAACACATCCTATGAATCTGATACTAAAAGCTTTGGCAGCTCCACGTTCAATAATTCACAGCGACATGAACCCTAAGAACTGCTCCTTCTGTGATGCTGTAGTGCAAATGAGAAAGATAAATTGGAATTTAACTGGGTTGGATGAATGAGCCCATTACCAAGGGTTTAGTTCACTGTCATTTTGAGATGACAGTTAGACAAAAGATCTGTACTATACTTGATATTACGAATAAGTCATCATTCCAGAATTTTTCAAGCAGATATGCCTTTGGAATTAATATTTTACTAATTCCCATTATCTTAGTATGTCCAGGCAACGTTTTTCAGACTGTGCTATCAGCAGAAACACAAACAAGCAGGATGCCTGTGCTGTGGTAGGAGCCCACTGCAAGGTCATGGATAGCCATAAATACTCCCTTTCCAATTTCTGTGCTTGCATCACTGCTTTTCTTCAGTCCCTTTCTTTACCTGCCTGGAAGGGTTATTTGGGCAGAATTCACATCCTACATTCATCAAATCACATAAGGATGTTTTCGAAAATGGGTGCCGCTGTGTCTTCATCACCATGATATGTGGCATAGAGATTTGGAAGATTCTTCTTATCCCTCTCATTTTCAACACGACAGCCACTGCTAAGCCAGTTGTCTATGACTAGTCATGAAGGGGCCATGCTTCATAGGAGTCCCTCTGACAGGTTTATTTGTTATCTGGGATTAAAAGAAATGTCTGACTTTCTCCTCTGGAGGGAGCCTAAGGCCTGAGTCATGGGTTGGCTAGATTTTTTTTCCTTCAATGAAACAGAGGCCAGGGTCTCCAATGAATTCCCCAATTCCTAGGGCAGTTTCTAGAATCAAAAAGGAAAAGTTACTTCTATGCAGACAGTGTTGGCTGACTGATATATATCAGATATTCAGCTTCCAAGGCAGCTCTCAATATACTGACACACTGTGACTCGGTACTATGGTCATACACAGACCCAAAGGCATGACAGCTGATGGGTGAGCAAGTACTTCTCACAGGTCCTGAAACTTGTGTTGCAAATCAGGGAAACCTCTGCCAGGAGAACGAGATCTTCAAATAGAAGCAATTCCAATAAACACAGCCATATAACATGCAGGCTTCCTCCAGGCAGTCACTGTAAAATTGCTGAGTACTTATCACAGTAAAGAGACCCTCATCATTTATTTAGCTTTATAGTCTCTCAGAAATCTTGGATGGTGCAGTTGAGCTCAGCCTTCTTTTAATCATCAGTATTGAAAATTTTCCAAAGAAGAATTACAATTTGAACGATTCAGTCCCCTCACATCTCATGGGTTATCTTTTTGAACATTTCCCGGAATGTCTATTGTATCCTTTCACCTTGAACTATCTTTCTGAACCCCAACAGGTAGCCAGGACCACACGTGAGCTGCAGGCACTGTGACTAACCCTTTCACCCGTGCATTATCCAAGAGATAAAAGAGAGCACGCTTGAAGTTCACCTCACCTCACAAATCACTTACCTGCTTGCATTTTCCCTGAAATTGCAGTCACCACTGATAGAAAAGGGGTCTGCATACACTAGATCTTTTTTTGGAGCTTGACTTCGTTGCACTGACAAGAGCATAGCATTCCAGGCTGTCATTTCTTGCACATTCAGCTGTAGATGGGTTTCCTAAAGGTCAAGTTATCTCATCCCAAAGAATATCAGTATAGATTGAAAAGTGTATAATAGTAGCTGGTGTAGCTTTACAGTGAGGCAGCAAAGCTGACTGAGGCAGAATTCAGAGGTTATTTTCTTCTGGTCTCAAAAATATGCCACATCAGAAACCTGCAAAGCAGTGACATGGTGTAAGTCACTGGAATTAGGTACTGGGTACGGTGCCAAGTTCAGGATACAATAATTTGTGTTCAGCAGAAAGCATGGATGAGCCAGCAATGTGCCCTTATGGCCAAGAAAGCCAGTGGCATCCTGGGATGTTTCAAGAAAATTGTGTCCAGCAGGTGAAGGGAGGTTCTCCTCCCCTATTACTCTGCAATGGTGAGGCCTCATCTGGCATATTGGGTGCAGTTCTGGGCTCCCTGGTTCAAAAAGGACAGGGAGCTACTGGACTACAAAGATTAGTAGGGGACTAGAACATCTCTCTTACAAAGAGAGGCCAAGGAACTTAGGACTTTTTAGCATGGAGAAGACCGAGAGGGGATCTTATAAATGCTTATAAATACTTGAAGGGTGGGTGTCAGGAGGATGGGGTCAGCCTTTTTTCAGTGGTGCCCAGTGACAGGACAAGAGACAATGGATGTAAGCTTGAATATAGAGGGTTCCATCTAAATTTGAGGAGGAACTTCTTTACTGTGAGGGTGGCAGAGCACTGGAACAGGGTGCCCAGGAATTTGCATCTCTGAAGACACTCAAAACTCACCTGGACGCTGTCCTGTGTGGCCTGACCTAGGTGATCCTGATCTGGCATTCAAAACTCACTTGGATGCTGTCCTGTGTGGCCTGACCTAGGTGATCCTGATCTGGCAGGGAGGTTGGACTAGATGATCTCCAGAGGTCCTTTGCAACTGCTATCATCCTGAGATTCTCTGATTCTATGTTCCCTTCTTTCATCTTCCTTTGTGAATATCTACCACAGGACATATGTGCAAGTGTACCTGCAATAAAACCCCCAAACCAAACAGAAGTTACTCTACAGCAACTGTGATTCTTCAATGCTCTGTATTCACTGAGCTGCATCCCCTCTGCCTGTCCTTGCTCTTTGCAGAATTGCAAGGATACAGGGCTTTGCTGCTCCTCTACCATCTAAATCCTTGCAAAAGGACATAGTAAATCTGAAAACCACTCTAAAGCCGTTCATCCATGATTAGTTAAAAAGATGGGTTCTTTTCAAACCTTCAGTGTGTGCTACCTGCAGGGTAGCATCCTAGTGGCACTAGAAGGAGGAGCAGGCCATTCTTCAAAGATGCTTGAAAGATGGACTTGCTCTCACTGACTCCACACATGAAAGGTAAGCGAAACCTCTGTACACCTCTACTACTTCTGTGGTCTGAAAGCTGTCCTTGAGAGACTGAGATACATTGATCAAAGAATCATTTAAGGGCAGAGACTGTCACAGACTAACTCCATTCCATGCCCAAACTCCAGATGAAAAGCTTTGTCTACTTGAAACCTTTACATCACAAATACTTCTAACCATGCAACTCCCATCAGTGGCAAGAGCTGGCTGCCGAGAGGGGTCTTTGTGAAGTTCACAAATGTGAGCAGAAAAGCCATGTTAAAGAGGGAAAGTGTGTAAAAGAAGTGTTTTGTGCCAGCATTTGGACTTCCCCCCTTCTCTCACATCCCCCCCCCCTTTTTTATTCTTTTGCTTTGTTTTTGTTCAATAGAAAAGAGCATTCTCATGGGTATCACAGTCACACAAGAATGTCATTCTCTGTACTGTCTCTGACCTGAGAGCATATCAGAAGAATGGACTCGAGGACTAGGTTACTGGTCTGCAGACTTTTCTGGTTGCTGTCACTCATGGAAATAAAGCCAGGGGAATATATCAGGTGATGAAATTCACATATGCTAGTGCTGTGTCCTTGTTTGGGATACCTGAGAGTTCAGGAAACATATTTTCCTACCTTCTGCTAACTGTAAGGTGGTGTAAAAATCCCCATGTTTTGCAAGGGAAACCTCTGAGATCTGTGTTGATCATCCTACCTATAACAAGATGAAAGAGAAAGTCAAAACTTTTCAGAATCCCAAAAGAACCTGGTACAGAAAAAGATCATGGAGGCTGCCCACTTATTCATAAGACAATAAAGCCCTCCAGAATTATTTATTGAAGATGATTTTAGGTATTATTTCTATGTAGTAATGACTACATGCTGCTTCTTAGACAGTTGACTATATAAAGTCTTTTGTCATTAAGATATTTGAAATTATGAATCTAACTTGTTTATATTGGCTAATTCCCCAATGATTATATAAAAATTAGTATAAAAACATAAATATATGATTTCTATGTATAATGTTGCATAACATGTTATTTGTACATCTTACACCTTTTTATTTTTGCATTTTTATTTTTCACATGCAGCAACTGAAATCTATGGAGCAATTAGGAAATTTTTGCTTACTTTCTCCTTTCAGGAGTGCAGCAGTGCTTCTGTGGTGGATTAGAAGATGGAAAAAAAAGGATTATGTCCCTTGAGCCAGGGATAACAAGTTGTCACAGTATGTGGTGCAACAGCAACTGTGCTAGAAAGAAAAATCCAAGATTGTTATCAAAGCAAGAAAGGCTCCTTACAAAGGGCAATGCTGCAATGCTTTGAAATGGCATAGTAGAACATTTGTGTTTTAAGAAAAGAAAAAACCCAAGTAATTTAGTAATGCTTGTTTTACTGTAAGAAAGATGTAAGGAGGTGGAATCACACAGAAGACAAACTACCATTTTATCAAAGGTTATATAGAAACCTTACCTAGAGGAAAGCCTTCTTGAGTAGCAGCTGGTGTCTAGACTGTTGAATGTTATAACCTTATTGATATAATTGCTCCTAAACTTGTAAAGGGAATGTTGGCAAGTTTAGCATGATACAGATGAGTATGGCCCAGAGGTCATTAGGCCTGAAGCTAAGCACGTGTTAGCATATATATTTTTTCTAAAGTAAGGCTGATAAAACCACCCACTATGGTGAGTTTTCAACTTTTGGCACTTTTTACATTTCTAAACATTTACTTTTTGCATTTATAAACCTGAAATAGTGTTTATAATAACTTCACTTAAATGCCTGAAAGTTGCCAGGCTGGATGATATTTTGCAACTTTCTATTTGCAAACAACCAGAGAATATGGTTTTATTTGTGTAGCATTGGGAGAATAGCTGTTTTCATATAGATTTGACAAGATACTGTCTATTTGTCCACAGACAAGAAATTTGCTATTCATTATTCATCACTCTCCAGCTTAAAATATGGGAATAAGAATAATACTTCCTGAATCCAGTTATCTGTCAGATGCCCGGAGCAGTCAATCAATCATGTTAAAACACCTATTAAAAAGGATTGAGTTCTAAACTCTGTGAAAATATAATTTGAATAAGCAAATCTTTAACTCAGATTTGAAGGGATAAGCCTTGTTTTAATGCTTTATTTATTTCTGAAAGGCATTTCTCCTACATTTCTAGTACTACATTTCTACTGCAACATGAATGTAAGGCTTCTGGTCTTACCCCCCTCAGACAAAACATTGCTAAAGAAAAGCACAGAGAACGAAGACATCTGCAGTGTGTCGAGCAAAAGCTGCCTCATCCTTCAGGATGATCCAGCTGGTTACTTGCTCTATGGGATTGACTATGCAGATGGCTAAGGTCTACCAGGGAAGTAATGAGAACTTCAGTCCTTATCAAGGCATATGGGCTTCATTCTCCTTTATCTTAATGCTGTTGGCTTTGAGTGCATCTTTAAAGGGAGGGCAGCTACTTTTGGACTCCCTTTAAAGCATCTTTAAAGAACAATTGGACCTTATGAGAATCTGGGAGTATTTAGCACCCTTCAGAATCAGCTTCCCTGCCATTTTCTTTTTCTGATTGTTGCTTCAGCCTGAAAACAAGAAGTTTGTGCAATTCCATGTAGAGATCATTTTATAGATTTAGAGGTCTATAAAGAAAATCACAGAGGGGCCAGAAACTTCAGAGATCAGTAGAATCACAGCAGTGCTCCTGTATAACTCGTGGCACCACGCAGCAGGGGGTGCAGTCACACACAGTCCAATTTCCTTGGAAAGATGATGGAAGACAGGTTTTATCATATGCATGCCACTCTATTTCTCAAATGCAAATATGGATCTCCATAATTTATAGCTTTGTGTTCTTTTAAGGTTTATTTTTTATTCTCTCTCTCTGTACAGTTGTGCGGACTGTGCCTGAATAATTGCAATGGTGGAGCTTGTGTTTGTGAGGGAGATCTAGATTATGCTCTGAGGCTTCCAACAAGTTCACATACTGTAAGCATTTCAGCTATTTCCATTTCCAATTGCCACATGGAGAACCTCTTCTCATAAACAACCTATTTCCCAAACTAATAAGCCTTAGATGGGGGTTGTCTATTTTCACTCACACCAAGGATGGACAAATCTGTTCAGAAAACAGTAAGATCTAGAAGAAGGATTTATCAAAAAACCTCAGTCAACTCTCATATAGCCAGTTGGGAGGTAGGATTTCGCCCAGTCCTGCTAAAGTTGCTCAGGGACACCTCACAAAGCAGCAGCCAAACAGAGCTGTGGGGCCTGGATGGATTCTCCGTGTTCTAGCTGCAGGCTGGGACTAGAAATCTGATGGGTAAGTGCTCTAGGAAAAATGCTGGTTCTCTCAGAAAAATGCTGATGCTCTCAGAAAATTAAGTCATTAGGAACATTTCACAAAATCAGCTTTTGTGACATTGTCCATGGGATTTCTCAGGAAAAAAACCTTTTGAAAGCAAATCCAATGGAGGTATTATATTGCTAATGAGTGGGAGGAATTTGTCTTATGACGAACTGAAGATTGCTTCCTTGGCTTTCTTAGTAGCCTTCAACAAATTAGCTAGAGCTTCATTTTCTTTCAGTAGAGCTGTTCCTCTCCTACAGACACAATAATCTGTCTCCCTGGTTATAAGTAACATGAGGAGATTTTATGTGTATCTCTTTGGTGATAATAAATCCACCTTCTCTGTAGGATTGTGTACCATCCTGATATGAGTCTTTTGTTTGAAAAGGAGGATGTTATTCATGGAACAAATGCTTCTTGGAAATAACACTGTAGAATAAAAGCTGACCTTGAAAGCAGCAAGGACATTTAGTTTTCAGTGATGAGGCAATATATAGTAGATGAAGAGAATGCCTAGAAAAATGGCTGGGTGGTATGGGATGGTTCATACATTCTCCCTGCAGAGTAGGTGTGGAGAGTCAGCAGCTCAGTTGAGTTTTGGGAAGGAGGGAGTGGAGAGTCAGCAGCTCAGTTGAGTTTTGGGAAGGAGGGAGATGTGTGAGTGTGAAAAAGGCCCTTAAGACCTTTCACTGTACCTGTAGAGAACCTATTTTCTATTTGGCTGTGGCTGGAGACCAGCTGAAAAAAAACCCCTGCTGGAAGAAGGAAGCATTAGGTTACCCCCGCTAGACCATCCACTTGCTGGTGCAGCATTGTTCTTAAAAAAACCCCAAGTTTTGCTTTTTGACATGAGATAATTTTGGAGCTTGGGTGATTTTGCTTTTCAAGCTAGTATTTTCTGTTGGAAAAAAACAACCTCCTGACACAGTCAAAGGTATATTGACTATTATATTTCGACTGCTGTAGTATTGAATACCATCTGATTCTCTACAGCTCGGTACTCAGTGTACTACTGTTGTGGATGCTGGTAGCAGGTGGTACGTATGGGCACAAGTGTAATGACCCCAGACAGAGACCAGTTTTTGGGCTGAGGCAGTCAGCATATAAGCCCCCTCACTCATCCTTGGCTACAGAGCTCACATTGGTCCAATATGAGGAAGACATCAAGCCTTCCCTGACTTGCTTCTTCCAACCCTCAGGGCCACCATCAATGCAGACCTGAATACACTATGATCTGAGCAGCTGTACAGCCACTCACCTTCTACTTTTTCCCCCCTTTCAGGCACAGTGTTTCCCTGAGTAATTCAGCAACATCACACGGTCTCTTACTGCTGGTGTCAGCTGCAGACATGGAGAGGCAGGGGAACCCATTTCATCACATTGCAGGAGCACAGCTTCAGCATGCCAGAGAAGGCAGCTGTGGTGCTTCAGTCTGTCTGAGAAAGTCCTCCAGAATTAGAGAGGCAGACAGCGCTCCTGCAAAGGCCATGTGCCCCTGTTCTACACTGCCTGGTGTCCCAGCCCTTGAAGTGTTAATGAAGGGTGAATGTATCACACAGAGCAGACAGCACTTAAGCTTTGAGACACGTGGTGATTCGCAATGCAGTGGGGAAGCAAGACTTCACATCTTTCTGGAAAGCTTAAGCTGGCAAGTATTGCATGTCTCCTCTAAACTTGCTGTAATTCGAGGGGGGCTGATGACGTTCTATGCCTGTGTCCCTGCCAAGCAGACCCCTGATGGGCTCCAAACTGATCTAGGAGGAACACGCACCATGAGCTCTGCTGTCATTTGACTCCACATCCTATTACAGTTTCCAGCATTACCTGGTATCTGCCTCTCCGGTGCCCTGTGCATTAAAGAAGATAACTTGGCACTGCTGGAATAAATATAGCACAGAGCTCTCCTGTCAGGATGCTTACTTCATTAGTCAAAGAAAAAATGTTCCTCATAGTTCTCCTTGTAATTTTCTGCAAAGTTTTTCCACTGGAGGCCCTGTATATATAGTCAGCCATAGCATATATTGTCTAAAACAATATTTGAGCTCTCTGAAAGTAACCCTTCCAGCAATGTTACTTATTTTGGAGGAAGAAAAGAATGATACTGGCAGGACTGATAGGTGAAAGGTTCATGGGTCATCCGCACAGGGTTCATCCAGAAGGAAGTTTACACTGAGTTTTGGACTGAATTGGCTGACAGTGATGTTTTGGAGGCACTTCACTTGTGAAGTTTTGCAGGCAGGCAACAACCTCAGTTACTGGTAAATGTATCTGTCTGTTGCCTGAACCAATCTAGGCAGACTGCTGAGGGAGACCAAGCGATTCTTGCCTGCAATATCTGATGCCTCTGCTACCCGCTCATCCATTGTGTGCCTGGACCACAGTCCACAGTCCACTGCAGTGTTGTGTCTGCAGGAGGCTGGGTACAGGGTCACATATCCCTCCCGTTTCTGCCCTCAGAGGAGTATAGATAAAAGGCCCTTTTTAACAGCTTAGAGGCTGGTTATTGCAGACAAAGCCCACTGTGGGCGTATGCCACGAGGAAAATCTTTGCAAGAACCCTTTATTTCAAATATTTCAAATTTTAAAAAGGTTCAATGGGACATCTTCTCCAGGTCATATGGTCTCAATTTTTTATTTAGATGAAGTAAGAAATATTTATTTTGTTCTTTTATTTCTTTTAATTATCTGTGTTCCAGTTTCCTTTCCTACTAGAAATACACTATTTGTCTACTGCCTTTTCCCCAGAGGACTCTATGGATAACTGAAGAACTCATACATTTGTATCATCAGAAGCACAAAAGCAGTGGGAAGAGAGAAAGAGGACATGGATTTTTAGCCAGGTTTCTTAAAACTCTTTCCCTTGTCTGTTTTTGTTGACTCTTAATTAACTCAAGTACCTGCCAGGTACCCAAAGCTTGGGAAAACTCAACAAACCATTTCCTCAATCCTCTAGGAAACCATTTTAAAAAAAAAAGAAGACAGCAGATTATATCTCAGAGATGGCAAATGAATGGTAAAGAAAAACCTTGATTCAAGTTTTACACTTCTTTCTGCAAAATCAAGTAGAAGGAAAGCATGCAAACTCTGTGTTTTCTTTTATGGTTTTGTGTGTGTGTATTCAATACTGAATGACACGAAGTAGAGATATTAGAGGTCAGGACGCTTGTAAAACAAATCTTAATATTAAATGAATCTTGCTTTAACAAGATGATTACGATTAACATTACTGCTCAGGACTAACAGGTGGAAGGTGTTTCCTCTGCAAAAGATACTATAGTGTATTTAAAGTGGCAACTCCTACATTTAATCAGAATTTGCAGGGGATCACCTCATAGAAAAATATTAACTAAGAAACAGGTTGATGCAAAACTATATTGCATGATTTATCCTGCCTGATGTGGTTAAACTGCAGTTTATGATCAGTGGCCTACATATCATGCTTAAATAGCCGCACTCTCTTTCAAATAATAAGTATGAGGGTCACTTTTATTTCTCCTTTTCTGAAAGGGGCCGTCTCTGTTTGGACAGCTGATTCCTGAGCCAAACCCAGGGAATTTTCTTGATGCTAATGGAAGAGGGCAGAAGATAGCATGTGAATCCAATTTCAAGGATAATGAGTCTGCTCTCCACTTTCCAGAGCTGGCAGGCTGTTCTCAAATAGAGCTGTAACAGCACATTTCTCTCATCCTCTGCCCTTTCCAGGGGTCATTCGACCCAGTATACTCTTGTCAAACGGGACTGACTGCAAGCGAGCTGAGACATACCCAGGGTGTTGGAAGAAGTATCCAGTGGATTTTTCTCTCACTGTAGAAAATGCTACCAGAGGAATTGTTTGGGGCTCCAGACAGAAGAAGCATGTCTATAAGAAGTCAGAGCAGCAGGCTGGATCTGAAATGATGATCACCACTGGCAGGTGCTATCAGGGACACCAGTAGCAAGAAGATGAAGAAATATTTTGAAGTTCAAGTGTGTATTCCTTTTCTCACTCTACACGAAGCTTTAATATTAGGAATTCACAGACATCATTTTCCAGCAAAACTAAGAGACAGGATATGTATGTGGGTACTCCTGCATCTTCAACATGTATCCCAACAACCTTTTCTTCTCTCTGTGGTCCCCTAAGTTGGTTTTAAACATCAGAATAAATGGACTGAGGGAGTAGATACAGCTGCTGTGAGCTATAATTTGGTCCCAGATGAATACATGACTTCTGCAGTGAGATGTTGCTAAATTCCAGACAGGAGATAAAATTAAAAAAATTTTTAAAAAGTTTAACTATAGCTTGGGCCTTAATCCTTGTTGAGTGTCCCACAGCCAGTTTCAAGTGATATTTTTGATGAGTATTTTCCAGCTAAAGTCTGTATTCATATTGGATTTGTTGCCAGTTCACATTCTGTCACAACTCTGCCCCCCATGTGGGAAATATGTCCTATTTTTATGCAGTTTATAATATCTTTTTCAGTGATTAATCTAGCAATCTGCCAGGTATCCATTCATTTAACTGCTGTATCACCAGAATAACTTCTTATGTGTAAAGCTAGAGATCCACATAGTGTACTCCCGACGCATGATTGGCTCCATGAATTACTTATCATAGAATCATAGATACATTTTGGTTGGAAAAGACCCTTAAGATAATCAAGTCCAACCAGTAACCTAAGATGTCCAAATACATGCACACACTAAATAACTAGCTATACCTTTTTTCAGCTCTACCTAACCAAGGTGTGACAGTGTGTATCAGGGACTGCTAGTAAAAGAAAAAGATGTAGATTAAGGTGATGCTGAGGCTTTAAAACGTAAACAGTGATGATCAAAAAAGGTTTGTTCAAAATCCCTCAGTTAAGCAGGCAACTCATCTGAAAAAAAACACTGACATCTCCTTCCTTACATAAAAAAAATTACAGTAAGTAAAAATGAGGTATCAAACGAAGTTTAGTTTTATGAGGGGAACCCTTGCTGACCAGGATATGTCCTCATGATTATCACTGTTAAAGACTGGATACAGGGGCATCGAAACAGTCCTGTGCTTAGACGTCTCACTTCACAGGGAGAAGTGTCTGTCTTCATGGGAAATGTGGTATGCAATCTACATAGGCTTGCTGACAATATAGTGAAGGGTGAAGGAGACACATCTCTCCTGTGGTGTATTGCACAGTGCTTCTGCTAAGGTCAGCTCAGTGACAACCACACCTGTGTAAATGGACTTCTCAGGGAGAAGCATAGATGTCTGTGTTTTAGAGGAGGACTAGGAAAGATGTGGAGCTGAGGAGCATCTTTACATCCACGGTTCCTGCAGACCTGCAGTCAACAGTGCCATATCCTGCAGCCTATGGTAGAGCCAGGAATGATGGTAGCAAATCACTTGGGATGAATTTCAGTGAAAACTATCAAGCAGGAAATGGAGCATTTTAGAAAAGACTGCTGGAATAAGGTTTTACACTGTCTAACACACAGTCCATCTCCTCTCATACTTCATAGATGGACCCTAAAAGCAGTATAATTTTTCATCCTTTACCTAACAATTATTTAGATTAACACTGCAGTCATTGTCCTCAATCTCCCATCCAAATCCTTGTTTAATATCACAGGTGGGGTTTCTGCCAGTATTTTTTCAAGAGAGCAGCTCTGTTTCATGAAACAATTAAATTTAAATTTGTTTGTTGTCCTCAACTGCATTTCAGGCTTATAAACACAGTGGGAAGAAAATGATTCCTCAGAAATGAAAATAGAGTCAAGTTGGGGATAAATATCCTAAACTGTGATCTCAGCCACAAATCCTGTTTCAAGAGCAGAGAGCAGCCAGGAGAGGTCATGATCCAGACTGACAAGGGATGAAAATGGCAGTGCTGGTTTACTGATTCTGGCACAAGCATAATAAATACAGCCAGTGAAAGAAAAAAAAAAAGATGCTGGGCTGGCATGACAAAGTCAGACAACAAAATCTGATTTCCTAAAGCAATCCATAAGAGTTAGAGTTTCTTCTTAGAGAGAAAAACCAGCAAGACACAGAGACCTGTGCTCAATTACTCACACTGTACCAAAAGATGTGTATCAGTGAAGGATAAAATCAATAGTATGTAAGAATTAATTGAAATAATTTTAGCAGCAGTAAGTAAAAGTCACATCCTTTAATTATCATTGATATGAACTCTAGAAAATTGTGGGGACTGCTTAGGGGTTTTAATGCTAGCAGCATTAGAACTGTTTTAAGGCAGGGCTCTGGGCCCATTGCCTTATTTCCCTATTACAATTACATTGGTGTAGAAAAGCAGTTGTGCAAGATGTGATGCCTGATCACAATACAAGGCAAGCCTTGTGGAAGCTGTGCTAGCAGATTTTAACAAGTGGATAACAAGGTACTTTAATGTGTCTTGAGATGTGGTCCAGGAAGATTTATTCTGAGGAAAAAGGATCAGCACCCAGGTACACAACTGAGATGGGAAAATCATCCCCAGAGAGGACCAGCCTGAACTGGAAGTCATT
This sequence comes from Laterallus jamaicensis coturniculus, assembly GCA_022605575.1. NCBI lineage: Eukaryota > Metazoa > Chordata > Aves > Gruiformes > Rallidae > Laterallus > Laterallus jamaicensis. The sequence continues at coordinate 2,930,907 of JAKCOX010000034.1, forward strand.
CTCTGACTGAGAAAGATGCCCTAGCACACTGTATATTTTTGCTTGCAACTGGCTCCACCGACACCAAACTTTCCAGTTCCCCACCTTCAGGGTTTTATGCTTCTCAGCATGGCAACCCCAGGTAGATAAATTTGGAGTGAAACTGGGTTTGAACATCAGCTTTTAGAAAACACATTTTCAAGGTCTTGTTAGTTTTTGTTTTGCCTTTTTCAATGCTTTTTGAACAGAAAATTTAGTCACATACGTATTTGAGGCTACACCATAGGTAGCTCTGGTCTCCTCCAGTATTGTGCCCTATACCTGGCTTCTGCTTGGTAGTAATGCCTTATTCCCACCACTGACACATTCCATACCAAGCTTCCTCCCTTTCCTGATCTGAAGGAGGACCACCTTTCTGTTGCACGTGGCTTGAAATTTGGTCTTCAGCAACAACTGTTTTTTCCTTACACAGGTTCACTATTTTGCCTGTTCAAGGGAAAGGATGGCCAGGTGCAATTGGAAGCCCCATCCCTGGAAATGTTCAAGGCTGAATTGTATGAAGCTTTGAGCAACTTGGTCTAGTGGAGGGTGTCCCTGCCCATGGCAGGGGGTTTGGAACCTTTCCAATCCAAACCATTCTGTGATTCTATGGAGGAAAAATTTTGCTCTTAGTTTTTGTCACATTTTGACCAGTGCAAAGAACAAAACAGTGATTTAGGTTTACTGTCACTGCAGCTTCACTGTTAAATTTCTGCCGCTCTTCAGTTGTGCCAGTGAAGAGATGATGCCACAGGAAGGCCATCTGTGAAGGGCTCTTGCTAATACAATCACATTTTCCTGAATGCTGTCCCTGCATAGATGGAAAAACACAATGAGAGAGACCATATCTGACTGGGAATTCTTCTGTAAATTTGTTTGGCTTTTATGGGTGGTGTTTTTATGTTCTTTTTTTACCAGTGAAACTTTTTTTAATGTGAATGTTCTTATCAAAAACCTGGTTGGGCAATGATGGTCAGGTCTAGTTTATCTGTAATACTTGACTGGAAGGAGAAAAGAGAAAGCCTAATTTTGGCTGGAAAAAGACAAGAAGCCTGGAGCAGGCAGGAGATACCCCCAAAGATTTCCTAGCTGGACCTAGGTGGGACAGGATGTGTGTGCTTCTCATTCTGTCCCTGCTTTCCCAAACAGGAGGCAGAACACCTCTCTCCCAAGCACTCTGTGCCTTCTGACGTGTCCTGTGCGTCACCTCTGAGGGACAGCAGTCCCTGCAGATGGGGAGCAATGTCTTTCCATGCTTTCCTGGGGATGTTCGAGCAGATTGCATTCTTCAGGGTGGTTAGTTTTTGTCCCAAATTACAAAGAGCAGCTTTATGAGGTTACTCACACAGTGGTTTATCCAGAGGAAATCATGTGCAGCTTGTGACCTGATGTCATTGTGGCTGACCCAAATGAGTTTTGAACGCTTGCATATGGCGTTACTGAGTCTGGCCGTTTTTGTCCCATGCAGTTTCATGTCAGTAGGCAGTGTTGAAAATGTTTCTTCAGTATGCTGTGCCTTCAATGCCACACATGAAAACAAGAATCTTTCAGGTCCTTCCTCCCAGTTAATGATATTTATTTAAGCAGAGCAAGAAACATCGTGAGGAAAAGACGTTTCTATTTGTTTTATGCTATTTTGAAGCCCTTAGATTTATGACTGTGATGGTGGGCTGACCCCAGCTGCCAGGTAAACCCCCACCCAGTCCCTTGCTCAGTTCATTGTGAACAATTTGTGGTTCAAGACCTAGACAGTTTAAGTGAAACAACACTGTATGTACAAGCAAAGCAACATAAGGAATTTATTCTTTATTTCCCATTGGCAGTCAAATGTTTAGCCGCTTCCTTGAAAGAAGGTTCTCAGCTATTTGGGAAGGTAGATGACATCACTCCAAATGTCCCCTCCTTCCTCCTCATTTCCTCAAGATTTATCGTTGAGCATGACATCATATAGTATGGGATATCCCTTCAGTCAATTTAGGTCATCTGTCCCGTCTGTGACCCCTCCCAACCTGTTTCCCACCCCTAGCCTGCTTGTTCTGGGGAAAAAGAAAAGGCAGTGCAAGAGTGCAAGTACTGCTCAGCAATACGAAAAGAATGTGTGTTACCAACACTGGTTTGGTCACCAGTATAAAACACAGCACTGTACAGGCTGCTATAGAGAAAGTTAACTCCAACCTTGCCAAACCCAGTACCGTCTCCATCTCCTATTCATTACCATTTACATCATTCTCAGATGCCCACAATCCAATACAACCCCTCTATCCAATAATGAGAGGCATACTTTGAGATAGATAGATATATATACACACACATACACTCACACACACACACACACACACACACACACACACACACACACAGAGGCATATAATTCCATTGGTCTATTTAGTACCCTGTAAATTAGAATCATGGAATCACAGAAACATTTAGGTTGGAAAAGACCTTTAGGATCATAAAGCCTAACTGTTAACCCAGCAATGCCAAGCCCACTACTAAACCATGTCCCTAAACACCACATCTAGGCATTTTTAAAATACCTCCAGAGATGGTGAGTCAACCACTTCCCTGGACAGCCTGTTCCAGTGATTGTCAACCCTTTCAATGAAGAAGTATTTCATAATATCCAATCTAAATCTCTCCTGGCACAACTTCAGGCAATTTCCTCTTGTGCTGTCACTTAGGAAAAGGGGCTGACACTTCTCATCACAACCTCCTTTCAGGTAGTTGCAGGCAACAATAAGGTGTCCCCTCAGTTTCCTTTTCTCCAAGCTGAACAACCCCAGTTCCCTCAGCCACTTCTCATAAGACTTGTGCTCTAGACCCTTCATCAGCTTTGATGCCCTGTTTTGGATACCCTCCAATGTGATACCCTTTTTTGGATACTCTCCAATAGGCACCTCAATGTCCTTCTTGTAGTGTGGGATCCAAAAATGAATGCAGGACTTGATGTGCAGCCTCACTAGAGCTGAGTACAGGGGGATTGATCCCTTCCTTAGGCCTGCTGGTCACACTATTCCTGATACAAGCCAGGATGCTATTGGCCTTCTTGGCCACCTGGGCATAATATTGTCTCATAATCAGCTGGCTGTTGACAAAGACACTCAGATCCTTTTCTGCTGGACATCTTTCCAGCCATTCTTCCCCAAACCAGTAGCATTGCATGGGGTTGTTGTGACCCAGGTACAAGACCCTGGTAATTGGCCTTGTTGAACTTCTTACAATTGTTCTTGGTCCATCAAACTAGCCTGTTGTCCCTGCCCGCCCTCCTCCCTTTTTTTTTCTTTTCAGTTTTTCTTTGTATTCTGCTGTGATGGTTTGGCCTTGGCTGGAGGCCAGACACCCACCAACCACTCTATCATTCCCTTTTTCATCTGGACAGGGGAGAAAATATCTATTGAGAGGTTTAGGAGTCGAGATAAGGACAGGGAGAGATCGTTCCACAATCAGCGTCACGGGCACAACAGGCTCAGCACAGAGTAAAGGAAAGAAACTCTCTAATTGATGACACTGCTCTGCACACCCAGTGACACCAGAGTCGGGTAATGAGAAGTGAGGCCAGATCTTAAAGCTCCTCCCCCCCATACCTCCCTTCTTAGCAAACTTCACTTTAGTCATTATTTCACTCCCTTCTTCCCCTGCATTGTGGCTCAGGGGGTCAATGACTCTGGCCTTGAGCCAGCTGGTGTTTGCTCTGTGGGGCCTGCAGAGAGCTTCTGGCTGCTTCTTGCAGAAGACACCCCTGCAGCCCCCCTCCTCGCTTCCAACAGCACCAACCATACAAAACTACAACATCTACTTTTTGTATCTAAATTTCTTGTCCAAGCACTGAACTTAGAAATGAATCTTTCAAAACAACAACATCCAAAAATAAAACCATATTTCACAGTGAAATGGGAAGTGTTTACACTCATTAATACATGGCTAAAAGGCCAAGTTTCAAGAAAGGAAAAAAAAAAGAAAGAAGGGAACAAAAAGTGTCAGTAGCCAGGAATAATTTGTAGGCAGAAATATGGAGTATAATTTAAGTATGAATGGAATACAGTCTGTGAATATTAATAGGGAATGACGCCTAAGAAATAACTTGCAAACAACTGCTTTCTCAAAAACATTTGGTTTTGTTAAAATCACTTATTTTGAGCTTTTCTATCTTCCAGACTCATTCTTCTGGCCTTATTTGGGCTGAATATTTGCAACATATTAAAACACTTCTGGTAGAGCTTTGAGAGTGTACAGACACCCAACAGATTCTCTTCAGTGCTAATATTTTAAGTGCTTGGCATTTTGTTGCTGCAGTGAGTTTGCTCTGCCATGTTGCATGTGCAGTTTGTTTCAAGCCTGCCTTGTAAAGTCACAGTGTGAAGGGTCAGAACACGTCAGGTTCAATTCCCAGTAAGAGACAAGCATGGATGTATTTTCTGGTGGCCCGATGCCAGAAAGAAAATGACCTCTCATTCATGTTTTTTATGCAGCTACCTTCAGACTGTGAGGATAAGAAGTACTTGCTCTCACAATACGTATATATGAGAATTGAGCAAGGATTTTATTCCAAATGACCACTAATGTCTCTGATGACTGTGATTATTGTTGTACACACCCTACTCTTGAAGAAAAACATCCAAAATGCTAACCCACCATTTCAATTAATAGGCAAGAAGTGTTGGCAGGAAAGTCTAAGATGGAATTGGCTTCAAACCTATACATAAGCGAACCTTCCAAACAGTATTTTTCAAAAGAGAGTTTGGGCTATTGACAGAGAATTTGAGGGATGAACCTATACCACTCGAAGCAAATATATATGTTTTTTATACAAACATCGCATTTCTAGAGAAATTGAAAAAGTAATCAACAGGCACATTCATTTTTCTGTGTATGTTCTATTTCTCTTTTGAATGAACAAAGAAGAAATGGGGCAAAGTCATGACAATGTCTTCCTACTGCTACCAAACAAATCTGAAGCAGATGAGGTAATAAAATTGACAAAGCAGCATAAAAGGAGGAAGGAAGAGTGCTCTGATACCGGCACCTTGAAGCCAGGAAATGCTTCAAATTTTAAAGTGGATGTAATTTGGCAGCTCTGATGAAATCATAGGAATGTGTATGCACATTCAGCAAAAAAATATAGCCATGAACTCTATCTGTCCTGACAGGCTGCCGCTTCAATGGAGACTTGGTTAATATTATCTGTTTTCACAGTGCTACTTGGCATGAGCAAATGAATTTCAAAATATTGAGCTAAATGCTTTCATAATTCACTGTTGTAGGAAGGATACAGTGCAAAATGTGGCCTGGAAAATCAGTCCTACAGTAAACACAATCCATCACTTTCCTTACAGTTTGGCTCACTGGGATACACAGATAGGCTTGTATGTTAGGATAATCACTAGAGCATGTATTTTATATAAATGCAGCTTAAATGCTTATTCAAGTTTAAAAAAAAAGCTGGTTTGTTGAGTAGGGTCTTTATCTGAAAAAATGCTATCCTTTTTTGTGACATTTAGGCTATCATTTATTCATATTTTTACTTACCATGAATAATAATTCTTAAATTAATTCTCTTTAACAGATGAATGTAGAAGAAAGAAGATCCAGCATAAATGCTGTTCTATCAGCAAGCAATAATTTTGCAAAGAGCAAGGTTATAAGAGTAAATTCTGGGAGATTTATTTCAATGCTGTTTTTGAGTGCTCCTCCCAACATTACTGCTGTCACTGTTCTGTTCCTGTTTCTAGAGATCCAGTTAAAGTATCAGGTAACCTTCAGTAGCGCTTTCCCACTCTTGTAATTTTTGTTCCATAACTCAAGCTGCTGCTATTTGGCTTTGCTCCTTCTGGAAGCTATCAGTGGTGTTTCTGCTCACAACCAGCATCATAATATGAGAAATACTGCACTTTTGGCTTAAAGGAAAGGGAGTCAATCTAGGGTATTTCTGTATTCTGACAATACTTGGGTGCATGACAACAGTTCTTTGGCACAATTGCAGCTGGGTGCAATTTGGAAAGAGCTGTGCTGAGACTTCTCCAGTCTATGCTGGAAATTTAGTTCACCAAAGGGTTAGAGATGGAGCATGTGAATTACCATTGCCTTTTTTTTTTTTATCTCCTGGCCAAGGAACACCGATATAGGCATAAGTGTGGAGCAGTCGGTGAGAGGAAGCAAAACCTGAAAATGTCGTTCTTGCAGGAAAGCATTCTCATGTTACTCTTCAGATTTTTACCTGAAAAATCACGGGGTAGCTTATGCATCAGTGTCTAGTTCTTGTTGACATGGGTCACCTGAGACATTCATAAGGCTGTAGATAAGCCATACAGGAGACCCTTTTAGACAGAAAACTTTAAGCCAAGTGGGAAACCAGAGACACTTAACTGGCACCAAATGTCCTATGTCTCTGTGGACATAGATTCCTGTCAAAATCACTGCTCATGTGAGTGCCTCATGGTAGAAACACAGGACAGAGAGGAGAGAATGAACATTCATACATATGTATTGATAGAATATATATTGTGGGTTAGAGAAGATGGTCCCTATCTCTGCCATAGGGGCTAGTATGACAACTCATGATGTTTTACATAGCTTTTTATAAGTGTCCCTGTCAGCATATGAATTGTTCTTACCACATTTCTGCTGAAATGTGTTCCTACCACAATTTGCTCCTTGCCTTACATGAGTTGTGGCCTGGAGAAGAGGAATCTTGAGCGCATCAACGTATGGATACGTTGCTAACAGTGAGCACTTGTGTAGATATATGTTGGTCTTAGAAAATGAAAGGTGTTCTTTCACACTTCAGAAGGACACTCAAAGTGGAGATTGCACATAGAGGTGTTCTGTGACAACAAGCAAACTGTGTTACAAAGACTGTTGAAGTCACTTAATCACCATTATTCATAAAAATACATCTAAACACCTTTTTCTCTCCCGTTCCTTCTAATCCTCATACTGACACAGTTAGTGGCAATGGTTCTCTCTTCAATAGAACCAAAAGAAGGAACTGTTCAATACAGAACAGTTCATGGGCAATGAAGATGAAAAAAGTTGTTGCAGTTTTTGTTAGGACATGGGCTAATTTTCTTTCTCAATCTAGGACAAGGTGGTTTGGAAATGGTCTTAATAGACTACTCTGGGAACTGTTCCCAAATAATGAACTCTATGAAGTAGCCAGATCTAGTTCAAGGATGATGGCTTTTGTAATTCTGGATAGAGGAACATGCTGGTTTTGCCTTGCAGTATAATCAGTCTGTGCATGAAGCACACCTGCTTTATTTTAAATGTCAGACATATGGTCAGTTAATGAAAACAAAACATCTGCCACAGAGTTACTAAAACATGTACCTCAAAATACCCGCTTCTGATATGCTGCTGGGTATCTTATGGTAAATTAACCAAAATGAGTACTGATATTTTAACACAAAATTTATGGTTGCTTGTCATTTAACTCATAGCTCTTCTGAAGAGCTGTACTTATGACATGCCTAAGTCACTTGCTCTAAAAATGTCTTTTATACTTCTGAGTCATCTTTCCCACATTAACCAGAAGGCTTGCTTCTCTATCAGAATGAGTAGATCTAATACATTTCTCTGCTTAATTGTACTAGAATTGATTCCTCTTGACCAACGCTTAGAGATGTTTACTACCCTTGTAAGATTTAAGACCGGTTTATTTCCTGTCAATTTCTAACGGAGTAAGAAGCAGTGATTGATGAAATGACCATTTAAAACTCCCCATATACTTTGAAACTGACTTCAATTTTATTTTTTGCAGTGGCATTTCCAAGAAAATACTAAAATATACCAATAGAGTAGATGAATGTGAAGATCAGACTGATTTTTCTGCTGTAAAAAAATGCTGAATTGCCTAACTGGTGATACATTTTACTAATGAGAAGCACTATTATCCTGTCTTTCCTAACAGTGTATTAAGCTTGCTTGAAGTTTTTACTTTCTCCTACTTACTGTGACTAGAAAATGCAATTAACACATTTTATAATTAAATTGCCTAGTAACTTCATGGATTAAACTCAACTACACTACTTCAGCTTGTGTTAAAATCAGCATCCCATTGAAAGAACTTGCCACAGTATTGTCATTCGGGTTTAAAATGAGAAGTGTGAAAAACAAAGTAAAACATGCATGATGGCTTTTTGTCACTCAACAGCCTTTAGCCAATACTTGATTGCTTACTCAGAGTAAAAGCAGGAGGGGGAATATTGCTCCCTCGAGATCCTGTAAGTGAGGGGTCCACGTTTTCCTGTATTTCCTCTAGAACACTGTACTCTCCAGTTGTGGGAGTACTTAAAGACATAGCTGTTAAAAACAGCAGTGATTTCTTCTGAAGGTCAGAGATGTGTTTCACAGAAGGAATTACTTTTAACAAAATGATCTGCTGCCTGAACAGGGGATGGATAGCAGCATAGGCTGAAGTTAATTCAATTTCTTTCTGTACATTCTTTCCTGGGTTTTGACTGGGATTTTCTTTGAGTCTGTTTTGAAGGGAAGAAGGGAAATAAGGACAAGAGTAGATGTCTTTAACTAAGGCTGTGAAAAATAACCATGACATTACTACCATGAAGTATTCAACTAATACAGCAGAAAACTCTATGGAGCCATCTTCCCTTAGAAAATGGAGATTTTTAAATTGAGACTATTTCACTGGGGTTTCATTAAGAAATAAATTCATTTAAATTTCATTTTTAATGAAAAAATATACAGTTTTCTATGCTGTGTGTTAATGGTAAACTTGAAATACACACCATATTAATGTAATTATAATTGCAAAATATGCCATTGTTGAAATCTTTCAACTTTTAAAAAAGAAATTTGGTACTTTAGGTGGAGGGCATTCTGAGTTTCATTATGTGGACAATTTTTATTTTAATTGCAATATTTGTTTCAAGAGAGAAACAATGAACAGCTCTACATGTAAGTAAAATACTGTAGCAGATGGAGTTGTTACCTAGAATGATAAATACTCTGCAACATTGGAGCTCTAATCTATTTGTGTTCACATACTTGGCAGTCTTCAAGAAAGGCATAAGATAGCACTGTTAAACTTGGAAGGCAGTGTTTCTTCTTAATCCAGTATTTTAAGGTTCAAAAAAAGAGAGAGAGAAACTAAGATGGAACTGAAAACCAAGTTGTTCATTTTTCTCTCTAAATACCTCCTTTGAGTGCATAAATTTAAACACGGTTTTATTTTGTCTTAACCATTTGTCAAAGAAAAAGAAAAGTTTGAATTTGTGCCTCTGTTTTTGAAAAAGCAGCTAGCAAGTAGTACATGAGGGAGTAACCTTTTCATCTAAACAGCTTTTTAGTTCTTATGTATGTTTGCAGAAAATAACATTTTTTTCCCTATCGTCTGCCTGTAATGCCATCTGCTACTATGCTTTAGGCAGCTTTGATTGTGTAAACTTAGCTTTTCAAACAGTTTGCCAAATGTAGTGGTTTTGAAAATGTATCCCCATTCATCCCCTACTCAGACATTTGATGGCGCTCAGCCGACCCAACACAGAACGTACCAACCAGAGGGAAAATGTTTCTTGGTTCCTCACTTCTATTTCTGCCTTCTCATGTGCCACACACACCAGGACAAGCTATATGGACAGGTAACGGTATTCTGCCTGTCACTACAAATTTACATTAAATACACATCTATAATAATTTTAAATTACATTATTTGGTTTAACACCTGCATTCACGGTTTCTTAGTATCTTTTCCTTACTATGTTATTTTCCCACAGCTACTGAAAGACCCATAACAATGAGCACATAATAACAACACATAATAGTTGCCAACAACCACACACTCTTCTATGTTCCGTTGACCTGAAACAAACCCTGAAGTCTTGGTGTTTTCTGAACTGTAACCATCTCTCAACTCATCTATAGCTGTATATCTGTTCCTCCGTTGACTAACCTTAAACTTGTTATATCACCTAACCCCTGCCTGTCCCCACACCTGTTCCAATGTATATGGAGATGGTCTATCTGTACCCACGTGACAGAGGACACACTGTTGTGCAGAATCAGTGCTTGTGGGATGTATCCCCAGTTCCTGAGTGGCACACACAGTTGAGCCTTTCCAGGAGTTTTTCTGTGGGAAGTTGTTAGACATTCTTCACATTTTTAATTCTAAATGGATGGGCTTCCACCTTAGAACGCCCATCTCAGAAACAGCCTGTCCTTGCTTTTGTCAACATGAGCTTCCTGCACTGTAGTTGGGTATGCTTGTAGCAACCTGAATAGGTGAAGAGAAGGTCCTCAGAGGCCAAACCAGAGAAGTCAGGTAAAGTCAATATCACATTACTGAAATCTTTCAGGGCTTTAGGAGGCAAAGTTTGAGGAGACAAGTAATTTATTTTTTTCCCAGGTGAATTTGCAAAAACTTCCAGGCCTTTGAACACAACAGTCCTTCTTGAGCTCCGAAGGAGAGGCAGCGTCACACTTCATGTTAAGAGCACATTGAGAACAATTGAGTTCAAGTTAATTATGCTAATCCATATAAAATTTGAAAAAAAAAGGATGACTGACACCTTTAGAGCAGAGAGACATGTTAGCAAGGGAAAGAAAAGTTAGTTTTTTTAGTCATTGCAACATGGCAAAGGAAAACCAGGTATTTATCACCAGAGGAAAGTGAGAAGATACCTGAATTGAGGAAAGGGGTAAATAGTAGTGTGCCAAAGTAATAAGTTTGTGATTTTGTGTATCCATTGGAATGCTGAACTGAGTTTCCACTTTCATCTTTTGGGTCTCAGCTCTCCATCACCCTTGAGTTTCAGGACTGAGTGGTCCTAGAGGTGGGCCAGCTGTTTTGAGAAGCACCTCCTTCCATTAAGAGCCACACAAATCTACCCTTCACTGACCACATGAGTTCATCTTTGTGAATGCCTGACCCCTATTATTAGGACTGAGAAAGACATGTTAGACCACAGAGGGTGAGTGAATTGAGATGTCATGTGCCTTGAGATGTCATGTGCTGTCGTCAGTTCTGATCTGCATTTGAGCCCCAGTATTTCTGGCTGAAGAGTATCACAGACCCTGGGACACTATTTTGTCCTGTCTATAAACTTCTCTCAGAGGAATTGGATACTTCTGTGCAGGGATACATGTGCAGGGAGTTTGCCTCATCCTTCTGGGGCCAGAATGCATGAATAAATTAGTCTGAAACTGCATCTACACTATGTAAGAGTTCTGAGTCATGAGAGGCTAGGACAATTAAGGACACCACCTGAACATGCAGTTGGTGGCCATGAATTGCCATTTTAGTGAGTGCTGTTGGTTGGGTGGGCCCCAGAGATGGCCTCTACTTGTACTCTGCAGTCCACAGTGGATATCAAGATGTGTGGGAGCTGAAGTGTCTGCCTACCTGGAAGTCATGCAGATCCAGCAGGCCTAGCTTTCACCAGTTCTTGCATATGAGTAGACAGTTTTTAACCAGGATGGAAAAAACCTGGATGTGATGTTTTTGCAAGGTAAATTACTTCCTAGCGTGAAAAATAGCAAGATATATTTCTATCCTGTACCTTCATAGCAAGTGTGGAAGACACGGCTGTCTTTTCTTTACTCACAGCATGCATCAAGTCTAGGGCTAGAGTGTGGTAGGTATTATGCAAATCCATGAACAGCATTTGCACTACAAGAGCTTCTCAAGAATGGTGTAAATCACAAGACAGCTTGTTATGGCAAGCACAGTGTATTAGAGACTTTCCTCTGCTTCATCACATGACTAAAAAAAAAGTGTTTAATATATTCTCATTTCAAAGAAAGCCTGATTTATACATTTTTAATTCCTACTATGAAAAATGGAGGGAGAAAATATTAAAGTGAACAAAGCTGTAGGAGTTGATGGAATCAATACATAGATCAGAGTAGAAAAGCTTATTAAATTCTGGTGAGTGAACATGATTTTAAATGCAGATGTTTTGAATCTTGTTAAAGTACCAAGTTTCACTTTCTGAGAGAGAAGCAAAATAAATAAGTAAATGCATATTAATGTAAAATGGATCATCTATTGTAAGTCTGTAATCTATAATGTTCTGTGGGAAAAGTTATCAGAAATTGGCCATTTGAAAGTGATTGCGAGATTAAGAGTAAAAAATAAACAGCACAAGAATTCATGTTAGCATCAGGAGTTAAGGAAGCTGAGAATGGTGTTTCCTCACACCATTTACTCTTGGGACCTACAGAACTGGATGTTTTGGGGCATGGCTCTACATGCAGAGGAAAAGGCACAAGTAGTTCTCAACAAGTGAAGCTGGATGTATTCTTCAGAAGTGGCTGCACAGCCTGAGACAGTTGATTGAAAGGAGTGGTAATCTCATATAGATGAAGAAATAAATTCCTTTTGACTATGATGGCAGTGCTATTATTCTGAACGTGCTGCTTTTCAGCCTGGAGGAGGATTCTAGTCCTGCCCTACAATGACAAGGTAAAATGAAGTAGTATGGAATAACTAGGTGCTAATGCTCTAATTTTAGTAAGCCTATCCAATAGTCTATTAAACTACTACAGCTGGTAAAGTCTTTCCAGGAGTCTGCAGAACCCATGTAGAAGTGTTCAGTCTCTCTAAGGGTCTACAGAGAAAGGAGCTGTCACCATATATGCAGAATATTAATAACCTGTTTATGCTCATATAAAGAACATGCTGGAGGCTACAGACAAGACAAGGAAGCAGCAATTAATTTCCTGGAACAAAATCACAGAATCATAGAATTGCCAGGTACTTAGTAGAAAACACAAACACACACTTGGACTAACAATAATAATAGCTGGTAACAGAAGGTATGGGTGATCTTGACTGGGAAGGAGGACACTGGTTCCACTCAGTTTGGTTCTAAATGTGCAGAAAACTTCCTGGTGTTGTGGGGCAATATTTGGCTTTGTTGCTTGAAAAGCACAAGCTTAGAGGGACTAATAGGACTAAGAGCAAAGCCCTAATAGTTCTAGTACCTCATGGAACCCTGCCTCCCGGGAACACCGATTTCTCTGAGTTGTGCTTTGCAGCTGCTCACTTAATTCACTAAAGGAATAGCCCTCTTCTGCCTTGGAGAGATTTGTTGTGTTTTGCTTTGTTTTTTGTGGTTTTATTTTTGGTTTTTTTAAGAAAAGCTTAGCTTCTAAGGTCAAAAGAGCCCAGGCACACAAAAAAGTGATTTGGTGATTGTTATTCCAGACCATGATGGCATGTTTCCTTGGAGCCCTTCACACTGGATTGAGGGACTGAGGGAGGTGAGAGGATGAGCGGTGTCGTCTAAATTTAATCTTTTTTTCCTCCACTGTGATTGAGGGTTCTGAATGGCAATTTTCTGAATGAAAATGCAAGATAAAATAACCAGTGATTCCAGTAGCCCTGACATACAGACTGGAACCATACGTTTAAGAGGTTAGATTTTACATTAGCTTAAGGAAAAAAGAAATACTCCTGTCTGAAAGCAGCCTTTTACCTGTGCAAGAAAATAAGTATTTTCATCTGGCTATGAACCTGATGGATATTCTTTTCTGGCAATAAAGGCCTAAGGAAAAAAAGGAGGAAAAAAATGCAACTATGAATACCTGAGATCAAAGCCACCATTCACTCAGTGATAGCCAGGTAGTGGGGAGCTCAGTGGAAAAGACACTAATAGTGGAGGAATGCATGTGGTAGAGCAGCACTACACTTCTCCCCATCTTTGAGTGGGCACTGCTGCACGCTGTATGACCATCTATCAGCTCCTGAACTTCTTTTGTCCCACTGTGGCCAGGAGGTAGTGGCAATGGCAGGGAAAGCACCTCTATGTGTTTACAGATATCTGAAGTCCTTTCTGTTATTTGTTTTAATCCCAGTGGCTAGGTTCAGGAATAATAATAAGCCTTTGTTGGAGGTGCCCTGAGTGAATTAAAAGACCATTGGTTTCAATACATCTAGGAATCAATAGACCCTCAAAGAGTAAAAGTTCCTCCTGCCACAGATTTTAATATCCATTCCTGTAGCTCTCACAAGGAAGATAAGACAGGAACATAACCTTCCAAATGGAAAATCGTCATGTTCACACATTTCAGCCTTAAATATTCATGAATACTCCCCCCCCCCCATTTTCTTTTAAGAGTTTTGACATTTACTTAAGTAATTACTGTCACCTCTAAATGGCTGCCCATATTTTGTCCTTTTGTAAATCCTTCTCCAGTATTATTTATGCCTTTGTTTCATCTTAGCTCTTTGAGCCAGGCTTTATCGTTCCTGCCAGGTGTACTGTGCACACACATTCTGAATTAATCTCCCTGGTCTGTCAGAATGTAAGGAAGTTCATTTATTCAGAGAAGGTGGGAGTAGTGAGGGGAATTCAGTCTGAGATACCCTGGCCTTAGTTGTCTTTGTGAGTTAGTTACACTGGACAAAGCGCTGCTTTCCATGTGAATAGTTTCAATGCCAGCAAGGACAACATCAGACATGAGTAGCCTGGAGTCAAATCCTTTGCCATCAACATGCCTCAAAACAAGCTGATTAATTCTTCAGATCCTTTATTCCAAGAGCTTTGTTGCACTGCACACACTTCCATCATGTAAAATCTCACAGCAATGTCCTTTCCAGTCACAAGTGGGATGGCAGCCCTGATTCTGCAGCTAGACACTTTGCTGTGCAATCTCACATATTTGCATAAATAAATACTTCCTGAAAAAAGATGAGTGTTAGCTTTCCACAGCTGGGAAAGCAGATTTGCAGGTACAAAACAACATGAACAGCAGTGCAGTTGCAGTTGCATGAGCCTTTTCCTTTGTGGTGATGGCTGGTCTGACCGTGCACTGTGAAAGTTTGGGGTGTCACTTGGAGGTTGAGCATCTCAATGATGAACTGGAAACAGCCCTGGTGCATTGGAGTGAACCAGCCAATATTCACATTTGAACAACCAGGGATGCAGGATGAAGTTGTCAATGAGAAAATTGGAAGGTCTTCTCTTACAAGTCAGGCTCATCCAGACTCACTGCAACATCTCCAGGGAATTTGGAAGGGCCTGGTTCTCAAATTAGAACAAGGAGTGACTCGGAGTGACTATTTTCCACTTGGAAATGGGAGGCAAAAAAGAACAAGAAGGGAACTAATTATCACTGTATGCTGAACAAATCAAAGCTACTGCTAATGTTTTGAAACTGTTGAAGAAATATACAAATTGAGACAAAGCGACTTGCATGAATTTGGGAGGACTGTCCTGAGCAGATTGTGTGAATGTATAGAGGAGGCTGTGTAAGAACCCTTAGATCCTCCTGAGAAGGAAACCCTTTGAAGGCATCCAATGAATACAGTCAGGAAGAAGCAACTGGGACATGCTAGGAAAACCCTAGCAAGTACTGAGAAGAATTGTGCCAGATATCCATTGGACAAAGCTTTGGGAAAGGAAATACAACTATAAGGAGAGACAGCCCCTCCCTAAAAAAAAAAAATAGATTTATGAAAAAGATTTTTTTTTCAGTTTAAGTTAGTGTCTACAAAGTTTATCACTTCTGTCTTCAGCTGATGTAAGTGGCTGCTATGTCGATGGATGTCCCTAAAAGATGTTATCCATTATGTCTTTTTTTAGTTTAATAGCAGTGTAACTTAAAGCACTGTATTTTTGGGGAATTTAACTGGAGAAACAAACAAGAAATTTTAATTTTCATAAAAGGTAGTTTTAAATTATACTTTTTTAAATAATATTGTGTGTTAAGCACCACCTCAGATTCTCAGTGAGAAAACAGGGACCATGGGAAAATGAACGAGCAAACTTCTGACATGTCATATTTCCCATTTTTGAAAAGCTGCAAGCACATGATATTATTCTTAAAAGTCATACAGAATGGCCCACAAAGGGATGTATCTGACCTTTTAATGTCTGTATTAGCTTTTTAATGCTTGTTTTCCAGCAAGCAGTTTTGTAATTTCTTACATTTTGAAATACCTAGCCTGCCTGCTGGACAAGCTGCCCTGGTCAGTTTTATTCTGTCCTGATGCTTTGAGCTTCATCTTTCCACTTGTACATCTGCAGATCCCAGTGAAGTTGTTCCCAGGTCTGCTGTCAGGCAGCCTTGCAAGCCCTGAGCCACCCAAGTGACCACCCTCGTTTAGCGGGCGCAGGAGGAGTTTATGTGCGGGTGCAGAGGAGGGTTTTGTGTGCTGGCATTTGTGTGCCATTCCATGCTTCAGTCCCCTGCTGGGAGGCAGGAGGGCAGGAGAGGGAGCCAGAACAGCTGCCAGAGAGTTTCTCCTCTGTGTTGAGCCAACTGCAGAAATGTCTGAAGAGCTGTGGAGCAAGAGGAAGGATTCATTTCTCTTTATGCACAGTGTACACAGTGAAGAAGTTATATCAGGTGCAACTGGAATTGGTCAGGAGGAGAGAGCATAGGACAGTTTTCTTTCTCCTCTGGAGACTGTGATGAGGGAAATATTTTTTAAGGTTTCTTGGTATTGCTGTATTTCCTCTAGTGAATCTTTTTATCTCATTTTTCATGTTGTACTTGTCATTGTACTTCCTTGCTTTTTTTTTTTTTTCTCTGTTGTGAATGTTGCACTTCCAGTTTAAAATACAGAAAGAAGATAATAGCTTGATTCCTTCTGTGTTACAGTGGCCTGTGTAGGTGTATGCGAACTCCTTTATTTGTCCTATTTGCCTACTGCTTGCTTTCAAGTATGCCTTGGGTAACTACAGAAGGAAAAAACCTCATAGGAATATTTAATAAGAGGGCTTTTGTTTCTTAACTTGTAATTTCAGATAAAATCTCTCATAATCATTTTTGTTTTCCCTTTCTGTAGATAGATGTGATTAATTTTTCTCTGTCATAAGCATTTATAGAAAATGAAGTTGAAACTTGCTTGCTCAAACATTCACTTAAAGCAAATTTAAATTCTTTCTCCAAAAGCAATTTTCTCATCAGATAACCATCAGTCTTGGCACTTCTGTTCCCTAAATCCTTACGATCTGTTGACTTATAAACCTGTCCCTGTGGCTCAGCCATGCTCTGAGCTCTGAGTTTATTTACCAAACAGACCAAACACAGATTTCCTTCCTTCTGCTGCAGAGTTCATTTCGGATGCTGTGCGGTAGGTTAACGGATTTTGTGTGCAAGAAGAAAGAGAGAGGATTTTTTATTATTATTATTTTACTGTTCTATGTTGAGGACATGCAACTGCTGCCATCTTCAAAGGATCAAGACAATTTGTGAGTTAATAGACCAGACATGATTGCACTAAAGCAATTTCAATCTGAGTTTATGGACGTAAGCCATAGTGACAGGTTTATGAACCAAGAGATCATAAGGTTGCAGTGAACTGAAGTTATAAGTTTGATGTTTCTCTGCTGAGAAAATTGCCCAGCTTCTAGAGGAACAGATATTATAGCTGTGACATCTTCGTTACTTTTATTATGTATGTCCTTTCCATTGCTGTAGGCCCCAGGTCTTTAAGGCTTGTAAACAGGAATGGCTTTAAAACTCCACTGTGTCAGATTGGGACTGGACCATGACTGAGAGGGGGAAAAAAAAATCTTGTACTGCTCCCTCCCTTCAATTTTGTACATAATGCATGGCAATGGAAGAGCCTTCCTTTAGAGGGTTCGATTTCTCCTTTGGCTCCTGCTTTTCTGTGTTTAAGAAACCCTCAGAAACTTCCCAGAGCAGCCAGGTGTGTCTCATGGAGTTTGCATAGTAACCACATCCTGCACCTAGGATCCCAGCTGGGCCTGTGTATTTTTTTCATGAGGTTTCTCATCAACAAAGGGCAAGAAATGTGACCTCTTGAAAGCAAATACAAATAAAGTCATTATTGTCTTTGATATGATGTGGAAAAGGTAACTTGCTGGGGTTTGGTTGATTCCCATGTTCTCTGGCGACGCCAAGCAACTGCAAGCTGTCTAGTTAATCATACAGCGCTGATGTCTGCTTTGTGCTTCTGGGGGAGTAGGAAGCCAGCAGAACTTTCTGGTGACTGTAGCACATTGTAGCTGTGAGAGAAGCATGGCCTGGCAGCCCAGTTCCAGCCCTAGCTGCGTTAACGCCTTTCTGTTCCTTGTGAGGATGGTCTCTTTAGCCCTTTCACTAAATCCATCTAGTTCCATGGATGTACCTGTGCCTGTGGTGACCGAGTGGGAACACCAGAAACGTTTGTTTCTTGTTTGATTCTACTTAGAGGCAGGGCCATTGGAGCTGTGTATTAGGGCAACACTACATCGCGAATAGCTACAACAGCTATAGCTCCGTTATTTGGATGACTGTTGATGAGTTACTACTTCCACTCATTTAGAGACACACCTTGTTCCACATCCATGTAGAAAAGGTGTGCTTAGAAAGCTGAGTGGCTACTTCTTAGCAGTCCCTCCATCTGTTAACTTGTTAAAACCTCTCTCATTTTTACAATGTGCTATTTAAGGCACATGAATTTACACTTAGGATTTAGTTATAGATTCTAGCTTCTTCTCTAAACTTTATGTTTTTTAATGATTTATCACTTTCAGACTGCTCAGTTCAAAGATTTCTAACATTAACTGAGATCTCTGAGTGTTTATAAGATTGTCTAATAGCTTTGCTCCAATAAATAAAAAAACTTAAAAATATGCATTTCAGACACCAGTAATAATTATTTTCACATCTCTGAGACTTATCAAATTTTTAAAAAAAGGTTCAGTGAATATGTTTTTCAGTCTTTAAACTGTCAAACTTTTAATATAAATTATCCCATGTCAAGAACATGTACAAGAAATTAGCTATCATTTCCTAATTTTAAACTTCTGAGCATTTCCAATAAATAGAGCTTTCCCTAGAAGCTAGATACTATGTCCATCTGAGTTGCTAACAAAAATGTTGTTGTCTTTGGCATGAAGAGCAGCCACTCACTAAGGAACCACCAACTGCTTTAAACATTGTTCATGTCATCCAAGTTCTGGGCTCAGACACGCTATCAGCATGTTCACATCTGTAGGTTATGCATAGAAAATGTTATCACATACAAATCAATGCCACAGTAATTCAATAAACATTTTACTCATGATCCAAAATGCCAGTTTTGTAAAAGCACACTGAGCATGGTTCAGGCAAGTGCATAAGTGCATAGTAGGTTGACCCTGGCTGGAAAGGAGAGAGAAAATATACAAAAATGGGTTCAGACAAGTAAAGGAAGAGATCACTCACCAACTAGTGTTACAGGTAAAACAGACTTGACTCACAGACTCATGGAATCACAGACTGGTAGGCATTGGAAGGAACTTCCTAGTCCACCCCCACTGCTAAAGCAAGATCACCTGGAGCATGTTGCACAGGATTGTGTCTAGGCAGGTTTTGAATATCCTTCAAAGGAGACCCCACAGCCTCTCTGGGTATCCTGTGCCTGTGCTGTCACCCTCACAGTGAAGTTTTTCCTCAGGCTGAGAAGTAACTTCTGTGTTCCAGTTTGTGCCCAATGCTTCTTGTCCTGTCACTGGGCACCACTGAGAAGACTCTGGCCTCATCCTCTTGACACCCACTCTTTAGACATTTATAAGCATTAATGAGATCCCTTCTCAGTCTTCTCTTCTCCAGTCTTCTCTTTCCTCATATGAGAGATTCTCCAGTCCCCTCATCATCCTTGTTGCACTCCAATGGACTCTCCCCAGTAGTTCCATGCCTTTCTTGAACTGGGGAGCCCAGAACTGGACACAAGATGTGGCCTCACTGAGTCAGAGTAGAATTGGAGGGTAACATCCCTCAACCTGCTGGCCACACTCTTCTTAATGCACCCCAGGATACCTTCTTGGTCACAAGAGTACATGAAGAGATTCTTATCTACCAGGACTCCCAGGTCCTTCTCTGCAGAGCCACTTCCCAGCAGGTCAACCTCTAACCTATACTTGTGCCTGCAGTTGTTCCTCCCTAGGGGAGGACGCTACACTTGCCTTTGTTAAACTTCATTTGGTTCCTCTCATCTGTCCAGTTCTTGCTGAATGGCACCTCAGCCTGCTGGTGTACCAGCCACTCCTCCCAGTTTAGCAATGCCAGCACACTTGCTGAGAGTAAACTCTGTCCTCTTGTCCAGATCATTGATGAATATGTTGAATATGACTGAACACAGTACCGACCCCTGGGGCACACTGCTAGCTACAAGCCTCCAACTAGGCACTATACTGGGACAGCTGACCCCACGTGACAGAAGAGATATTCCATATGTCACGCCCAGTATATAAAACGGGGGAAAGAAGAAGGAAGGGGTGATGTCTGGAGTGATGGCATTTGTCTTCCCAAGTCACTGTCATGTGTGACGGACCCCTGCTTTCCTGGAGATGGCTGAACTCCTGCCTGCCCATGGGCAGTGGGGAATGAATTCCTTGTTATATTTTCCTTTTGCTTTCCCTGTTAATCTGTCTTTATCTCAACCCACACGTTTTCTCACTTTTCCCTTCCTGATTCTCTGGCCCACCCTGCCTTAGGGGAGGGAGTGAGCCGCTGTGCAGGGCTGAGCTGCCGGACAGGGTTAAATTGCAAAAGGTTGCTTAAAATAGCAGGGGTTTAGTGATCAGTCCTCAGTCCTGTTGATTGAGACCCAGACCAGAAAGATTATTCCCTCCATGAAGATTTGATATCCTTAACTGTCCATAACAGACTATTTTTGTAGCATCGCCTGTGATCTGGTTCCAACCAGGCCAGAGTCAACCTCCCCAAGCAGCCAGCACAGGTGAGTTGAGTTGCCCCGGGTTATTTCCGCAGCACCTGATATCACATTCCCATAAAAGGGGAAGGCCAGGTCTGCACAGGATAGCCTGAGTGTTGGGTCAGTACAGTGTGGTGTTACCACCTCATCAGGCCAGTAACTCAGTGCTCAGTGTTACACCGCGTGTGAATTCTGTCAGGGCTCTGTTACTGTTCCCCTTCCCAGACTGTGGGGCTTCATCTGTTTCTCCTCTCAGGGAAGGGGTGAGGGATCAGTGTGAGGTGCTCAGCTGCTGCCTGGGGCTGAATCTGTGATGCCACTTTTGGAAACAGAGTGTTGAAGTTGAATCACAGCTCTGGTAGGCTTGACCACCCCTACACACTGTGTTCAACCATCCATGCCTGTCACACAGTCTTGATTATCCTCTAACCCTTAGGTACCATAAACAAAATAAAGCAAACATCTTCTTTCTGAAATGCTGATGCATAGCAATGAGTTTGGTGGTGGGGCCAGGGGACTTCATTCCCACTCATGACCTTTCTCTCTCTGGTGCTGTAACACAAGCAGCTGTCTGCATCACTGGCGCATTGTTCTGCCCTTTGCTTATTTTTGCTCATCTGCTTTTCCTGCAGATGCATTTTTCCTTTCTATTTGTGGGGTAGTAAGGCATGAATATTTAGTAATCATACCCAAGAGATATGCTAACAAAGTCCTGGCTTACAGGTGAGTTCACTTAAAGTTTACACAGTCTTTAGGTTTAATGGCTTTGTGCCACAAACGTCATGGTATTTGCAAGGACATTCTCAGAGGATCTTCCTATTTCAGTTTAAGATCCTTTTCTTCTTGGAGCTGGTAAGTTGCCAACTGAACTTTTAGTTATTGAAGGTGTGGACAGATACTGAGTACACTTTAAACTCACTTGAAGAAATGTAGATGCTCTTGAAAAAGAATAGTCTTACTCCTGCAATATAATATTTCATGAGACAATTATGGCATTAAAATAAAGCGTAAGTGAAGGACCAGCTTGAGACAAAGAACTCAATTCCCATTTGTGCAAAAGCAGAGCAGAAGGAAAACCAAGGTATTAAATTGTGGTTGGTGATAGATCCTAGTTTGGGAAGGGGGGGAAGGGGAGGGATGTGGCCAAGCAGGAAAGACAATGTAAAAACCGTATCATCTTAACATCCCTACATGTTCTGATAGAAGTGCTGTCAGAGTACTTTCCACATACATGGGTGGATGGATGGATGGATGGATGGAGGGATGGAGGGAGGGAGGGAAGGAGGGAGGGAGGGAGGGAGGGAGGGATGGACGGAAGGAGGGAGGGAGGGAGGGATGGAGGGATGGAAGGATGGATAGATAAGAGGTGTATTTTTTCTGTACAGGACATTTACTCTCCTTAATGGTCCTGAACTAATAATACTGCTACAAGGGAAACAAAATTTGATTTTCAACTTGTATTTCAGCAGAGTAGGCTTTAGTGGGTTTTTTAAGCGGTTATTATTCTTAGTTGTAGAATTCACATAATCAGAGTCACAGGATGGTTGAGGTAGGAAGTGGCCTCTGGAGGTCATGTGGTCCAAACCTCCTGCTCAAGCAGGGCCACTTACAGCTGATTGTCCCAGACCATGTGCAGATGAGTTATGAGTACCTCCAAGGATGGAGACTTTCACTCACTCTTATTCTCATTCAGATGAAAAAATGCATGCAGATGTACACAGATGTGCACACGTGTACACACCCATATGCTTCCTGATCCTTTTTAGTACTGTGGAAGGGTGCATACAAGGGACAAAACTCTCTATTTTCTTCAAGACCCTAGAGCCCTATCTCAGAGCAGGACTCCGTTCTATTTGATCTGCATTTAAAACCAACAATATTGAATGGCCTAATAGAAATATGATGAGTGTCCCTTGAGTACATTGGCACATAAATGAAGCTGCAAACCTTTTAAGACATTAAGAGCAGTAGACCTGTCAGTGTGTCATTATTAATTATGTTCATTAGATGTCAATATAAC
This sequence comes from Laterallus jamaicensis coturniculus, assembly GCA_022605575.1. Taxonomy (NCBI): domain Eukaryota; kingdom Metazoa; phylum Chordata; class Aves; order Gruiformes; family Rallidae; genus Laterallus; species Laterallus jamaicensis. The sequence goes on from JAKCOX010000034.1 coordinate 2,953,556, forward strand.
ATGAGAAGTTCATGAAGGGTTTTACATAAAAGTAAGAAGGAAGCTTTTTTCCCACAGCACATCACACTTAGAGCAAGAGAATGACTTTGGAGCTGATTAATAATCCCAACCACCTTTTGTTTTATTTTTTTCTCTTTGTGAAAATGTTTTCTTAAGATGTCCCACCTTTTTATGGAATTAAATTGAATCCAAAAAGTTGACATTTCAGTGAAGGAGTGGTTGAAATTCTGAATCTAGATTTTCGATCCGTTGGCAAGAGGAATCTTGCAGGCTGAATAGTCTAGGCAGTGTTTCCAGATCTGCAGTGAGCTTTTCCACCTTGTCGCTAAGGAGGAACAAGGTAGGAAAATCTGAGTCTGTTGAGTGTTATGAGATAGTTACTTAGTGCAGGGGAAACTGAGGCTATAGGGACAGTATGGAGATTTACCGCTTCTTTTACCGTTGTCTTGTGCAGAACTGCTCATATTCAACTAATACGAAGCACCTGAGATGAATGTGCTGGAACAATGATGTGCACTGAGCTAGCCAGGGCAGTAAACTCAGCAGTGCATTTCCTATTCCTGCAGTTTCAGTTCTGGTAGTATCCAGCCCTGAGTTATCTCCATCAGAAACAGAAAAACCATGCCAACCTCTCCTCAACTTGGTGACAGAGTTTCTAAAAGGAATCAAAGACCTTAAGAGTCCCTCCAGGCACATCACTACACTTTTATTTATCTTGACAATATTTAAACTTTTGATTTGTATGGATTTATGATTTCGAAAGATGCCAAAGGGAGTTAATGTCACACTGAAGCAAAATATTAAAATGTACAGCAGCAAGTTTGAGACATAATGCCTTGACTTAGATACAGGTTGCACTTACACAACTTCTGAAGCCTCTTTAAATGTCATCGTGTTATATGTGATATCTTTTACAGCCTGTGACTGCCTGCCTTAAACGATTTCATTTTATTATGCTGTGAAGCATTTACTGACAAAAAACCCTTCAGAATTACCTTTGGCAGTAGCCTGCATGAGAAATTCTTGATGCTGCAATTCATTGGAAACTTTTATTCTTGATTTGTGTTTGCATTGCTCTATGGTGAGTTATAAAAGTAGCTATAGTTACAGTAACTGTAGTATAAATATGAAAGGAATGGACAGAGAACCAAAAAAAGTTATTTATGAGGGGCTGTGAAAATGGCAGAGGTACAAACAAAGAAAATAACAAGGAAAATTTTCCATTCTTTTTTTTTCCAGGTACTGTTTATGTTCAGACATCAGCACTTAACCTTGCAAAACTGACAATACCATAAGAACCTGCAGACCTATAAAGATTCCAAAATGCCTTTGAGGCCTATATCTGCAGTACAACGCTCAGAGGAAATACAGACTTCCTGAGCATTGAATGTGAAGAGATGGAAAGCTAGCAAATAATTGTCTGAGTTTGGGATTTAAAAAATATCTTGAAGTACCTGTTAGAATAACCTGGTGAGGATAAGTGAAGTTAATTGTCTGAGCAAACTTTAGATAAGCCATATTTTTCCTCAAAGTATTAGAAGAGTGTAAAGAAAAAAATACCAAATGCTTTCAGACTGTTTATATTAATTTTGAATTTTTTTTTGTCATTTAAACTCAGTGAAATACAGAAGAAACAAAACTATACCCTCCCATATACCCAAGAAAGATTACACTACACTTAGAAATCAAATAATGAGGGTTTATGCGGTACAAATTCTTCCAAAATGAGGGGGAGGAATTTGCAAGGAGACACATCAAAATATTTCAAGCAGCAAACTTAGGATCAGTTGCTTATTTCAGCAGGCTTCTCTTTCAACTTTTACTCAGCAGTGCTCATTTGATGGTACCATGAAAGGAAAAAAAATAAATGGCTGCATGCAGTTTACAGGCTTATTTATAGCATTTGCATCACAACCTTCTGGCTGAGTAGCCTCTGTGCACCTGGCATGACACACTTGTGTGTAGGGCTGCAGAAGTGTATGGTCAGCTGAGGATTATGATGATGATGGTGATGAGTACTGGACCTCCCCTCTCACCTCATGCCAGGAGGCTGGAATACTGCTGCATCGCTTTCAGGCACAGGCACTCTGCATTAACATGTTCATCTTACACAGATCTAACATGCCTCTTGGCAAAATATCTTTCACTTCCTTATGTCTGCCTTCTTCTCAGCTGCCGGTGGTAGTAAATGCAGGTCAATGACTCTGTTGTTTCATGTGTAGCCAGTACATCTGTATAGGAACATGACTACCCTGTCTAGGACCTGACAGGAGGTACGGTTCTCCAATCAAACCCGTTGGGTCCAGAAAATATACAAGTGTCCTTCTGGGATTGCCAGTCTCAGAAATAAACAACAGGGTGAAAGAAAAGTTAGGCTCCAGGTATCTGTTGAAAACACTTCATACACAAATTTCCACAGCCTAGACTGTGTCCTCCTTAGTTTGGCCTTTCATTCTCTGTTCTCTGAATAATTCCAACAACTGTGTGATGGCATTGTGCACATTTTACTCAGATGTGTTTTAGGACACACAAACCCACCTAAGCATGTTACAGAATTACAAAGAAATGACGGGGATTGGATAGTTTGGGTCAAATAAAGCATGTTTGTCTTCAGAAACTATTCTGGGTTTCTGAGTTTACTTCTAGTCTAATAGGTCTTTCTCTAGCACTTTTGACTGCTAGGCTTTGTTTTCACTGTTTCCCATTTTGAAAAATGGTTGACAAAATGGTCAGTTTGAAGAAAACTCGCTTCAGTCTTGGCACTGTTCATTGGGACGCAAGCTAGCACTTTTTATCTGAGAGACAAAAGCATATGTTACTCTTGATTGCACCACGGTAAGAAGAATGGTATCAAGTCTGGGTTCAAGAACACACACACTACTCAGCAATATCTGCCTTTTGCCTTCAATACCTTGGGGACCTAAGGGAGAAGTAATGACTTGAAAAGTATGAGATCTAACTAGAATAATGTTTGCAGTACAAATGCTTCAGCATAATTCAGTGTGTGCTCTTGGAGAAAGTTACTTTTTTTAATCCCTTAAGAAATCCCAAAAAATCCTCCCAAACTGGCACCATTTTTTTCTTCCTGTAGTACACTAGGTAGTGGGAATGAAAGGGACACCAGAAAGGCATAAAGAATCTTTCTAAAGCTTCCCAGCATGGGATTTCACAGTAACAGTGGCCCAACATAGAAGAGAGAAGAGTACTTTGAAGGCTGAAATATCAGTGTACAGCAGCTGGGTTATATCTCTGGGATCTTCATGTTCCTACAAATAACTCTCTGCCATGCAAAATTGTGTGCTCTTCTTTGTGTGTTTTAAAGTGAGCTTGGATGTCTTCTGTGTAGTGACAGAAGGCTGTCTTTGTGCGCAAGCAGTTCTTTCTATCAGAGGGGAAAAAAGGTAGAGATATTTGTTCTGCTGCCCTGATGCAAACTGAGGGCCAGGTTGCTACATGAGTGCCTCTGAGAAACAACAAGTCTACTGAAGTTGTTAGCTGCCTGTCTTCAGAGACAAGGAGTTAGCCTGAGAGGTAAGCAGTAAACACTGTGTGGACACTTCCTTCCTGCTACATATAGCAGAGGAAGGGTATGGGAGATCATTGAGATCCATGGATCTTCAGCTGCACAGAGAATTGGGCACCCTGGAGGGACACCAAGCAGCCTACCCCATGGATAAGGAGATGAATTATCACTGGCAGAAGCACCCTAGTTTAAAACCTCCACAGCAAACGCTATGGGGAAAAAAAGGTATATCAAGCAGTTGTCCAAAAGCAATGCCTAGCAAACTAGCTGCTTCTACGCTTTCATTTTAAGAGGTCTCTCTCCAACCATTTTTCATAATGAATGAGTCTTAAAATTCCTCTTTCCTCTGTCTCATGAGCCATATAGCTTCATTATGCTGCAGTAACTAGCAAAATGCAACCAGAAATGTAAACCACATTCCACTTGTGGTTTTCTATCAGCAAGTTGGAGACTTTTCTTTTGGACAGTGGAAAGATAAATCATCTGTTCTAGTGGCTTTTGTTGCTTACTCCTTGCACAGTAAGTTTGGGCACTGGCAAAAATTAAATATCTAGGAACAAAACCCTACTGAATTAAAAGCACATGGAATAGGAGAATGGTGCCATGGAGACAAGCTTCTGGAGCAGATGTTGTCCTGGAGCAACTGACACAGCAGAAGTGCTTACCACTACCTGACCTCTATGTGTCGTCTTCTCTGAACTGACTCTTTTCTTTTTTCTTTCCATAAAATATAATTTTTCATCCCATCCCAACCTTGGGAATTTGTTGCCAAATCCTAAAAAGAGTGCTACATGTTAAGCATTAGAAATTTCCCCTGAAACACTCTTCCCCTCCTTCTACCATATCCCAAAGCAGCCAGAAGTACTTTGCAAGCTTTAACAGTTCAGTAAGGTTGGACAATGTCAGGGCAACAGTCAGGAAATTGCTTTGGCTTTGAGGGTCCATACCTTGGACTGCAGTAAAGGCGACAGGGGCATTGCAGTAAAGGCATGAATACTTAAATGTCACCTAAGGGGGACTCCAGTGCTGCCACTAACAGAAACACATGCTGTAGGACAGTGAGCAGATCTGTGGCCTCTGAGCTCTGAATGAGCTCTAAAGTGTATAACAAGCTCAAATCCCCTTCTGAAGGCTGCAAAGAGAGTGCGTGCTGTAGCTAAGCTGGCACATGATAAAACAAAGCATTCAGTTTCCAGCACTCACTTGGGGAAAACATCCACAGTTGGACTTTCACAAAATGCCTGAGATAACAGAAGGCAACTTTTTGAAGTACGACACCAGCGGCGTTCAAATGGTGTGAGAGCCTGAAAGCTCAGCCTGAGGTTGGGAGCTGATAACGCAGAACAAGAGGGTTAGTGTTACAGCAAATTGTGGGGTAGGGGAAACAAGTGAGAGCACTGTGGGTCAGGTAGAAGTGTGTCTGACTACTTATCAGAGTTAATTTTTCATAGCAGCTTGCTGTTTAAGTCTTTATCTCAGATAAAGGCTAACACTGTCCTTAAATTATCTCTTCTTGAGTAAAAGCACTGTGTGTTTTGCATGCAGAAAGGTTAGGGCTTTTTTGGACTGGGGTTTTTGTTGTTTTTGTTGTTTGGCTTTTTTTCCCTTTCTTTCCCGACAGATAATAGTGCCCTTTTAGCTATATCACATTTAATGACGACTCCTAGAATATGCAAAATCAGGGAGCCATGAGGTGCCAACAAACTCTGGTCAGCCTACAAAGCTTGTATAATATATTTACCATACTCTAGGTTGAAGATTCTCTGAGTTAGGTTGATTAAAGTGAATCTTTCTATCTGGAACAGTGTTTTTATCTGGCAGTACATAACATAACCATTAAGCATGTTATAGTATAGCATTAGAATGCTTCAAAACATCCTGGTACTTGCACTCTGTAGTCTAATGCAGTGAAATCTGTTAGAGAATACTGCATAAAAGCCTGTGTCTGACAATTAGGCTGAGCCATGTTATTGATTGCACATTGTTTAAGATTTTCATGTTATGTTGTAAATATGTGTAGAATGTACATATTTGTAAATTCATAATAGGAAAAAGCTTGACATTTATGGGAGTAGTATGGAAATGAATCAATGAATTTCAAACCAGTTTCAATTGGAAATCCTTCCCTTATTCAAAACAACAACCCATTTCTTTTTAGCACCTACAAAAGCAGACAGGGGTTCTTAGGGACTTATTGCACACATGGGGTATCTGTGCTCTGGATTCTAAATAAGGCAGAAAGAAGGCAGATCCACATTTCTGTTAGTGAGACTCCGATTTAAGAAAGTAGGAGCTGATAGGAAGGTAAGGCAGTAAGTAGTGATTTAGAGGAGGATCATTGCTATGCTCAGCTGATGGCAGTGGGGAAGCTGGAGGTCTGTTCAGGAACACAGAATTTGTAAGAAAGGTACACTGATTATGAAAACCTCTGATTTCTTATTGCTCATCTTTGTTCATCAGAGTTCAGGGATTTGCATAATGTGTGGTTGTCAGCTAGAAGTGAAGGATAGGTGCAGGCAGATAATGTACTAACTCATCCAGATGGAAGTGAGCGTGCCTTTTGTAAGTCAGATGGCAACAGTACACTGTAAGCCAATTTCAGGGAAGGTGGTAAACTCCCACTCATGGAAATACTCACTTCCCCTGGCACAAGCTAAAACCCATTACAGAAATATATTCCTCCAAATATCCTGCTGGTCGAGAAGTTAATCAGCTCATGGCCAGCCACATCTGGGAGATGATCTGAGTAATATCTGAAACTGTCACTGAGGAAATTCACTCCAAGTACTTTATGATGCTGCAGAAAGCTGAAGCTAGAGTGTGATTAACAGGGAATAAAGAGGAAACTGCTTCTCAAAACTGTACATTTTAATAAGGACAGTATGAATGTATGGTTCTAGGGCTGCAATATTTCTCAAAACAAGCTGGGTCCCAGGTTTGAGACATCCATCAAGCTTATGAAATAAAGTGGTTGCTGGATTATTGTCTCAATCATCAGTTATGACAGGGAGAGGGACCTTTAAATAGCAGTGTGGCATTTAACAAAAAGAGGTACTAAGTGCTCTTTAAAGGTATGGATGGGATCGCTACTGATTTTTTTTAATTCTTCCACTATGCATATATATGAGACACTCTTAGAAATAGCCACAAGGGAAACAAAGGAGGAATATAGCCCCTGATTTTGATTCTCAGTATATGAAGGTGGAATGTGAGAGGAATAAGGCTCAGGCACGTAAGCAATGTTGTCTAAGTTCTGAATAACTAACAACATGGGTAACCTGACTGGTATATACCAAGCTTAAAAATTCATGGGGAAAATGAAGCACAATGGCGCAGAAAGAATCGATTTTGAAGAATAAGTAAGCAAATAGCTTTGAAATTTGTTAGGCTAAAATTCTACATAGGGGAAAGAGATTGCTTTATTCATGGAGACATTATTACATATCTTTGGTGTTCAACATAGCAAATTCCAGATACGGTATGAGTATACTTAGTGACTGGTAAGGAAGATGACACACAAGGCCTTATATTGTTTCAGAAAAGCAGATGTTAATCATAGAATCATAGAATCTCCTGAACTGGAAGGGACCCATAAGGATCATCAAGTCCAACTCCTGGCTCCACACATGGTCAGACAAGTCAGAGCATGGGACTGAGTGCATCGTCCAGACACCTTGTTCCAGTGCCCGACCACTCTCTCAGTAAAGAATCTCTTCCTGATATCCAGCCTAAACCTCCGCTGTTGCAGCTTTATACCATTCCTTCAGGTTCTATGGCTGGTCACCAAAGAGAGATCGACACCTGCGTCTTCACTCCCCCTCATCAGGAAGCCACAGACTGTGATGAGGTCTCCCCTCCAGCCTCCTCTTCTCCAAGCTCTACAAACCGAGGGACTTCAGCTTCTCCCCATAAGACTTCCCCTCCAGACCTTTCACCATCCTCCTTGCCCTTCTCTGGACACTCTACAGTAGTTTTGTGTCCCGCTTGTACTGTGGCACCCAAAACTGCACCCAGAACTCAAGGCAAAGCTGCACCAGTGCCGTGTAGAGCGGGACAATCCCCTCCCTAGACTGGCTGACAATGCCATGCTTGGTGCACCCCAGGGTACAGTTGGCCCTCCTGGCTGCCTGGGCACATTGCTGGCTCATGGTTAACTTGCTGTTGACCAGGACCCCCAAATGCCTCTCAGCATGCCAGGCAAGGCTTCTCCACTCTCAGTGGAGTCAACAGCTACTCCTAATTTGGTGTCATCTGCAAATTTATTTAGACATCCTCTAGTCCTGAGTCCAGGTTGTTTATGAAAACATTAAAAAGAACCGGACCTGAAATGGAGTCCTGGGGAACCCCACTAGTGACTGCCCTCCAGTCTGTTGTTACTTCATTCACTATCACCCTCTGGGATGACCCCACCCAACATATTATGGCTTTGTCTAGTTGTATGCTGGACATTTTGTCTAGCAAGATACTGTGAGACACAGTATCAGCGTTGGAAACAAATTTAGCATGCTTGTCTTCAACACCGTCATAGCTAGTTTGCTCACAAATGGGACAGCCGAGGATTAGCGCTACTAACAGTTCAGATAATTTGACATAAAGTGTAACCCGTGGTAACTCAAGTATTCATTACCACATTTGCACTCCAAGAAACCTGTTTTTAATAATTGATGCAAAGTATGTGTTGCTGCCACAGTTCATTGTTTAATTAGTTTTCTGATCAAACACGTTAATGAAGGGAGACCTAATAAATCATGCAAGAGCAGAACGAAGTACTTAGTTAATATGTGTTGCATTGATTAATGGTAATATGAAACCACAGCAATCTTGCAACAGTGGTTATATGTGACCACGCACAATTACAAGGGCACCTTCAAACACTTTTTTTTTTTAAAAAATGGAAGCAACATGACATTTCTTTAAAAATGAGAGTGCCTGGGACATTCCCTGATTTGTTCTGAGTTCCAGGCTGCTGCAGTGATAGATGAAAGGTATTTGAAATCCAAGTGAAAACTACATCTGTGTAGTTTGGCAGCAGGATCGTCCATTGGGGTGGGAAGGGGACTCCGCAGGGCATAATGGGGTGGCAGCATCCTTGTCAACAGTCAGTAGTTTTGCAGTGACAGTTGTCATCAATTATGATGATGGCACACAATACACCTCTTCCTGCTCCCAGAGAACATATTTTGAGCCATCATTTTACCAGGCCCAACATTAATACTCTTCACTACATTATTCTAAGCTCAGGTTTTTCTGGCTGTTTTATGGTACTGGCAAAAATATGGTTGTGTGCCAAAGGGTAAAACAAAGGTGTGCAAGAATAATATAATAGAAATATGGAATCATAGAATGGTAAGGGTTGGAAGGGACCTTAAAGATCATCAAATTCCAACCCCCCACAAGCCATGGGCAGGGATACCTCTCACTAGACCAGGCTGCTCAAGGCCCCACACAGCCTGGCCTTGAACACTGCCAGGGAGGGGGCAGCCACCACTTCTCTCCCTAGGCAATCTGTGCCAGGTCCTCACTACCCTTGTAGTGAAGACTTTCTTCCTAATATCCAATCTAAATCTCCCCCTTTCCAATTTAAAGCCATTCCCCCACATCCTATACTACATGCCCTTTAGAAAGTTCCTCCCCAGCTTTCTTGTAGGCCCCTTCAGGTATTGGAAGGCTGCTATAAGAGCTCCCCAGAAGATTGGATGGAAAAAATATGCGCAAGTGATCAAAAATAAGGCTGTCACCTTTTGAGTACGCTCAGAAAATAGGAGACTACAATTGTGTGTGATGTGAGACAGAGTAGGATGCACAGACCTCTTAATCTTAGAGATACATACTGAGATTTCTATTTTACTTTAGCTTCTATATGTAACTTGGAAGTTAACAATATCTACTCGAGCTACATTTCTTCTGGTGCTGTGTCCTCCCCTCACTCCCTGCAGGGACTGACAGCACTTCTCCAAATCCTCTCAGCCTGTCCCCTCACCTGCCACAACATTGCTTGTGGCAATGGGCTCAGAAAAGGATCCTTGGCTGAGAGGGCAGCTTTGCTGCTGCTGCTGCAATTTGGCCTGTTAATTTGGCTCTACATCTAAGGAAGGAGATTTAGGACTATCTCTTTCCCACTTAGCTCTGGGCATTTGTGGGTACGCAATGCTCGGGTGATCAGCTAGATCTGCAAGCACTGAAGCACCAGAAGAAACAAATAGGGCTTTCCAGTAAGTGGGTGCAAAGCACCTGAGTCACTCCAGCATTTTGGAAAATCCCAGTGGTCCCAGATTGCATCTTCATGTGCTGAAATATGCTGAGAAGTCTTGCCCTACATACCTTCCTCCATGCCTCACTGATAGTATTCATTACAGCAAGGTCTTCTTCAGCCTATCTTCACTAGCATGGCAATTGTTTGCCTTGACTCATCTTTGCAGTGCCTCCCTACGGCTTGCTCCCTGAAGCAGGTGCTTGCTTTGCCTTTCCTTGCAAGGCCTCAGAGGAGTTTCTCCTACAAACGACTATGATTAATGCATATACAAACAGCTTTGTATCTTAAAATCATTCCTTTTGATTTCAAAACAAACAACAGAAAAAGGAGGGAACGAGTTGTTCGCCTGCCAGAGGAACTGAGGGAGCTGACCTGGTTTCCCTCAGACACAGCCATAACTGTGAAGGAGAGAATATGACTTCGGTTGGCTGAACCTTCAGAAGCACTTTATTCATGTGCTGCAAACTCCACTACCTCCCAGCTAAGAGAATAGAAAGGTGAAGTTACTGTTTTCTTTCTGCAGAATACCTTCCTACACATCTGAAAGGAACTTCTCTGCAGTTGCTCCTTTTAAGCTGATTTCTATGAGAGGAAACTGTTTGTTTACAAGATTCTTGGATGTAGTAGATTTAGGAACCTGTTGTTGGAGTACCTCCAAAAGTATAAGCTCATAGTTGTTACCAAATATAAGATAATTTGATATGTTTAAAAGTGTTCATGGGTGGATGGTAGAGGAAGTTCAGGAAAATGCTAAGAAAAAATGGTGCTGGGTTGTGAATATTTCATTGGATATATATTAAAGAGGCAGGGCACATTAGCTTGTATTACCTTTTGATTGATGCTGATGACAGACTTTCTCTGTGGAGAGTGAAAATGAAAATATACAGACTGACAACATTATGAAAGCAAGTGCCAAAATCCTGGGGCATGCTGGAAAGGAAATGGAAAAAATGCCACAAGCAGATAATTTTTAGCTTTGTGTTAAAGTTTATATTATTTATTTTTGGTAGAATTTTTTTTCTAGAAAGCATCTTGTAGTTAAATAGGAATCATCTTGGAAACAGTGTCAGCCAAGTCCTGCAACTGCCAGGTGGATCAGCTTCTCTGTGCTCTTGTCTTCTTACAGCTACTAGAGACACCTCTGTTGCATACATTATTGAGGATGGGGCTCAGAAACAAGTTTTCACCTTTGTGTCGTCGTTGAAGGTTGAGTCATTGTTTGGATATAATGGAGATAAAAATGCATCATCTTCCTCAAAAGGGAATAGAGAGATAAACAAGAGCAATAACAAGACTCAGAAATAGGATGATGGAATTTTTATTGCACATTATTTTGGCAACTTTAATTAAAATAACAAAAATTGAACCAAGTGAGTTTAAAGTATGCAATCTGTAATCCCAGGCTAGCTAGAATGGGAATAACAAGTGTCTGCATATGTTCAGACACAGCATTCACAGAATCATATAATGGTTTGGGTCAGAAATGACCTCTAGATCATCTGGTTCTATGGATCTATGATTTTGTGAAACATTTACTATCTTTGCATAGTGGAAGGTGACCATCTGAACACCCTACTTTGCTTACTACACTATGCAAATGAAAGTCCGAAGGAGTGCTTGAATAGCCTTCCCAAAGTCTGGGGAATGATAGAACAGGCATGTTTCATGCATGCAGGGGACTCAGATCACTCAGAAAAATGAGGTATCATACGATACAAGGTCTGTCACGTCAGCTTGTGGTTTAGCTAATCATTTTTTATTCTTCACCTATTTTAACAAACTCGGGAGCTACAGACATCAAAGGTCTTTGCACTCTGTGACAGCTTGCTGCAACAGTTTGTTGCAAGAATATAAATGGTGACATTTGATAGACATTGCTTGGATAAAAGACAGTAAGGGACAGCAAGATTCAGCTATCTGTTCCTAGCTGTCTAACTGGAACAACAGAGCAGGATACACCACGGGCTCTTGGAACTGTCTTTAAAAGCACAGATAATGGCAGGACACGTGTTGTTTCAGGGTGGCTCAAGAACAATGTACATAAAGCACCATGCCATCATTATCAGCCACAACTGAAGAAATCAACTCCATATGTTGTAAGGTTAATGAATGTTCTGGCCTGATGCCCACAGGGTGAGAGACTCTGAAGGAGGTCACACTAACTTCTCTTCTCTGACACTCCCTCCAATTCCTGTTCGGGGCTTCAAAGGCTGCTATCTCTAAAGCTTGTTCAAACCCTTGTTCAGGAGTCTGAAAGCTGAGCGATATGCAGCCAGATGCTCACAGAAGGGATCAGGCAAGGTGGGCGGCATTGTTACACTGAAAGCTGAGTGGGCATGGGTGCATGGGGGGGGGCCAAGGGCAGTGCAAGTGAAGCTGCCTACTACAGTGAGCAAAGAGGGGTTGCAGTGGCACGGTAGTGAATGTGAGAAAAAAACCCCTGAGAACTCCCAGAGTTACTGTGTGCTTTGAGTTATGGTGAGTTCCATAAGGTGATCTTGCTGTGAATAGGAAAAGGAGTAAGCTGAAGGACTGCCATTATTATTGAGTAATTCTTACTGATTTTACTTGAGCACCTGTGAGGATAAGGTACAAAATTTTATGTATAGCTGTCTGGGAAGATAGCAGATTTGACTGCATTTCTAACCACTACTAACAGCTTCTTTCTTCAGGATGTACAGCCTCTACGATTTGATGCTCTTTTGTGGCTGTCATTTGAATTGAGTTTTGCTGTGCTGTATATTAGGACCAAGTATGATGATCACACCAGCTTTGTCTCTCATTCCTAAATTCAAATGTCTTCCATTCATGCCAGCCTCAGTACCCAGAGGCTATCTAGCTCCTCTCTCTCAGAGTGCTCTGCTGAAAAGAGGTGTTTTGTTGATGCTTTGCAGTGACTGAAGGTCCCAAAATACTCCTAATAATATCAAACCTTAAGTTATATAGCAATCTTAATTTCACCACTTTTTTTTCCTAAGGGCTGGAAGAATTTCACTGGCAATCACTTGAAAGTTTATTTTTCTGAGACTTTTTCCAGACAGATGGAGTTGTTCTGGGCTCACTGTCAGTGGCAAGGTGACAGTCACAGTTGCCTGTGTATCTTCCCAGCTTCTGCTTCCACTCAGTGTTGGAATGGGGTCTGAAGCCCTTTGCTGTTCTCCCATCTAATCCTCCATGATACTTAGATCTGCCCCTGCTCTCTGACTAACAAAAAGCAAAGTTAAGATTACTTTGTGGCAACCTGTAGAATCTAATTCAGCAAGTTATGAGGATGTATCTTGCATGAGATTCCTTAATCAATAAATGTAGGACATCCTGTGTCCTGCCCTGCTGATCTGCAAATTGGTTCATCAGCCATAGACTTAAAAGTCATAGGGGACACACAGAGAAGTGCTGACACTACATATAGTTATAGTGTCATCAAAAGTCACTGGGAATAATGTTAACATTTACCTTCTATCTTGACAAGACTGAAATCTTTTGTTCTGATGACATCAGAAGGTAAGTATCTGGCCAGTGACAATTGTATGACAACAGTTACAGCTAGCAGAATACATTTTAGGAGGGTGGTGATATCCTCACTGACAGTGGAGAGACAGGGGCGAGGATTTTGGGGGATCTATTCATAGCTCCTTGACATGAAAAAGAGGACCACAATTACTCTTTTAGTTTAGGATTCAGTACGTTAAACATGGTGGACCTTGACTTATGTTGGTCTTTGAGGTTATCAGTATTAATTGCTTCGGTGTTATCGGAGAGCATTTAAGAGCATATTTTGTGCTGCCTATAGTAACATATCTGGTCTTTCTTCTATTTCAAGGTGTATTTTGTTGTTGCAACTAGTTTTCTCCTGGAATGGACTTTCATCAGAAGTCAGAGGTCTTGCAGCAGTGTGTTGGTTTAGATGATATTTCATGGACAAAACATCCTTTTGACATAAAATGGTTGCATGGATTGCAGCTAAAATCACTGTAGAACTCCCAATTTTTGAGCTAAATTTTCTCAAATTTGATGTAAAAATCTGAAATTAAAAAGAAAATTAAAATTCTGGTCCTTAAAATATTGTAATGGATGAAGTTCATTTTGCTCACAGTACAAAGCATATGATTCAATACTTTATCAATAAAAGTGGGTAGGCTTTGTCAAAATGAGGTATCAGTAGCAATAAGTAAGGAAAAAAGTTCAAGCATATCTTAATCAAAGCTAATTTTAAAAAGAACACAGCAGATTTCTCTATTTTCATATACATGCAAGTACTTCATTGCAGACTGACGTTTTTAATAAGGGTCATGACTGGAAGTGTCCTGAATAATGCTTTGAATTATGCTGCCAACAGCATATTCAAATGTTGTTTGCATATGGCACATTAACATTTGTTTGCACTTGCTTCCATTCTTGAATCTCACTGTGGACACTATGGCAAGCTGTCATGTTCCTGAATTGAAATAAATGTCACAGGCAACAAACTTACGCCATGTCACACTAAGGTATCTTTAGGGCAATATGCAATACAGCTTAAAATCATTTAAAAGCTGACTCTGAATGCCTTTCATTGTGTAGTGACTCCTGACAGCATGCAGAGGCATGAGAAAGAGTTTTCAATGCCATTTCTTCTTCCAGCAGACCACAATGGACTGATCTTTTTCTATTTCACATGGAAATTCTGAAAGCTGCCCACCCAGCCTCCCCAACCTTTGGTAAATGGCATCAACACTTACTGTGTTTACTGGTGCAGAGCCAATTATCCAGTTAATCTGAAGAGATGGAAGCATCAATCTTTTGGCCTGGTTACCTGTTCTTGCTTCTCATGCCTTTGGAGAAGAGGCAAGGTGGTCCTTCTTGGTTCTTGCAGTCATCTAGAGCACAGGGGAGTCAGTGGGTAGTGCAGCATGGCCCTGGAAGCAAAGGGCATATTCACAACTCCTTCCCCAGACTAATGACCCAGGGAACGTTGCATTGGCCAGGTACTGAATTATGCAAAACCAGGTCCAAGCTGATAGATCTGTGTGGATCCACACTGTGGATTTCCCAGGCCAGGTTTTTGGCTCTTCCTCCATAGGTGCTTTACAACAAGCACTTTTCATGCAAGACCAAAGGTTCCTTAGGTGTCAGCAGAGGCTATGAACCATTCCTAATAGATGATATGGATAAAGCTGTTCTGGTTTTGTGGGGTGGAAAGTTTAGATGTAGGGATGCAAGCTGGTCTGTGACTCAGCTGAAAATGGGCTGGGGTAGACATGCACTGCTCATGTTTCTTAATAGACAAGTACCTAGGTCAAAGAGTAAGCCTGAGCACTGATCTATATGGCATGGAGATGGTGCTGTTTCATAGGAATTTGTTGGTAACAAATAAAATGTACAGATAGCTCATCTTCCCCTTCTAATCTCCCCCATGAACTATCAGGTCTGTGCAAGGACAATACCACAGGAAAAATCATCTCACAAAGGCCCTGCTGGGTTCACCAACATGAAAAGGGGAGGTAGCACAGGGTGGGGTTTCGAGGTAGTCCATACAGATGCCTTGAGGACTGAAGTAGCTGATGGTGAACAGGAAGTTTCTGAGGCTGCCATTGGGTGCTCTGGCACTACAACGGAGACGTCTGGAGTCAGGTGCTGCTGCAGGACAAATTTCACCAATGCTTAGATTCTAGATCATCAAAAGTAGTGAAATTCTCTATAAAAACTTCTTTTTTCACAGTTAACAATTTACATCAGTTACCATCAAATGTAGAATTATTAACCAAATGTGTTCGAAGTGGGTTGCTAAAGCCTTTTGCAAATGTTTTTTCAAGTTAGAGCTTCTAATTTTGTCTTATTTTAAATTTTATTTTGTATTGAGCAAGCAAGACTTGTTCTAGTGTATTTATATTTGTGCATTTATTCTTTTCAGTTCGGTTTTGGCCTCCTCACTACAGGAAAGATGTTGAGATGCTGGAGCGCATCCAGAGGAGGGTGACCAAGCTGGTAAAGGGTCTTGAACACAAGGAATGGCTGAGGGAGCTGGGGCTTGTTACTATTTAGAAGAGGAGGCTGAGGGGAGACGTTATTGCTCTCTACAACTACCTGTAAGGCAGTTACAGAGATGTTGGAGTTGGTCTCTTCTTTCAGGTGACAAGCTATAGGACGAGAGGAAATAGCTTGAAATTGCACCAGGGGAGATTTAGGTTAGATATCAGGAAGAATTTCTTTACTGAAAGGGTTGACAAGCACTGGAACAGGCTGCCCAGGGAAGTGGTGGAGTCACTATTCCTGGAGGTATTTAAAAGGCATGTAGATGAAGTCCTTAAGGATGTGATCTAGAGGTGGACTAGTCAGGGTTAGGCTGTGGTTGGACTCAATGATCTAAAGGGTCTCATCTAACCCAGGTGATGCTATGATTCTGTGAAAGAATGCATTGATTGTCTATGTCTTATCCTCACTTGATACACATAGACATTACAGACCTATAGGCTTTGGACTGTTGGTTTTTATCTTCATTTTGTTAATTGTAACTAAATGTCACCTCTACAGGTCGCTATCAGCTAACTTGAAAATAAAATACCTGGACATGATGAAATACTGAAAATTTGCTGCTTTTATTTCAATGCTAGAACTGTTTTTTATAGATGTTTTTAATAGACCTCATGAGACTCCTAGGTATAGCAAAACAAACAACTATTTACTTACTGTTGGAGCTAAAATGAATCATGCTGTCTGTTATGACCCTGATAAACATTAGAAATGTCATTTGAAAATAGGAATATCATTAAACATGTCCCATTTCATCAGTTCCTTGGTTAGCCAGAGCAAAGGTATAACTGTCAAAGAGTTTGCCATACCATCTGGGTTTTTTAGTTTAAGAAAGATCCCACTGTGATACTCTATTGTTTGATGTGACTCCTACTTCTCCGCTCTACAAAGAAATGTGTTATCCACGCTCTTCATTTCAAAAATTGGCCATCCCAGTTGAGGTAGTAGCAATAAAAACAGGACGGAAAATGCACCATTGGCATCTTCACACCTAAAGGCACTGGATAAAAGTGTGCACTTTCAGTGAGCTCTGGCAGGGTGGCGCTACCACCGCTGCCAGTCCAGCCCCACAGGGTTCAGCGGAACTATATACCTGGGCGAAGCCAGGAGCGTATACACAATGTGTTAGACTGGGGCCTTTGGCTACCCTCCTGTGCAAACAGCAGCTCAGAGAGCTGGAAAACGAAGGCATAATCCCCCCACGGTGTATGTGTACTGTAGTGGAAACAGATGGCG
The DNA here is from genome assembly GCA_022605575.1 of Laterallus jamaicensis coturniculus. Lineage (NCBI taxonomy): Eukaryota > Metazoa > Chordata > Aves > Gruiformes > Rallidae > Laterallus > Laterallus jamaicensis. The sequence continues at coordinate 2,970,577 of JAKCOX010000034.1, forward strand.
GTGTACCAGTTCATGAGGATTATAAAGTAGCAATTAATCTTTCCTCAGACACGGATCGATGCCTCCTTCGCTCTGTTGCGTCACAGGAGGACAGGGGTTCGCCGAGCTTGGTCCCCGCTTACCAGAAGGTGGTGCTGGCTGTTCACCCTGCCCTGCCTTCAGTTATTAAAGGGATTATTCCGGTGTAACTTGTTGCCCTGGGATGTAGGAGCGCAGCACTGTATTTTTTCCAATCGTTGTAGAGCAGCTGCTGCCCAGTATTACTGGGATGGCATCCTAGGGACGGGAGAAACAGAGCAGTACTTGCAGCTTGGAAATGCTATTAAGCAGAACGTCCACCTTTGTGTTAAGAGTGAGAAAAAACCACAGGTGTTTGCAGGCAATTGTAAATAATTTCAGAGTTGATGGTGGTGGAATTCAGCTGCTTAAATTAGAAATACAAATGATAGATCTAGCAGAAGGTGGGAACTCTCCTGACACTGTTATGATGCTAGGGACAAGTCATTTCATGCTTCCTTGCTCTTGCAGAATGCATGAGCAAATTATTTCTGAAAGGTAAGATATTGGGGTGGTCATATGAATGCCAGAAGACATTTATTTGCAGTTAATGTATAGAAAAGATTTTTCTCTTTATAACTCTAATTTGAACCTGGAGGTAGGACCTTGGTAACAAAAAGAAGAGCTTGTTTTTTAGCAGAAGTCAAACAGTACAGGGGTTCTTGGCTCTTTTTTCTTAGTAGAAATTTTAAATTCAGTGCACGGATGTTATGCAGGCTGGGTTTATACAACATTGGTTAGTAATTGGGATTTTTTAAATTTCTTGGAGTAATATGTCTCTATAGAAGTGACTAATATTATTCAGCCTCAGAACTGAAATTCTTCCCATTACTGTCAAAAAGAAACATTTTCATCATTAATTAGCAAACTCACGAAATGCTTTGGACAGCAAGCAGTAGAGTCTGTAAGCAAGAAGACCTCAGTGAAATTAAGGAGAAAATACCATGGGTAAAACATTTATAAATCCATTGAAATTCATCATGACATTTGTATTTAATTCAGGGAGAAGGATGTACCCTTTTGTGCATGTGCTTTTTAATAAAATTTTGTTTATGTGAGTGAAAATGTCATTACTAGAAAGCCAAGGAGGCCTGGGGTCTTCATCATCTTTACTAGCTTGCTGTTAAATTTTAATTATTGTGTATTTAATTTGACAAATTAACAAACTTATAATTAAATGCTTATTTACTCCAGACAGACAAACAAAAAAAACCCTCTCAAAAGCTCCAGTCATTCTTGATTCCACATATTGAAAATATAATTGGAAATTTGGAGCCATATTTCCATTTTCTGATTGGTATGAACTTTGTAAGAGCAAGTGACAAACAAGCAAACATCGACTGCTTATGAAAAACACAGAAAAACTTAATGAAATATTAAAAGAACCTTTAAAAAATGCAAGGGGATCAAGAAAAGTATGTTTCCTAAGAAAAAACAACTCTCAAAATACAAACCATTTCTACTAAATAGACAACAGGTAAGACACATACAGTTCTTCATCAGTTCTGATCCACCTTATTGAAAGTTTTTCACTGGAATTGAAATTTCCCCTCAGTGGAAAGGCAGCGCTTGCTATGCATGACACCTCCTTTCCTGGAATTTGGGTAGCTGCTCAAGGCCACAAGAAAAGTTATAATTACAAAAATTTTAAAAAGCAATTACACAGCAACATCTTCAGTGCAGTTAGATGTATTTAGCCAGCCCACACACAGTGTTGCTGTTGTTCTCCAAGCCTAATGTGACACTCTGAATAGAATCATAGGGGTTGGGAGGGACCTCCAGAGATCATCGAGTCCAACCCCCCTGCCAAAGCAGGTTCTCTTGGACAGGTCACACAGGTTGGCACCCAGACAGATCTTGAATATCTCCAGAGAAGGAGACTCCACACGCCCCTGGGCAGCCTGTCCCAGGGCTCTGTCACCCTCACTGTGGAAAACTTCTTCCTCATGTCACTGCGGAACTTCCTGTGCTCCAACTTGCAGCCATTGCCCCTTGTCCTGTCCCCACAGACCACTGAAAAGAGGCTGGTCATTTCTTCCTGTGTCCCACACTTCAGATATTTATAAACATCAATCAGATCCCCTCTCAGACTTCTTCTCTCAAGTCTGAGCAGTCCCAACTCACCCAGCCTTTCCTCGTAGGGGAGATGCTCCAGGCCCTCAATCATCTTCATAGCCCATTTCACAAGTCTGCTGTGCTCTGTTCCCCGACAGCGTAGTGTCCGCCATCGCTCTGCACATTTCTTTCTGGAGTACACCTATAATTTTTGCAGTGGAACGTATCTCCTTCATTCACCTCCTTCAAAAAGCCAATCAAACACTGTTTCATCTCTCTGGCTTGCAAAGCACTGTACAGGCACAGCGCACAGGTATTATCACAGTCCCATTAAGAGTAATTGCAGGCAGTAATGCAGGCAGTTATTTCTGACTGGCTGAATTGTTGATCTTTCAAGTTCAGGAAAACAATACGGAGATCTTCTGCCCTCTTTCCCTATCCTCTCCTGTTTAATTGACAGGCCAGCATTACTTGCAATTTACTGCAGATTACAGTCTCCTGTCAGAAGATGATCTGAATTCAGAGCATGGTCTCACATTGCTGTGCTGCTGAGGTTAATTAAGAATTCTTTTCTGCTGATAGCAGGAACAGAAATGTGAAGGAAACAAGAAACTGGCATAAACGGAAATCTGCCAATTATACCCTGCAAACTTGAGTTTAGATATTGTTTAGTGACAGTAATAAGAAAAACAAGTTTATCATCTCTATTTTGTAGAAAACATTTTTCCACATTCCAAGTCAGCATGAATTTGTGAAGCATTAAGGTAACCATTTTTACCTTTTGACTCTCTTTTTTAGTGTAACAGCTTAATTTGCCTACTTTTGACTCACCCTTAATTCTTAAATATTTTCTCTTTTATTTCTGCCTTATCTGTTAACTCTTTCTCAAAATAGTTCCACTGCATGCCAGTTTCATTTTTCATTATTCCACCTTTGCGGAAGCCTTCATCTTCCTTTAATGATTTCTCACCCCTTTTATGGCAATTGTTTGCAAGTATCAGTTTCTACTGTTCCACTAAGGTTTAGGATAGGAAAAAAAATTAAAAATCACCCTCAGCTTAGTGCAGAAATTTATATCATGAGACATTTCAGTGAAACTCATCCACAGCATCCCAGCAACAGAAGGATTAATTCCTTCCTGCATCTCCCTTTTGGAAAAGGAGTCAATGTTTTTAAAGCTTTTCCTTGGAGCCATGGGGATGGGTTATAATATAACAGTTGTAATGAGCTGCAAGTCAAGCAGGGCAGCTTTAAGTTTAACCTCACATTGAATTGAGGAGGGGAAATCACAGCAAGAACACTAAGGTCACCACTCCTACCCACTACTCTTGTGCTGTGCTGTATGGGTGTCTGTCTATTGTGACTTCCTTGGGGCGAAATGGCTTTATACAAACTCAAATCCATTTTTCTTTATGAACTGAACTGGTCTGGTTATGTCATTCTGTGTTTATCCACTGGGAAACATGTTCCAAAAGTTCTACCTCCTCTCTTTACCTACGGGATCTCTAACACAGGTGTAGGACCAGGTTCCTGAGAGAAAAGATAATTTTTTAAAGGGGCATACTCAACAAACACTCATTTATGTGTAGCCATAAATGAATGTGGGAGCACTAAGGAAAGGGTGCCCTAATGGTAGCTTTGTTGCCCATGATTCACTGAGATTTTCTGACAGCCTATGGGAACTTTTTTGTGTAAGTTCATTTGAAACGTACGTGCATGTTAGAATCCCAAAAGGAAAGTAGATTGTGAGAAAATGGGAAAATGGCAAGAAATTGGTCTCTGGAAATCAGATTTCTGTGGGTGTGAGGAACTGGGACCCAAAATTAAGATGCTTTGCAGCAGACTCAATATGTTTTCTTCAGTATGAACCTTAGACTAATAGAGAAGGCTTCCAGCACAGCTTTTCTGTTTAATTATTTCATTTTGGTTGCAGGTAGATTTTTGTTGGTGATATTCCATGATACTCCAGGGCACCCTTCCTTGGACAACTCAGATTATAGGTGAAAAATAGTAATTTCCTTTATGATTTAATGATGTCTCTGGAATAGGAAGTGGGGAATTATCTATCTCTAATGCTTAGAGACCTAATCTATAACTAAAGGAAGCTAGTCCATCAAAATGGGATCTACTAGAGCAGGGTATGATAGGTTAATTAGACTATTATTGTAGGATGATACAATACAATTATCACTTCTGATTCTGATATAATGTGGAAGTGTAGGTTCACAATATATCACAACCTATTGTAAAATCTTATGAGAGGTGGTATGAAATTAACCATGTTCAACACTGTAATTAGGAAAAAAAATTCTTAGTAGCAGTAGTGTTGGCATACCTCCAGCTGTTCTCCACCAAAGCTGTTCTTCATAAATTCAGTATTCTGCAAATTAAAAAACAAAATAAAAAGTATATTTAAATTTATTCTGTCTCCTTGAGACTGGATTAGAATCCTGCAAAAGTTAAAAAACTTTATAGAGCTACTCCAAGAATAAACTTCAAATTAGGAAGCTGAAATTTCCATAAAGCCTAGTATTTTTATTCTTTGAGTTTTATTTCTATAAGGCAAAAGAAGCAAATATTAGGTTATTTAAATCTATATGCATTCAGAATATCATCAGATATTCAAAGGGCAAGAAGTCTAATCCTCTTCCCAAAGAACAAGGACATAGTTTTCATCTTTCATCGCTCCTAACAGACATTTATCTTGCCTACACCCACATCTAATGATGAAGACTTCAAGGCAATCTGTAGCAGCTTTTACCTCCAGATCTCTTTTAAGATCTCTTTTAAGAATGGAGGCTATTGACTGAGTACAAACGTGTTATAGAATTAACTTGGTTTAAACTGAGTCCCAAAAGTGTGAAGTGCCTTGAAATTGCAATGAAGGCAACGGTGACTTTTGCTTTTATAATGATAATCAGGACATTACGTTCCTCAAGGTGAAAGGTAAGATGCCAAGTTTCAATTCCTAACTAAACTAGTCTTTAGCTCATAAAGGCATTATCCAGCTAGAAATAATTCTCATACACCTCATGCTCTCGTTGCAAATTTGAAAATCCCTATAGCTGTACGTTTACTTTTTTGCAGTGTTCTTAATATTTACATGGCAGGGATTAGTGAAAAGGAACAGGAAAGCTCGAAGGAAACCTTTCAGTTGCCAGATGGCAGCTGTGCATATTATTCTGCTCTTAAATTCCAGGCTCTTGATGACTGTTTAGGTCAGTGAAATTATAAGTTATAGTTTTTGCAGCTGTGGAGGATGAAACCTGTATTATCTCTATTGATTGTAATGACATTTAACACTTTGAACAGGGGAAACTAGGAACTGTGTTCCTGGGGTGCTTTCTGTCTGGTGTTTCAAGCTCAGCAGGATGGGTGTCTCCTCAGCCATTCCTGTTAACTAAACAGTTGATGCCTCTGGGAAAAGCAATTCACTGGCCCCTGGAGCTGTTACTTGGAGTTCTGGACCTTAAACCTTTTGTTTTTTAAAGATATACATATTGTGAAATGTATTCAGGAAGAACAATTAATTACACTCATTTCAAGCACTGCTTCTGCACATGACTGGCTTGAAACTACCCTCTTGATACAGTGCTTTGATACATTTTGTACCTCCATGCGCAGTAGTGTCCATTGTTGTTTCCCACACATGGGAATCTGAAGACGCATTTATATTAGTATCTATGTACATGGACTGTGAAAGATGACTTCCTTCTGATCAGAGAGCCAGTAGTACACAAAGGTACTCAAGGATACACAAAGTTTTGAGCTGTTAAGAATTAAGGATGAAAGCGAGAGGAGATAGAATATTCTTATGGAAAATACATACAAACCAGGATGGATACTTTCTTCTTCATGCAATAGCAAAAAATAGGGTCCCAAGGAACCTGAGTAACCTGACCAGAAAGGACATTTGTAATATAAATTGGCATTGTTTGAGCAGGTGAATAGGACCAGATGACCTCCAGAAGTCTCTTAAGGGGTAAAGTACTCTTTGATTCCACAGGTGCATTTTTATAACAACGAAAACCATAGAGAATTGCACAGCACAAGGTTTCAGGAGGCCATTCACTCGCTCCTCTCCCTGTTCAATATCACCGGTTCCTCTTTCTCAGGATTGACATATTGGGAATGTTCCCTGAGGCTAGAGATTTTTACAGCCTCCCAGGAATTTGTTCCAGTGTCCAACTATTAGGAACTATTTCTTAACATCAAATCTGGATCTTCCTTGATGTAATTTAAGCCTATTATAGTTTGCCCTAAACCCAGTGCTGATGAAGAAGAGTTCATTAATTTGTTTTGCAGGTACCTTTTTACGGTTGAAGACAGCTGTATGTCACCTTGGACTCCTTTTTACTAGACTACAGGGTAAGTCTTCAGTCTACAGGGAATGTATTAGACCTCTGATCATTCTTGTTATTTCCTTTGAACCTTCTCTAATAAGTCCAAGGGTCTCAGGAAAGCAAAGCCCAGACTGGACACAGTCCGACAGATGAGAAGAATGGAGATTATTTGAACTATTTTAGCAATGATGCTTCTCTTTGTACATCACAATACAATGTTACCATTTTAAAACCAGCACAATATCACTGACTTAACCTCAGTGGCAAGCATTTTAAAATGAGATCCTTGCTTTGAAAGCTCTTAAACAATTTCCAATATCACATTTCTATTTTTAGGTCATTTGGTAAGATACACCTTTCTGCAGTAGCAAACAAAAAAAAAAAAAGAGACCATTGGCTTGAATGCTGTGGTGCTCAAAAGGGCTGTATTTCAAAGATAATGTGAACATGGACTTTCCTCTATGACTCCCTGTTGTACAGAACTAGATGACTTTTTCTGAAAGGGAAGCAATGGATGCTTACAGCCAAATAATGACATCTTACAATGTATTTTTATTTTTGAAAATATTGGATGTTGTTTTGTCATCTGTTATCAGAAAGAACAGCAGGATGCATTAAATTTCCTACTTTTTCCAAAGGAGTTAAAAAAAAAGCATAGTTCTTGTACCTGGTTGGCTTTCCTTATTAACTGCTGTACTTTTTACATTGCAAATTACATTCTGTGTTCTCTGCAACTAAATGCAACTGTTAGCAGTTTTATTTTGAGGAACATCTAGAAATAATGAGGAGGCCTTGAAATGCTACCCACTCTACAAACAAAGCATGATCACTTAAATGAATACTTCTAGGAATGCCTCAGGACTACTATGCACAGGATGAATCACTTCAGATTTAGTAAAATAATGATGCCTCATAGAAAACTTTTAAAATTCTTTCTACCTCAAACAACAATAAAACCCAGTGAAATATTTGCCTTTGATTTCATTAGTAGTCATTGGATGGTTTCTTCCATGAGGAAAACTGACCAGGAGAAATTTCAAGGCCAGAATGGGGCACGTCCAATGAATCCTGGTGTGAAAGATGCAGAGCTATCGTACCTTTAAAGAACTGAAGGACACATAGGGTCTGTTAAGCTAAATGAGATATGCCACACAATATTACATTTAGGTATGTGTTGTTTCTAAGGTATACAGATGAAGGAAGCTGTGCTAAGGAAAGTCGAAAAACCATCAAATGGCAGGAGTGCTGATATTGTACACATCCTAGTGAACTGTGAGGCAAAAGCAAAGCCTCCCATTCAACTTACTGGTTGTTTATTGCAGTGATCCTTGACTGTGTTACTGACAACTTTTCTCAACTTTTCATCAACCACTGGCATTCTTTGTCTCAGGCTTTTAACTGGATACATATTTTTTGACCATTTCACAGACACCCATGGGCTGTGGACTATTGTTGTGAAATCATTAATACAAAGAGACATAGATCACAAACCTTTTTCTTTCTACTGTGAGTATAAAAGGCAAACTAAAATTTTAGTCTGAAAAAATGTGTCACACTGTTGGCATTTTCAAATACCTATACCAACAAAGTGGATAAGAGAGCTTCCAGAATGTAGCATCAAATAAGAAAATTCTTAGCGTTTAGAGTTCAGTTCATGTTATGAAGGTTTGTTTTCTTTGTACACAGAAAAAACTTGACAGATAATTTCAAGCTGTTTGATCGAAAGCTGGTGCAGACTCTTTTTTCCCTCTGTCTCTTTTTTTCTTTTCTTTCTGTTGATTGTTGGCTATTTCAGTCCTTTCATATGTTTAGATGTAGTAATTACTTTTTGCTGCGATATTAAGTATCCAGTCACTAGATAACTTCAGAATGCGGGTAAAAAGGAAGACCATATGCTATCTGACTCTGAGATTTACACATGGGGAGAATGAGCCAGAGGTTGTTACTGGGGAGAGCACTGGGAGGTGCAACTAGGGAAGCAGAATAGAAAATAGAGGGCAAAAGAGAATCCAGGATGTGAAGTTGCTCACCCAATACAACAAAGACCTTGGAGAGGACATTACTGGAGACTGGTCTGCAGGCAGGGAATGGACTGAAATGTCTCAGCAAGTCAGTAATTTTCTCCCTCGTGATTTCAGGGCTTGATTCCACTTACTGACAGAAAACAATATTTCAAGTTAGTGTTTTGGAAATGTGAAAATATGTGGATTCATGTAACAGTGCACATGGTATAACAGAAAAAGAAAAATCTCTGGTCTAATTTTAAAAAATGTTCAATATTATTTGAGAAAAAAACGTTAATACGCAAATATCGTACTACTTTTTAAAATAGTACACACACTCCATGTGTGTATTTTTTTAAACCTCAGATTAAAAACTATTTGTTTTGAGTGTGGAAATTCCATGAACATTTTTCATGATGTGGCTACCAATTTAGCTATCTTATAAAAAGTCAGATGTTTACGGTTTAACTTTTCTTCCTGATGCATCTGTGTATCCTACTAGATTTTAATGAAAAGCAGGTGTCAAGGCTGGGATATTCATGTCATTTTTCTAGAGATATGGCAAGGACCTAAAAAAAAATTGATTTGCAGAATGGAACTGTTCTTGACAAGCTGCACAATTAGTGATAATACAGCCCACCCCTCTGTAAAAGTGCCACAAGCATCACTGAGATGTCTAACTGGAAATAGACAGACTAAACATTAAATTTTATATTTTCTTGCTGTTTTAATGAGGGATAATCCTTAAGAATGAAAATGAGGTTTTATCAGTTTAGGAAAAAGGATTGTTTCCTTAATAATCATTCCTCTAAAACTTCGTTAGTTCTAACTTCATGAGGAATCTTACCACTTCCCACTCTGAAGGTGGTATTAACCCCCCCAATATTATTAGATGATGTGGAACTGAACAAATTAGACCTGGAAAATTCCTCCAACATATTTGTGGTAGATGTCAGCTGTGTAAAAAAAGTATGAATAAAAATTTTATTTAGCTCATTTTATTTTTATGACTCTACAGAAGATTCAAATAACCTGGAATACACGTGTTGGTATGTGTAATTTTTCTCATCATTTCTATAATTCCCATGCAAACCCAGACCCAAACTTCATTGCTAGTCTGGGTGACTGAGTGATGTTACTGGCTTAGGGCACCATTGTGCTTCTTCAGTTGCTGGTGTCCCCAGTGACTCAGGTGTCTTCCTCACACAGATGAGAGAGGAAGTCAAACAGAGATTTGACTGACCATCAGTCAGTCAAGGCTATATGTAACCTTTTAATACAGAGATAAAGAGAAGGTCTTTCATCACTTTCACCAGATGAAGAAAACAGGATAATGCTGCTGTGGCTAAGTTTTATGTGACAAGTGGGATCATAAAAATCCAGAAGGTATCTGCAAAATTAAATAAAGCCATTAATCTCTAAACTGGAAAAGTTTCCTTTATTTTTTCTGTAGCCATGATTTTTAAGATGGATCCCCATGGAATCAAGTGAGGCAGAAGGCTTGGGGTGCTTCAGGGTCCTGAAAACTCTCCATAGGTGGCAGCTGTTTGGCACAGGGCAGACTGCTGAGGGCTCTGGATAAAAGAACACCCTGGCATTGCCAGTGTAGTCAGAGCAGATATCAAAGCTCTTCCACTGCAGGGATCAGATGCTTCTGTTGAACACAGCTATAATCTTATATCACCTTCAGGTCACATATGAAGGGTTTGTGTCATGCAAGCATGTGATGCAAATGGCTGGATTTTCTTGACGCTCTTGAATATTTGGAATGCCATGGTTTTGTTCCTGACATATCTGGTATCAGGCTATATTTAATTTTGCAAAACTCTGCTGGAAAAGAGATTCTCAAAACATGAACCAGCAAGTATTATTATGGGAGAATCAGATGCACAATGATTTTAATCTATTGAGTGTATCTGGGAACCTTCTTAATCTGGCCACAAAATGGAGATGGAGTCCACAGCTTCTCTTCCTCATGACTTCTAACAAAACTGATGAACTTGGAGCTCGCCAGCAGGTCAGCTGCACTTCTGCAGTAAGTGTTCTTAGTAGTGCCCTCTACCACCTTGTGCATTTTGGACTCTGAAGGTCTGAATGTGAGAATGGATGAAAGGAGGGAAGAAGTAACAGTCACTCATTTGGTCTTGTGGGTAAAAAGAAATGTAGTTTGTAAAGATAAATCCTGCTTATATCATAGAGGTTTTGGATTTCCTGCAGAAGAAATGGCTAGCTAGGAAATGATGTAACTCTACCTGGGCTTTCCGAGTCATCAGCGTGGTATCTGAAGAGTCCTTAGTGACTGCTAAAGAAGTATGGACATAGCAGGTCCCTGGATTTCTTGGTGTTCCCGGGAAGCTGCCCTGAAATAAGATTTCTGTAGGAGAAGTATTGCACTGATGATCTGGAATCACTGCTCTTCAGTCAGATTGTGTTCATCGGACTTAGTGATGATGCAATCTGAATAATACTTACAGATCCTTACCCAGAGCCACACAGTGTCAGCCACCCCTGCAACTCCCCTTCTCCACCAGAACCCAGCCACACAAAGCTACAATAGACATCATGAATAATATTCCATCACAATAAAGGAAATCAAATGAAGGAAGACTGGGGTCTAACAAAAATACAGGACAAGAAGATTGGTGTTTGCTAAATGGAAAAGACAAGCATTTTTATTCCATGAGATATCATTTTTACATTTCTAAAAAGTTGCTGAAAAGCAATTATAATAACAAAGGAAGCAAAGGCCTGAACTCTCCCTTCTCTTTCTCTGCATATTTATTCAGCTTTTCCCAATGAACATGAGTTCTAATTGAAGTCAGAACACAGACTTGTTCTGATTACATTAGGAGGTAAATCAGGTCTTAAATAGTCACAATTCCTCTTGATGTCAGTATGAGTTCTATATGAAGACATGGAAATCAGTGATGCAGATGAGAGGAGAAAACTTAGATTTAAAAAAATTGGTAAATAAAAAATATATTCTTTGTAGTGTTTCCATTTAAAAAAAAAAGCAACATTAATACAGAGCAACATTACTAACATTCACGGCCTGAATATGGAATATGTAAGTGAATTTAACAGTGTAAAGCTTCCCATGTGGACCAAGGGTAGCTTCCATTTCCAGAATTGAAATTAGGTAGCAGTGTAGCAGAAGGATGTGGTCAGAGTATACATAAAGTAAATCTTTTAAAATCTCTGCACTGCTTATTTACAAAAAACACCATCAATGATATACTATAAGCCTTCAAATACTAAAACCAGGTTGTATGAATAATTCATAGAAACATCTTCAGTAGTATTCTAAAGGGACCAGTTAGGTCCACTAGATAAATAAATCTAAATTTTAAAAGTCTGCAAGCAACTTACCTACCTGCTAGCAGGACTTGGTGCAGTTTATCACACTTAGTTTTGTCTGAAGCATATTTGATTATCCTTCTGGGTTAAACACAGTAAGGAAGATGGTTCATTAATTATGCACTGATTACCATTTGTCTTAACTTGGTGAATTATAATTTTTTTTCATACTCCAGTTGCTTTTTGCTATCCCCACAACTGATATTGGAGGATATTCCCCCCATTAAAATATTCCAAGTAGTTGTGCTGTCACAAGAAAGACCTCAGCATCCGAGCAAAATTTTCTGAATGGAGGAATAGAGAGTTAACTGAAACACATGAGCTTTTGGTTTAATTCAAAGACATGAATTGCTTTCTCAAGAAATACTGTGGAGCCCACGGCTCCAAGACAGCAGTTGTCTGTAGAACACACACACATACCTTCATCTGAGCTTTCTGCTCCTTGGAGTGCATGAGGATTCGTGTAACACAGCTGGAATTCGCTGTCTGTAATGGCTGAGGTGGGAGTGAGTAAGGCAGACTTGCTAACAAGTTATCTCAAGGTTTTCTAGAAGCCTGTCTTCAGGTCTCCAGAGAGTTCACATGCAAGTGAATTGCGATTCCGGGCTTAAATACGGTGAAAATTAGCATGTCACACGGAGATGCTGTGCAAGAGCTATATATTTGCTGTGGTGGTGGTGGTTCCTCTGCATTTATACTAAAAATATTCTTTTTCTTGACTCTGCTTCTAGCTAATTTTGGTTGGCATCCAAGAAAGCAGAGTTACGAGTGCTGACAAACTGTTGAAATATCAGATCTGTCAGCCAGAAGCGAGAGCTTCCTTGGCTTGAACCAACAGAAAAAGGTTAGAAGATATAAGATAGTTGCTACCTTTTCCTGGGTGATAACGTGCTGATTTCTGAGTCTCAGTGAAAGCTTCACCAGTTTCAAAGTTTTTCTGCATCCTGCTTTGCCAGATCAAAGTTGGAGGGCATTCTGCACTGTACTGGAACTTCTATTCATGGCATAGGAGGGGATTTTCTTTTTTTTAAAAAGGAAATGATTCAGGATGGGTAATTATATTTTTTATGGCACAATATTTTAATTTAACAAACCAGAAATTTATAGGGTTTGTTTTATTAAAAATTTTTTTTAATCATTATTTTAAAGCCCTGCATAGTTTTTATATCTGAGGCACTCAACATTAGACAGAAAATTGCATGTTTTATCAAGGAAGGCCTCTTGTTTAAGAAAAAAGGACAGAAACTGAGGATATTGCCAGTCCAGGGTCCCTATGTCTCTAACCAGACTGTGGGAATGGTCTTTTACTGCTAAGGCTGGCCCTTTACTGCTAAGGGCAGACCTCAGGAAACCCAGATCCTGAAGGCAGGAAAAGTCTTGAGAACTTCCCTTGATTGAGGAGGATTGGGTTAGAGAATCTGTAAGAAAACTTGATACCCACAATCCATTGACCCTGATGGGATGCACCCATGAGTGCTCAGGGAGTTAGCAGATATTATTGTTAGATTGCTCTCAATCATCTTTGAAAGGAAAGTTCATGGGGAACAGGAAGGTGCTTGAGGACTGGAGAAAGGCCAATGTCACTCTGGTCTTCAAAAAGGGAACTACAGGCTGGTCAGCTTCACCTCCATCCCTGTGAAGCTTATTCTGGGGAGTATCAATAAACATGTAGAGGAGAAGAAGGTTATTGGGTATGTTCAATATGGATTCACCAGGGGGAAATCATGCTTGACCAAACTGATATCTTTCTATGATGTCATGACTGGTTGGATGGATGAAGGGACATGTTGTCTACCTTGACTTCAGCAAGACTTGACACCATTTCTCACAAAATCCTTGTAAAATGGCTTAAGAAGTGTGAGCTGGATGAGTGGACAGTGAGGTGGGTAGAGAGAGAACTGGCTGAATGGCAGGGCTCAGAGGGTTGTGATAAGTAGTGAAGAGTCTAGTTGGAGGCCTTTAGCCAGTGGTGTGCTTGGTCTGGTCCTATTTAACATATTCATCAATGACCTGGAGAAGGTGACAGAGTGTACCCTCAGATTTGCTGATGACACAAAACCAGGAGAAGTGATCAAGACATCGGAAGTCTGCACTGACATTCAGCAGTATCTTGACACACAGGAGAACTGGGCAAAGAGGAACCATAAGAAATTCAGTAAGTTCCTACCTAGGGTTAGGAACAACTCCAGGCATGAGTACAGGTTAGGGATCTGCTCTAGGTGACCCTGCTCTGGCAGAGGGGTTTGGACTAGATGATCTCCAGAGGTCCCTTCCAACCACTGCCAGCCTGTGTGAACCTGTGAATCTCTAAGTCTAACGCTAAGCGTCTGTAGCTATGCTTTGGGTGTCTATTACTACTGGATCTATACTTGCTTAACTCAAAGACTGTCTTTCTGTATCAGTGTCAGTCCTTAGCATGCTATCAGAATTAATTACACGCCACCACAGCTTTAAGTAGCAAGTGGGTTAATATTTTTCTTTCGAAAAATCAGTACTGTTCTTGTCTTTTTTTAATGCAGATATCAACAGCTGCAAGACCAACTTTAAGATTATATTGTTAGGAAGGCTTTGGGTTTGTTGATTTTTTGTTTGGGTTTTTTTTGTCTCCTGTTGTCTACTAATAATTATTGATGAGCAAAAGCTGAACACTTCAATATTGCCAAAATATATTTCTTTATGAATAGCAGGTTCTGGTCTGCTGTTGTTATGATACACAACCACCCAGATGATTTTTGAAGAGGCAGTAACTGCCTAACTATAAAATAAAACTGTGGAGATGACAGAAACCTTGGCATAAGCAGCCTTTACTAAATTTACTTGAAAATAAAACATGCTGGGTTTTTTTTTTGTTGTTGGTTATTAAGAGCTTTGAACTGAACCTGTTAAAAAAGCTGAATACTTACAATGTCTGAAAGCTCCAATGAAACGCCAATTGACTTTAATTTGGCTCATACTTTGGCAGGAAAGGAGAAAAGCCTGGGAGAATGACCTTTGCTTATTCCCTGGAGTGTAAACAATTGAGAGAGAGAGATATGAAGAGATCCACATTCTCCGTAGGAGCCTTTTTCTCCTCTCAGTACATACTGTGTAATGAATGTGTAACTCACATTGGTGTCGATAGCAATTATGTACATGCACTGGGAGGGAACAGAAATTTTAAATTTGTAACTTTTCTTAAGATCTTACTACAGCTCTTCTATAGGCCACTGTTCAACACAGTGAGTTAATAAGCATCAGTCAAATTCCTGTCGGGGAAATAGCAATAATATAGGTAAAATGCTTAATAGGAACTTGTTGTTTAATTACTTCCCAAAGAGAAAAGGGTTTAGCTAAAAGATATGCTTTTGATAATTTTTTTCTTCATGATATCTCTTCATCACTTAGTATTGGTTTTGTCACTGAACACCCCGAGATGTGAGATGATCATTTAAACACTGGAGTAATGAAAATTTAATTCAAAAATCAAGTCAACCTGCATGGTTAAGCATTCCAGTCAGGAAATGTATGGGCAATCTACATTTTACCCCGTCATGAATAATGCATTCTGTTATAGCCTTTAATTGTATGATCATATACCGCTTCTTGAATAACACAATTTTCTTCCACAAGTTTGGTTTATGCAATTTTTCTTGTGCAATCTATTATTCAGGGTATGCTAGGAAGAGTCCAAGAAAGTGTTTTATGAAAAATCACATAGCATGCTAATGCTGCTCAATATATTTACAAAGAAATCTTCCTTTCTGGAACACTATATATATTTGGGTATCATAGAGTCCTACAGATGATGGAGTCACAGAACCACAGAATCTCCTGAGTTGGAAGGGACCCATAAGGATCATAGAGTCCAACTCCTGGCTCCACACAGGGCCAGACAAGTCAGAGCATGGGACTGAGCACATTGTCCAGATGCTTCTTGACTCAGTCAGTCTTGGTGCTGTGAACACTTCCCTGGGGAGCGTGTTCCAGTGCCCAACCACCCTCTCAGTAAAGAACTTCTTCCTATTATCTAGCCTAAACCTCCCCTGTTGCAGCTTCGTACCATCCCCTCACTGGTCCTATCACTGGTCACCAAAGAGAAGAGAATGGCACCTGCCCCTTCCCTTCCCCTTTTCAGGAATCAATGGACTCAGCAGTATTTTAATTCCTCTAGGTCCCAAGCACCTGATCCTGTCACAGTCAAAGAGATGCTCTAAAGGCAAGAAACAATCATAGCTCTAATATTGCTAAAGTCTTAGAGGGTACTTTGCTGATACCTCTATTCCTGGGGAAAACCTATTATTAATGTGCATACTAATAACATGTAGCCTGTGAGTCTGGAGTCAACCCATCTTTGGGTCTTTCCTTTGTTTTTGAAGTTTAAGAGACTCCGTGTCACAGGAATAATCAGGTTCTGCCTGCTACCACAGGGCTCCAGAGTCACTGGAATGCAGAAACTGAGTTCCCTTCCCCTCTACCCTGCACCACAGAAACCAAAGACATTGTCAGATGAGGTAGAAAAAGCACTTGCCCTCCCGGTAGCTATAATTGTGGAAAAGACAGACAGAAAGCATTTATGCACCCACACATCCACATGTTTGCTCTTGATACTCCTCTCCAGTAAAATCTAGAAAAAACCCCAGAAGAGACACTATTTGTGGTGTGGAAAGCCACAAGCTGAACTCAGCTATTTGTTTTACGATGCTGCTACCTTACTGTATGCACCATGTCATAGAGACAGCATGTTGCTCTGTGACTGAATAACTCTGTAGTGTAAATGTCACAGGTAAGTGTCCAAACATCACCTGGGACAATGGATTTTTCCTTTTCTATTATGTGGGGTTTTGAGGGGTTTTTGAATTTGTTAACAGTACTGGAAATGAGTATGTGTCCACAGTTTGGAACTGCTAGGGGATGGCTAATCCTGGTAAGGTACAAGCAGAACTCACATAATTATCTAAATTGTGTATATTTTACACTATGATTGTTTTCGTCACGCTCATCACCAGGCATATAAAATTAAAAGATCAGTTTAAATAAACTGTTGTAATCCAGTTATAAATAAATTAAGCTTTACAACTTTGCTTCAGTCAGTATACATGACTACACCACTCCATATCTCAGCATCCTAAAGGCTTGATCAGATGCCATATTGTAAAGTCTATTGAAAAATGTTATTTTCAATAAGCTCGGGAAACGTTAAATGGGGTAAAAAATGATTTTGTTGCAAGCTAGGAAGAATGCATACTTAATTAGATGTCAAAGACCAAAATTTACAAAATAATACCATCAGAACAGAAGCAAGTTCAGCTTACAAGCTTTAAGGGAAAACGTGATTAAACTGATTACGATGCGCAGCATTAGTCATCGTTACTATACAATTCTGCTGTCTGCCAAAGTCTCTAACCTACAGTAGAAGTAAGATAATTTGTTCATTGGGTTAATAAATAACATCTGGAATGAAATAATTACTGCAAATGCAATCGAGAAGTGTGACAGAATTTTTATGCATATATCCATATATATTGGAAGTGAGTGTTCACTAGATAAATCATGGTAACGTAACAGAACTCTTAGTCATCCTATCAGACATAAATCTTTCATATAGTTCTTTCTTGCTGCTGTTTCTGCCAGACCCTAAAAAGATGGGAATAGAAAGCTAAATGAATGTGGGTCAGATATTGAATCAGGCTACCAGATTCTAAGAAATGAATGGCAATGGCCTGCTGCTTTCCTACAAAAACCTCATTTCTTGTAGTTGTGGTTAGCTCAGGTCAGGTAAACAAAGAATGTGGGAAGGGGCACATATAACAAATTTGTTGAGTACAGGATCATATACAGTGAATGCAAACATAACTTAGTTCACATTACTGATTGTTCTTTCAAAATACCCCAAACAACTGGCCCCAGTTAGTAATCTCAATCTGCATGTGACGTGTTTTATAGAAATTGGTACTGATGATGCTTCCATTCAAGTGGGATTAAAACAAGAGTTTTAAACTGTTTTCTTGCAGCAATAATGGCTTATGGGTGACGATTCAAAGGAACAAGAATTTACAACTCACTCGACTGTAATTTGTGTGTAAGTGTGCAGAAGTAAACAGGATTAATTAGTGCTCACCCTCTTCCTGGACTCCACGCGCATGGACAGCACCCAGTCAATGCATGCCAGCTTCTTTGCCTCCTGGCTCTCATCAAGTAAAGCAATGCAGTGCAGAGAGGAAGAAATCTACTGCTGGGAGGGGTCTGGAACCACTTCTGGCTACTGAGGTGCCTGTCTCTAAGCCAGGCAGTATTTCCAAGTAAGGAAGTTCTCATTTCAGAAGAGAAGACTTAAAGAGCAAGGCACCAGTTTGAAGTCTAAGACTGACTTTTCATCTTTGGTAGAGGCTGCCTTTGGTGAAAGGACGTGCTTTGAGTACTTTCTTGAAATCTGTGATATATAATATATGTTATCATATGGAATTTTAGTCAGAAATATCACCTAAGTGCCAGGTATGAGTGAGATTCATCTCTAAATTGCCAGGAGGCCGTATGAAAGGAGCAGTAAGAACTATTATGAGATGTTTCCAAGTATTATTTTTTCTTCCATTTGGGTATCTGCCAGCCCCTCCCAGTATCAATCATGTACTGGGACAGAAGGTCAAGGACTGAATGAGTAGTTAATTTTAACCTTTCTTCTTCCTACTCCCCAAGGAAATCTGGACAGGTTGAAGTATATATGACTGTATAGTCACATTTTCCCTTATTTCCATTCTCCTGTTCCAAATGCCAGATATTTTATTTATATGACATGTTCCCATATTCTGTAATGGCCTCATTGGTACCATGCAAGAAGTGAAGTGTTACCAGTCATCCAAACAGAAAGAAAGTTCTTGGCAAAAACTAAGAATCTGATGGCAATGCCAAAACCCAACAGCCAAACACACTTGAGCCAATTGATAAACCTGATGCAATGCCCTATATCTTGGCACTGTAAAACTGCCAGACCTTTACTACAGGAAAAAAATAGTTTTTCAAATGAGATTTAGTGTATTGTTTATTCCTTTTCTTTGCAGTGTAAAAATATCACACCAGGAAATAATATTATAGGCTAGGCACTTTATAATATAAATGTTTGTACATGTTATACATGTCATCATTATATATTTAAGCTTTCAGAAAGCAAAATTCAGAAATAGGAAGTAAACGCAATACAAAAATATATTTACAATACTTAATTCCATATAAGGAAAAGATCCTATGCTCTCTTCTTATTATTTACAAGGAATAAAAGAGACAATAAGGACTATTTTAAAAAAAAGTTTAAAGAGACTCAGGCAACTAATAAGGAAAAAGAGGGAAGATGAGAAAATATTTTGAACACATGCAAAATGGAGCTGTATTGACAAATGCTTTGTCACGTCTGTCAATGTCAGATATAAAAATGTTTGAAATATGTTGTCTGATTTCATATGGGACAGCTGAAGAACAAGTTATTGCTTCATCCTAACATAACTAAGACTATCACTGTCATTCAGTGAAAGAGTTTTCTTACTAACACAGGTCTCAAAATGAAAGATTAATTTGTTTACATATTTACACAGTTTGTTATGGTACAGTTCAAAAAACAGGCCAGTTGGTTTCTTACCCTAAGCTTATCATGCAGTCATGTTAGATTACTTTCATTGTTTTGTTTTGGCTTTTTTACCTTCACTATAATTGGACCTTTTACACAGACTGTACTCTTTATTCATTTATAGTTGGCAGTATATTGAAATATACTTGGTATTGTTAACAAACATCCAACAATTATGATAATCTGACATACCATTTTGAAAGTTACATTGAATTTTCTCTTCTTATAGACACTAATTGCTTATTTGAAGTGATGGATTTTGTTTTCTCAGAAGTGTGCCTCTGGATCACTCATCATAATTTGAGAAAGAGGTATGACCTTATTTCTTCCATTTCTTAGGTTTCCAAAATTGCATACACAATGCAAACATAAATCATGTGCCATCAACCAACTGTTATAAAACCATTAACATGGAAACAGAGTGATTCTGTCCTACTAAGAGGGGCCATGAGGATGATCAGAGGGCTGGAGCACCTCTCCTGTGAAGAGAAGCTGAGAGAGTTGGGCTTGTTGAGTCTGGAGAAGGCTCTGAGGAGACCTTATCAGGGGCCTACAAGAAAGAAGGAGAGGGACTGTTTATCAGTGAGTGTAGTGACAGGAGTAGGGGTAATAGCTTCAAACTGAAAGAGGGCAGATTCAGATTAGACATTAGGAAAGAATTCTTCCCTATGAGGATGGTGAGGCACAGCGCAGGACGCTGTGGCTGCCTACTCACTGGCAGTGTCCAAGGCCAGGTTGGATGGGGCTTTGGGCAGACTGTTCTGGTGGCGAGTGTCCCTGTCCATGACAGGGGAGGTGGAATTGGATGGTCCCTTCCAACCCAAACCACTCTATGATTCTATGATTCTATTTTCTGTCCAGAAGTTAGTGCTTAAGAAACCGTGTGGAATAGAGAAATGAGTGAACTAATTCACATTTGACATTTTTACTATGATTATTAAGTTCTGGTATATGCCTGGGGAACCACAGGAATGTGTTACTTAGCCTCCTCACTGGGAGAACAGCATTTCTTTCTGACCTTCCTGCACCTCCCCACACCATTTTACCACAGGCCTCTCAATCCCATCCTGGGGGGGACCCCCTAACTCCCATTCATTTGCCACACTTCTGCTGTCAGAAACGTGTTGTGAGAGGTAACTATTGAGTGATGCTGGAAGGAATCACACCTGTGCAACTCAGTGTACGTAGCTGATGCAGAAGCTGCTGCACATCAGTGGTCGCATTCCTCACAGGAAGGAGACACCGGGAAGTGCACAACCCCTGGTCTGCAGAGCTGTGAACCATCCCTTAACATAGACCATGTCTGTTATAGGCACTACTTAATTGTGGATGAATGACAACCTTGAGACTTACAGTACTCAAAACAACTATAACAAAGGGTTTGGTTTGGTTGTAGTTTTTTTCATTTCTTTTTTATGAGAGGATGAGGAGAGACCATGTTGCAAGAATGACTGAACAAGAACTTTTCCGCATGTGTCAATTCATGGAGAAGAGGTGAAGGATGCACTGAAATCCACTGCCTGCCTCCAATACATATCCAGCACGACCCAGAGCTCTCTGATCAGAGAAAACAGTTGCTTTGAGCCCTCAGAGTTTTGAGAAAGGAGCTATGAACACATTAACACATCTGTTCGTGAGTTTTGTATCAGTAATGCACTATTTTCAACCCTTAATAATTAAGTTTTATTTAGCACATCCATGTAACCATCATGCTGAGTAACGCTGTCACTGAAGCCTCCAGGCATTCTGAGATATAAAGAGTGATGGAAGAGGCACTTAAAATTTTTGTTATTTCATCTCGCACCATGTTTTTACAACCCCCACCCCAATTAAGGGAGAGGTTATTTTGAAGAACTTCCTGCAACTTTTATTACACTTAGCAATACGGTTATTTAGCATTTCAAATAGCTGTGATCTGCAGAAAATGGCCGCTAGCAGCTAAAGCAGACTTTCAAGTAGGTTTTCTCTAGTTAGAAAACTTACAGAAATATTCATTTACTAGTTTTGGGGTTTTCTTCCCCACCAGAAAAGGTAATGAACTTTTATAGGTCTTTAAATGCATGTCATGTCACAATAGCCATATGAACATCCTCATCGGAAAGATAGCTGCTGTATTAAGTGATTTCTGCATTAGGAACTCTGCAAGCAGCCCTGAGATTCCCAACACTTTTAAGCAGGTGGCAGTGTAGGTTAAAGAGACATAGATTTTTCCTGCTGCTGACAGAAATTGCCGCTTTCCAATTTCTCCATTTATCTCAACCCAAGTTAACAATATATAGCAGTGTTACTGGGTTCCTATCTAGGTGGGAATGGGCACAGACTTTGAAAAGCACGTCTTTGTTGACTCCAAACGATTCCATTATTTCCAGATGCAGCTTTATTTCTCAGGACGAGACACTGCAGTAAGAGACATAACATGACCTCTCCTCTTTAATACATTAGCAGGAGGACCTACCTTCTGAAGAGCTTAGAGCATGTTTCAGTGCAGTGATTCAGCATCAACCCTCTGTGTCTACTGCTAAAGGTTGATAGTTTCAATAAAAACAAATTATGTGGCCTTTCTTCCTCTGCTGGACCTTCATTTATGCCACTGGCAGAGACTCGGCAGGCAAGGCAATAAAGGATTTAACTTAGGTTTGTGTATTTGGACTGCCTTCTGCAGTTATTTCAACCTTTAGTGCGTAAGGTGTTGCATTATCTAGCATAAGCACCTTTGAAAAGCTAATAAGGTAGATTTCTTTCAGATATGTCCTAAAGTATTAAACTAAAATAAACAAACAAAATGCATCAACTGAGTTTCATTTAATGAACGGTAAGCGACTTTGATCTCTCACTAACGCAGGAACAGAACAACTACTTCTCAGAAGCAGCTTTTGAAGATGACTACAAACCTGGTGAGAGCATCTGTCATGAAGTTGTATGTTCTTACTCGGAAATACAAGAAATGTTTGTCTGCAAATACTTTTGTGGAAGTGAAGCGGTGCTCAGGTGGACTAGCTCTGTGGCAGGAGAACACAGCTGGACCCCAAACTGAAGAAAGAATGGTAATTCATTTGGGGAGTGCAGGATGGGTAAACACCAGACAGGGAGAGAGAGAGAGGGAAAACCATAGTGGTAGCAGAATAAAAAAGCACTTTATATTCCCTGAACATCACCAGATGAGATTCCCCAGCTGTCTGTTTAAAACCATGTTACCAAAATGCTTTAAGGCTTGTAGTGTGTTGAGCAGAGTTTCCATCAGTCACTGTATGTGCTTCAGGGGGGCAAGGTATTCTCTTCCTCCTCTCTGTGAACAACTGACCTGTCAGAGACAGCTTGGGTCTAACATGAGGACCTGTAACCCCAAGCCCCAGGAAGCCCTGGGGGAAGGACACGAGACTGTGGAGAACAGCAAAGCTGGGCCTCACAGCAAAGCTGGGCCTCACGCCTGCTCCATCACTGGCCATCTGCGGGGTTTCAGGTGACTCCATCCCGGCTCTGCCCCCAGTTTTAACTCCCCCTGTACAAAAAGGCAAACATTTTGCTCCAGTAAGCCGGGGTCTGGAGATGAGAATCAGCCCCTAGTAAACTGCCTGTCATCTCCTCGGCACCGAGGAGAAATAAAACCAACTGGAAGAAGTTACGCAATCTCTCCCCTTCGGCTCCCCCGCAAACACCCCACAGACCGCTCCTCCTCCGCACACCCACTCATCTCTTCATGGAACAGCTCCCAGGAGAGAGCCCAGCTCCTGCGGCGGGGGCCAGCCCTCCCAGCGCTCCTTCCTCAGACACGGGGTGCGGCAGGGGTTCCTTGCTCTCCCTCCCCGCCACGAACGGGAGGTCTTTGCTCCCCGTCCCCCCACCCCGCCCCCGCCTCGTCACACACATCTGGGGGGCGACGGAACCCTCTTCCCAGCCGCTGGGGCCGGCGGCAGCCGGGTGGGAAGCGGCGGCGGGGCGAGGGGCCGGCGGGCGGCGGGCTCTGGTACAGGGGTGTGTGTGGGGGTACCGCGCCCCCCCCCGCCCGCCCGCCTCTCCCACCCACAGCCACACGCGCGATCCCAGGGACAGAGGCGTCGCACACGGGGACACCCCCTCACACCCCCTCCCAGCGACTCCCCCACCCGCGAGCACACCCCGCAGATGCACCCTCCCTACCCGCACAGAGACACCCCACGCACACGGGTACACCCCCGCGCCGCTCCCCCGGCAAGCCACACACCCCCCCACAGACACCGCCCCAGGCCGCGCAGGCAGCCCCCGTGCCCGCGCAGGCGGACACTGCGAGCGCGCCCCCGCGCGCCCTCCCTCCCTCCCTCCCTCCGCCGCCAGGCGCATGCGCAGCTGGGGGAGCGGAGCTGTCCGAGCGCTGAATTTCTAGCGCGGTGCGC
Source organism: Laterallus jamaicensis coturniculus (assembly GCA_022605575.1). Lineage (NCBI taxonomy): Eukaryota > Metazoa > Chordata > Aves > Gruiformes > Rallidae > Laterallus > Laterallus jamaicensis. The sequence continues at coordinate 2,994,356 of JAKCOX010000034.1, forward strand.
TCCCGCCTGCCTCATTCCAGCACAGGCGCCGGGGTTCCCCGCGGCCCCCGCCCGCCCCAGCCCCGCTCCCTCCCTCATCCCTCCCTCCCTTCCTCCCTCCCTTCCTTACCCCTCCCTCTCCGGCAGCGCCGACGCCTCCCTGCCCAAAGAGGGGAAAAGCAGACCGACCCAGTAGCCCCACCACCGTTCATAAATACTAATTTTCAAAGCGAAAGGGGAATAAAACATACCGGCAACAGAACTGCTCTCAGCACTCTTCCCTTCTGCGTGGCGCTCCTCCCGTAGTTGGGCTTCCTCTCTTTTCCTTTTTTCCCTTCCTTTCTTTTTATTTCTTTCTTCTTTTTCCTTTTTTTTTTTTTTTCTTTTTTTTTTTTTTTTTTGGTGTGTCTCCTTCCATCACCAAAAGCGAGGCGGGAGAACGGCCAGGTCTGATGCTTTGTCTCTTTTGTGCTGGCTGCTGGAGATGAGCCTAGGCTTGACCTGACCATGATTCCAAGGACTGGCACTTCTTTTTTACCCCCAGTTTGTAGAGATCCAGACCTCCTCTTCCTGACTGTCAAGAAAATTAAGTTACTGCCGAATTCGGGAATCTAGGCAGCACCAGCTTACTTTTTCCCTGCATCTCTTTCTCTGGCATAATTTCTGGGATATTTTCCAAATCATCACAGAAAGCAGGAGGAATGAACCGGCAGCTAGTGAAAATTTTGACAACCTTGTTTGCATTTTTCTTAGAGACAAATCACTTCAGGTAGGTGATACGACTCTATGTGGTGATATTTGTCAAAACGTTGTGGGAATCATAACTATAAAGGTACTACGTCACATTAACCTAGTTTGTTTGCTATATCTGAGTGTTTCGTGTTCATTCCATGCAGGCTACCCCTTTTACACATTTGGAGACTCGTTGCTTGGTAACAAACACACCAAAAAAATATAAATCTCAAGTTTGGGTGGTCTATTTTCCATTTCTGTGATGCAAAGACATGCCTTTTCATTGAGTACTGATGTACCTAAAGATGTTTTCTCCAGTTTTTCTTCTGAGATGCAAATTCTTTGCTCCCACTGGAGGATGTTTAGGAAGTTGCTTTGGTTCCCTCCTCTTCAGGCTTTGGAAATGATTTGAGCCAATTTTGTCAGGGATGTAGTTATTCAAAATTAGAGAACCAGCCTTCTGATTTTGGGAAAACCCTGGATCAGACCAGTATTATGCTCACTTAAAAGATCAGTACATGTGATTGTTGTTTCTAAATTACTATTTTTTCAATGTTTCATGGGCTTTTACTTCAGCTGTTGACTTTTTGCAGTGCCAAGCAAACAGGTCAGTCTCATTAACCAAAACACCATTTTATCTCTGATTCATTATCATACTACACGCTGCTGTGTATCTGCATGTAGACATACAAAGTATTTTTATGTGAGGAATGAGGTGTATATACAGCGACAGAGTGAAATTGTGTTTGCATTCATGAGTCTGGGATCACAACGCAACTCGTAACTAGTGGGCTCTCTGAATGAAACCAGAATTAATTTGCACAGAAACGTCCCAATTTTATTTTCCAGGGTTTTTTTTTCTTATCTAAAATGAATGGTTTTGGCATTTAAGTGGGGAATACAATCTATTATGTATTATAAATTTAAGATATTTTGTAATGGTGCCATGTCATTGACAAAATCAAAAAGCAACTGCCCCCTGTAAATGGAACCTGAAAAAACGCGGGGAATTACAGAGGACTTACTATCGCCTTGCCTTTTAACAGTGCTGATGCTTTTACAAAGGGATGAAGGATTTGACACTTGCTTCTCATTTCAGATGCTCACCTGTATATCTAGTTTGTTTATACTTGTGTGTAGATGGACAAAAACCCCCTCAAGGAACACTCCTGAAACTGAGTGATTGCCTTTGGGCAAATATTTAAGCAGAAAGTGGTGAAGAAGACACAGTCACAGAATTGCTCTTGATGTATCTCAGAGTTTATACTGAAACAGATACAATAAAACTGGTTATTTAGGAATAAAGAGAATGCTGTTTATGATGATATCTGTGGCTCTGCCAACTCAATATGACCATTTCATTGTAGTTTATTTTTCTCCCTAGGGAAAAACCTAGGGAAACTCCTAAATTGTCTTTCTCTGCAATATGTAGCGTGCTTGCAATATGTAATATGCTACGTATGCACTGTTTTGCAGGCATGATATGGTACCAGAAGTTTGCTCTTAAATCCTGAAAACAGATGTGTTCCAAGAGCTTGCATATAAATACCAGCTGGTGATAATACTGATAAATTTTATTGCTCACTGTTCATCAGTAAAGAAAACCTTAAGATCGGATGTGACTGAATCTGGAGCACTTTTTGCCATGCTGGAGAAGAAGCCAGACATTTCCTAGCATGATTTAAATCTTTTTGAGTAGCATCTGTAAAGAACACTGCTTTTATGTCTATACCCTTTCCAATGTTAAAAAACCTAGTATTTTTTGATATTGCTTGATGAGTGTTGCCAGCTATTGTTTGGAAGTTTAAGACCACCTTAAACCAATGTTTACATATAGTTTTACAGCATAAATGTAATGAAAGCAATAATATGAAATAGGATATCAAGGTCCCTTGTAAGATTGCTGTATACATTAAGATGAAGAGCAAATTGAATCTTCTAAAGTCTTTAAACTGTAATTAATTTGTACTTAAAGATGAGAGGTTGTTTTTTATTCCTGAATGGCAAATTGTGTCCATGCATGCTACCTTAAGTTCAACTTTATTTCTAGAACAAAGTTTTCAGATGAAAAATTGACTATATTCTTCTATGAAAACAGATATTGCTACAATCACTGAATTGAGACCATTTTATTTAGTGCTATAGCTTATCCATTATTTGAATACAATAAAAGCTAAATATTAGCTAATGGTGGCTAATAATTTATTTAGGACGACTTTCTGTAAAGAACATGATTCAAGATCTGGAAAATCCCCCTCACAGACCCTGTCTCCTTCAGATTTTTTGGACAAATTGATGGGAAGGACATCGGGCTATGATGCTAGAATCAGACCAAATTTTAAAGGTAAGTTTTTAAAATGTCTGATTAAATATTTGATTTTTTTTTTTTGATAAGTTATAGGTTTGAGGGGTTTACATCTGGAGTTCTGATTCCTTTTTTCAATAACTTCATTCTTCCAGTGTGATAGTGTAATGGAGATCAGTTGATCCATGCGGAGGACTTGTAAAGCAGTGTAGGTAATAAGGGTCCGGAGCTTGAAAACAAAACTCTTGTTTCACATAATGTTGTTTAGCTCTCAGAGATTGCTTCTGAACACCTTACTAATTCCATGTAGTAAACAGGATTCCAGGTTCCACACTAATTACTTGTACCTGAAATTTTAAGTCATGAAGACAATATCTTTAACACTTCCATGCTGAACTATCTTTTTCTTTATAGTGCTGTTTGAAGAAAAGGTCTATGCTTGTGTTCAATTTGGAGAAAGTCAAACCTTCTTCCCCAAAGTAGGGAGAAAGTGCTCAAAATGCATGCACAGAAGATTTTATCTTGTGAGTGTTGACTGAATTATAAGAATCAATTTCTCAGGATCCCTATAAAATTAAATAAAGAGCATATTCCATTTGTGCCTTCCATGGCTCCCCCCTTTTCTTCCAAAATATGGTCTGAGTTGTGGAGAATCACCACCATTACTGCAATACAAAGGTGGCTGTGGACTGGAGACCTTTTTTTGCAGCCATAACTATTCACAGCAGGTTTTCCTTGCAGTAATCCTGCAAATCCCCATGGAAGTGAGCAGTGTATGTCTCATGGCTTCAAATGAAGAGAGTTGGGAGAGAGAGCTTTTAGAGAGCCCTGTAATTCCACCAAAAGTGTCTTCCTATGCCAATTTAAAGCTCAACATGGGGTTTTACTTTGAAAACTGGAAAAAAAAACCCCTTTCTTAATAAATCTGAGGCTGATGTACATTTGCACTCATATCTATTGGCTCTGGTGACCAAAACACGTATTTTCCTGTATCAAGCCTTGTTAGAAGTACTGTGAAAGTTGGTGATGACTAGAAAAAACAATAATTTCCTAGGCAGTGAATGAACTCCAAAGACAGAAGAAGCTCAGATATCAATGAGGAAAGCATTTAATGAAATTTAGATCAAAGATCAGTTTCTTCTCTCCACTCCACATGCTCAAATTGCAAAATCTGGAACAAACAATGGGTTTTTCACTACTTCCTTCCTTCACCTGAGTGAGGAGGAACCCAGTACTGCCTTCCAATCCAAAGGTTTGAAAGCTGAAAAGTTAAAAAAATCTCTAGTCAGGGAAATCTCAGGTTTTAATTTCAGACTAGTTCTCAAAGTGTTTTTTTTTGTTCCTGAACTGGAGTCCACATTAGGTTGTAGTAAGTAATATTGCATTAGGCTCTTGCATTCATTTTGCACATAAGTATCTTTGACATTTTAGAGAATGCAGATGAAGGCAGAAATTGCCCAAACTGAGCAAGGTAGTGATCCTTAAGATCTTATTTATATGTGCTGGACACTAAAAGATGACTTCTGGCTTGTCTTCTGTAGTTCAGACAGACCCAGAAAGATTAGCACTCAGTTACGTAAGACCACATAAAGGTAGATCTTTATTTCTCCCCAGTACATGTCTAGAACCATTTTATGCAAAGGCAGGAGGCAGATTCATGCCTTTTCTCCCATGATGTTTGAGTGGGTAGAGCAGGTGCGGTGTGCACGGTGTTGGATGGCACACGTCGAGCTGTTTGATGGACACCACTCTCTTCCAAGTCCTGTGGTTTGCTCATGTTCCCAAAGTGAAGCTTCTGCCTGATGAAACCTGTGAACCCTTAATGGTGAAGAATCTTCCATTTCTTGGGTCTTTTAAGCCATTAAACAAGAGCAGAACAGTACTTTGCAGCAATTTGAACTGATAAATAGATCTTCAGTATTTTTTTGTTACTTCACATCTCTGAACTCTCCCAGGGCTATCAGTCTTCTGGGGAGGGGTCTGAAACATTTCCTTGCTCTTTTGAAGGGTATTTTGTATCTTAGAATTCAGAACTAGAAAGTTAAGTCGCGCAGTTTGGAACTTCACATCGCCAGTCTAAACATTGCCATTAGATAAACATTTTTATTAATCAATAGGACAGTGGTGGTTTAACTCTGGCTGGGCGCAGGTTGCTGAGGCCAGTTCTTGTCCCATCACCACAGCGCTCTTCCTTCATTAGTTTGGCTCTATAGCAAAATATACAAAACTGGCAACACACAATGCAGTTTCTCACCGAACCACACACCCATAATCAAGTTGTTCAAGTCTTGATAGCTCTTTATAAAAAAAATGAGAATAGTGCTCTGTGTTGCATATTATTTTCCTTTTAAAGAGTAAGAAGTTCAGCTGCAAAAGGTCAAAACAAATTTTTTCTTGTATGGAGTAAAGTATTATAAAGGTATTTTTTATACTGAGTCTTTATTGTGACAATAATACAAATTGTTTCTAGCATTCATTAACCTATTTGAGATCTTTTGGAGGATGTAGGTTTTTGTACAATACTAATACTCTAAATTATGTAAATAGATGGATGGATGGAACATTGAATGACTACCTAATTTATAACACTTTTTGTATTCTAAGGCAAGAACTTTTAAGTGTAAAAGAAGCCTGCAGGAATAATGGACTAAACTAGGGATCCACTGTCTGGCTTTGCACATAGTCTGGGGATAATATTTGTTTCCTGTGTTTCACAAAAGATCAAGATATCTGTGCCACTATTCATACATTTGTATAGGTTTTTTGCTTTAGACCAGTTACATTGCTTTCTGTAAGCATTTTAAATTGTCAGGAAAATCTGATTTTATGGAAATGCAACTGAGCAGAACCCAAATATATCACTGTGTGGTAGTTTAACCTTGGCTGGATGCCAGGTGCCCACCAAGTTGCACTATCACTTCCCTCAGCAGGATTGGGGGAGGAAGGGAAAAAAGTAAGATGTAAAAAAAATCCTTGTGCATAAAGTCATTTTAATAAAGCAAAAGCAAAGATCACATGTGGAAGCAAAGGAAATCAATAGGATTATTCTCTACTTCCTATCAGCAGGTGATGTCTGTCCATTTCCCAGGAAGCAGAGCTTCAGTACGTGTAGCAATTACACCAGAAAACAAATGTAAATAATGTGAAATCCCCCCTCTTTCCTCCTCCTTTCCCTTAGCTTTTATTGCTAAGCAGATGTCATGTGGTACAGAATATCCCTTTGGCCAGTTTGGGCGGGCTGTCCTGGCTTTGGCCCCTCCCAAGACCTTGCCCACCCCCAGGCTACTGGTGTGTGGGGATGTTGGACAGACAGCCGTGGTGCATGTCAGCGCTGCTCAGCAGCTTCCACAGCACCGGTGTGTTACCAACACCATGCTGGCTACCGATACGCAGCTTAGGGCTGAGAGGGTTGCTGTGGGGAAAAGTAACTCTGTCCCAGCCAGACCCAATACACACTGATTATAGGCATAAATACTCTTTTATGACTAGTCTGAATTATTGCAAAACAGCATCTATTTGATTAATTTGGTGGAATTAAGGCTTCGCATTCTAAATAGAGAGGAAAATGCTACCTACTGGAACAAGGTGTTTTATCCAGATAAAGCACTTCATCATTAGCTCCTGATTTTCCCTAACTTGCTCTTGTGAATTTGATAATTCAGGAAGGCAGTGTTAGAGCAACAGGTGAAAATATATGTGTTTAGACATCAATAGCTCACTTTTTGTTGTTTGGTTTTGTTTTGTGGTGGTTTGTTTGCTGGTTGGTTTTTTTTATAGAAATACCGTATACTGAGAGATCATTTCTTTTTTGTATCTTTCTGACTTACACGATCATTTGAAAGCAGAGGAGCAGATTTATGGTTCTTCTTGACACACCAAGTGATCGGATACAAAATGACCAGGCCCTGACAGGGTCTGTCCCCTTGATGAACAGCCAGAGAGAAGTGCCAGAGTGGCAGATCTCAAAACTGCCTTTCTTTAATTGCTGTCTGTCAGATACTTGATACATACTTTTTCATCTTAAACTTATATTTATTGAATAGGAATAGGGCAATAATTTGTGTAGGGACACAGAGGGGAATACTTTTAAATTTAGGTATGAAGCCTGAAATCTAATACTAATTGAAGCCCCTGAGAGTTTTCTGTATACAGCAAACATGCACTTGTGGTCCTATGACTTGATGTTTTTGTCCTCAATTAGAACATCAGTTGAGCACAGTTTCCATAAAGTAATGAAAAGCAAAACCTGCATGACGTACTTTCTACCTAATTAATATTAATGTTGGATTTTTAATAGCAAAGCCCAACAGCAAAATATCAGTCTGATGTCTCGTAATTTCTCCACTGTTCACTTTGCTTTCCTCAATAAACCCAGAAATAGCAGTGTGGGGCACCTGTGCTACAACATTAGCCAAGAATGTGCTTTCTCTCCAGTAGAAACCAGGGATGGTGAAGCGGTCTGTTAGATTAGGGCATGTTTGGCTCCCTCAGGAGCACCGTGTGCAATGCCATGATACAAGGGATCAATCTACACTTTAATCACGACATGAGACATGGGGCTAATGGGAAGTCAGCTTGAATTTAAATTTTCATAGCAAGGGCTGACCTTCAGAGGTTACTAAATTATTTCCATGTTTTAACACCTTCATCCTCTAAACCCACTTAAATTCTAAACATAAGCTAGAAATTTTCAGATGGGGAAAACTATTTTATCTATAGGCACTACTTTGTTCTTTATGCCAAAACTTTTAAGTACTAGACTGTCTGTCATGCACTGAGTGGAGAGGAGGGGAGTTTGTCACCAAAAGCTCCAGAATTGTGTTGTGTTTGATATGGAAAACATTTGCAATGAAGATGATAGTGATTTTTCTTTTGTAATGAAGTGCATTATTCCTTATTCAATCATTAATTTCCTAAAGGATATTCTGACTTTTATGGAGTTACACGGAGGTGTGCAGTGAGAGCATCCATTAATGTTACCCTCATCACTGAATGGTGAAATGCAGTGTGAATTAAGCTGCTCAAAAGCTGCTGTTTCTGAAATCAGAGAAGTCTTGTTAGAGGGATGCAGTTTCGTGGTATGGTGACTGTAGTTGTAAAAGATTAGTCTGTGATTACAGCGGTGTAATGTCATTTTCATGCCGAGTCAGTGGGTTTATATCTGAATAATAAACACATGGACTAAGTAATTTACTGAAAATTAGCTTGACAACTGTTACAGGAAATGGCTTATGCACTTTAATACTTTAACTCCTTGGCAGCAAGGGTCAGTTTTTCCCATATGTTCAAGCCCATTGCATTCTTATTTGGCCCCTGAGTTGACCAGTAATGAAATGCTTAAAAAAGCATGAATGAAAACGACTGAATGACATTTAAGGGTGACATTAATGACGTCAGGCTTAATAAATAAAAACAGTTTCTACGTACATGCTCGGAAGAGGAAGTCTCCACAGAAGTCAATCTTGAACTAGACATGACCCTTTACAATACATACATGTTGGAAAAACAACCTGTAAATGCATATAAAAGTTGAAAAGCATACCTTAGGTAGGCTGTGGGACTGCAGTCATTTGTTCTCCAGTGGCTAGCAACCTTCCTGAAACCAGATGTCAGTTGCTAACAACTACTGGCCGTGAAGTGAAAATCCTACACTGTGCTATTTTCCATACAGTTCCATGGCTCAAAGGGCCATATATGACAGAGACTCAAATCCTGTTCAGGCACAAAAGCAGGTAGCAAGGAACTACATTCTATCTGTGCATTCAGGTTGTAGGGCATGGGCTGAAGGTTCATTGTAGGATGCGGGAGGCTACCTGGCCAGTTTTCAGATGTGTCTAGGCCATTTCACTCCCTAAATATAGGTTGCTGGAGATGTGCAAGCATCCATTGTTAGGGAGATGTGCTTCTGGTTTATTTTCTCCTTAAAACACATCTACAACTTCACGCTGTTTTCAGATGAATCTGTGTACACACATCTCACAGCACCGTTAGATGCCACACAAGGCTCCTTAGAGCATATTGGCTTTGTTTGCCTTTGTTTTACTTTTCTTCAATTCTTCAATTTTTCTTTCTACAAAAATGTAGCTAAGGAAATTACGTTCAGCCCCTGCCCTAGGTATGCACGTTTATCATATAGAAACCTTTTTACTACAAATACGGAAGGACCCTTTTAATTGTGTTCCTTTTAAAATTGCTGGTAGAGTGAGCTATGAAACTTGTCTTTCTTCTCCTCTTCCTTTATTTTCAGATTCTTTCCCAGAACATGTGTAAGCTGGGGGAGTTGCATGGCTAGTTAGGTTATGTCTAGGCTTCTAGAGAAATGGGGCCAGACAGCAAACTCAAGCAGATCCCCTGATTATCTACGCTGCTTAACTGTTTGTTCATTCCCTGGATATCTTTCTGAGCTTTCTGCCGCCAGCTTCCTCCAAAACAAGTCAGAAAGTCTGCGAGCATGCAGCAGTGTAAGCACAAGTGCTGCATGCATGGCATCCAAGCTCTTCTTTTATATTTAAAAGGTTAACCACAGTGATCCATGTCATATTGGTGTGTTGCCTTTATTCAGAATCAGTGATTTAATTAAGAGATATCAATGGATTTGGCTGTCATAATGGAATATTGGTCTGCTGCTGCGTAAACTGCCAGGGAAATATATGAAAAATAAATGCCAAAGCAAAGCCAAAGATCTTTGATATTAAAGCAGGAGAGACTATTGTTCTGATTGTGTTCTAATTTAATTGTATAGTTTTCATCACGTCCAGAATCATGTTTAGATTTAAATTTTCTATACGGTTGAAGTCAATGCCTTAGGGTCACTCATTAAGTGTCTTGTCATGTTTTGGCTGTCTTAGAAAACACGCAATTATAATGTAGAATATATAAAAACATGTACACTTAATTTACTATAAATATAAACATTTATAAACTGCAAATCTATTACATGTGATGGTATAGTAACCAGGAAAATGTATACGTAAAGCAGAGATGTGCAGTTTTATTAGATGGGCTTGTTATCTTTTTTTTCCCCCTCTGGAAATATGAATACAAATCTCTGATTAAGTCATCAGAAAAATGTATGTTTGATGGTGCAGCTTCCAAATAAGCATTTCACAATCTTTTTGCATAAATGAGTGATTTTAACAGCCGGTAGAGAAGTGTCCCCAGAAATGATGCAGAGCCGTACAGGGTCTGATACAGCTCTAAGATGAAGGGTACACAATGTCTGACGTAAAAAGTGATCTACCAGTGTCATAAGCACCAAGCCCATAGTTAAAATTAAAAAGGCACAGAAATATTAAGGCTCTGCTTCTGGGAAACATGCAAGATCTGAACAGTGTAGTTCACAAGAGAGAAGTACCATTCACCGAGCATTCAGTCACTTACAAGGGATAAATTAGAGCAGCCTAGTTGCTTATCAGAACTGTGCCAGCTACCAGCAATCCTCAAGTACTGCAAGGGCAAGAAGACACATTGATTCCTCCTTATGCCTCAGCTACATGTCAGCAGCTGGGGAAGTGTGAGCATAAAGGTTTCATGAGCCAATACAAGAAGGAAGCTTTTAAAACAAGAATTAGTTGGAATATAACTCCACAAAAACCTAAACAAACCCTCCTGGAAGTCCCGCGTCCACCTGCTGTGTAAAGCTGGCAGTGCATTGCTATTTTATTTTGAATTTCTTCAGGTTCATTTCTGCTCCTGAATGTGCCCAGAAGTGCCCCAGGCTGCCTAGCTTAGCACCCACCTTACTCCTAAACCAAATGCAGGCCATCTCATTGGGCATTTGTTCCATCTTCATCCCCCTCTGGGGACCAAGTGCCTCAGAGCCTGACTCATATTCCACAGGAAAGCCATTCATCTTGGGGTGAATCTGTGATTCCTCAAAAGAACCCCACAAACAAACAAATAAACCCAAAACAAACAAAAAGAAACAGAACCACAAACACAAAATAGTGTCTGTGGGTGCCCCACCTTCCTCTAAAATGCAGTCTCCCGTTGGTTCAGTTTCCCCTTTGCTTAAAGGGTTCAATATCTGATCCAAAGGACTATAAATGATTCTGAGTGGCCCATTTTGCAGCAAAGAATTAAAACTTCACCATGCCAGGGAGAAAATACAAGAGGAAGATGGCTTTTTCAACCTTGCAATGTAGCTGCTTGTCTGAGAGGGGAAAGCCTTTACTTAGACCATTTTGAAGTGATGCACAGAAGTGACTGTTGTAGCCATGAGACCTTAGGAGCAGCTGATGTAGCTGTTACAGAAAGCATTGCAAGCCCAAGGTTTGAGAGGCAGCACTTGTCAGTCTTCCTGATAATTGCTCTGACCACTAAGATACAAATGTGAATGAGTACACTTCCTTTCTCCAAATGTTGTATCTCAAGTGTTTTGCTTCACAACTTTCTGGGTTCAGAAGCTTTCCACACCTATTAAATATTTTTAAAGTGACCATAGCTGCAATTCTTTAGGACAAATCCCATCTCGTCTGAGTAGATAGATACCCCATCCCATTTTCCAAGGAGCCCATAGCCTTGTAGCCTAGGAGGTGCAAGTCTGTATCCCTTCAATATAAGGTAGGCGGAGAAGATCCTTGAAAGAACTTTGTCCGCCTGAAATCACTCAACATTTTGTTATTGGCTGAAAAACTGTCTGTGTTTTAGAAGGAAAGACTGAATTTCTTGGCACAAAGCTAGGTTTTATGTGTTGACTTGGTGGAGAATGGTCTGAGCTGTGTATCCTGAATAAGCTACTCCAACCTTGCTGAGAAGCAGGGTTTTAGGAAGACACCAAAGAACTCATTGTGAATTATTTGCTCTCTGAAAATGGTACCCCACAGTGCCAAAGCATTGTGCTCTGCTCATGGACTGTATAGAGCCCTTAGGAATCCTCCTCAGGGCCCTGGGTGTTATGCACCAAAGCATCAGACACTGCAACTCCTTCTACCTGCCATGGAACTGAGATATTTTTGGCTATAGCAAACAGTGGGATGTCCAGGGAAGCATGGTAGCAGTATGATGCTCTTCTGCAAAAGCTAATAACACGTACCTGTGTGTTTCTGTGTCTCCAAGGCTCAGGACTGCATGTTAGCAACTAAGCATATCTGTGACTAGCTGAATTGTGGGCACTTTCCCTGGAAGAATAGTAACTGATCCTCAGTTGATACACATTACACGAACAAACTAATTTTTCCTCTATCCTGGGAATATAACTATGGTTTATCTCCTTTGTATTTGTACTTGGGGAAATATAGCTAAGAAGCAACTAAATGCTTTCCTTAAACCAGCACAGTTAGTCGGGAAAAACCTGGGATTAAAATTTACCAGATCAATACTCATTATGTCAGGCTGTCTCTAATGACTACATTCCCAATGTGTGCTGTCTTTATGTCTTCGTCTTAGGTTATAAAACTCTCTTATCAGGATTACTCTTTCTTCTCATGCTGTTTATTATGTCTAATAAAGTATTAGTCCTAAGTAATAAACAAAAAAATGCTGCTGTACATTCTCATGTTGCTGCTTAAAGCAGTTGTTGAAAGATGCATGCAGATTACATGCATGGGTCTAAACCAAGAGCATATGTAAAAACTCCTTTTTGCCAGATCTGAGTGTAGCCTGTTGCCTGTGTGTAAGCACATGCCATGCATACTACTGCCCCATGCCAAACTGATATGTGGCCACTCCACTTAAGAGTTTCAGGGTCCAGCATTTTTCCTTTCCAGCAGTGATATCCCATCAGACAGAGCAGTCTAAGGTGTTAAAAGCCTTTGGTCTCTCTGGTTATAGGATCCACCCTATAAGCATCTGAATTTTGCAGCCTTTTGGCTCTATACTCTTGAGAATAATTTTGCAGATTTTTGGCTTCATGTCCCTGAGACTTTCTGTTTTGTCACACTTCTGAGGCATGTTTCATGTGAGGTAAAGCACTCACAGTCTGATAAAACTGATTTTAACTCCTTTTGTTTTAAATAAAATAAATGAACTTTGACAATTCAGGCCAATAAGCTCCTCAGTGTGGATACAATCTCATTTGGATGACTCGGTAGAAGACTCCTACTCATCATGACTATTGGTGGTAGGACCAGAAAAAGACCTGGTGCCTTGACCCTGCAACACGCTTTATGTCAGCAGAGCTCTGAGCCTATGTAAAAGCTGTGTCACTCTCCTCACAGCAATGCAGTGAGCATCCTGCATGAAAGAATCTGTTTCGTATTGATAAAAGCCTAACCCAGCCAGTTTACAAGGTGCTTATTTTCTAGGCTGGGTTCTCTTTCCCTGTCCCGTTCTTCCAGCCATTTTATATATAGGAAGAACTGATGGCTGAAAAAATTGCTGAAAATTGAAAAAATTGGTGAAAGACATCCAAGGAGTGCCTTAAGGGTGTCTTGCAGGTAAAAGACAGATCTTTTCTGGTATTCAGCATGTGGAAGACCACACAGGAGATTCCCAAAGGGAGAGGGGATGTGTGAAAGGGAGGGATAAGAGGTTGAGCTAAACATGCCACAGATCAGCTGATGAGAGCATTGACACTGAAAGACAGGAGGGAGGAATTAATTTCAAAGTGATATTCTGGGAAGATTGTATGGAAATGAATTCTACTCTAAGGAGGTAAAAAAATGGGAGAGGTTTGTAAATAAAAGGAAGATTTTATTTTATTAATGCTAGATGTAGTGAGTATATGGGTCACTGTGTCTCTGGCCAGTGGCATCTATACCAGCTCTCAACCATTTCTGTTGTCATTTTCCCCTATGCCTGAACCATCCCATTTGTCTAAATCCCATTGTTCACCTGTGTCCCATGTATCATTTGGTGTACAATTCCCTAGCAGCCATAAATCAATGTCTGCTCTGTAATGTTAGCCACCCAAACAGCTCTTTTTCTTCAAGTCCTGCATATGCCTTCTGACAGTAAAGCAAGGAACATTATGGAGACATTAAAGGAAAAGCTGTCAGAATTGTGAAATAAGGTGAATGCCTGAGCTCAGAGGAGCAAAGAAAGAAAGGAATTAAAATCGATTCTGAGACCCCTCTGTGGACACAGAGAGAGGTATTGACCAAGCCCTGTATTTGAGACTGTACCTATTGACGCATATAACTGAGCTTCCATTAATTTCTGCAGCACAAGATCAGAATCACAGAGAAAGAACAAAGTAAGAAATATTTGGAGAGAAAAGAACAAAGTACAATTTTTTAAAAAATAAATATTTTGAGGTGAGTATGCTGAGCAGAATGAAGCAGTTTGTTCAGACTGAAAATAGAAGCCTAGACTGGTTGACAATGTTTTAAGATTATTATTATTATTTGTAGATCTTCCCTCCTGCCTTCTCAGTGAACATTTTTTATCTTGTGGTCCCATGCAGTCTCTTAGATGAGTTTGCTACACTGATTTTGTAAAACATTATTTAAAATTAGATTACCCAGGAAGAGTTTGATTGACCCTATGCTGGAGTGCAGATTTCATGACTAGAGATGTAATACCATCTTTTTTATAATCACATTCAGGGGTGTCCCAGGCCTCTGCACACATTATGCAGTTCACATGCCAATCAACAGTGAAGAGCTCTGTCTTCATTAATGCAAAACAACTGAGCAGTTTCTCAGAATCAGGTGTGAGGAGCATCTCTGGTACCTGCTCCCAGTGGGGCCAAGAGCCTCTGCCTTTCCATTTGCTCACATCAATGAGCACTGTTTTGTGATAAGGAAATATGTAGGTGCCTGAATCTTTTCATGTCATAAGAAAAGCAAACAATCTAATTTCCCCAAATACTACCCATTGCTCTATTGCATTGGAGGAAGGAAGACTTCAGAAAGAGATGCCTTGCATGCCTGTCATGACTTAGAATGGAAAGATTTGAAAGAAGTGTGGAGAGCTCAGAGAAAAAAAAAGTAGTTTGATGGGCATCTGAAGAATTAAAGCATTTATTTGAATATTTTCAAAGTTGACATAAGTACTAAGTAGCTTTGCACCGTAGGCTTGTAGTTCCAATGGGAAGTTTCTGGATGTAAGATTTCTGCTTCACTGTTTCATAGATTTATTTCCACGGACTCATTTGCACATGGAAGGCTTTAGCTCTGGGACTGGCTGCACTCAGACACAAGTGTGACTGAGGCTTGTGTAGAAATATCTGAGTTAGCTTTCAAGTAATTTGCTCAGAGGTGCTCTGTGCCACACAGAGATGTTATGGAGCTCAGCACAAGCTTTAATGCCTGAGGTTGATGGCCTCTAGTGAATTCCAGCCTGCCATGACTACATCCGTAGCAGCCCTCAAACTACCTATGTGAAAGCCAGCTCCAGTGTGTTTATACAATCTGTTGTGACTGCTGTGGCTATATATTCTTTGTAGACCAGCTCGGGTTAGTTGGGTAAATCAGGAACATGTCAATTGTTTTAAAGGGCTTTTCATATCTGTGCTTCTGGTTTGTGAAGTAAAATAGTGCCTGAAAATTGTTCGTGTTCAGTGTCTATTAGATAACCTATGTGGAAATATCCCACTGCACCCCAGAGCTGACAGTAATATATGTTTCTGTTATCAGCCTCAGCAGAAAGGCAGGGAAGAATGAACATGTCATATGGACTACCCTGTACTGCCAAAAGCAGAACTGAAGAGGTTTTGTAGTGTGAGACTTACCTCCCTCTTCCAGAGCTGGGTCTGTGGACAAAGACATTCACTGAATGTGAAGCATGCCAATCCAACAATTTTCACAGGAGCTTTAAGGCACACAAAAGTCCATTTTAGCAGGGATTCTCCCTCCGCGAAGCCTTGATAGGATTTCACCGGCATGACTCCTGTTACGTTCAGCAGCAGTCCCACAGCTGAAAACTCGCATACCGCTTCAGAAATTGATTGCTCACTGTTTGACCTCAGAATATGTCAATGTATATATATAGATGGCTTTAGCTGTACTTACTCCAGGGACTTTTTTTTTTCTGTGACTCATTCTATAATCACCTGGATCTGACAATCACTGGAGTATTTGTCTTGTGACTCCTCGGTGGTATGCTGCTTAGGAAAAGCTTTCAATTTTGGAATGTGACATGTCCTTTTTATATCCAGGTCATGTCCTAAGTCTGGATTTTTGCTCAGATGTTTTCTTGAGTTAACTAGGTGAAGGGAAGCAGCTTAAATCTCGATGTAAGAGAAGAGTACTCTTGATGCCATTTTGCTTGTTGATAATTGTGTGTGTGCCTGCATGTGTGCTTCTGGAAATAGGCAGCTGGAACTAGGGAAAACTTTTACGTTCCTCTGTAATGCTTTTCTGCTGATTCCATTCAGTGCCATCTCTTTCTCTTGGCTGCTTCAGATAGGGCACATCACATCTTCAGTTTGCAAATAATACCATTGCCATAAGGGGTGTTGCTTGCATATATTCCTCAGGTAGTATTTGGGCTCAGTGATATCAGGGGGAATTAGACTCCCAAAAAAAGATTTAGACACTTAAATATCTCTGCAGGTGTTTCTCTGGCTCTTTCAGTGCCTTTATGGCTCTTAGTCTTTGTCAGTAGATCATAAACGTATATTGATATGACAGACTATGATTCGGAGTCTCAGCCTCAACTGTAAGCACACAAAACTGTTGCCACATTCCCACCAGCAGCACTCTCGGCAACCTAAGTTATTATATATGACAGATGAACTTTCAGAGGTTGTTGGTTTTAGCTTGATGAAGCAGAACAATAATTTTGTCTTTATTTGATTTTTCCAGCAAATTGCATCAGTGCAAAATACCACACAATTGCTGTATTTCAGTTGTTCCTGAGATCTCTGCCCTTGTGGGGTTATTTAGGGTTTTTTTTTTGTGTTTAGCTTTTTTTGTTTGTTTTTTTAGTAGGTAAAATTCTCATAAATGAATAATACAAGTGACATAAGCATAATCATTTCAGTGGTACGTTGGATTGTGTTGAATAATTCTAAAGAAAAAGGAATTCCCTGTTTACTGGGCAAGATTATTCTTAGGGAGTCAGGGTGATGTATTCCACTAAAACCCATAATATGAAAGGCTTCACTCCCCAGCAAGAAATGTCACCTTCATTTGTAAGCCTTAGCGTAATTATAGTGTCCTGGTGTCATTAATTTTGCCTCCAGTGACTGATACATTTCCCTTGCTGTAAACGTTATGATGAGATGATGATGTTTAAGTGGAGGAAAACATTGGTTTTGCCCAAAAGCAGAATGATAGGGGAAGAGGGAAGGCTTGCCTAGATTCTTGCAAAAAAGACTGTGAACACAGAATCACAGAGTTGTAGGGGTTGGAAGGGACCTCCAGAGATCATCGGGTCCAACCCCCCTGCCAAAGCAGCTCCCTAGGACAAATCACTCAGATAGGCGTCCAGACGGGTCTTGAATATCTCCAGAGATGGAGACTCCACCACCTCCCTAGGCAGCCTATGCCAGGGCTCTGTCACCCTCACTGGGAAAAAGTTCTTCTGCATTTTGGTGCAGAACTTCCTGTGCTCCAACTTACAGCCACTGCCCCTTGTCCTGTCTCCACAGACCACTGAAAAGGGGCAGGCCAATTCCCCCTGCATCCCCTGCTTCAGATAATTATAGACTTTAATTAGGTCCCCCCTTAGTCTTCTCTTCTCAAGGCTGAAGAGTCCCAACTTCCTCAGCCTATCCTCATAGGGGAGATGCTCCAGGCCCCTAATCATCGTTGTAGTCCCCATAGTGATCTACTTCCTGCTTTCTTACAAGAAAATTTAGCAAGCTTGTTAAATCATGGGAATTTTCTGATCAAGGGTTGGACTATGCTTTATACAGATCCTTGAAAGCAAGTGTGCAAGCTGCATTGCTTCTGGAGTAGCTGTAGGATCCCTGTGGTTCCGAAGAACTTGACAACACTTCTCTGGTCTTTACCCTGCTTTGCCATCCCCGAGCAGGGAGGAAGCTAGGATGGTAAACAACTTGTTCCTGCCTAATGACCATGGCCAGCTGAGGTGTCCCAGCAGCAGTTCAGCCTTGCTGTCTGATTTACAGGGACATGCCTGCAGGGCCATGAAGAAATGCATTGGCAAGCTCTTGAAGTGGTAATCCACTTGTAGTACTGCAGCTGCACAAGCAGAGCCCTCCATAGCAGTTAGGTCTGTTTTGGGACTTGTGAGTACTGTAGTGGATGATTTGGTTTGGTGTAGGATAAATTGTTCCTCAAACCCCAGCTGCCTCCAGAAATGACAATTAATAAACCATCTCCAACAAGCTCTGCTACCCTACTCTGCTGTCCTGGTATCTGTGTTACCAGTGCTCAGGTCAACATATGGGTCTCTGTCCTGCCCCCATCCACATTTTTATTCCCTGCCTTGTTTGAGCTCAGATATGAAAACCTTGTTCCAAAGACAAAGGGATGCACAGTCCCTGGTGGGATCACTACCCCCTCACCTTGCCCTGGGGTCCTTTTCAGGGATCCGTGCTCTGTCCTCACACTCAGGCAGGATTGATTTTACTTTTTTCGAACAGTCCATTCCAGTGCTTATCCTGCTCTCTGCCATAAGATGAGATGAGATGGGCAGTTCGATTCACCTTTCTCCTCTCTATGCAGAACAAAATAAAACATCTGAGATGGTGGGAAAAAACTCCATCAGCATGTGGGCCAAAGTCAGAAGATAAACCAAAAAATACTATATATAGAGAAAGATACAAGATTCTTTGTAGATCTGTAAATATCTTGCCAATATATTTTACTGTCACTCCACAAGGTGGTTGTACCTTGTTATCTTTGATTTTTTGCTTCCACATCTCTTCTTTGCCCACAGTTCTCTGTGTGTGCACTGGCTTTTAATTTGCTGCACAAAACCCCCTAATAAATACACATATCAAAGAAAATTGGCAGGTGCACAGGTATCATTTTAAATCTCTTTTACCATTGTAATATCCCTCTAAGGACATTTTAGTTATATGGCTGAAATTAATGTGAAAAGAAAAAGGTTGCCAGGTTGGCAGAGCTGGGATAGATGTGGGAATCCGGATACTATTAAGTGTTGTTAGGATGATCTCCAGGGCAAGAGTACAAGTAAATCTTCTCAAGAACCTACCAAATGAAAGAAGCTCTTGGTGTTATGTCTTGTCAATACTGGAGAATCACAGAATCACAGAATTGTAGAGGTTGGAAGGGACCTCCAGAGATCATCGGGTCCAACCCCCCTGCCAAAGCAGCTCCCCAGCTCATACTGCACAGATTGGTGTCCAGATGGGTCTTGAATATCTCCAGAGAAGGAGACTCCACCACCTCCCTGGGCAGCCTGTGCCAGGGCTCTGTCACCCTCACTGGGAAAAAGTTCCTCCCCATGTTGGTGTGGAACTTCCTGTGCTCCAATTTGCAGCCATTGCCCCTTGTCCTGTCTCCACTGACCACTGAAAAGGGGCAGGCCAATTCCCCCTGCATCTAATACTCAAGATATTTATAAACGTTGATTAGGCCTCCCCTCAGTCTTCTTTTCTCCAGGCTGAAGAGTCCCAACTTACTCAGCCTATCCTCATAGGGTAGATGCTCCAGGCCCTTAATCATCTTTGTAGCCCTTCTCTGGACTCTCTCCAGGAGATCCCTATCTTTTTTATACCAGGAAGCCCAGAACTGGACACAATACTCCAGGTGGGGCCTGACCAGGGCAGAGTAGAGGGGGAGGATCACCTCCTTGGACCTACTGGCCACACTCTTCCTGATGCATCCCAGGATCCCATTGGCCCTCTTAGCCAGCAGTGCACACTGCTGACTCATAGACAACCTGTCGTCAACCAGGACCCCCAGGTCCTCTCCACAGAGCTCTTTTCTAGCAGGTCATCCCCCAGCCTGTACTGATACTTGCGGTTATTCCTCCCCAGGTTCAAGAGTTTACACTTTCTTGGAAAAGCAGCAGTTAGGAGCTGGCCGGTGCTCAGCATACATCTTTCAGCATCCATCACTCAACACGGGGCCTCCCTGACACATTGGGATGGATTCACACTCTCTGGCAGCTGACAAGGAAAAGGTTCACTTTCTAGACAGATGGTGGCAAGGTCACAGCCACCTTTGGTACAGGAGCTATGAGGCAATATGCCACAGAAAACGCAGGGGAGTACTCAGTATATTCAGGCTTCTTGTGAGTAAGGTGAGCAGATGAATGCTGAGGACTGTCTGTGTGTGCCAAGTCCCCTGAAGTCATGGGAGGTGTATGACACATCGTAATGTCAGAGCTTTTCAAGAAGGCAGCATACTGGAGAATTACGTCAAATGGCAGCAGCAGCAACAGCCCCTCCTGGGACATGGGGGGGATTGGGAGCTGCAGGGAACAGAAAGCGATGTCTTAACTGTTTGTTACAATACTAGATGTCTACTTTCTGGTGGATCTGAGCATTAGCTACCTGTTTTGGGTTTGGGTGGATTTTTGTTTGGGTTTGGGTGGATTTTTGTTTGGTTTGGTTTGGTTTTTTTTCCCCCCTGAGTCCTTTCGGGAAACAGACATTTTCCTTATGACCTGAAAATGACTTTCATCACCTTGAATACATGTGAAGGGCACTTGGATTGCTACCTTGTTGCACTGAGTTAACAAAAAAACCCAACCCAAACAAAACCAAACAGGAAGAAAGGATTTGATTATAAAGTATACTTTGCTTCATTTTTTTAGAGGCAGCGAAGTCAAATTAAATGTTTCCATTGCCTTTGAAGAGTTTTAGATTTTATTCTCAGATCTTGGCTATACTTCATAGGAGTTTACTGCTTTCATTTAAATTAACTGTTAGATTAGAAAAATCTTACAGGGTGGAGTGGGTCAAATGTTTCATTGGAAAAAGTGATATTCACTCTTTAATGTGCTCTTTTTCCTTAAGATATACAACACACATACATCCCCTCTGCACTGGAATAATACAAATATATTGTTATTAAGATAAATATTTTTTAAAAAGCAAAACCACTGCATACTTCAATCCTTAGGTAGTTGTCTTTTTCTTATCTACTTTATTTGGCTTGTGTTTTCTATGCACATTTAGAAACCACATCACTCGCAGATTGACTAGAAACAAGTTGGTCTTTTAGCTTTCTAAGTTACATTATCACATGTTAGTTTTTAAGATCCTCTGATAAGTCTCATCTCATTTGGTGAAAAATCTTGCATTACACTTTTGATATTTATAAACAAATATAAATCATCACAAAAAACCCCCAAAACAAACCAACCTGGTGATATCTCACCAATAAAGCCCTTTCTAGAAAACTCTGAAGTGACCAGTTTTGTTGGCACTACCCACATCTCTCATCAGAAGACAAGTGAAATAGGTTATACAATGGAGAGTAATGGAGGGAGATAATTTGCTTTGTTGTAAGATCTAGTGCTCTGGCATGTATCTGCTTACTGTACATCTGAGCTGCAGACTGTGATGCAGTAGTGTATTTCCTGACACAGCTAAGCATAGAATCATAGCATCTCCTGAGTTGGAAGTGACCCATAAGGATCATCGAGTCCAACTCCTGACTCCTCACAGGGCCAGACAAGTCAGAGCATATTTGCTAGAGCATGTTTACTAGGTTCTGCTGGCACTCAGGAAATGAAAGCTGTGGTGCTCACATATGGTGGCTTTTGCAAGGCCATGAGGTTAAAGAAAAGTGGACAAAGAGCATGTGAAAATGACAAGGCACTCAATGCCTCCTTCACCTCAACATTTGCTAGCAAGGCAGGTCTTCAGGAATACCTGACACCTGTGAAAAAGTCCAGATCAAGAAAAATTTAGGCAAGAAGAACCAGGCTACAGAAAACTTAGGCAAACTGGACACAAAATAGTCCATGGGACCACACAGGAAGCACCCACAGATGCTGAGGGAGGTGGCTGATGGCATTGTGAGGCCATTCTTAATTATCTTTGAACAATGGTCATGGTGACTGGAGGAGGTTCCTCATCCTGGGAAAAAAAATGTTACTCCTATCTTCAAGAAGGACAAGGAGGAGAATCTAAGAACCACAGGCTGGCCAGTCTCACCTCAAATCCTTGAAACCATTTCCAGATACAAAGAACATGAGGATGACTGGGATTTGTCAGCATGGATTTATAAAGGACATAGAAAGGCTGCAGAAAGGGGCCGACAGGAGCAAGGGGAAATGCAGTCCTGCACCTGGGAAAGAACCCTCTTGGAGATGACCAGTTAGAATAATACAACTTTGCAGAAGGCCATGAGGGTCCTGGTGGACACCAAATTGAACAAGAACCAGCAATCTGCCCTTTTAGCAAAGAAGGCCAACAGCCTCCTGGACTGCATTAGGCGGAGCATTGCCAGCAGATTGAGGAAGAGGATTCCTTCAGTCTGCTCGGTGCTGGTGAAACACATCCGGAGTGCTGGGTCCAGCTTTGGGCTCCATATTTCAAGATAGACATGGATTTACTGGTATGGCCAGGGTCACAAAGGTGACTAAAGGGCTGGAGGACCTGTCATACAAGAAGGGGCTGAGACTGTGGAGCCCACTCAGACTTAAGAAAGAAATGTTCAGGAGGATCTTATAACTAACTGATGGGAGAGGGGGGGTGATAAGTAAAGAAGATGGAACCAGATTCTTCTCAGTGGTGCATAGTTACAGGACAGGAGGCAGATGGCAGAAACCAAAACACAGAACATTCTACATAGAGGTAAGAAAAAAACTTGATTGTGAAGGTGGCAGAGCACTGGCACAGGTTGCCCAGCAAAACTGTGGCGTCTTCATCTCTGGAGATATTAAAAACCTAACAGGGCATGTTTCTGAGAAACCTGCTTTAGCCAACCCTACTCTGGG
Organism: Laterallus jamaicensis coturniculus; assembly: GCA_022605575.1. Taxonomy (NCBI): domain Eukaryota; kingdom Metazoa; phylum Chordata; class Aves; order Gruiformes; family Rallidae; genus Laterallus; species Laterallus jamaicensis. The sequence continues at coordinate 3,017,085 of JAKCOX010000034.1, forward strand.
ACTAAATGGACTAGGGGGACTGGGTGATCTCCAGAAGTTCCTTCCAACTTCCATAACTGAGTGATTCTATTTGTTTAGATGTAGAGAAAGATGTTGATTAAGCTTCCCAGCTAGTAGAAATACCATCAAGTAAAAAAGGAAATAAAAATTATACCATGAAGGTAGAATACCAGAATGTTTGGTTTGAGTTAGCTTGGTGTTGAAAATAAAAACACATTTACAATGTTAAAAGGAAGTATTTGGGTTGGTTTTTTTTCAAACAACTGTTACAAAACCTGAGTTGAACAATACACTTAATTGGGATTTAACAGCCTCAAAATATGTTACTGTTATAGATTTCTTCCCAAAATCAACATGCTTGTTTTCTTGAAGGTGCGTGTCCTAGAACTTGGGAAGCTGATGGTGTACTGGGTTTCTTTCTCTGGGCACATTATTTTATCTTTCCATTAAAAAAAAACCAAAAACCTTCAAATTTTTGTAAAGCAATTTCTAAATATGAAACCAAATGTAGAGATTTATATTCTATGCACTGGTTTTTTTAATTAGGAAAATTATTTGGTTAAAAATAATAATGAGAAAAGAGAGGAGAAGGTGCTTGATACTCAGCGCTTGTATCAACTCTTGTGTCACTGAAATTCAGGCATTTCATGTTAATCCTTTTTGATTCAGTTGAGAACCCCTGTTTATTTCACCACACCTAAAAAACCGAGGAGGTTAATAGACAACTAATTAAATATTGAGTCCCTATTCATCCTGCTACATGTCAGTGACTGCTGAATGGCAGGAAAGGAGGTGGGAGGAGAGAGATGACAATGAAAGCTGCATCAGATACTGCTAAAAAACTTGTTAATGAGGTGCATGAAGAGCTGCTGGTCTAAGTCCATTTTGAGCAGACCGGGGTAAATGTGCCCTTGCTGGGGACTCCAGTGGCAAGCCTTTGCATGCAGGCTGGATTTGGTATGGGGGGATAGCACTTTAGTTTTAAGTCTGAGAAGGAAGGGACAGAGGCGTGGTTGCCATGCAAAAGCATACTCTGTCGCTAAAGAAGAGGTTGTTATACACCCATGCCCTCACTCACCTCTCCCCCTAAATCCTTAAAGGGGAGGATGTAGCTCTGTGGATTTATGTAGCAACTTCCAGAGAAAGTAGTTTCATTAAATTGCTGTTGATAATGTTTTTCTTTTGCTTGATATTTACATGATCTGCTTGGGAAAACTCACTTTCTGCTTGTTTCCAGCCACATCTGTACCAGATTGTACGGAGGCTGAGGGATCTGTAATTCTGTTTCAATGTATATTGCAACATTTTTATTGCATTCCACAGGTCCTCCAGTAAACGTTACTTGCAATATTTTTATCAACAGTTTTGGATCAGTCACAGAAACCACAATGGTAAGTGCTATGATGCCATTGGCAAGCCAACAACAATACTTAATATATGTCATGAACACAACCTGTCAATTTTTCTATTTATTGTTCAACTTGCAGGTCCTCCTGTAAATGTTACCTGCAACATATTTATCAACAGCTTTGGTTCAATAGCAGAAACTACAATGGTGAGTGGGACTGGTCATTGAAGCCATCTTGTGAAGGAGTGGGATGTAAAGTAGAACAGGGATGCTCAGGACATGGGGACACTTACCAAGTTATAAAGCTACTAAAACCCTACCTGAATTAAAATAAAATTTAAAAAATAAATATAAAATAGATATGTAAAGACATATATAAATAGTTAAACCCAGCCACCCCTCTGAACAGTTAGTGACTGCACCACACTCTGACTGTGATGTCAGCAAATACAGGTGTGTGCAAACCAGCTTGCTCAGCTTTTATCAGCACTACAGAGGCAAAGGAAAGGCTAAAGCTCAGCTGTGGGGTTCCCTGCCAAATACTCTGTATTTCGAGTGGGTCTTACACCACATGCTGAACTATCTGCTGCTGCAGACTCTGCTGACAGAGCTACCAGAACGGTCTCGTTCAACTTAGCTAAATCTCTGTGAATTGCAGCCACCTCCATAACAGAAGTGAATGTGTAACTTGAAACAACTGACAAAAATATAGCTAGCTGTGAGGAGGCTTAGGCATTTTGAGGGTTAAATTGGTACTAGGAAATGCTGGGACACCACCTGATTGAAATAAGGAGGTCAAAATGGAAATGTCAGTTCTAATTTTCTATATTTATAAAATATATATACTTTTTATATTTATAAAATAAATCAGATTACTTTTTAAAGATGATATTTTTCTTTTAAAAATTCCCTGAATTTGGCACTAACAAAATCAAGATAAAAAAAGGAAAATTAAAATTTTAGTCCAACTTTTTAATTTTGTAGTCTAGAAGCGCTCTTTTGTTTTTCAAGATTTGTTAAGAAACATGAAATTTTTTTCTGAGTCCATATAAAAAGACACTAAGCTTCTTTTAATCTTCTTTCTTAAACAAGGACCAAATTAGATCAGCTATTTATTCAAGCATACATACACCTGACTACTGAGATTAGTCCAGAGAGATATTTTTGATAGCTTTTGGATAATATTGCAATATACCTATAATAATTATCATTGCTCATACACAGGAAGTGTTTTACATTCTAGAAGGAGTCTCGTGACCAAATTGCAGCTGGACTTTGAACTCTTCCGGTCACTGCTGCCACAAAATAAATGAAAATTGGGTGTTCTCACCTTCCCTGAAATTTTGCAAGACCTAATTGGACTGTGTCAGGACACTATGGACAAGTGTGGATAATTTTGACAGAACTACAATGGAGTTTCACAACTCTGTTTTCTGGGGATTCCTACAGAGAATCCAGGTCTTTCTGTACCTGGTGAAGCCAGAGGCTATTTGATGCCTCTGCTTTTAGCATCCTGTAGGACTGAGTTCTTGGTAACTAAAAACGAACTTGCTACTCTCAAAAGGATTTAAGGTATAGCAAAGAACTATTTTTTTAATAAAATGGGATAGGTAATGCCTTGCAGTCCTTGCATTATGAAGGGAGAGAAGGTATTTCACCGAACTGAATTATTTTATTTAATATTCAAATACTGAATTTAAATTGAATTGAAACTCATGCCATCATTTTAGAAAGTGATGCCCCTGAGGAATGTAGGGACACCAGTCTTCTGCTCCTAAATATTTTTATTTAAAAAACTAGCCTTGTGTTTAATGTTTTCTAGAGATAAAGAGCAAGTTATTGCTTGGACAGGTTTCTTTATCAAATATTGTGGGAAATACTGTTCTATAAATACAAGCTATAACATACACAGTTATGAAATAAACAGATTAGTTAGTGCTTTAGAATATGTATCTGTAACAGTATAAAACCACCTTACAAGAAAAGTTAAATCAAGTTAAAAGTGACAAGGAAAAACTTAGCTTTATGTAACATACTTATCAACAGACTTAATTTTCAGGGGTTTTTTTAATGTTTTGTTTTGTTTTTTAAAAAAGAATTTGGTCTCCTCTGTCTAATGGATTCTGAAAAGATAGCCAGGAATGTTACCATTTTTTACCCAGCTGTGTCTGTTGATCCTAGCATGTAGAGACATCAGCATAGCGTTAAGTAGCAAAAACCCTGCACGTCACTGGCTTTACAAGATGGCATTCAATGAAAATATTTGCACGACCTAATGCTGATTGCATTAATTAGACTCCTTCATTGCTTTGATTAAATCCCCTCATTGCATTTTACCTTCTATCAAATATGTTAATGTGCACCTTTCCAATGTTCATTAACACATTCTGCTGAAAACAGCCAAACATTCAAGTAGATGAAAACAAAGACTATTGGCTTTCTTATTTTGCTTTTTTTCATAATACCTGCCAAAAGTGTGGAAAGATTTCTCTCAGATGCTGTTCAATGGTTTGATATTGATTTTCTTAATGCTGTTGCTTCTTTAATGACTATTGTGACAAGTTTTAGGATGGTTTAAAACTGCTCTGAGAGGCAGACATCAATTACTTTTCCATCTACTTTGTCTTTCTGAAATAGATGCAATCGTGGTAAAAATGTTGTCATCCCTCATGATAAATAATGAGTTTTCTTTGACTCCTAGGATTCATTTTTCCCTATAAAATGCTCTTGACGGTTTTGACATAAAACTAAAAAAAATCATTCAACCCCCTGGATTGTAAATTCAAGAGAGACATTCATGTCCCAGAGACATCTCTGTCCCAGAGACAGGAATGCTTAGTGAAGCCATGTATATGTACTGAGGGATGGCTATTGGAATACAGCCTGGATGATCTACAGCAGCTCATTGGATACTTGGGAGATGAAAACTTATTTAGAGAAGCTTTCAGTAGGAGAAATGAGCGTGGCAAACATGATTATGGTTACAGACCTACTAAACTGAGTAAACCAGGTTCTCAATAAGATCACCAGGGGTAGCTTCTGTTTTCTGACTAGGACAGATACCAGGACGAAGTTGATCCCTGTTTGAAAGGCCAGCACAACACTTGTGTCCAGTATATTCTTCTAAGAAGTAAAATCTTTCATTCAGAAATAAAACAGGATTTTGTGCCAGCTCCCTCCACAGAAATGAAGTCCATAGAGTTTTCATGAGTTTTGGTCCCAAAGATCTAGTGAAACAAAATGCATATGTGTTAGTCTTTCTGTATTAGTATGCACATGTGGGACAGTACCATAATTTTTTTCGTCCTCCAGATGAAATGTTTTTCTGCCATATTAGAATGATATATATTATACCAAAATAAAAACAGTAAAAAAAAGAGCCAGAATCAAGACAGAATTGTTGGAAATGTTCTTCATTGACTCACTTGTCTTTAATTTAATCCCTAATTTACAGAGAAAGAGATACGTTCCTGAGTAAATTCACTGAATAACACAGTTATGCCAGTAAGCTCTGTATCTATTTTTGGAAGCATTCACACATGCAGTATTCAGCAGAAAATTCACTGTACAGCATGACTGCGGTTGAGTGTCACAGATGAGTAATCTACATCAGGCTGGGCAGAGTCCCAAAGAATTCAGATGTTCAGTGTTGCTAATGACCAGGATTTTTTAGCTATCAGCTGTAGGAGAAGCTAAGAGCAGTTTGCACATTGACCAGCTAATTGTTAATTACAGAAATGACTAACTGTGAGGACGTTATCGTTGTCATTATTCCCAAAAATCAATGACGGACACTATGCAGCAAGTTCTCTTTTGGGGGGAATGCAACAAACCCCAGTTGTGCTTTGAGTACTAATGTTTGCAGAAAAAAATTCTCATTCCTTTTAAAGCTTTAGGAACAATAAAGCTTGGCTGCGACTGGCTGTATGATATTATATTCCCACTAGAAAAAAAAACCTTAATGACAAATCAACTCATTAGGTCCTGATTAATTCACATGTGTAGTTTTAATTGCATAAGCGACATCCACTGAAGTCCCTGGGGACACCTTGCATGCTTAGGTGCATAGGCAACTAAGTGCTTTTCTGTCACGTGGCCTTGAAAAAGGTCATCAAACCACTAATTTTCAGTTAACTTTCTTATTTAGGATTTAGAGAGTAGTGCCTTTGGCAAGCCCCTCCTATGTTTGGAAAGCCAGCTAAGTCTGTTGTTCCCCTCGTATGCTTGACTCAAAGCCCAAGTGGTCAATGCTGTTGAAGGGGAAGATGTGAGGAGGGCTAAGGTCTAAGATGAGGGTCAGTTCAGAGACAGAAAGTTGCCCTGAAGAGGGAGAGGGGCAGTGCCACTGCAGTGCCTGAGACCAAAGGATTTAGAGGTTTGCTGAAGCTCTGGGCAGTGAATCTGGTGACGGAGGATTTGCTGAAAGACCATTTCTATCTAGATTCCTGTAACACAAACTAAGTGTATCTGTGGATTGAGACCCTAAATCCCCAGATGAATCTACTAAAACTAATCAGATGAATATTCCTTTAGTATGTTAGTATTACTCCAATCTTACAGTTACAGAGGAAAACTGTTTATCTAAGTTGCCTTGAGCTATCGCTGGCATCAGTGTTGCAACTGAGATTGAATCTTCAGGTCCACAATCCTCGTTCAGAGCAGTGGTGCTGTCAGAAAGAATTTGTGGAGCAGGTGTACTTGTGGTTGTGTAGGAGTGCATTACTACAGTCCACCCACTTCTACCCTCAGGAGCTTGCAAAATACACACTGTAGTCTGACTGAGCCCCATGTTGTGATACAGTTCTCAGGAGAATTTTTCTTCAGAGGATAGTTACAGTGTTAGCACAGGAAAAATAAATTCAAAATTCTGCACATGATTTGGTCTGACTTTGTAAACAAGCATCCCTCTCAACTGCTTATACCACAAACACAAGAGGAAAAAAAAAGTAATGATTCTTTTGTGATGTTCATGTTATATATCCATTTATATTTCTTATTAAAATATCTATACATATATATATTTATATGCAAATCCTGTGAGACATAAACAAAGATTTCAGTGCTATTTTGCTTCTAACAGCAAAGCTTGCAGAGAGAAAACATTTCTGAATATATCGGTGTGATGGCTCTGGTATATTTATGATGCTACATATTGAAAAGGATAGTGTAATACTATTGGCACTGTTTATGCTTTTGGTATAATATATATCATTGTATGCAAGCTTTTCCATGAATAAGGATTTTTCAGATTGTTCTTTTATTTAAATCACTGACTACCGAAGTTGATGAAAGCACATTTATTATTAGATATTTCTAAACAATTTACCCATTTGGCATATTTATGATTTCTATGTTACAGAGGGAAAAATGCATCTGCTTTCCATAGACTTCTTTACATATCTCACTTCAAACAAAAATTAAAGGCAGTTGCACAACTGGTTGTTGCAATTTTATTCTATTGGCTCCTGCCTTCCTTTCTGTAGAATGAACATCAAGTGCTTTCCTCGGTTTGTAAATTAAACTGTTCCACATAAACTTGTAAGACACTCTCAGTTTCTAAGACCAAGAAACAAGGGGAAGTACATTTAGGGTTAGTGTATCCTCTCAAGATACGATGACGTTTTATAGAACTGCAAGTAGCTATTTGATCTTTACCTGTATGAAATAATACCATCATAGAAACTACAGTAGCTTCTGAAAATCAGAGAAAAGCTTTTCTAAGTATCTTTAATAAATGTGCTATTCTTCAGACTTCTCTCTCAGGTCTGTCTTGCTCTGATTAATAGGCATTCCTGTTTTGACTCACGTCTACCCAAAACCAACACAAAAATGACAAATAAAAGAAGAAAAATCATCCCATTGGGTTAAAAAACTGCATCAGTTCGAATGTTAGCAAAATCCTGCCAGGGCAGCAGCATACCTCATACCTTGTCACTGACCTACTGAATGAAGGGTGGGAAATGCTAGAGCTTGGAGGGGCTCATTTGCAGAGTGTGTGCATTGGGCAAGCTGCTTTTTGCAGCTCTAATTAGAGTGAGAGTATTTATTTGCATTTCAAGGATGACAAGTTCTTTAGACTATGAGGTTTAGCAGCCTAAGTAAACGCAGGTCAGGTCATACATTTTCCAAGTCAAAAGCACAGTGCTACCATAAAGCAGATCCTAAATGTGAGGGGGCTTTACAATTAGCAGAATTATTTGGTAATATATTCCTTCAGATACTTTAATTTATATAAATATCATTGAATTTTAGAAGAAGAGTAGATACATTTCTAAAAATGTCCACAAGCAAGTTAAATGTAGGAATTTCAAGTAAATATGCTATAATAGCAGGGAAAGCTGGGGGAGATGAAGCTCTTGTTTGCTGACTCTGGAAATTCAGGATAAGGAGAATAAACATTAGAATCTTTCCATTCCCTCCAGAGAGTTTAGACCCTAAAAGCTCTTTCCACACTCCTCTTTAATAGCCAGTTCTTGACACAGTGTTAATGTTGGTTCTAAATGAACCTCTAAGTAATTGCTGCCTTTCCCAGTTGTGACTAGCAGACCACTGAGCAGAAGAATGCAATTAGAACAATTTTAATGGGATGCAGAGAGGGAGGAGTGAATGAAGGAACATACAGAGAAAAGCATATGGTAGATGGAAAAAGGATACAAACAGTAAATAAGAAGTGCTGATTTAATTTCTTCCATACAAATCTGGCTTCACAGGAATTAGCAACTATTCAGGAGTACATTAGAAATAATTGATTTAAATATTGGAAGCAATTTATTTAAATTAGTAGTTTTATAGAATCTCTGTTGAAGTTTTATATATCTAGCAGCAATGATTTTGGTTTTCTAGGTACCTCTGAGTTAATCCATAGCATTTGAAAGAGGGTTATATTTAATATTGGAGGTTGCAGTTGATATTTTTATTCATCATGAAGTAATTTTGATTTGGAAAATGTACCAGTTGTGCTTGTTTGGTTTGATACAGCATAAAGACTGCTTTATTTTCAAATGGCAACTCTTACGTTCGGAAGATAACATAGATGTTTGCTATAACACTGGCACTGTAGCAAGGCTAAAAGCATAAAGAGAGCTAAAGTTGTCTTCCAGTTCTGGTAAGTGGCTTAGTAACCATTTTACATGGCATTTCTGTAGGACTACAGAGTGAACATTTTTTTGAGACAGCAGTGGAACGACTCACGCCTGGCTTACAGTGAATATCCTGATGATTCCCTGGATTTGGATCCCTCTATGCTGGACTCTATTTGGAAGCCAGATTTATTCTTTGCCAATGAGAAGGGAGCAAATTTCCATGATGTCACAACAGACAACAAATTGCTGAGGATTTCTAAAACTGGAAAAGTACTATACAGCATCAGGTAAACCAGTTTATTTTTTTCTCTCTTCATCCCCTTCTTTCCCCTCACTCCCTGTTTTTCTGGATGTAACTATGCTCGCAGAACATAATGTACATATTTAATTTCCTGTTGTCCCGTGGGTACAACTGAAATGAGACTTAATCATAGCAGGGAAGAAGGGAAATTTGCCTATGTTCCTTTGCTAAGCATTTACTTTCCACAAAACAGTCTGAAAGTGGCACAGCAGTACTTCTTAGTCTTGTTGGAAACTTGAGGCTGTCTAAAACTTTAATGTATGCCTCAATAATTCCCATTAGCGTTAGCTCAAGTCACTCCTCTTACAAAGAGAGGAAATCAACTCCTCAGTAATATCTGGGCTGCAATTGAAAAGTAAATGGGAATAGCATTTTAAATGGCTGCTCAACACCTTAGGTAAACATATGACTGAAATGCAATAAACTTGAAATGCAAGTCACTGGGTAATTGGATGTATCTGTTCACATTCAAAAATAACTGGAATTACAGAAAGCATTTTTTAATGCTGAGTGCATTGACGTGTGTGTCATGTGACTGGATTAAAGCTGAATTAATAAACACTGACAAAACATGATTTGATACGAGCTCATGAAGTGGGACATATGCAGAGAAACAGAACTGTATCGTGCAGGCATAAACAGCAGCAAACAATCTGCAGTATTCATTTGACATTCAACTTGCTGTGCACCGTTAATTGCCTAATATAGGTAGCCAAAGATGCAAAACTCTGTATTATTGCTCTTAAAATTGTTTAAATAAAAGTAATTACTGCATTTTATTTGTTCCTGGGAATGCTTCTCAGCCCCCACCTTTCTTGTGTTATGGAAAGTAAACAAGATAGTATTTGTTTAGCAGGCTGTTTAGTGAATTTACTCATCTGTAAAACAGATTAGTTTAGAAGGCAGTGTTTCTGTCTGGACATTTTGCTTGTGACCTGTATTTTCATGAAGGAATTATTATTGATTGACATTCAGGACAGCTGTGTTCTTTGGGATACTAAATAAATAAACAATAACGTGGCACTTCTTGCATTTATTTAATTCTTGTGGAAATTCCTTGATAAGACCCCAGCAATATTTGGATGGATTAAGCAGGGTGGAAAGTAAATATTTATTGAGCAGCATTTCAAACTGGCATACCTGAACAGTTTGAGAGAAATAATCGGATGCAAGGATGAAGCTAGCTCTAGCAGAGTGATAAATATGCTGTCACTTACAAGTATTTCTTGTTTCACCTCGGGAAAGAAATGAATGCATCAGTTTGTTTGAATGACATCAGACACCATCTTATTGGAGGCAACAGTGCAGTTGGGTGCTGCTCTGAATTCAGATAGATAATTTCCTCGACATTTGTCCATGCAGGAAAAGTAATATTTTGAGCTGTCACATCACATTTGTAAAATTCCCACACCCAAATGCAAATTAATCTGAAGCAGGGTAAGCAGTATTCCAATGGAGGACTAAACAAAACTCACCAATTCTCATTTGTGTCGCACAGCAGCAATAGAGGCTTACCCAGTACCTCTAACATAGCTTGTAATTTTTTTAGTACTTTATAGTGAAGAAAACTTTCTGGAGTACAGCAACTTGGACTCAGAAGTAATTAGGAAAACTTGTCTTTATTCTCTAGATACCGGACTTGATGCATCCGCGTGTTGCCAGTTGCTTTTAGTTTTGCTATGCAGAAACAAACAAGAGTATTTGAGTGATTGGTTTTGGTACAGAGGGATTGTTTTGCTGCTGCCGTTTTCACTCCTGCACCAACAGCACTTTGCCTGGCATCAGATATTTAGCATTTAGCATTTAATGTGCTGTAAATGTTTAAAGCACTTCACAAACATGCCTGAGACATAGTGGTGTGGGCTGTTTTGTCAGATTTCCAAATTTAATAAAATCAAGGTCAAGTTAATCTCAGATAAATGTAAACCACTCTCAGCATAAAATGAGTTTAGAAACTGCTCCTGGTAATTAATGGGTGAGAAGCAAGGTGTGTGTGCATGTTATGACAGCGGTATTCCTCTTCCCTGCATATTGCACTGAAAATATGGAAATAGGCTTGCACAGGAGGCACAACTTGCTCTTGTTGTTAATTGCTCTCTGAGGCCAGGCCTGCCCTTTCCGAAACTAATTTGGAAAGTCACCTGAAGCTAGATCTCGTGGCCCATATTTTACTAACACAAGACGCTCTGCGTAGGATACGAGTGCTCAGGCAACTCATGGAAGCGTCAGCGAGGGTCTGGCCCATGTGTTACCTCCACTACCGTGTTTGGTTCTGGGAATTATCTCAGCCCATTGTAAACGTAAGGCTCTTCATCATTCCCTCAGCCAGGGATATGCCATCCTGCATTTGCTGGTGATAGCAGGCACAGATTTCCATCATAGTTTGCCTTATAATAATAAGTTGCAATGTTCACGCTTTCAGACTTCCAGATCTATATTTAATTCTCTGGGAGTTCTTATAGAAAATAAAGGCAGATTTGTTGATGGCTGATATCCCCACCTATGAATCATGTAAGTTTAGGAGTACTAACCTATTTTTAGATATTTGTTGTATGCTTACGTGACTACCTTGGTATTTGTTTTGATCTTAGATAGTGTGCTAAATATGCTATCTGGAGCCTGAGGATTTATATCTGGAAAACTGGTCTAAAACCTTGGGTACTGCAGAGAGAACTAGCAGCTTGTGGAGGAAACCCAGCACTACTCAATACTGCAAATATTAAGGGCAGGTTGGATGGGGCTTTAGGCAACTTGGTCTACTGGAGGGTGCCTCTGCCCATGGCAGGGGTGTTGGAATGTGATGGGCTTGGGGGGTCACTTCTAACCCAAATAGGTCTACAGTTCTATGATGAATATATGCCACTAGAGATGTAACAACAGCTCTTAGAGGTACATGCATTCTGAGAAGTCAGCAGCTAGAACAGAGTTATATTCAGCAAACAAATACTCTGTAGTCAAGATCAGTCTCAGTTGCACTCTTTGAGCTGCAAAACAGTTAAATAGCTATAAGTTTTATTTTAAAGCTGTCTGTAGAGAGCAGTCAACAAGAGGGAGTTGTTATAGCAGCGTTCAATAAAATTAGCTTAAATTGTGTATATTTTGTATTCTGAAAAAAACAATAAGAATTAAAATCAGAATCCCACGTGCTGTCACACCCCAGATGCCTGTGACTCATCCACTCCCCACCCTTGAACGGTCTCTGCACGGATTGGATTTTTTAGGTGGCTATGCACTTGGAAAGAGTGACAGTGCTGAGTGATGATACCAAGAATGTGGTCACATTCTGTAAGACACCTGGATTTTGTGTTGCATAAACTACTGTGCTGATTTTGTGTTCTGGAGGCAAGGATTGTGTCTTCTCCAGCCTACTGTGGACACCTAGGACATCAGGAAAATGTTAAACAACCTCACAGGGGCTTCACATTCTCCCTGAGCCACATGTTTGTACTACCTGATTCCCACAGAGAATTTCAGGCTGCCAGCCAGCTCAGAATATTAGCATCTGCCAAAAAGCTTATTTTTGCAAACTGATAGAAAGTGAAATAGTTTTATTTAAGGTTTAGGTTTTCACTGCATTAATTGCCTCCCTCTCCTTTTAATATTTTCAGTGCATCTCAGCCATATGGGCTTGGTACAGGAGGTGATATTACTCAATTGCAATATCGATTCATGGCATTGAAGCCAGAATATATTGGTCAGGAAGGTAAAGAGGCTGCAACCTCTTTTTTTTACTGGCTGCTCCAGAAAACACATCCAATCACCTGATAAGGTGTGCTCTGTAATGTATAGAAACATAGAACCACAGAATCTCCTGAGTTGGAAGGGACCCATAAGGATCATAGAGTCCAACTCCTGGCTCCACACAGGGCCAGACAAGTCAGAGCATGGGACTGAGCACATTGTGCAGATGCTTCTTGATTCAGTCAGTCTTGGTGCTGTGACCCCTTCCCTGGGGAGTCTGTTCCAGTGCTCAACCACCCTCTCAGTAAAGATCCTCTTCCTATTATCCAGCCTAAACCTCTCCTGTCACAGCAACATAGTGACGGTGCATTTAGCTAGAAATTTTTACAAAACAGATTACTTCACATTTTTAAAATTTGCAAAGACATTGTATAATTTGGCAAGAGAGACATGTGGAATTCTAGGGTGCAGATTTGCACAAATTCACAAACTACACTTCTCCCCACATTTTTGTTACTTCTGCTCAAGGTACAATGAAATATCTTGGAAGAATTTCCTGAAGTCTTTCAAAATCCCTGTTTTTCTGTCTTTGTTTTTGCGTTGCAAGAAATGTCACAATTATATAGACAATTAGTTTTTCATGGTTTCAACTCTTGACCTAGATTTAATTGATAAATATGATTACGGACGAAGGCAGAGTGTCTGCTGGAGAGCTGTCCTGTCCTGTTAGGGCACCACGAAAAGGGGGGAATTCAAGCTATTGGATTGCTCTGTCTTTGTGCAGCTGTTCTGGGGGTGATTACTAGCCCCTCCATTCAGCAACAAGTAGCTGACAGGATGAGTTGGCACATGGAGAAGTTCTTGCCTGCTTATGCAACCAAAGCAAAGTATCTGTGAAAACAGCACCTTTATTCACAATGCACTCTCCCGTGCCAGTTCTACAACTCAGGAGCTTCCAGAACCAAGTCTTCCTAGCATGGTCATAGTGCCAAGTGACAGAGCGCTGAGTTGACTCCCCATCTTGCACCCCCACTGCTCTACACACTGTTTTGGGTTAATTTTACGAATCACGATTACCACGTATCTCACATAAATTATCAGAAGTAATCTATAGCTCTTTTAGAATTCAGCTTTTCTGAGTGAAACTTTATCAGGCTCCTCTGCACCTGTGTTCTTTGCTTGATGGGAAGGAAATTGAATGCAGATTAAAGAAATGCACAGATAACACTGGTAGGTTCTCTAGGATTGTGTACAAGGAAAGGAGTCTACTATCCTTCAGATGTTAGATCTTTACAGTGGCTACTACAGAATATGTTTCCATGTTACAGTAAAACCAGGTGTGGGTTTTCTAAAACAATTTTGAGAGATGGACCTTATTGGCTACATGATAACAAAGCTCCATTTACACCTGATGACATCATTGCAAGTAAATCAACCATGGCATGACACAATCTATCCTAAGAGAGTGGTAGGAAATGTGTTCTACAGCCCCGTGTGCATCCTGAGCTTTAATTCGATGATTTCAATTTTATTTTACAATCTAATGTTGAGATTTAAGAGGATTTGGACTTTACTAGCAGCATTGTCTTTCCATGTGACAGATTAGCAGAGGGAGGAAGCTGAGGGTCTGTTAGCATGATTGACATGGCTGTTTACTATGTAGAAAAACCTCTCTCTGACCTCATATAATCATATTTATTACCTCAGTTCCTACCAGAATAATACCAGTATTGACAAGATGGGGATTTTCCTTTGGAAGTTAATCACAATCATCACAGGAACATTTTCATAGAAATGTATTTAGTTCTCCTGTTAACAAAATTGCACACTGTCCCATGGTTACTGCCCTGATTTTCCAAAAGCATAACACTTCTTCATATACGTTAAAGTAACTTCTCTATATTAAAAAAGACCCCCCCAAACCAATGAAGAATAATCAGTGCAGAAATGATAACTGAAATACAGTACACATCTAAAGAAGCTCTGGGTTTGACAGCTATTAAATATTATAGGCAGAAGCCTTATAGACATTATATAAACAATGCTTGAATCATGAGACTTTATCAAACTTCACAATGCCAATGAGACATGGGGCCTTACAAAACTGTGACTGCATCCTATGCGAATCCAGCAAATTTGACAAATTCATCTCCCCTTAGTCATGATTGCAGTAGTAACAATGGTTTCAGAGCCTACAAATTTCCAGCCTTTTGTGGAAAAGAAGCAGTTCACATTATGGGTGAACCCAATGTCCTTGGGTCCCACTTTTCACTCATCCTTTTTCTTTTAATTAAATAGCCTGAGACTCTTCTCATCCTTTGGGATGATTTCCTAACACTCTCTTAATTGCAACACACCCTCATCCCCTCCCCCCCAATCACCCACTCTCATATTTCTCATTACCTCCCAAACCACAAATCCAGATCGGGTATCTATCCCTGGGTTTCCAATACTCCTATTTTTCTGTTGTATCTAAAGTACTTGTTTTGCATAACAAATAATAAAAGCTACTAAATAAATAATAAAGCCAAATGAAGGTATTTTGTTATGCGACTAGCAGAGCTATTGTCAAAACCCTACTGAACATCCTGCTTAAGGAAAGAATAATTTACATTTTAATGACACAAAATTAGTTGCTTTTTTACTTCATAAGGCATTTAAAGCAAAGTAGGTATACGGTCATTATACCTGAGTATGTACTACCTCATTTCTTCCTCTTAATGCTGTGCACATCTCCAGCTGGCACACAAGAGCACAGGTGGTGAGGTAAATACAAACACAAGAGAAGAGCTACTTAGACTGAAGGACAATGCTGCCAGGAGAATAAATGGTTCTGAACTGGCCATAAGTAAGCTTAAAGTGGAAATTATGAAGTTTCCAGCATTGAATTCCTAGAACAATATTACAACAGAAATCAGGGGGGGATAGGGGCGGAAGTGGAGCTATATGTCATTAAATGAACCTTGATCTTTTTTGAAAGGGATGAAATGGTGTGACTATGTGTGATAGCAGATGACCAGATTTGATGGCCCAACTTGTCACTTCTATAGCCATATACTCCTATGTCTCAAATAAAAAGGAAAACTTTCTAAGTAGTTGGAAATGCTGCTGGAGACCAATTCGTACACATAATGTCATTCTTGGATGACAGGATCAAAAAATATGGGCAGGCGGTTACTTTTATGCCAGTGGGATAGTTGCATAGCCAAGACATAACAGCTATTATAACAGAGCCTGTGTACCTGCTCTCCTTACAGGTGACATCAATGCTTGTCCTTGATTGCTAGTGACCAATCACTCCATTTACCCATTGAACTTTGCACTGGAACAGCTGAAGGTTGGGTGTAAAATGATGTAGATACGGGAGTCCTTTCTAAATAGAACAAAAATGCATGTTTTCCTGGAACATGGGCCCAGGGATGAAGATCTTTTGCCAACTGCATTGCAATATATGGCTTAGAACTGAGATGTCATCATGCCAGGAGGAAAGCAACACTGTACTGAACATAGACTGTAGGAAAATTAAGATAGAAAATGACAGAGGAGAAAGGAGAGATGAAATACTGCTCTTCATGGAAATGAAACAGGTGGTTACAGAATCTAACTGTTACATGAAATCATACATGAATTTAATTTTATAGATTTGCTTGAGCAATAATTGGAAAATCATTTGCTGGCAGCTCATGTGCTGGCATTGTGTATCTACAGACAATGATTGCATTACAATGAGAAGTGGGATGCCCGTAATGAGAAATCCACCACCCCGCTCCGTGCCAGCTCCCGTGTTGTTAAGCAGTACATGAAGCAAAGCAAAGCGCTGGGGGGAGAGACAACACGCTCATAAACAGCAGTACGTGAAACTCCAGCCTACACCTTGTGTTTCGCCATAGCAGAAAAGGCTTCACATCTCCTCTAAGCTTGACTTCAGATCCTTCCTGTCTAACAGAAACGAAGCTGCAGAACATGACAAATATTAGAGAGGAATTCCAGGACTCCTCAAAAATAAGGGGAAAAGCGGACAGTTTGACTGTTCTGTTTAACAGGACAAAGCCTGTAGACAGTGAAAATTACCAGAATTGACATTCAAAATGATGAGTCAGGTCCCTGAAAAAATAATGAGATGGACTATGAAATGAAAAGCCCTCTCAAATAAGAATGTCACTGGGAATTCTCTTTTGTTGTTGTTGTTTTTCTGATATATGAACAGTGTTTGCGCCCCTCTTTCAGGCAAAGATCATCCAAGAGTGGGGGGTGGGAGGAGTATGAGGAGATTTTATATTCTCCTCCCTGTTTCAGTGCCACTAGCCTGAATGGCATTTGCTCCTGTGTCATGCGATGCTGTCGTGGTTGCTGTGCAACTCCATCTCCCCTGCCAGTTTAATGGGGAACTTTTTCTGCTTGTGCTTAGGTAATACTTTAATGTTATTTCATCAGCTATAAGGATCAGGAATTTAATCTTTTAAAAAAAAAAACAACCCAACAAACACTGAAATGATTTTTACCTTTATTGTCAGCTTGGATCTTTAAGAAAAATGCCAGAAACGTTGCAAGTTATGACAGCATCTTTAGAAGTAACAATAATGGAGAAAATAAATCCCACTTGTCTCACTAAACCCAACGCTGTGGGCTTTGCACAGCTATATGGCTTTTCATAAAAATGGCACATAGCCAATCAGTGTTATAGCAGGGACCATGTGTGTACTACTCATGTTCTGGTATTTGCAGTGTAAAATCCTAGATTGTGAACTCTCCGGTCCCAACAGCTGAGCTGCAGATGGGTGTAGCTTGAAAGAACGAAGGGATAAGAATAGAAGCAAAATGTTATTTTTGATACCATGCCCACTCATAGTGAGGCATTTGTTGCTATTTGTGCTTAGAAGGAGATGATAATGCTCTTTTCAGAGATGGAAGGGACTTGTAGCCTCATCTCCAGGACTATTTAAATGTCCAACTCTGTACTTAAGACTAACCCTAGGTACTTCTCGTTAGAAACAAATGTGTGAGTAGGCTGTTGATCTATAGCCCACTCACAAACCACCTCACCTGCTGGATAATTAATGAAAATTACATTACCCTTGTTGTCAGACAATGATGTCCTCTTCTGGTGTGAGCTGTTGCTGAGATGAAGGGAAATTTTGGGTGAGTTGCAATGCATCAGGCTATGGCACGATTTCAGCTTGTAAAGAAGTGGGTTAGAATACAGTTTAATGGTTACTGCAGATTAGGCAATACGTCAAATCCCAGTTAAATTTAGATATTCCCTTAAAATGTATACCAAAATCTTGGATTATGTAATATGTAAACCCAATTCCCTGTGGGTTTAATATGATGCTAGCAGTTCTTTAGTTTTGTGTTGCAGACAATTCACAGCCTGTGTAGTATGCTGAAGCCTTTATGTAGCACTGTGAGATTATCAGAGAAGTGGCCTGAGCACCAGAATTCAAAACCTGTAAGAAAAAGAGTGAGACTGGAGATCATCTTGAGAATAATCTGTTTACAAATATTTCATTCCTATTGATTTATTTTTTTTATTAATTTTTGTATTAATGAACCTTGCCCTCCAC
The DNA here is from genome assembly GCA_022605575.1 of Laterallus jamaicensis coturniculus. Taxonomy (NCBI): domain Eukaryota; kingdom Metazoa; phylum Chordata; class Aves; order Gruiformes; family Rallidae; genus Laterallus; species Laterallus jamaicensis. Next base: position 3,035,061 of record JAKCOX010000034.1, read on the forward strand.
TGATGGTGCTGCTTTGGGGACTAGGTGTCTAAGGGTGTACTGGCCTCAAGGTTTACTACCCCGAAGAGAGGTGGCAGTGGGATTTTGGCAGGGACTGTGCATCAGGAAAGGGAGGGAAAGGAAAGGGTATGAGGACAGACTAGGATGCAAGGGAAAGAGGCTTGCTCCAGGTCGTGTAGGTGTCTCTGGGAGAGATGTAGGGCAGATGGGCAGGAGGAGGTAGGAAAAATACGTTCAGGGCCAGAGAAGGGACAGGATAAAGTTCAGGAATGGGCGAAGGTTGAATAGGAAGCACGCTGTCTCAGCTCCACTGCTGAGCTCAGGACTGCACTGCATGCAAATACCTCTGAGCTCCTTCTGCTGCACATGCTTGTCACTCCTCTCTGCTGGCTTCTCCTTGGAGGATGATGGCGAGCCACAGCAGATGTTTAGAGCACCCATAGTGACTGAGCTGCTGGCCCATCTGAGGGCACATCTGTTCCTACCTGGAGTGAAAACTGATGTTGCAAAGCAACATGTTCAGGTGTTAAGGATCACCAGCACGGAGGTTTCTATTAATAGCGTGTTGTCACGCTTTTTATTTTTTTCCCATGGGATGCCTTACTTTGGCTTCTGTGATGAAGGAGGACACAGCCTGCAGACCTTTTGACTCCCTGTCTGCAGAAGTGGGAAATATAGACCTATAAGGCAGGTTCTGGGGTGACCAGAAATGAAAGATGTTAAGCTGGGGTGTGCAGAGAGACAGGCCCACAGCTCAAGTCGAGCCATCTCTCAAGGCATTCTAGTGAAACCAGGTGATGAAAGAGGCAGGGTTTGAATGAAATGCTGAGTGAAGTAATCTCAGCAGTGCCCACTGTTCCCGTTCCCCCTCTCTGACTAAGAAGGAAAACAACTTGTGAGGAACTGACTGAAACCCCGATTCCTCATTCCCTGCCCTTCCCTGTGGCACAATGTGGGCGAAGAAGGGAGCAAAATCATGACTGAAGTCTGCTGAGGAGGGAGGGGTGAGGGACAAGTAGAGGTATTTTAAGAACTGGAGAAGGAAAACAGCTCATGAGGAACTGACCAAAACCCCATTCCCCCAGTTTCTATCCCTCCCCCTGCCATAATAGGGGAAAGAAAGGAGTGAAATCATGACTAAAGTGAAGTCTGCTAAGAAAAGAGGGGTGGGGAGAGGTGCTTTAAGGTCTGGTCACACTTCTCATTACCTGACTCTGGTGTCACTGGGTGTGCAGGGCAGTGTCATCATTTAGAGAGTGAGTTTCCTTTATTCTTTTTTGAGCCTGTTGTGCCCGTGACGTTGATTGTGGAATGATTTTTCCGTGTCTTATCCCAAATCCTGAGCCTCTCAATATGTATTTTCTCCCCTGCCCAGCTGAAAAGGGGAGTGATAGACCAACTTTAGTGGGTGTTTGGCCTCAGCCAGCACCAACCACCACACCTCAGCCAGCACCAACCACCACAGAGGGTAAAAATGGTGCTCAGGTAACTGAAGACAAAATCAAGTCTTTGATCAGCTTTACAGAATGTTCATAAAACTGTTCCCATGAGTGTTTTATGGTGCTACGTCACCAAATCTGTTGTTTATGAATCTCAAATGCATTGGTGGCGGGGTGCCTGAAAAATAAAAAAAAAATCTATGGCAGTTTCTTCTGTTTTATTAATGATAAAATTATTCGTCAATGTAATTGCCAGTTAAACTTGCACTTTGCACCAAATCCCCAGGGGCCCTTCTTGAATTTGCCAAGTGTGAGACATTCATTCTTCTGAAACATTTTCTGTCAGTGACACTGTTATTATAGTCAATGTGGGTAGCTACATCTGCCTAACACTTTCCATTTCTGATCCTATTTCCTTATTAATGTAAATATACAAGTACTGACACGACACCTGGTTTTGGAAACATTTGCAGGATCATATTTTTACTGAAAAGAGTCAACTGCTATAAATTGTCCCACCTCCATGGACTTCACTGGAGCTACTTCAGACTGCAGCAGCTCAATGTTAAGCAAGTAGTAATTTTGTTGAAAATGAATGGATATGTGGACAGTATCAGGCATTTAAGTGTTGGGTTCAATACTTGTGTTACTCCTAGTAAAAGGGATTACAGAGGGAAAGATGTTAACCATGAATGGCTACTCTAATGAGATTAACAAGTCGAGGTAAAACTATAAGGGTATGATGTCTTGAGCTAGACTTATCAATGTAGTAAATAGAAATAATTTTCTATTCATCAGGGTCAACAGAAAATTGCTCTTCCTAAAATATACCTTTTTTTAGAAAGAGACAGAAGATATGTCAACCATTGTGTGGATCAACATAATGAACATTTTCTCAACTCACCTCCAGAAAAGGAATATTGACATATCTACTTTGCATCAGTGGAGACAGATAGATCGATTTATCCCTGGGAGGCTTGAAGACTGCCACTGGATGTGATATTTTTTTCATGGGTTTGATATTAGACTAATAAAAGATACCCCTCTGCCCATGTATGTAGTCAAACCCCCAGATCATTTGAGGGTGTTGGGGTGTAGAAAGAGATGAAGGAGGAAGGCAGCATAGTCAGCATGCAATCTACACATTAAAATCTGAGGGGTAGATAGTCCATGCCTACTTCAATGAGTACAAACACATGACATATTTAGAAAGGCTGCATTTGCGTAAAGACATACTTGAAATGAACTTAAACATCTAAGCCATATTTAGAAGATGACTGAAAAGGAGGAAGAGAGTCTGATATATCAACATTTCAGAATAAAAGGCAGAAGCAGTCTTTTGTTAGTGCTAGAGATTAGCAATTTAAATAGCTCAATCTTTAATCCAGGAAATTACCTAGTAAAAAGGAGACCAGTTAACATTTGCAGGGTACATAAAATATTTCAATGAGCAAAAGGCAGATTTTTCAATGACATTTATACATCTACTAGATATAGTTTTTTCTCTAGATGACTAATTTTTTTCTTTAACATATATGCTATTTTCTCCCAAAGGTTAAATGGGAGTTTATTTACTATGGTACTATTGAGAGGACTACTGGGGACTTTTCTTCCTCCCAGTGCACTTCACTGCCACAATCACCCTATCTCTAATTTCCTGATATGATCAACTTGTATAATAGAAGCCTGTGTCAAGAGGAAAATAACGTGACTTTTTCTATGTAACCTATAAGTAGGCAAAAGCTGAGATGTTGAATGATTTTTTTTATCAGGCTGAGACCATTTCAATCTCACCTGTATATTATCTTCTTATAGTGATATGATGGTCAGAACATCCCCAAAAACTCACATGGTGAAGAAATAGCTTGAAAACTCTTGAATCAACTGTATGTGGTCGGAACACATAATGGCCATGGGAGTCAGAACTTTGTGAAGTATTTCTCCAAACAGATCACTTTTGCCAAAGGGGACAGTGTACTTTCTAGTTAGCAGCTGGCCTGTGGGTTCACTGGCATAATTAAAAAAACTGTTCCCATTGCACTGTGTTAGTGTTTTGGTGTATCTTTCGTCAGATCAGCCAATCTAGTTCACGTCCTTGATGTTAAATGGGCACAAAGGTTTTTGTTTTCTTTCTCTATGTCAAAGTGGTTTTTGTGCTCAAGGTAATCTGAAATAAAAATATACTCTTTTTAGATGACCTAAGCCAAAATCTTAACAGTTCTTCGGTTTTTCAAAGCAGTTAGTTTGTCATTATGTAAGCTCAATATCTTGGTTTGTTTCTCTCCACGCAAACAGGAAAAAAAATACCAAAGCCAAGGAGAAGCCTTGAAACAGATTTCAGTCAAAGGTGAAAAAGTAAGCTAAAGAAGAAAAACCCAAAACAAACACCAAAAAACTCAAAATCCATTAAGAATATTCCCATCCAAGTAAAGTTATGCTTTATCTGGGACAATAACAACTGAAAAATTAAAAGAGAAATTTAGTTTGTATGATAATGTTCCTTTAGGCTTACTTTCTTCTGTCTGCACTCTTTATCTTTTAATGTTATGTGATTCCAGCTTTTGCTATATGGTGTTTTTTCTTGCTTTCTTTTAATGGATAAGCAGTAAGAATAAAGGGTTGGAAATGGTGCTCATACAGAACAAAAGCACTCTGCATTGAAAAAAATACCTTGTGATTGTGGTTTCCTTTCTTTGGTTTTCCAAAACAAAGGCTAAAAATGTGTGTCCTGTGGTCAGAGATTTCAGCTTTTTGCATTATTTGGGTTCAGTATTATACATAAAACATTCAGTGGTACATTAGTTGAAAGCATTCCTTGCTACATCGATGTCATCTTCTCTGTTCCTGTTCTGCTTCGCCAACACAGACAGCGAGCGCCTGGTTTGCTTACACGCACTGTCTTCAGAGCTCTTATGTCCTTAAAAGCCTAGAGGGGATAGAAAGTCCAGCCTCTGAGGTGTTAAGGTTTGGTCTTGACCCTTTAAACTTTAAATATGGGGTTTTGGACAAAACCTGGTGATATCTAATAATAGCTGCTTTTTTTTTTTCCCTTCAATTTTAGGCTAACTTTAACCTTATCCTGTCCCATGGATTTGAAGAATTTTCCTATGGATGTACAGACATGTACAATGCAGCTAGAGAGCTGTGAGTGTCCAATTGCTTTACCTAATGAAGACCAGGACTTTACAATAATGTTCCGTAGTTAGATAGTATCTCCATTGTCATATTTGTGTGGTGAGACTCAATATTTCGATGTTGCAAGGGAAAATCACAGAGGAACAGTGCTTTAACTGTCCATCACCATAACGTGTGGGTCCTGCTGCTCATGCTCCCTTCCCTTTCCTCCCCTCCCTGCAGCACATTAACTCACACATCAGGGCTGAGTCACTTCCAGGGACAACAACAGCGATGCTGTGCAGGAGAAATTAAATCTCAGGAAAGTAAGAGCAATTAGTACACAGCCAGGGTTTAGCTATGTCTCATCAAGACATGCTACGGTCTTTTGAAAAATGCAAGAAATTAACTCAATGAAGCAGAGGTCCTATAGGCCCACTATTGGTGGTAAAGTACACATGGCCAAGGCATGGTGGACTTGAGGACTGTCACACACCCATCCATACCGTGTAGCTGTTGCCACATGCTGCAGCACCATTTTGACCTGTACCAGGTAACAACCAGACAGAACCAGGGGTGGCTCAGATAATGGCACATCCCAGCAAGCATTCCCAGTCATCAGTAGGTACCAGGCCACCTTGGTTTTTTGTAGAGGGAGGTAAGGATGGGTTTGGCTTTATGTGCATGAGCAGCTGGCTACCACTTACCTGTGTGGCCAGAGAGTGGCCACAGCTTGTTAAATTTACCCGTAAAGCTGTAGCTGTTGCAGAAAAAAAGAGACTTCAGTGAGTAGAAGCCCCTCTCTTTCCCCTCCGCACTTTTCAGTCTCAGGTTCATAGGTTACTAAAGCTTCCAATTCCTTTTGGGTAAGGGCCCACCATTCTTCAGTCTATAAATCCTTAGGCTTTCTTTGCCCACTCACTCCATCATCAAAGACTGGTGAAAATAAAGCAAAACCCAGGCCAGTACATAGGCACAGAGAAATGTCATTTCAGTTGTAAACAGCATCTTTGATGGGCCAGGAAAATTACTTTTAGTGGGAAACCAGGGCAGTATTTCAGAACATAATGGTGGTGTTTGTTGCTTTTAACAGAGTAGCAGAGTAGGCATTTTAGAAATATAACAGAGATGATAACATGCAATGCGATAAAAGACACGTTTCTCAGACATAATATTTGCTTTTGATGTTTTCCAGTCAGTTACCATCTAACAAATTCTGATTTCTTTATTGTAGTTGGCTACACTATGAATGATCTGATATTTGAGTGGCTAAGTGATGGACCTGTGCAAGTCGCAGAGGGTTTAACTTTGCCACAGTTTATTTTGAAAGAAGATAAAGAACTTGGTTACTGCACAAAACATTACAACACTGGTAAGCATTATTTTATTCTTTTTTCTATTGATTGCTCCAATGGGATATGTTGTCAATTTTTAAAGGAAAAAAATATGAAAAATGAAAACTTCTCCCTTTAATTTTTGTGTCAAAGACTTTTTTTCCAAAATACACTTTGATTTCATTAAAGATATTCTAATATAAATATTAAGGAATTTTAAATAATAAAAACCTAATTGAAAATCAAGTTTTGAATTCCTTAAAATGAAACTTTTTTAGCAAACTGAGTCTTTTTCTTAAATATTGATTTAGCAATTTTAAAGTACTGATTTTTCTGATCTTGATTTATTTTTGCAGCATATAGAAGTGTCAATGAGGAAAAATATAAAATATTCACCATGTTTTATGTGTGGTCTGATTTATGAAATGAAGTGTTTGAAAAGACAATGCTTTCATTGCTCATCTGAATAGTGTATAGGCAGTAAATGTAGGAAAATTAAATGGTTTTTTATTACTGTAATCTTTTCCCTACATTTGTTATTTTGAAATTTGAAATGCTATGGTTTCTATCTTTAGCTTTATAGAGCAGGGAGACCTCTGTTAAAATTTGGATTTAGCTGCTTGGAGTTTATTTAATAGGGCCAGCATTTAGAGAAGGTTTCCTGGGATTAGATATAATCCCTTTCATCTAAAATAGCTTTTTCATCATTTCAGCGTAAGAGCCAATCTGGTTGCATCAAATACATTTGTTTCACTCAGTGAAATAATAGAACGTGAGAGGTTCTGGCTCTGCCAAAAAGAAGTCACATTCATTTCTTATGAAAAGAAAATTATTGGTTGTAAGTTTTTTGCAAATACAGCTTCTCATTTTGGGGCCCAAAGGGCCAAGGAAGGAAAACTGTGATTCCACAGTCCAAGACCCATGGAAAGGAGGATGACATGACTTCTCATCTTTTCTCATGCTTAACGGGGATAATCAAGAGTAAATTCCAATAGACAGAGCTTACCCATTTGTAATTTGGGTGATACAAAGTTTAGCTATTTCCTAGCACAAAGCTCAAACTCTGAATAAGTGAGTTCATCTGCTTTTCTAATTGATGTCAGATAACGGTTTCACGGGGTCAAGCACTGAAAGTAAGAGAGGGGGGAGAGCAGGAACAATGGTTTCCTTGTGTACCCGTGAAGATTTCCCACAAAGGATTCAAATGGCAATTACTAGTTCCCATTAGATGTAGTTAAACAGAAGTGAATGTCTAATTACCAAAAGTTAAAAGTGTGCGGCCCAGCTGGAAAGCTGTAATCAAGCAGAGGCAAACTTTGCCTACAGGAACCCACATTGCTCTCTTCTCTGTAGCATGCCCTTCCGGGCTTTTTGTGAAGCTGAAATGCAGATAAAAGCTGCATTATTCAGCCTTCTCCTCCCACGGCACAGCACCTCGCCATGTCCAGGTTGTGCCTCAGGCATCTGCAGAGCATGCGGCAGATGGGGCTACTCTTGTGCCCTTGCTGCCACGCGTTGCCACCCCACACCTTCCTAGTCCCCTTCTGAGCCTGCAGACCGGTCAGGATCAGACACTATCCAGGTCGCAGAGTCTGTCTTCATGGTCACAGGTCAGGCTACTCAACAGGTCAGCCCACACATGTATGAGCTTCTGTTCTGTCTAAAGATTTTACTCAGCTCTTCTTCCCTCTCTTTGCCACACACCCTCTGCATTGTCCTTTCTGCCAGCCCTCGCAGCCTGCCGCTCAGCTTTAGGCTAGCAAAAGTCTGTGCACAAAAAGTAGCAAATAATCAAATTTCACCTGAAAGGGTGAACAAAGAACAATTTGACCGCCCAGCAAAAAAGGAGTACTTTGAAACCGTTAGCATGACGTCTCAGGAAGGACAGACCATTTTGTACTTTGAGTAGTCTGCCTCAAGCAAGAGCCTGAACCACAGTCATCCAGGGTGCACAGTAATTTGGAGAACAGCACAGAGCGATTGGATTAGTACCCGAGGAAGTGTTGCAACTCGTGACTCTTCATCCCTTCCCCCCACCGCACCATTAGCTCTGCCATCAGGCAATCCTAAATTTTTGAGCTCCGCTAGCCCTGTGGAGCTGCTCTCTGCTGTTGGAAATACCACTCACTTCCCACAAGAAGTGGTTGGGGGTTTCTCGGAGTCAGACTTTTTGTGAAATTAGCCTTTGAGTGGATTTTCCTGTGGGAAACAATGCACTGACACGACAACTGATATGACCAGAAGGGATGTGATCTACCACAGGACTGTAAGACTAATTGTTTGCAAGTTGTCTGCTTGAGTACATTTGCTTAATCTCATGTAATTAAAAGAGAAAAATGCTGTCTCCTTTTAATATTAAAACATTATATTTGACTAAAGTAAAATCTCATTAAAATTTGAGAAAAGAAACATTTCATTATATTTCTGGAAGTGAAATAACTGTGCTAGTATTCATTTTCTCAGTTAATTTGTTGAACTGGGCATAGTCTGATTCTGGGCTCCCATGTGTCTCCCAAGCTAGTGTGAAACAAATGTCTGACTCATATTGGTGTATCAGGAGCTGCTTACAATCTTAGACTAGCAAACAGGCCACTCATCTAACTTGTGTTCAGAAAACAAGATAAACATGTGCAAAAAGCATTTATGAAAGTAATTTCATGTTCTAGGAAAGTTTACATGCATTGAAGTCAAGTTTCATTTGGAGCGTCAGATGGGATACTATTTAATCCAGATGTACATTCCTAGCCTGCTGATTGTCATTTTGTCCTGGGTTTCTTTCTGGATCAACATGGACGCTGCTCCAGCTAGAGTCGCACTGGGTATCACTACAGTTTTGACAATGACTACACAAAGTTCAGGATCGAGAGCTTCACTTCCAAAAGTAAGGAAATAATTTTGTACCATCGATTTCTTACTAAGAAGAAATATTTGTTCTACTTTTGATGTTCCTGAAAGATGTGTGTAAAAGTGCACCTGATAAGAATACTTGAGAAAGTGGTAGCTGTGTGTTGTTAAATGGTTGCAATACCCTTGCATATGGATTAAGGAAGGTTTCTGCTGGTTTGCAGGATGGCCAGCTGGTTCAAAAGTATGGATTTTTAATGAGCTTCTGCTAGTTTTGACACTTAGTTTTCACTGCTTAGAAGACACATTTTCTGAAGTATTAAGTTACCTGACTGGATTTCTGAAAGGACGTCCATGAAAATTTGATTCTGTCTGACCGAGGGCTTTTCTAAACTCTGCCTGATCTTTTCTGGGCTATTAGACTCTCAAATATCTTGGTGTTGCTAGATATGGCACTTAGTCCAATAGGCATATAAGTATATATATAGACTATATATATGTGTGTATATATATAAGTGTATATATATATATATATATATATGTATATAAACATATACCTAGAAGATATCTCTGGAGAATCTTTTCAGTGAAGAACTGCTGATGTCTTTGCTTCACGGCAGCATTAGTTTGTGAGAATGTGAATGTTCTCATTCAAGTGGTGTCTGCAGTCCTTCATCCTGTCTATGCACAAAAATATACTCTCACTTGAATTTTGTGGGTTTTTTAATCCGTGCCAGATGCTTTAGATGGGATTACAGATTACAGTCTGGATTCTTTGTTTAGTCAGGCTGACAGCTCTTTTCAGCATGGGCACAGCCTGAATGCTTCTGATGATAACATTCCCAGCAGAATTTCATGTGCATGCTGGGGCTTTGTACGGTTTTATGGAAGAGAGCTCAGAGGTAGATCAGTTTACAGTGGTCTAAGGAGTCACAAGATATGCTCCCTGAAGAGTGTCTTTACAGCAGTCCAGCATCACATGGGCTGGGATCATTAAATCTCTCTAGTAACAATGAAAGCACAGATTTTGACTCTGTACAGATCACAGTCCATTCCATTAAAGCATGTTTTATTTTTTCCTACTTCACCCTTAGTATCATATTTAGCCTCATTCCAAACACTGTTATTTGTTCAAATGGAGCATATGTAGGGCAACTTCAGAAACTGCACAGATTGTGTTACTCTTCTGTTGGTAATGAGAAAGCATCACTTAAAAATCTGGTGAGAAGAACAGTTGGTTCAGCTTCACTTGTTCACTTGGAGATATGTATAATGTTCTATGCAAACTGAGAGTCTTTCATATATTAACTCAGAATATCAAATGGATAATTTCTTAAACATTTGTTCAGATAATTCAGTCAATATTACCAGTGAATGCTCTGAAAGGAAAGTCAATATGGAGGTAATGTTAGCAAGGAGCATAAGGGCTCTTTAAATAGCAGGTCTGGAGTCACTGAAGGCTGTGTCTAGATGGTACAACACAATTCCATACTGATAAATCCAAAGTTTCTTCCAAATTAATTGGCCTAAGAATTAGATGTAGTACAACCATCGTGATTTCCACCCAAAGCTCTGCAATGTTAGCATGCCCAAAATGCTAATGCTTTAGAAAGACTTTTTGTCATATGCCCTTGATACAGCTGAAATTTGTATCCATTTTGTATTCTGCAATGTTTGAGTAGAAAAGCATTTGCTGGATAATTTTCTGGGCATCTGTTGAGCGGAAGAAATGGGACAATCCAGAATATGTTGACTCAGCATCTGTCAGAGTATGGTAATGCTCTGGCTCTATTGTATACTCTCCTAGCATTGTCTGCTGTGTTCCCTGGACAGAAGATAGGCAGTAAGGACAAGTACCTCAGCGGGTTGTTGCAATTCTACTGTGTGATTCATCTGAGCGGACTTTACAGTTTTGGTCTCTGTATAAGTGGGGTCTTTTGAAGGTGCACCAGTTGAGTTAAAAACGTGATTCTAATTAAATGCTAGCATCCTTCTCTCTGGCTGCCACCTTGGATGAGTGAGGTGCCTGAAGAAACACAGGACTGAGCAAAACCAAAGTGCTTCAAATCAGGCTCTGCATGCGCAGGTAGCTGTATAGCCTTTTCTAGACATACAGGTCTTGTATCTCCAGCACCGGATTCCTTACAGGAAGAAGCAAACTTTTCTTGCTGTTGTTGTTGTTGCAGGCATCTAGTTATTTTAAAACCTCATGTATGATTTAAAACCAAAATTGTATTTCTTAGTGTCTTTATTTGTCCAGCATTTAGAAATAAAAATATAAGAATTGAATCAAATAGACGCTAAATCTGAACTCCCAAAATGGCTGTTTAGAAGTAATGCTTTTCTAAGTCCTGTCTACATATTGCTAAGACATAGGGACTTAGGCTGTCAATAAAACATCCATTTTAAAATTGCTCTAAGCATGAATAACTAACAGAATCAAACATGACAGGAGGGTTATTTTTGCAAGAGTACAGAAAAAACAGATGTAACTTTGCTTTGTGACAGCAGCTTGGATTTGAACACAAAAGTTACATTTTTTGCTCAATTGTCTATTCTGTCCTGTTCTTATTAAATCACATTTACATAACTTTACCTTTAATTTACCCACTGTCTTGTGCCAAGAGTTTCTTCTCAGTCTCTATTTTAGTAGAGTTTTACCACAAAAACAACAAAGTATCAACCTCCTCAGTTTTAAGGGGAATAATTCCTTTCCCTAAAAACATCAAAGAGGAATTGTGATGAGAGGATTCCTGGATTTTTTATTTCATTTTGTCAGATTCCAAGTTTTTATGTAGCTGATGAAAGTGGCACTGTTTAGAAGTAATTGCCTGCATAATGTCCTCAACTCTGGTAAGAAATTAAATGACAATTCTCTTTGCTAAAACTTCTCTTTTCCCTATTAATAACTGATATTCATTTTAATACACGGATTTCATAATGATAGGCCATGGCAACACAGACATTAAGCATTCAGTTATTGGAAATTAAACAGAAGATTGAGATGGAGGAAAGGAAAGGAAAGGAAAGGAAAGGAAGGGAAGGGAAGGGAAGGGAAGGGAAGGGAAGGGAAGGGAAGGGAAGGGAAGGGAAGGGAAGGGAAGGGAAGGGAAGGGAAGGGAAGGGAAGGGAAGGGAAGGGAAGGGAAGGGAAGGGAAGGGAAGGGAAGGGAAGGGAAGGGGAAAAGGGAAAGGGGAAAGGGGAAAGGGGAAAAGGGAAAAGGGAAAAGGGAAAGGGGAAAGGCAAGGGATGAAATTCATTCCAGTTGAGGCTTATGTTTGTTGTGCATAAAAATATTTGGAAAGCCTCTTCCAAATGAAATAGAATTATATTTCTTTGGTAAATTTTGAGTATTTCTGTGGAATTAACCTCTTCATAGTATTTTGAATTTCTGACTAAGGATATAGGGTAAAATTCCAATATTAGCAACATAATAATAAAGTAGCTGCCAGTTCCTCTTCTCACACATTCATGTGCAAATGTTTTATACACATTTGAGACTCAATGGACAGGTGCAATATGTCCTAGGGAACCTGCTTTGGCATCGGAGTTGGAACCAATGATCTCTTGAGGTCCCTTCCAACCCCTACAATTCTGTGATTCCTCTTCTCATATCATTGCTTTCACTTAGAAACTTCAGTTAGACAAATCTTTGTGCACTCAGCTCCACAAATAGCTCTTGTCAATCAGCCAGCAGAGCAGAAATCCTGGTTGTCAGCTGGAGGATGAGCATGACCACACATCCACAGTGAAACCTTGAGGAAACCCTGAGCTTTCTTTGTGAGTCCTGTGGTTTGCTGGACTTCATCCATGATGAGAAACCCTATGGCACATAAATCAGGAATCTGATGCAACCTACCAGACATCCATGCATTTTACTCAGCATGTGCTTAGATCCAACTCCTGGAGGCATCAGACACATGGCACAAAAACAGCAGGTTGGGGTTTTTTTTTCAACAAAACATGGACTAAGGAACGTCTGGGCATTATAAGGGACACAGAGACAGGATGTGCCTTTACATATTTTATGGTCTCAGCTGTACATAGGTTGGGGGAGTAAAGGGGAGGATTTCAAGGTGCAATAGTGCAGAATTATTGAGAAGTGTTAGAAAACAGTTCTTTTCTGCAGAACATTGAATGACTATTCTCTTGCTATTCCATTTATTTTTAAACAGCTTTCCTTTTGTTGAATCAACAGAACCAAAAGTTTTAAACCATTTTCAGAAGAGGCATTTGAAAGAATAATGCGTTCACCGCTGTGCTAGTAATTGGGTATTTTTCAGATTGCTTTCTTCTTAAAAACACTTACATAAACCAAACCTTAGCAATAATGGTCCAAGAAAATGAATTACTTTTAATGCTATAAAGCACAACATTTGACGAGACTTTAAGTCATGTAAGTGATAGCAACTGTATTTTACACAGTTGCATAGCATTCGTATTGTGCTACTTTAATACACAGTGCTTAATGAATGCATGTTCCTTCCCCAGGGAGCAATCTCTGCAGCAAAAAAGTCTAATTCAAAGCTCACTGAAACCTCTGGGAGTCCTTCCATTCATTCATTTCATTTTGCTTCAGATTACTAAATGCATTACCAAATGCAATAAAAGCATTATATTTTAATAGGTGCGGAGACTTGCAAACCCAAAGTCAATGAAGCCTATCCCCTTTGGCAGTAAATGACTGCTTTTATGTGTCATCCAGTATCCCCAGCATTTTTGGAGGCCTTTCAAAACTCTTGGGCTTTTGGCAGACCAGTCTGAGAAATTAACCTTTCCTCTTTTGAATGCCAAAAGTTTTCACGTAAAGAAGCTCTAGGAACACAGCACTTCTAAAAATCTATTTTGAATTAAGGTTAAAATAATGTCATAGCAAAAGGGGTTTTTTTAAAGAAATGTAAGAAATGAGGAGAAATAGCAATAAAGACAAATTAATAGATACTGTTATGGGATATTATATTATTCTCTGTTCATTTGTTTTCATATAAAGTAGAGCACCTAAGATGGTATCCTACTCTTTCAAGTAACAAAACGCTGAACACAGAGATGACACATTTTGGTGCAGCATTATGGTAAAAAAATAAATAAAGTAACTTGGAGTGGAAGGAGGTTTTTGACAAATTACTTTTACTCTAGTCTCTAGATCTGAAGAGAAAATATAGGAGTAATTCAATATATTAATTGGTGTTTGGCTTATATGCGTGTCTAAGCATTGCATACACTGCTTAAATAATAAAGCCAATCCTATTTTTATTAGAAGTGTACAATCTCCTACTGGAGACCTGATAGTCTTTAAAAATTACCTTGATATTTAATATGACTGGCTTATGTCACATACTTATGTATTCTGATAGGGAAATTGCAAACACTCGCAAATTTCCACGTAAAAAAAATTTGTTCAGGGGACTTGAGTAGATTTAAAAAGAAACATCCCAGTGGTTGTCAGTCTTATTGACCATAATAAAAGTGGGAAAGCTGTCCAAATACTTGGGAAGTCAAGCTGCCTTGTCAGGTAACCATGAGGCTCTTGCTACACAGAAATGCTTTAGCACTCACTTGTTTTGTTCATTTCCAACATTCTTATATAACTTTCTTTTCCTTCCCCATTATATCTTTCCCTTATAACATATATCCTTTCTTTTGCTTATATTAGGAGAATCATGAAAATTGCTTTAGCTCTATTTTTTTTCCAGGTTGGCAAAGCAAGGTCAAAAGAATTCTTACGTTCAGGCAATGTTCTCAATATCCATTGTTATATTCCATACGGTATTTGAATCTGGATGCAGACATCTGTTCTACACTATATAACAAAGGAAATTACATAAAGTAAAATTATTTTCCAACAAAAAAGTTCCAAAATAAAGCAAGGGTCCTAAGTAAGTGAGAATGTGTTTACTTGCTGTGACTTATTAAAGCAATTATTTGAGTAGAAAATGTTTGTGACTAAATGCAGAGTTCCATGTGTAAAATAAGCAAAACTACAAACTACTATAAAATAAATTCCTGTCAGGTTTTTGATAAATACCTGCTCATAACTTCTAGGTTTTTTTTTAAAAAAGGTGTTTTCTGGGTCTGCTCTATGGCTTTTTCATATTCCATTTCTTTATTTTTACTTCTTCCCCCTTTACTTATGTTTTCTCATGAATGATTTTGAGGCAAGATATTAATGCGTTTGTGCTTGAGGGCAAGAGAGTGAACTGTAGTGGAAGATGTGGTACGTGTATCAGAGGATACACGATGTACCGGGGTAACCCTAGAGCCACTTCAACTATCAATACAACTATGGCTAACATATCAGCTTGAAAATATACTCTCAGCCCAGATGAAAAGAATGTGTGATGCCCAGAAACTTCTTTGCTGCTTCCACCTACATCAGCTGGTCTTGTAAAAGACACTTTCCCTTCTTGCAAATCTTGCTCCTTTGAGATCTGGCTAGATACTTACACAGCTAGCCTGTGCAGTTACAACTTCACTGGGAGCAACATCTCAATTAAAGTGATGTTAGATGAGCTTTGGCACAGTTATATATGCTGTGATCACGCATCCATTATAGAAAGAATATTTTTTTTCCCATTTTAAAACCTCTTCCAGTTCTGTAAAACTGAAGATTTGGGCCTACTGCATGGGTAAGAAGACCAAAACCAGCAGCATTCATGTTTCTTGTGAGAAGAGCAGGATGTTAAACAGGGCACCTAAATCTGTTTCAAGAAATCACCACATTTTTCTGTTTAGGTTGACCACAGAAATGAGGTCTCCTGGTCAATGTTTAAGTCTTGAAGTGGTTATGTAGTGAAATTATTGCTGCCCTTACTTCTATGCAAAGTTGATTGACAAGATAGTGACTGGGCAAAGACCAATACATTTGTTTCTATAGCAAATTCGACTCTATGAAAGTAAAAAATCTCAAACCAACACACTGAGTAAATCAGTCACTTTTTTGTCTCTACCAAGCTGAACTTCAAAGTTTGCTTTTCTCTATAGTGAAGACAGTGGTGTTTACTGTACTACAAAACCAGTAGTTGCTAACATGCATGACAGCTAAAAATACGCTATAAGATGTGTCTGAATACCTCTGGGATGTAGTTTGAGTACTCCTGGCACTTCCTCAGCAGGTTTTATAATGCAGTCATCTGGGAGGGCTGGCATTCGGTGGAACCTATTTCAAGCATCAGAGAAGAGTTGATGTTATTGTGCATACCAGGCTGCTGGTTGTTTCATAACCCTGGCACGGTACTGGGGCTCTCCAGCTTCATTGTCACACCCTCCAGGACCTTCTGTCGGCTTTTAGTGGCTCTCTGAGGAATGCTCCGTGCCACTCTTTCACACACATAAGCACTGCAAACCCTCTCTGAAGCAGCGACATAGGCTGTTGTGGCTCATTCATTTCAAATAATTGCAAGCCTTGATTCTATTAGATCATCTAGGAGTATTACTTATGAATATCCTCTGTTAATATTTCATGTGAAATAATGTTGATGGGATCCCCTAGAGTCTGGGAAAACCACTTTCAGTTGCAGTGTACCTTAAGGCCACAGCCTTCCAGTCTGAACATCAGTGCACACTGCATGTGGCTGTTAAGGGAGCTGGGCCAATGACACCTTACCCCCCCAGAGCTGTCTTAGGGTTATAGTGCAACCCTATGAACTCCATTGCTTGAATGACGGGTCTTTTTTTTCCTTTGGGAAAAGTTTCTCTGGGAAAAAAGGGAAAAAGGAAAAAAGCTGATATTGATGCCTAGATTTATTAAACCCTTCCTCTGCTTTCCTCTCCTCAAGCAGAGTTTTGATCCTCTGTAGCTTGTACGTGTGGTTAGGCCTCTCTGACTGTGAGAAATAGACATAGTGTGTTTTCTTCCCTTATTCTACCAAAGGTTTAAGCTCTGGAGAATTGAGTCCAAACTCTCAGTATGTCTGGAGGGAAAAAAAAGTGACTAAACCACAGCAGAAAATACAAGTTATGGAATAGGGAGAACACATAACAAATGTTTCTCAGTACATGTATTCATAGAAAAGATAGTACAGGTTGCATTAGAAGTAATTATCAGCTATGAGACTATTATAATGAGAACATATGAATACCTGTCACAAGCAGGAGAAACTTTCTATTACAAGATGGTCTACTGAGAAACTAAAAATGAAAGTATTGCATTGGTATAAATGATTGCAGTTATTGGCTCTGATCTGCAGAGCACCATTTTCCTTTGCATGCATAATGGCAATCAAAACACTTTATTGTTAGATTTGTATAGGAATAGGATGAACAGCACTACTTTATAGGAGAGCATGATGAACTTAAAACACCTCTTAATTTTCCAGGGAACCATGTAGATGGCCACAGACAGCAACAAGAGCATCACTTTCTTGGGCTGCACCACATTGTGCTGGAGTGTGCTCTGCTTGTCACAAAATGACTCCAAACCAGTTTAAATTTGCATGGAACTGACAAAAAACTAAACCAAAACAAACCAAGCAAAAAACCCCACCCAAACCCACCCCACCAGCAGCTCAAATGTCAGGATTAGAAAAAAACCTTTTAGTGTGTTCTGCTGCTTTTTCTTATTCAAACAATCAAACTACTCACTTGCTTTTTAAAGGATTCCATAGCTGTCTGACAGGATCTATTTTATGAGTTTGTTGGCTGCATTTTGCTGTCTCCTGAACCTTCTAGCAGAAACAGAATCTGCTTGAAATGAAAACAAAATCCTGTCACTGGGAATGACTTGAATTAAAGTATTTAGATGCTCAAGCTTTACTGCTGCTGTTACTGTCACTAGGGCCCCCCAAAGTCAAGTGCGACAGGGTTATGTCACAAAGGTAACAGCAGAGAACAACTCAGGTATGCATATATCTATCCCTGGGTACAAACACAGAAGTCACCTGGCTTTTGTGTACCTCGAAATGGTTAAAATACTAGTCTAGGAAGCAATGTGGGGTTTTTTGATGTCTTGTTTTCTCTGTCTGTCCTCTCTAGTGAGTGGGAAGAATAATGCATATTTATTCCCTTAATTGGTCGATTGTTCTCTCTGGAGTTGGCTCATTTGTCATTCTTTAGTAATGGTGTAATGCTGATTTTAACCGGGTAGCGTTGCCTTTTTGGAAAAGAAGAAATAAGTTTGGGGTTTTTTTAAACAGTTTTCCTGGTGTGGAAACAGTTTTTTAAACAGTTTTCCAATCTGCTGGTCTGGGGATAGGCACAGATTGTTCAAACTGGAAGTGTGATGTGCCAACCACACCACTCTGCGTAGAGGTGACTTATCGTTTCCTACATTAACTGGAACAGGAGACAGATGTTTTGCTACAAATCAAAAAAGTGTGTGCTACACATGCTTCCAGGCAAGACTTGTAGCTTGGCCAATGATTTCATGGTGAATTGTTTAAAGGTAAATTTCTCTCAGAGACTGCAGCTATAAGAGTTGATTAGCTTCTTACATTAATGAGGTTTCAGTAAAAGCTTTTCCCAAATTGAAAGACATGTCTAATTAAAAGAGTGTGGATTGCCTGAATATGGGAACTGCACTTTGTGGCGAGTTCATCTGGCCACTTTCATTCATGATTTCTGTGATTAGGCTGACTTCCTCCAGATGTACTTCCCTCTTAGTTAAGGAAAGGCAGCCTAAATAGCAGCTGTTGACCAGAGCAGAGTTCAAAATCATCTTACCCAGCTCCTCTGTCTGCCACCTGTGAAACAGACTTCTAAAATAAATCCTTCCAAGTGCTAGACCTTGTCCACATTATGGTTTAGGGGTTTTTTTGTACTTCATACCCTTTTGAGATGTTTTTTCTGAAAGACAAATGAAAATCACCCCAAAGAGAGAATGAAAATGAATTTTCAGCTATAATATTTTCAGCTAAACACAAATTCTTCTATTTTCAGCTAAAATCAGATAAACAGCTCTTCCTAACTCCTATTTGTCTGTGTAGCACACATTGTATTAGATGTGGCACTGATAAACATTTTAGATGGGGTCAGGCATTTTCTCTGAGGAGTGTCTTTTTGTAAAAAAATAAAATAATCCCTTTGTTGAATCTATGCAAAGAGAACTTTAGGAAAATGGTCTCATTTTTCTAAAAATTTCCCAAACTATTGCTGTTGACCTACAACCACCACTGTCTGATTTCACCAAGACATCTTTTGTTTAGTTTTGAAACTGCCTTGTTGATAACTTGGAAATCAAAATTTGATCGATCTAAAAATATCTGAAAAATTTGACATGAAAATGGAAATGATGGAAATGGTTCAATTGACATGATTTAAAAAAAAAAAGTAATTTTTGACCTTTTTTTTTAACCTTTTCTTTTTTATTCTAATTTAGAAGATATTTCTGAAATGTCAAAAAATCCAGGGAAGGGAAAAACCACATTCCACTCAGACCTAAATTTCCTGAGATACTGGTAGGCACGTTTCAACTATAAATAATAGTAGGAGTTGAGATAAAAATTGCTCTAATTAAAATCTTACTAGAGCCACAAGATCAAGCTTGGACACTGAAACACTATGAGAAGAAAATTAAATCTAAGTGCCTAATAGTGAGCTCCAGCTGTGCTCGTTGTAGCCAACATATGAAGCTTCAAGTTTTCAGAGCATAGTTTTATCAGTTGTTTGTATTCTGATGTGGCATAGTGACTTCTATAAATGATAGATTTTATTATTTTTTTTCATTTCCCCAAATCCAGAAGGGAAAATGTGGCCTTCCAGAATAATGGTGGGTTTTTACATCCAGCTGCTGTTACAGTTGTGTTTAATAAATACTCTATGCTTGGCTTAAGCATGTCGTGAAAGTGCATAGCCTTGTTTTGAAAATGAAGTTTGGAATAACTACACACACACACACACACACACACTCTTAAAGGGGAATGATTTTTAGGGGTTGGGGATTTACTGGCTTTACTCTCCAGCTTGAGTTCCTTGTTACACATTTCTTGTCTCATCTCTGAATACTTTCCAGACCCAGAGTCTTTTCTCATTCAAGAAATCCTATGATGAAACCAAGCAACTTTTTGATCCTTTTTTTTTTTTTTTTGGCAAGCATAACAGATTGATTTTCTTTTGTCTCTCACTTGTACTCTGTCTTCTTCAGCTTTCAGTCTTGTATCATCCTCACTGTAGCACTATCATTTTTTTAAATATAGCAACAACAACCACGCTACTGGGGAAACTCTTAATATAGCTTTCTTCCTCCTCCTCCTCCTCTGTTCTCTTTATAGACCCAGCAGTTATATTCACCTTTTCCCCACAGCTTTGCTCAGCCAATGCTCATCCTAAGTCCCTTTCAGTACCACCCACGGTGTGTGGTACAGCCACTCTACCTACAGATGTGGTCCCCTCATTGATTCCAGCAGTGTGCCCTGGTACTGGGTTCTTTTCACAAGCATTTGGTTTGGAAGTTCACAGTAATCCAAATAATGCTTCATTATATACCTTATTGTATCATTGTTTATAGTCCTACCATTCTTTCTTCCGATATTTTTCTTCATTTTTCCAGGACTTTTTGTTTCTATTCAGTGGTGCTAATTTTCTTCCATTTTTACCTAGCTTTTATGTATTTCCTTTTTAGCTTTTTTTTTTTTTAATGGTGATGTCTAGTTCTGCTTCTGTAAGGCCATAAAGGGTATTATAAAGCAAATTTATCCTGTTTAATGGTTGTGGAATTGTGCTTATTAAAGTCTCTGACTCTTGCCTTGTTGTAACATACTTAGTACTAGTAAATAAGAAAAGATTTGTGACAACCTGTGCTTATGCCAAGTAAATTAGGGTTAGCTAACTGCTTCCTGAAAACCCAGATGATTGTAGATGGTTTATTCTCAGTGGGAGGTAACTTACAGAGAAAGCTATAGCTGAAGAGAGGGCATAAATAAGGACAAAAAGGAGGACTCTGAAAGTTTCTATGATTTTTCTTTTCATTCGTGGAGTAAGAAGGTATACTGAGAACTAAATTGAACTAAAAATGGAAAAAAAAATCTTAAATTAACTTGCAACAAGTATCACATGCAGTTTATGTCCATTTAGCCAGTTAAATAGAGTGAGAATCTGGGGTAGCTGGGAGAGACGTGACTGTGTGGCAGCCTTCCAGGTCGCTAGCCAGACCAGCAGTTGACAGTTTGGATGCATAGGTGAGGGGAAGTAAGAATTGGTAAAAAGTCAGGTCTGTGCACCATCAAATAGGAACCATGTGAGGATAAAACACATAAAAGTTTATGAGTTCCATTAATTGTGAGACAACAGAGTTCAAATAGCAACATAAGTCTAAGAGGGGAAAAAGCTCCTCATAAACAAAATCATATCGGCAATCATCTCTACTATCAATTAAAGTGAATAATGACAATGTTTAAAATAGTAAAAATTAAAAAATGTAGACATGTTTTTGGATTTGAGGAACAGTAATAGTATTGAGAGTTACTTCTCTATCCATACAAGATTAAAAAAAAAAAAAGCACTGTAAAAAAACCTCTGTTTAACATATGGGGAAAGAGAAAGGAGGAAATAAATTACAAGGCCCTTAGTAGTTATGGCATAAAATCAACTAGTGATGTACATGAACATATTCACATGTAGCTGTATGTGAAAAATTTGAATAGAGCATTATTTTTCAGCTGTGTGGCTTGTAGTAACAGATTGAGGGAAGAGCAAAATAGCCCATCACGGAAAGAAATTGTGTCACAATTGCATTTGCATTTCTAAAGTTTTCCAGAGAAAGCCAGAGCAATTCTTTCCACTTAGACTAATGATGGCTACTTTATTATATGCATCTGTATTTCACAACCAATTTTAAATCAGAAAGTAAATATTGGACTTGTATAGCTGCAATGAGATTCAGCTGTCAAAAACGGGGTGGCTGAAAGTTGTTTTAGACTGCCTTTCCAGTCAACAGAGAGAAATAGATGCTGCCACTGCCAGATTCTTGTGACGCTCAGACAGGTACACAAGATGGGTCAGTTGAACTGCTTGTTCCAAGTGCCAACAAGGGAAGGCAGGGTCACCACTCTGAAAGTCAGGTGTCTGAAGGGGGGTGAGGTAAACCCAATCCCAAACACCACACAATGTGAAAAATAGTAAAACATATATCATAATACAGAAATAGTAAAACATTAAGCTTTCCTTTCTTTTTTTTTTCTTTTTTTTTTTCTTTCTTCTTTCTTTTTTTTTCTCTTTCTCCCAGAGAAGTGGCTCTGTAAGAATCTTCTTACCTACATCTACCATTTCTGTGTGATTAAGTGAAACCTGCTGTATTTAGGAAAATAAATTATTTTTTTTCCTCCTCATTCTTTTTTTCATGTGCAGTGCCAGCACAGATTAGAGTGAAAGAATTGTGGATGAGGTGGTATCCAAACCCTTGTTTCCTTGCAGTCTGTTACACGTCTGTTAATCTTGAAGAAAAGCAGGTTACAGGAGGTGACTCTTCATGCCCTGTATAAAGCCCATGGGGCTGCCCACAGGGCCTAACTCTGTCGCCAGTACTGGCTTTACAGACACAGAACTACACTATCACAAGGGCTCAGTTTGACTCTTGGAGCTGTAAATTAGAAAAGAAAATTGAATACATACAAAGTACAAATAATTGAAACAGTATGTAACTTCACAGTGGATTAAAAAAATCAATTCTCAGCATAAACTGGCATACAGCTTTGTGCACTGTAGGAGAGTATCAGAGAAAAGAGCTTACATTAGTTAGTCATTTCCTCAATGCAAGCATTTCAAGATAAAAATGATTTAATCATTTCAAGAATGGATTGTCATCAACTAGGGTTATCAAATCCTCCTGGTTATAAAACGGTCACATCACATACTGCCTGGAGCCAATATTGCTTTTCTTACGTCGTTTTGAGTGACATACTAGTGGCATTTTTCCATCTACGCACAGGTCTGCCACACACAAAGCATTTGTAATGAGCTCCTTAGTCTATAAGAGCTCTAGGTTGCATTTATTCATGTATTGGGTTTTCAGGCCTTCCTTCGTAGTCATTGGGGTCAGATTTTATTTGGGTTTTTTTTGTGTGTGTAAATGCATTTAGAGTTTAGTGCATGCACAAGGTGACAATCGTGTCTCAATCTATTTAACTGAGGCCTTTGATTTACTGTGTCCAACAGGCTACATGGGGAGATTCTAAACCCTTAACAGGAAATAAAAAGCTGAGCTTTTCTGGATAAATTTTGCAGTATTATCAGATTTGTGGATCTCTCCACAAATCTTGTTGCAAGCACACACCATACAATTGAGATCTGATTCTTGGAGAAGAGGTTAAATCTTTAGTTCTTTTAAACCACCACAAATCCTCCAGCTAATTTGCCAACTGGAGACCTTGTTTCAATACATTTACTTTTTAATTGAATAATATTTTTTAATTGCATCAACATTCTGTAGATGGAAATCCTCTTTTAATGGAAAACCTAGGGAATTTTTTCTTTAGATGCTCCAAAATAAAAACATTCAAGAAAAGCTTGAAGTGTTTCCCTTTGGAGACACTATTGCAATTGCTTCATAAAAGTTGGGATCACTTGTGTCACAGTGCCGCCCTTTCTTCTGCGTGTCCCCCTGATATTGCAGATGCATTATTGCCTTCTACAATGTACTAACCAAATCCTTCCAAGACAATGTATCACAGGACATAAAGTTTGAGCTGAATAAAAACCCCACAGAGATCCTGGGAGAACAAGGAGCTAAACCATACCCCAGCAATTACCCGGTGGCCCTTCCATGATTTTTGTTTTGTTCCAGACTTGAAAGCTGACACACGTGTGTTGTTGTGTGTGCTCTTGCTAGTCACAGTGCTCAGTCGGAGGGAAGCTGATGCTAGTATTTCACCACTATTCACATAACCACTTAAGTGACTTGTTTTCTCCCTGTGTTGCTGTCTCTTGGTCATTTCTGCAATCTAGGTTCCTAAAACCACAGGAAGTTTTGCGGATTCAGGAAAACAGTTCCATGAAACCACAACCCATCCCCAATACACTCATCTTGTGAAAATGTTTCCTCTTCTATTCTACTATATAACTTTCAGTCTAACAGCATAGATCTAAAACAAGCAGTGGTCACATGGGACCTTACTTTTCATGTGCAATTATTTAAATGTCCTTAATTTGGTGATAGGAGCAGAATATTTTGTAATTTAGACTCTCAAAAATGGATAAAAGTGCACGAATTCTGTGGCAAGATGAAACGAGAAGTGAAATGACATTCCATGATTCTATGATTTTTTTATCTAACAAATAAGTAAATGCTTTGCCAACTGCAGAGAGCATTCTTCTCCTCCTCTGAGAATTTTATCAAGGATACTGTACATGTTCAACACTTCTGCTTGCCGCCACATTACAAAAAGCCTTTAACTATTTCACCGTTGCTACCGATGCCTGGTCATAACTGGCAGACATAACAGAGGAGCAATGCAACTGGGATTCGAGTGTTAAAATGGAATTGGAGGAAGGCAATTATCTTGCAACCTTTTTGCCTTTAACTGTCATTCCTGATGCTATGCACTTGGCAGAAAGTCCGCAGACTGGTGGCTTCACACATCACCAGAGTGGCACTGGGAAAAAAAACCCCAAACCCCTGCACAAAGTGTCTGTCCTTGTACTTTTCATGTCACTTGGAGAAATGAACTTGAAGTGAACATATTTATACAAATGTTTCCAAACAGCCATGCATCCTCCCCCCTCCCACCTCTTTTCCCTCCCACATAAGCAAACTTCATCTGGAGTTGCCAGGATACTGTGAGGAAGGTTATTTTAAAGGGCTCCCAGCTGCGACCAGGTACAGAAGTGAGATTGGCCTCTTTTTGATGGGTTTTCATACAGTGTTGGCAGCTTTGGGAGATGTGCATCAGGGGGCGAGTTATGAGAGGCACCTCTATTAGTGCTCTTCAGCACATGAATATGTGAGAATATGCTGGAGCACGCGCTTCTCGAGATATGCTCCTTCTAGTGTGTCGTTCACTTTTGTCTCAGTTAAGCATCACTAAGCTTATCTGGCATTTGTGGCTCTGGGATAAGCAGCAAGGAAGGGGCTGACATCAACTACTCTGCCCTCCAGCAGTGCACAGAGGTTCAACTGATGCTCCGGACTCCCATCTGTGTAGCTAAGTGTCCAAGTGGTCTGTTAAAGAATAGGGATTTTGACCATATTGGGGGTTTCATTAGCACAATCTTCTTTTTTTTTTTTTTTTTTGAGTTTGAAAATAGTTTTCTGTCAAATTCAGGAATGTTTCCTGGGGTCAGAATGATGTTTTACCATCCCAGAGTAACTAGCAGACTGAAAGGCACAACTGGGAAATTGAAATCTCTGAGTCTGATTAAAAACAGGTCTGATTTTAACTCTAAGTAGGGTAAACTAAAACTTAACTCCACTGACTATATATAAATGAATCAAATAGATGAGCTGAATTACACCCCAGAGGTGTCTGTTCCTTTCTGTTTATTGTAGAACTAACGGGTCAAATGTAGAGCTGTAGAGAGGCTGCAGTTAGATGAAACAACCCCCCTGCCATCATATGTATCTGCTGCTAGTGCACTAACTGCAGTTTTACTGATTATTTTAGTTCATGAGCTTCTCCCTCCACAGTGTCTCTTGAAAAATATACAGACAGATCACCGTTTTGTGTTAAAATAATAGAACAACAACAAAAAATATCTAACTCTAGGCATTTGCAAGACATATTCTTATTTTCACACTGTTACTTACACATGTAGAAAATATGTTCTGGAAAGTAGTAAACCCCAGTTTTAGAAGCTGTGATGGAGAAGTAATCACACAAATCATGCAAGGACCACTGACAGATGTCATGCAAAATGGGCTAACTTTGTCTATGGAGGTCTCAGCCATGAATGGGAATGCAAGGATGAATTTACCTCTTCATATAGCATATTTATGACTAACAGCTGGGCATTGTCTTTTTTATGTCAACAGACAAGATAGAACTCATACCTATTTATAGACCTAAAAATTACATTCTTTGTGTAACGATCCTGAACACGGTTTTACTCTCAACTGGTTTTTGCTGATCCTACTGTCCTCTCCTTGCATTCTCCTTTTCCACATTCTGTGCTGAAAGGCTTTGACATTGTCCTGCCGTCTTATACGATAAAGCTCAGCGTGATCTGATAGATTCATGCAGGTAGCTGCAAACCATAAACAGGCTCACTGCTTACACAGAGAGCGGCAGCACAGGCGCTGACAAAAATAATAAGGACGTGTTTCAAAGTTTCCTTCCCTTTTTATTTGCCATAAGGTGTGATCCAGAGCTGAAATCCAGGTGGCTAAATTGCTCTTCAAGAATCAAACTTCTCTTTTCCTCAGTTTGTCTTTGATTAACTGGAAACAAATTCCCAGCCTAAACTAGCTAACAGTGAATCTATTTGCTTAGCTGTCTCTAGCGTGCCAACAGAGCAGTAGCTCAGTGCCCAGCTCAGCTGCGCTTGTTTGACACCGTCTGTCTTGGGCACTGTCAAGGGCAGCACAGTAAGAGCCCGTGGCAAACTCTGTTGGACTCCCAAGTGCTGTACTTAAGCCAGGCCTGCTTTATGGCCCTCCAAACTATGCATGAGCTTGGCGGACTATGGCGGGGAAAGCTGTGTGAGAGAATCAGATAGGTTATGCCCAGTGCCCCACTCTAGCCACCCCATCAGTTCTTGCGGTGATATCAGGTGGTTGGCATCAAGCAGGCAATTTGTTTCTAGGTCCCTGAAAAAGCTCAATGTCCCATGAGGCGAGGACTGCTGCGTTATGTCAGGCAGACACGCAGACCTTGCAATGAACCTCTAAATTAGAGAAAGCTTCCTATGAAAACTGCTTGAGAATGCAGTGTTACTGACAGCAGGCAGGAAGACGTGGGAAACATACATTAGTAAATGAACGAAGGGTTAATTTACTCTTCTGAAAATACACCCTCATGCCACTTAGATGTATTCTAAGCTTCACAGTGATATCTGAGAAATGAAGGCAAATGGTTCATGCTGTTTAGGGTCCCACACCCATCATGACTGGCAGCTTAATCCTTTAAATGTTTAAGCTTTCTGTGCTGTTTCAGCACCAGTCTCACTGCTGAGCTGGTAAGAGATGAGGAACCTGAGCTCACGCTGAAGCCTTGGAAGGCAGCTCTCAAAGCCACTGTGTCTTGCCAACCCAGTCTGTACTGTAGGCATTTTTGGAGAGAGGCAGGACATGGTCATAACCTAGTGCCAGTGGTGCTTCAGGTGCTTTCAGATTTGAAATTAGCTTCTTACTCTGTCTAGAGCTAAAGAAAAGAGGCTTACTTCTTGAAATGTGTTTAATTAAAAGTCTCCTGGCACCTGGCCTATCTCCTAGAGTAGCAGTAGCTGGGAGGTAAGGCACTCAGCTGGTCCCTGTTTTTCTCTGAATCATATCCAGCATGACTTCATACCTGCTGAATACCTGCTGTGCACCCGTGGTGCTCAACCTTCACCTACCCCCAGCCAATAATACAAAAAAGTACAGTATCCTCCTTGGATACTGTCAGTCTGGATAACAACAGAGCCCATCAGTAGCAGTGGCAACCCTACTGCTGACTGTGGGCAAGGTTGGAGACTACTCAATCACTGGCAGTTGGCAGATTCTCTGTGTGATGATGTGCTGAGAGAAAAAGTAGGGTTCAGTCCCTAAATGCAAGGCAGACCCATTGTGTCCATAGCAAGTGCAGACAGTTAGGTGTTTATGACTTTTTGCTTTCCTCTGCATCTCGTTCCTGAATAGCTTGGAATTATTTCAGAGCCAGCCAAACAGGGGCGGGATGGAGCAGTTTGCTGATAGATCAAGTGACACAGTTCTCTGGAGGCATTAATTCATTTCACTGAGTGTGTGTGCATATGTGCTCTTGGTTGGTGACCATGATATCTGTATATTCAGATATAATTGTTTGGTTTCTGAAGATCTCCTTGCATGGCTGGCTTTGCCCTGGAAATGGAAGGACATACGAACACAGGACAGGATATGCCCCAGCCTCAAAGCACCTAGGAATTGGAAGCTGACCTCCCTGGGTTCACCTGCAGTGTCAGACAACAAACAAACTCCTATAATAACAAATCCTGGAAACTTCAGGCGGCAACAGCCTGCTCCTCCTGCCCATGCTTTCTTCCATAGCAAGGCAAAAGATTCAATAGAAATGTAATGCCAAATTCACAAGAGCATAATTTCAATGAAGCTAGTGCAAGATCAACTTATCCCTTTAGGTTTTGGTCTACAATCTATTTGTGACCCACTTTTCTTGTTGTCATGTCATCCTTTTAATTGAAGGGTACCTCAAATTGCAGAGACAGTTATCACCAATACCATTAGGACCTGATGGTCTTTGCTTATCCTGGTGTGAGAAGTCCTGAACTTCATTAAGTAAACAGCTAATCAGCTCTGTATGTACCTTGGACACATATTAGGTTCTGCATCACATAAAGTTATTTGTGAACCCCAAACTCATACAAGTGAAATAACACAGTCACAAGCTGACATGCAGTATGTGAACCAACCCTACTCTGCTCTGGACAACCTGCTATTGCGTAACCATCTCAAAATAAAAAAAAGAGGCATTGTTGCCACTAGCACATTGTGACATCATAAGGTTACAAATATACCCTGTCCCTCAGGGAACCCCCAGGGTACATCTGGTGGCATCCTCAGTTTTGCAACAACTGGTTTGTGAAGTTATCTGTGGTATTCTGTAGTGAATGTGGGTTAATCCTGCCCTGTGAAGTGTAGCTTTCTGTTGGCTATATCTGGGGAGTCCCTGAAAGACATCTCTTGGCATCCTCTGCGTCTATAGAGACAGCAAAAGAGGTCTGGAGTGCTCCTTACTGTCCTCTATGTGCTAGGACTCAATCCTGACTGAAAGGATACAAAGTAGGGATGAGGTCCCTTGTATTCACTTTCAGAGCCAGCCAAATGGGGCTTGGATGGAGAAGTTTGCTGGTAGACGTGACACGGTTCTCTGGAGGCATTAATTCATTTCACTGAGTGTGTGTGCATATGTGCTCTGTGGTTGGTGACCACGATATCTGTATATTCACAGCCATGGTTTAATTAATCCTCTTACGGATAGAGCCTACCATGGCATTAAGAGAGCAAATATTTTTAGCCTGTACAAGGAGTCAGTCCTGCCCACTCACATGAAATACTTTAGAAGACAACTTATCTACTGCAGGTAGCTAGGATGACAAAAGAAAATGAGGTTTAGATTATAGTAATTAAAACTTACTGAGCAAATGAGGCCCTGTGTGAAGGGACAAGCATAATTTGCGACTTCACCTTTTAGAGAAAAAGAGCTACTTTGCTCCATGCCAGTCCCCCTCCCTGCCCTCAGGGCAGAGGCCCTACTGCTTCTGATTGTGATTTTTATAAATGTCTGAAAATAAGCCACATTAACTGCTGTGTTCCCATGTCTGAGGCTGATGGAAGCAAGGAGTGAGATAGAAAACGCCCCGAGAGAGAGGATTTTGCATAAGCATTATGAGCAGCATCGCTCACCTCTCCCTGGCTGACAGACAGGTCTGTGGCTCCTTGGAACCATTAGGACAGTAGTGCACATGAATTTTTTAGAGGTGTGCAAGCCCTGATAAAAACTGAAGAGTAAAAGTGAGTTGCCCTTTGCCCCCTCCCAAAGAAATAACTCGGACTGAAGCCAGGCTGCTGCTGGTTTGGCCCAGTGCTCATGAGTTTGATGCAGAAAAGCCCTGTGAGGACACCCGAGTATTCCTCCCCAACTACAAATAATGCTTTTAGCCATACTTCATGCTTTTTCTTACACACTTAGGACCAAAATAAATATTTTGCTTCCTGCTGCTCAATGAACTTCCACTTTCCAGAAGAAAGACCTCAAATGCTGCATGGGTGGGAGTCCAGGAGATCACGGGGTAGGCAATGGGAGTGACAGCCTTTCAAAGGGCTAGGGGAGCACTAAGCCACAGCAGCTACCCTGACTGAAGGTACCTTTTCATATCCCCTCTTGACAACCTGTAGTTTCACCTCAGAAGCTTTTCTGGACCACCCTTGTTACTGTGTCTTGCCACCCCATAGCCATCTCTTTACAGCAGTCTCTGGCCAAAGCTAGAGTAGGGAGGATGTAGGATCATTGACTGTTGTGATCCACAGCGATGGACAGGCACTGCAAGAGCACAAGACTGGGGAAAGGAAGAGGCTTCTGTACCTTGGTACACCTTTCCACCTGCTACTTGCATGCCCTTGGGGCCTCCTTCCTGCTTTCACTTTTATAATCGCAGAAGATCAGCTGAGAGCTGAGCTGGTGAGACAGTCTCCAAGACAGGGATCAGAGACCTCAGACTTAGAGGATGAGGGATGTAAGAGTAAAGAATCACCTCAGGGGAAGGGAGAAGGACTCAACCATTTCCTTCATTGTAATTCTGGTTCGTTGAGTTGTGATGCTTCCTGTCAGCATCATGTTCATAAAGGGTCTCTTGTCCCCAAACCAATCTGCTTTTCTCAGGAGCATCATCTGCTTTAAAAAGAGAGAACTCCTCTCCTCAAAACTGATTTCTTTTGAGTCTGTAGCCCATCATGGCTGCAGCAGCTCCTCCGCTATTATTTCTTTTCATTCTGCTGATTTGCAGTACATTTCAAGTCTCATCTGCTAAAAACAGTGCTAGGAACTCAGTCATACAGTTACATCCTTCCTCAGAGTTGACTGGATTCCCACTGCATGTTCCTGGAAAAATGTCCTACCGCAGCTCTGACCAACGCTCTGCCATCATTATCTTCTGCAGGTTTTAGATTAAAAAACTGTAGACCCAAGGCAACCCTTCAGTAGGCTGCATGGTCAGTCGAATCACTTCTTCTCAGAATGAGAAAATCTGTGTTTCAGTATACATTTTGAGCAGCCTCTGTGAGATGGAGGTTTTAATTGTGTCAAATACCAGCTGAGCATTAAAATATATAAAAAAAAAGACTTTGAAAGTGTCAGGGAATGGAAATTAAAACAATATGCATCTTTAGTTAGTACTGAGTGAAACATCAAACATCTGCTGCAGGTTATTATGCAAGGAGAAGCCAAATGAGAATGGCAAATGTGTACGCTCAGCTGCCTGGGCTGGAAGGAGACAGCGTGTAAATGGCATTTGGAGGAATCCCTGCTCACTCTGCATGGCTCCCTGGAAAGCCAAGAGCTTCTGTGCTGAACTCTTCATCTTATGAACTGAGCCTGTACACAGCAGGGAACCAGCAAATGGGCTGAAGAGACTGGGGAAGGGGTCTGGCTTTTGGGAGCAAAGGAATAGGCTGCAGAGGTAGTTAGTTACATGTGTAGGGATCAGATGGAGGAGGCAAGAGATTCCCAGACTGATTCAATTTGTTCCCTGTTGTGGGAATTAATTAGTCAACTGGGAGAGAAGAAAGACTCAGTAAAAGTGCTTCAGCACAGGTCAGGCAGTGAGGAACAGATGCTTGCTAAGGAATGGCTCTGAACCTTGCAGTCTGCAAGCTGAGCACTGAGTACTTATAGTGCATCCCTTGCAGGGTGTCCCTATCACAGCTAATTTCTTTTTCCCTTGGTTATTTTTCAGGGGTCAGAGTAATACATTGTTCAGATGCTGATGCTAATTAATGGCATCTCTTCAGTGTGAGGTATCCTGAAAACAAAGCAGGTACAGATACTTCCAGGAGGGAGGAATACCAGGATTCCTTGGATCAAGGATTTTTCAGATACAGGATCTACTCCCAACATCTCTGAGGTCATAGAGCATGGCTCAGGTCCAGAAGCAGCCAGATTGCAAGACCTTCATTAGGCAATAAAGCCGATGTCAGGCCTCGTACATATGCGGCACACAGCTGGGTGTGGGTGCCACATGGCAATGGGCTCACTGTGCATGCTAGGCAAAGTCTGCTGCAGTTGCTCTGCCAAAAAGCTATCCTCCTGGTTAAGACAGCCCTAACCAGCTCTGAGTGTTTCAGGCCAGGCAGTTCAATCACCAGACTCTTCAGTCTTCCATTTCCCAAGTATAAAAATAGGAATGAGAAGATTTCTCCAGGACATTCACCACACACTTCAAACATGGGGCTTTCTTGTTTGCTCTTTCCGTGTTTTCACACAGCAGCCTCTAATACATGTAGTCCCATAGCAAGGAGGTAACTATGGCGATAGAAGGGATGGGAGATACCTTCAGGCCTGGAAGTGCAGCAGGCAAAGGTAGTGTGTTAAACTGCCTGTACGACCTCCTTCTAGCCCAGGTCTGCATGGTGTAGTGAGCACAAGCACCTACAAAATATCACACTGTCACACTAGCAAGCTTCAGGAACCTGTATTTTCCCTTGGGGAGCGTGATTTTGAAATACTGGAAAAATATTTTTATTGTGCTTATCCTTTCCATTTTCTTGTCAGGGAAACCTGTCAGCAATTTGCTGTGGGGATGGGTAGAAGGGATGGGCGGAGTGCGCTGGGAGAACAGAAATCACCTGCCATCTTCATCAGCTTCATGCACAATAACACGTCAAGCCAAGCACAGCAGCTTGGCAGTGCTCACTCTTGTGATGAGATGGAGCTTTAGCATAAGCACCTCAAGATGCGTGTGTATGGAGAGAGCTGTGGCTGCACCACCCCAGCTTTCAGCTTTTCCCTTTGAGGCGATGTCACGCTGGGCAGGCAAACCACAGAGCAACTTTGTCACTTGGGAGTGGCTTTGTGGTGCCACAGATGTGACCCAGAGGTTTTTCCAAGGGACCATTCACTGCAGCTGGCAATGGTTTGGAAAAATAGCCATGATTTTTAGTGGGATAGTAATGGAGGAATAGAAAATTCCTTCCTTATCTCTTCACAAAGAACCACATGGAGAAGACAAGGAACAAGAAGTAAAAGTTACATCAGGAGAAGTTTAATCTCTATATAAGAAAGTATTTCTTTTACAGTGAGAACACTGATTGGAACAACCTCCATAGGGATGTAGTAGAGTCCCCAATACTAGAGGTTTTCAAGATATGGTTGGACATGGTGTTAGATAATCTTATCTAAGCTTCCTTTCCTTGATAGGTTGGACCTTTGGAGGCCCTGTCCAACCTGACCTGTTCCACAATTCTAGGGTTTTATGCCTAGAATAGGTATCTTTTCTAATTCAGCAGCTTTGGGGATTTTGCCCTTCCATCAAATTTTATTGAAATTGCCTGGTTTCTTCAAGTTTCTTTACTGAGAAGCAACAGACAGATATAGAAAGACCAGCAGAAGGGATATGTACAGGAATACAGGTCCTTTTCCTTATAAATAATTCTAAAAATTGAAAGTCTAATATGGAAAAACATGTTGCAGGTTTTTTTCTTTTTCTCCAGAAACTGGAACTTTAAAAGTGGCAGTGTATACTGTGAACTCCTTTGCCTTCATTCACATTCAAATACATTGCAGATTTTCACGTAGTCAATAGTGTGCTGATTAGGCTGCCCTCAAATGAATGTGTCAGTCTGAAACCTTATAATATGCAGAAGAGAAATGAGAGAAAGACTTTGTACGTGTTTTCTTGATTAGACATCAGTTTGCCTTTAAAAGTGGAAGCCAAAAATCAAATTAGCTAACGTGATGCTCTGCATGACTGACTTTTCTGAGGAACTTAGCATCCAGTATCATGTTAGCTAATTATGATTAAATAGCTGACAGAGAGATAGCTCTTGTCAGTTAATGTTGAAGGCTTCTGGCTAGTCAGTTGTGTCAGGTTAGTCACATCACTAAATTGTGATAAACAAGGTCCCATTTTCAGGAAGTACATGCAACAGGCATGGGTGCTACCAAATAATGGAGCTGGCAGTCTATCTTCTGCCAAGGCAGAGTTAATGAGTGAGAACTGAAAACTGGCTTGTTATTGTAATGTTTAGTTGAAGTGCATAAAAGATGTCATAGATGGCTGTGTGACGATCTTTGGTCTTCTGGAATTTGATTAACGTTTTGTGATCCTTACACACACCCCCTTCCAGGGTCTGGTTATCTGCAAAGTATATAAAAGTCATCGCAGAGAAAGGCAGTGAGTAAATGTGATACCCAAAAAAATGACATCACGTCTTATGCAGGTTTTTAATTTGTTTTGTTTTAAATTTGGTATCCAAACAGGGTAAAAATGTCATGATTTAGCAAGGATTTCAGCCAGACATTTTTCAGAGAACAAAAAGCAATGAATCAGATATGCAAAGAGTAAATAAGCTGTTCTCCTTGCCCTTCTCAAGGTATGAGTAACTAGTATTGGCCTGTTACTTATTTTTGTATGAAGATTATGGAGTTGGAATACTCATTCTCTTCCCACAACTCACCCACATTGAGTACATGGGTCATTCAAAACTACTTACACAAAATGCAATAAAAATCTCACAAAGCCATTTGCAAATTATGTGCCAACGACACCATCATTGATCTTTTATTTCAGCATGTGTTCATGTAAAAAACCTAAAGGAATAGAAGGCCTGCTGTGAATCTTAATGTGATTACCATTTTGTTAAAGATACAAAGAATGAATCTTACTATTTCAAAGGTACTTTAACATGAGTGCTATAAGTTCGTAAACCTCTTCTGAACAATGCTGCATGGACACCTTTCTGTTATTGTCCCCAAAAGAACATGAAGCTTGCTTCTTGGGAAGAATCCTTCCAAAATCTGAGTGATGTAAAGACTGGAACAGAGCAAATCAGGAGCCATCTGCTACGCTTTACTCAAGAAAACAAACTGGCTGATATCGCTGAGGTTTCAGCTTTTCCTGCTCCACGGAGGAACAAAAATGCAGGGAATTTTCTATTCCTCCATCACTATCCCACTAAAAATCATGGCTGTCTTTCCAAACCATTGCCAGCTGCAGTGAATGGTCCCTTGGAAAAACCTCTGGGTCACATCTGTGGCACCACAAAGCCGGTTTGGCCACTCCCAAGTGACAAAGTTGCTCTGTGGTTTGCCTGCCCAGCATGACATCACCTCAAAGGGAAAAGCTGAGAGCTGGGGTAGTGCAGCCACAGCTCTCTCCATACACACGCATCTTGAGGTGCTTATGCTAAAGCTCCATCTCATCACAAGAGTGAGCGCTGCCAAGCTGCTGTGCTTGGCTTGACGTGTTATTGTGCATGAAGCTGATGAAGATGGCAGGCGATTTCTGTTCTCCCAGCGCACTCCGCCCATCCCTTCTACCCATCCCCACAGCAAATTGCTGACAGGTTTCCCTGACAAGAAAATGGAGAGGATAAGCACAATATAAATATATTTCCAGTATTTCAAAATCACGCTCCCCAAGGGAAAATGCAGGTTCCTGAAGCTTGCTAGTGTGACAGTGTGATATTTTGTAGGTGCTTGTGCTCACCACACCATGCGGACCTGGGCGAGAAGGAGGTCGTACAGGCAGTTTAACACTCCGCCTTTGCCTGATGCACCTCCAGGGGCTGAAGAGTTTAGAGGATCACGTGTTATAAGCACCTGGTCCTTGGCTCTGAGTGACAGAGAAAAGGGCAATCTGTGTGTTCACTGTCAGTAGCTGCGTGTGAGAAGTGAAACCCGTTTGCCCTCCTGCTTGATTTTGATTTAAGTGGGGGAGACAGGGTGTGTGCTCCTACTCAGACCATGCTCCCTGACTGCTCTTTATTCCCTGGCAGCACAACCTGGGTACCAGTATCCCACTCTGCAGTGCTGATCTGTGCTCCCAGTGTATCAGAGCTAAGGATTTGGCTTTATTTTGGGAGACAACAGGAAACCTTTGAGGATGGGAATTCCTTTGAGGAATTTTACTGTGCTGAAGTAAATTTGTGAATGGCCAAACTGTCCAGACACATGTGGAAAGTTCCTGTGCCTCCAGGACTGTAAGACCTCTGTGTTCTCATGCCTCTGAGTCTCAGTGTGATGAGTATAAAGTGGACCAAAGCTTTCTTGTAGCCCTGGAGGTCATCATCCATTGAATGAATTATCATTCCCTTTGAATGGTGAGGAACTAGCTGGGGGCAGAGAAAGGTTAAACATCATCTCTTCACCTCTGGTGCTGGTAAAACACAAAATGTGATCAGGGGTTTTAGCATGTACTGCTTCTGGCCAGATGTCAGTTAAAAGGTGTGCAAGCTCTTCATATCTCCTTTTGACAGAGAAGTCATGTTTTACAAGGAAAATATAATGAAGTTGCATACACATATGCAACTGGGAATTAAAATTCTCAGAATGCCATTGCTTATTGAAAGCAGGTGAACTAATGATGTAGGGACTACTACAGTTACTTCCACTTGTCAGAAGTCACTTTTCTAACTGTATTACAGAGTCTGTTCTGTCAGGTGCTGAGTAGTCCTCCTTTGTCCAAATTTAGCCACATCGATTTCATTTTGGAGGATGTGAACTGTAGAGCTGAAGCCCTGCAGTGCAGCTGGGCACTGGCTCGAGCTTTCAATAAATCTTCTTGTGGAGACAGTGTGCTGCTGGAGACTTCAGTTGATTCCCATCTGCTGCAAATAAGGGGTGGTTCCTAGGGACACTTCATGTGGCAGGTGACCATAGCATCAGGCTTACTGAGATGCCAATGTAGCAGTATGCTTGTCTTAGCAGGACCTTTCTTAGCAGGACCAAGGAGGTGAGTTACATATTATGTTGCATTTCTCAATGTAGTCAACCGTGGTCTTGTATGAAACAGTCAGTACCCACAAATCATGAGTATCGTGCCATTACCTAAGGGTAGAAATGGAGAGAAGAGGTTCTGCCATTCCTCGTGAATGAAGATGAGCCTAGAAATGACAGTGACATTGATCAAAAGTGAACTTCAGTTAGCTGTTTGCCAGAAAATGTAAGGTCAGGTAAAGAAGCTACATTAGATTCTTAAAAGTTGCAATTAGGACATCTTTTCACACATGCATTTTGTGTCAGGCTCACAGGACATAAGGGAAAAAAAAATCTCTGCTGTGCAGGGGCTTGGTGAAAAAGTAAAATTGAGAGCTCCTACCTGACAGTAGAAGTTTCTGTGACCATAAGGTCACTGGGAAACAGAAATAAGGATTGAAAATAGCCCTCTTTTGGTATTACTTATATGCTACCCTAGATTCATAACTGATGACTACTTTTAGATGTTCACATTCATAACAAATTGCTGACATTCCCTTTTAGTGATACAGCTGAACTGCCCATTATAATAAATTATTTCACATGGTATAAATGTTCGTCACTATTCCTTGTAAGTTTCAGCATAGGAGTGAATCAAAACCATGTCAACCCTGATACCATTTTTTCTCCTTTTTTTGAATCTCATTCTAATTTCAGTACAGTCCATCTGTATTGACGGGCACAACAACCCACAAAACTCAATTAATTATAGCATATGACAGTTTGGATGCCCTTGTTTTGAGCATCCTAATACATGAATTTGTGTAGCCAGTGGATCATAGGTTGAAGACCAATTTTGATAAAATACCATGGAAGACTGGGGTTAAATTCCCCAAATTGCAAAACTACTTTCAGGTTTTACTTGCTTCTGGATTACGTAAAAAGAATCATGTTCCATAAGAAAAGAAAAAGAAAAAAAAAAGGGAAAAATTAAAAGTGGGGTAGGCTATGCTTCCTATGAGTAGGGAACCCTTGTGTGCAGAGAAACAAGGGCACACACTGAAAGAAAGTCAGAAATTACTCCCAGAGAAGCTTTTATGTCCTCTTTCATTTCTACCTGTGAAGGAAGGCTAGAGACAACTTAAGAAAAGTAGATGCATTACCAGAAGCCCCAGCAGCACAGAAGTCTGGGGAGACTGCCCAGACTGTTTCTGGTGTAGAGCATTTGCTAACTTGTAGACTGAAAGTGGGAAGGATGTCTTGAAGCTTTATGATTTTGCATCAGCTTTTAGCCATCCTGTCATGAATTAGTATGTATCTATTACCTTCCTGTCTTTCTTCATCAGGTTTGATACGTTAGAAAAAGATCTATCTATATTTTTTTCTAACATATATATGTGATCTTTTTCTAAAATACAGAAGAAATTTCACTGTCTGATCACCCTTCTCTGGACACACTCCAATAGTTCGATGTCCTTATATTGATGTGCCCAAATCTGCACACAGTACTTGAGGTGGGGCCTCACCACTGCAGTGTGGAGTGGGATAATAACCTCCCTCAGCTGGTTAGCTATGCTATGCTTTTTGCACCTCAGGACATAGTTGACCCTTTTGGTTGCCAGGGCACACTGTTGATTCATGTTCAGTTTGCCATCAGCCTAAAACTCCAGATCTCTTTCCACAGGGCTGCTCTTCATTCTACCAACCCCCCAATTTGTACATACAACCAGAATTACCCCATCCCAGGTGGAGAATCAGATGCTTGCTCTTATTTAATTTCACAGGGCAATTACCCAGCTCTCTATCCAGGTCTCTCTGGAAGGTCTCTCTACCCTCAAGAGAACCCAAGGATCCTTCTGGTTTAGTATCATCAGCAAACTTGCATAATGTACATTTGATTCCTGCATCCAGATCATTTCTAAAATCATTAAAGAGCACTGGCCTTAAAACTGAGCCCTGGGCAACCCCACTGTGACTGGCCATCAGACTAATGTAACCCCCTTTACTACAACTCTTTGAACCTGACCCCTAAGCCAAGAGTTCATCCATCATATTATGGACTGTTATGGACTATGTCCTGTTGGACATTTTGTCCAGAAAGTTGCAGTGAGAGACAGTACCAGGAGTTTTGCAAACATAACCCCCCCCCCTCATATCTACTGGTTTCCCTGATGAAACAAGCTTTCCAAACCCAGGTCAGCAATTAATGTAGGGTAACAAGTATAGAATTGCACTTTGTTCTTTATATATTGGAATGTCTTCAGAGCCCAAATCCATAGTAGTGGGAAAGACCCACACAAAATAAGGCCAGTCATAAATGACTGCAATAGTAGCAGTGATAGCCCAATGATATCTGTTTAGGAGCAGCAGAAACCAAGCTCCTCCAAAAGAGAGAGCAAGCCAGGGCTCAAGGGCATCTACAGCACAGACCAGGCTAGGGCCCTGACCTACAAGATGTGGGCATGGCTGGGGCAGTGACAATGATGTGGTCCACTGACAGTCCTAGAAGAGGTGAGGTGTGAGTAAGGGCTAGGCTGCAAGAGAGAGGACAGACAGGACTGAAGGCAAGAGATCTCACAA
Organism: Laterallus jamaicensis coturniculus; assembly: GCA_022605575.1. NCBI lineage: Eukaryota > Metazoa > Chordata > Aves > Gruiformes > Rallidae > Laterallus > Laterallus jamaicensis. The sequence goes on from JAKCOX010000034.1 coordinate 3,073,839, forward strand.
CCAACTGGGGTAGCTCCAGGAATCCCAAGCAGCCATTGAGCCCAGGCTGGTGGTAGGGCTAACTATAACACAGGTCCAAGGTCCACAGGGAACACCTGGCTAGGCACAGCCTATGTATGACGCAGCCCAAACTGTGATACTCCTGGGCCCACAGACATGGGGAGCTTGGCTGAGGGCCTAAGTGAGACCCCAGGTCAGGGCAATTAAGCCTTGCTGGAACCCCCAGAGACTTGGTAATACCTTAACTTTCCCTGCCACATCTGCTAGTGTTTTGCATAACACACCTGAAAAAATGGTCCAACATTCGGATGCAACTGAACTTTAGAAAGAAATGCTTTATTTGAACTTTTGGGCAGTAAGTGCTATTTCTGCAATAAGCAAGGCTGAGTAACAAGGGTAAAGGAACAGCAGGTTAAGCCTTTGCCTCCTTAGAATCTCAATGGCTTGTCACAGCTTGGTCTCTCTAGCTGATTAAAAAAAACAACCCTTACTAGTGTGGGATCTGAAACTTTAAAAAAAAACAAGAGATAATTCACTGCAAGGACACTGGATAGAATGTTAATTGCAGTATTGCTATATTTGCTCCAATTGCACCAAAAGTTATCATCCAGATGAGAAATATGAGGCACGTATGGCTGCAGTTATGACATACTGTTCATATCATGGCCCAAGCAACTGAATAATATTTGACATTTGTCTGCCCATATCTTTATCTCTTTCCCTTTGCTTGTGTTCCTGTTTTACTGTATATCAGATCTCTCTTTCAGTGCTCAGAATGAATCATCAGAGCAGAAAAATACTGATGTAGTTTTGCTTTTTGTAGTGCACTGGTCCATATCTAGGAATAAACTGTGTGACAATGAATGTAACATCTGAGGAAGTATTGTATTTCAAAATGTTATATATAAGTGTGTGTGTGGGAGGTGGCTTTGAAATTCAGACTACTCCAGCAGAACAAAAAACTCTGAGTAATGCTATTTGCATCTGTTCTACCTCATTTTAATTTTCTTTGCCTTTCTTTGTTACCACTGTTTTTATGTTGCAGGGAAATTAGTACTAAGGGCCTGACTTCTATCTTGGTGTGCAAAATTGATTAGGTTCTACCCCTAGAACCATTTAAATTAGTTGAGCTCTGGACCTGAAATGCAATGCTATTAAAGTCAGAGAGAATTCTCGAGGCCTCATGTCCTAAGTTAATAACAAGTCCTGTCAAACTAAAGCATATCCAGCCCTCTTAGTCCAGACAAATACCCCAGCTTTCAGTTTCGGCAAACATTTGCCATCTGAACAACATTATTTTGGTTGTTAGGACTGTGTTTAGGCAAAAATTAGAGAGCATCAAGGTTCCTTTCCAAAGGCAAAATCAATGGAATAAACTACATTAGCATATGCAACTGCAGTCCGGTGCCTATGACTGTATGAAACATTGTCGCAGTAAAAAGCCATCGGCCTGGAATAGCTCAGTTTTCTAAGCTGATAACATTTCAGTGAGAAAATAACTTTAATAATCTCCCTGAACATCATATGCATGCACAAATTATTAGATTAGGCTGTCCTAGTTATTTGGTCATTACAAGGCTTCTGCAGGAATCGCACCCAATCCACGGGAAAACACCGATTAAAAACCCCAAGGCCTAAACGCAGCATAATTACCACAGGGAAATCGGTGATTAAACAGTAATATTTAAAATAGGTGGCAGTGTTGAAAGGGGTTTTAATCATGTTTGTCTCTGTGAAGCCTTCAAGGTAAATAGACAAACCAGTATAAAACATGTGAACTTCTCTTCCAATTAGGAAACTGTTCGCAGCAAGAAAGACAACAGAATGAGTCAGAAAATCCTATGACATTGTAGCTTCGGAACTGAACCCCAAGTTAATTTCATCGGATTCTTCTCCCTCATATTTCTAGCTTCCCCTGCTTCCCTCCCCGCCCCCCTTTGAGTGCCCGACCTGGCTTTTCAGATCAATTTGGCTAGCAGGTATTCTTTATCTTAGCTCCCTCTTCAGCGGATGGAAATTGATACTTCCAGAGAGCCAATTCATCCCTATGGCAAATCAACATCTAAAGTAGATGGAATGAAGTCTCCCCTGGAGCTGCCTATCTGTTCAGATGGTGAGCTGAATCCTCCCCCCAATCATCCACATAGCTGAGGAGTGTTCCTCTGACAGCAGCAGCACCATTATTTCAAATTGGACAGAGAGCAAATAACTTACCAACCAGATAAGGCTCTTCTTCATTCTTGCCAGTGACTGACAATATACCAGAGGCATCTAGGGCACAGCTCCTTTTTCCATCTTCCTTGCTACAAAATTAATGAACCTTGCTTTCCTTTCTGTGGAGCAGAGAGGCACCCATTTGAGCTTTAAAGCCCAGGGCTGGAAGACCGACCCTGTTCATGGCCTGATACTGACATTGTGGGAAATAGAAGAGATGCACTGATACCCTCTCAGGCTTGGGAAGGCACCTAAGGTGTATTTCCCTTTTCCATGGTGAGTGCTGGTGCCATAAAGCTTCCAATGGAAAGGCTGGCATTATTTTACAGAAATATTCCTGCAGCTCCCACGGCAATATTTTAAAGCACCTGAGGCTGTCAGTGTGTCCTTGGTAGACTCTGAATAAATTTCTGTGCACTGGCCCTACGTGTTCTCATTGTGGGTCCTGAATCATGTTTGGAACCAGGCTGGAGTTAAGATACCTCCCTGCACATGGAAAGGGATATTCTGGGTATAAGCAGAATTCAGCTGCCCAGAAAATGTTGAAGTTAAACAATGAGAGACGTACTGAACTTATCTCCAGAGTTAAACAGCAGCTCAGCAAAGGGTTAATGATTGGACTTAAGCACCCAGATCTTTTATGTATTTATGATAAAACTCAACACTTCCTCGAGCTAATTGTTCATCCTTTGTATAGCCATTGGGTGGAAAATAAAAGAGGAAATACTTAGGGACATTGCTTGAACTGAAAGAAAGAACATAGTATAGTATAGCAAATGACTTCACAGGCCATTGGACCTAATGGAGTCATGAGAACCCACCTGTCCTGTAAAAGGAGGGACATTTTCCTCAGGAATGAGATTGTGCGCTGGAAAATCAGTGGCACCTGCTGCATTGCAACAGCAGTGCCAACAGCAACATTGACTTGCAACCTTCCTGAAGATACAATGAGTACTGTAAAGATAACAGCCCTCAAATACAGACACAAAGAGATCCCCAAGAGATTAGCAGATCCTCTGTGGAGAGTATCCTGTGCTGGAAAGGCTGCTGTCAAGCATGCTGCACAGCTCTGACAATATTCGCAGAGGATAAGAAGCCCTTGGCTGAGGATGATCTGTGCACCTCTTCCTCTGGTAAAAGCATATTAATATCAACTGGATGGCAATGATGGATTTTGATAGGATGTGCATGAAAAGGATATGGTGAGCATGTTTGTTGCAGAACCAGGCCCTGCTTGCGGCTTTTTCTGTGCTCATCTCCAGCTAGTTGGCACCTAGGGATGTTAAACAGATGTGGGTTTGTTAAGAACAGTAAGCTATGGTGGCTCTTTTTCTTTGCTCCTCTCCCATACTAGCACCACTTAATGTAAGACTTGAGCCTATGGCATGTCCTGTGGGAGTAGGGCTGAAGAGCTCTGTCCCCCTTCTTCCTTGCTGCCCCCATATTTTAGACTGAGGCTATGGCTGCTTGGGCACATAAAGCATTTTTAAGAAGCAGCCTTTACATTTTATTTTCCATACTTTAAAGTGATTTTGTGCAGGAGTTTTCTGCACTTAAGCTTTCTGATATGCAATCAATCAAAGTCATGGCTGCTGGGATAACATTAAATTCAAGGTACCCTTTAGGCAGAGTAAGCGTTACAAACTTGACAAATATGTTTACAAAATAAAGATTGTATTGACAACTTAAGCAAAATCTCTCTTGCAGCTGTATATGCTGAGAAAAACCCCACAATTAACCATTAGTATAACCTACACTGAAAAAAAACCAAAGCTCTTCAATTCTCTTCACTGCTTCTTATGATGTCCAAAACAAAGTTGACAACAGCAGTGGAGAAGGAGTGAGTACTATCATAGCACCTTTTTTCCACATCTGTCTCTTATGCTCCTCCTGATGTATCTGACAGTGATATAAACCCACATTTTTTTCAATATCCCATTTGCAGTGTGGTTGTGATGCAGAGAGTCTCCAGGAAAGTTCCCATGGATTTAGGCAGCTTTGTAGAACAGGCAGCGATGTAGATCCCTCTCACAGCCAGGTGGGAAAGATTATCTGGACTCTGAAACATGGATGTGATTGCTGAAAGATTAAGATTTTGTTCAGAGCTCTGACACTGGTTTGAGCTGTAGCCCTGCACAACGTACTTGCCATACACACACCTGAATTTCCTTGTTTGTAAAATGGAAATAGTAATATTTCCCTTCATTGCACATACTTTTTAAAGAAGATGGCTTAGCTTCTTTAAGACTCTTGATTAAGAAATTTCAGGGGAGGAGAAGCAGAGAAATGCCAAGACCCTTTTTGAAGTCTCTGCGTCTCATTACATACAATCTGCTCTCTGCTAACATGGACTGATCCATCAAAATAGTTCTCTGTTTTTGTTTTGGTTTTTTGTTTGTTTGTTTTGTTTTCTTATTATCTCCAACATAAGTGAGCAAATGTCAGTTCATGTGAACATTCATGGTTTACCAGCCAGTCAAGCACTTCCCCACAGCTCTACTAAGTAACGACAGAGCAAGCGTTACTGAAATTTCCGACATCTATTAATAACTTATCAGACATAAAGATAGCTCTTAAATGCAATATGAATTGTGTCTCTTGGTATTTCTAGCTGTGTGTCATTCTCCTCAGCAACTTACGAGTGGGGTCAGAGATATTAAGAGGTAGGGGCTTTTCAAGAGCTATATTTATTAGTGTGGAATGTGAATACTGGGTAACAGGGCAGCACAATCTAGGGCTAGCAGAATCTTCTTTTGATCTAATAGGAGTCAAAACCATGTATTGTGTGTTAATTCTGCTGACTCATAATGGAAATGGAGCTTGAAATAACCACGAGGCTATAAAAGATGTAGGTGTGCATTCCTGCATTTAAGTTAGCAGCAGCAACAGACATGTTGGAAGAAGATGTAGCACTGGAAAGAAAGCTAGTAGTGAGCTATTACTACCCTAGACTTACTAGTAAAAAAAAAAAAAAGCCTACAAAATGATTCAAGGAAGATAGCTGTTCATTCCCAGTGATGAAAATAGAATTACTGGTTTAGGCAGTTATAATTTGACCTTGATCTTCAAGGTTTAAAATTCTGACCAATGTGTTTTCAGAGCTTCCTTATAACATTCAGAGATAGGAAAAAAAAGAAAACAAAAAAGAGAGAAGGGAGTTAATGTGACTCACTTCAAAGGTTTGTTCTTCCCGAGCTACTTATGGAACTGTCAGAGGAAAAGTTATATAGGTTGTTATTTATATATAGGCTGTTGTCTTCTCTCGCACAGGCTGGCTCAGTTTCGCAGCTTCTTTACATGACACATCTGAGCAGGTCAGAACTGTCCAAAAGTCAGAAAAGCTGTTCCCTTCCTCTTCCACCCTTGACATGTACTGTGCCCAAGCTGGAGAACCTGGGCTCGTGCAGCACCCATGCTAGGTGCCCCCCCACGTCAGAGGGAAAGCAGGCACCCAGGGCTGGGACTTCACAAGCGGAATAATCCCTGCATGCTACATGGCTGCTTCTTTTTTTGGGCTGTTGCAGGGCAGCCACATGCTCTCAGTGAACAAGTTGACTTTTGCTTCTTGCTCTGAAGGCCTGGGGAGTACAGAGAGGAGTGCCAGGGGAAACACCCACTGGCTCCATGTCTGGCACATGAAAAACCGGGCAGTCAGCTGAAAGGCACAGGGTCTCTCCGTTTTGCAAACTGGTGACTGTCTCAAGACATTCTATCAGCTTTGAGGTGGATGCACCTGTAATTTCTTCTCACAATGAAATGTTGCAAGATATTAAAAGGGTTTTTTTAATTGTAAAGCTACCCACAGTTCAGCAGAGCATGAATAGAATAAGAAAAGTTCATTTAAAAAAAAAGAAAAGAAAGAAATCTCAAAGCAACTAGATAAGATTAAGCAGAAATGCAAAGGTTTATACACAGGTCTCCTCAATTCTAGTCATCCCAGTGATTTTGAGTAGCAGAAAACTAAGTCTGGTCCCCTCTGGGTTTTAGGAATTTCTGTCCATCACCTGTGAGGCACGTCTAGCTGCTTCTTAGTACAGTTTCTCCAGATCTCATATCATGATGCCTTTTGTACCTTCTCCACTTGAGTGGGATTAGCAGTTTCTCAAGGGTGCAAGAGTCTTGCCTCCTTGGAGGCTGTTCAACCTCACCTATTCGTTGTTTTACAGGTGTGGCATGTTTTACAGACAAACTAGGAACACATTAAAAAGAAAAGTACACAGACCTGTACAATCAATTATAATACCATGCTCATGGTAAGTCCAATACATCCTATGCAAGAGCCTATAAAATTGCAAACTGAAATAAGAGAACCAGAAGTGACTTACTCCCAACTTCCTACACAGATGAGCAGTCTTCACTATGAATATAGTGGTGATATGCTCAGTAGATATGGAATTGTTAGCTCCCTCCAGGATTTCCCCAGCCTTTTTGTAAGGTGAACGTTCATCTGTCAGTATCACGACATCATCTTGCAAGCAGCCAGCAAGCTTGTGCTTGCTACAGGGCAACAGACTTCAAAAAGTCCTAAGCACATGGTGCCAGACTGGCATGAAAACCTTTACCCTTACTTGTGTTGCAGCGCTTTGAACCTCAAGGGCCAACAGCAGCCTTTCTTGAGCAGGTGGCACCAGACTGACATGAAAGCCATCACATTTACTTGTGTTGCAGTGCTTTGGACCATCAAGGGACCGCAGCAGCCTTTCTGAGGGGTGCCTGCATGATTCTGCATACAGGGCTCCATATGCACCCTAGACTGCTTCAGTCACTGGTACTGGGAGCGTTGTGGGCACTGCTACTGCTCAGTGGGTTCAGTTCTGATTTCCTACTCCTAGGAGAGTCTCTGGATACTTTATAACTGCAGACAGTGCAGATCAAATGCACCCATCCTGGCATTAGAAAATGGATGAGGAAGAAAGAGCAGTTTATAGGCGCAAACATTGGACTTTAAGCTGAGCAATCAAATAACCTTCAGAAAAGGATTGTCTTGTTATGAAAGTCCAGTACTTTGGCTCAGAGTTAAGCTGAGAAGGGAATATGGTTGTGCCCCAAACACAAGACTGCATGGCTTGAAGGCTTCTGCACAAATATCCTTCAGTGGGAAGCAATGATGTTCTTAGCTATTGCTTTTTATATGTTTGCACTAGATTCTGAACTGTTGTGGCTGAAAATTACTTCATTCAGACTTGCTGTGTGATGGCACTGTTTTAAACAAAGCTCTTAGTGTGAGAGTCTTGGAGACAATTTAATGTTATGGTATGATTCAGAAAGTACTTGGATTTACAGCTCAGGTGAAAATTAAGTTCTATGAAAAACATGATACCTGCAAAACACCCCCCTTAGTACAAGACTCTGTATGGAAGCAAAGTCTCACAATATATGAGGCCCAATTTTTACTATAAATCAACAGATTATTTTGTCTCTTGAATTGCTGAGGAGAGAATTGCATTCTGAATTATGATGTTAGCAGCAGACTGTCAGTAAGCTATTACAAATAATCAGAGTCTGCAGCAGAAAATGAGCATGAAAGGTGGCACTGCCTCTTGTGTGCTTGAGTAACCTAGTGAGTCCTTGAAGGTGTTCCTGCCAGTTCCCCATAGACACAAAAGGAAGCCTACAATGATGTCTCCCCGTGTTGTTTTTTCCTGGGTTTTTTTTGTTCCATGGTTAGTTTTCCACAAGGGGATCAAAAATGGAATTCAGTTAACAAATGTTAATTGGTCAGATATCTCTGGCTGGATAGGACAGGTAGATCTTGTACTACCTGAGTACTCAGCAAAGTGTACATGAGTACTCAGCAAAGAGAACAGAAGGATAATTAAATTTCAGAGAATGTGAACAGGAAAAACAGGGAAGGAGGTACTTGCCAGTATCTTCAAGCCTGCTGTGTGGGTCTTCTTCTATCACAAAACCTGGTGCCAATATGAGTCCTCAGTCCCAGCTGTTTTCTTCCAAAGAGTTGGTGTAGGGTGATGGTCTGGATCTGGCTAATGGGACCTATGGAGTGGGTCAGGTGGGTCCTTGGTTGAAGGACTCCATGGGAACAGAAGAAGCACTCATCTTTCTGCGGCATGCTGAGTGAGGTGACCTTGTGCAAAAAACCTCTCTGGGTATGCAACCTGTGTCTCACCAAATGCAGCACTGATTTCAGGTACTGAAAACTAAGGGCCTGAGCTAATTTGGGTGTGACATAGGTGTGTTTACATTAATGTTGCAGCTCTGATCCATTTGGAAGAGGGAAACTGACTTAGTTAATTTTTTTTTTAAAAAGTGTGAATCTTGCTAAATGCTGCTGTTCATCCCCCTTTATTTAAATTCCATTTTCTTTCTTGTAACCCGCCTTTTTTATCCCATTTTCTTTCTTTCTGCTTATTAATATTCAGACCATCAATTTCTTTCTACGTACATTTTCACCTTTGCCATATTCTATTATTCCCATTGCACATCCTCTTTCAATTCTGCATTTCCTTACGTGCTTTACTGTATGTGAAATATGACTCACTCAGAACTGGAATTGGACCATGCTATTCCTCTTGAACCTACATTGTCTTTGATGGCAGCTTTGGGATCTTTTTTAAGGGATGCTCTTATTTTTCATTTTTAAACAACTCCCTTCCTGCCCAAAGATATAAAGAGATTAGTTTGAGGGACTGCATATATGGATCTATTTGTTGCACTGTTATTGTTAGTTGCATATACCTTAAATTATCCACAAATAAAGCTTTTTTTTTCCCTTTCAGCTTTATCAGATGAAAGTAGCAATTCAGAATACAGTCAGAAGAAAATTAAGACATAGTGGCTCAGGAATAGCAAGTAACTGATCAAGTCATAGTCAAGAAAGAAGCATATGGAGATAATGAACCATTCTGTTCTCAGTTGTTTTAGTCTTATGTTATATTTAGTATTGGTAAGGTAATTTTCTCTGACCAAAGGATTAATTTAATTTACCCATCCCTAATATAGAGAGACTGGCAGTCATAAAAATAAACAAATTACTTCTCCTACCGAATTGCATTTCTGCAAGTCCTAAGAAATCCATAATTTAGGAGTGTAATTTCAGGGAAGAATTGGAAAATCAGCTCTCTATTCACAAAGAGCAGAGACCAAGAGTGAAAGAAAAAAAAACCCATATTGCCCTAGGCATCCTTTTTCTAATTTTAGGTTTCTGTTGTTTGGTTCAGTGAATTGGATCACTTTTAATGGTTCACTTAGTTGTGACTACAATAGGAAATACAGCACAGAGAGGATGTTATAGAATGTTCTGCGTCCACCTGAGCTTTAACACAATTTTCATGCTATGTTTTGTTGGGAAAACAAAGCCTAAAAATGTACATCGAGGTACAAATGTTCTTGGTATTGATCAGGGTAGTTATGCTGCCATCCTCCAGTTCTGTGATTCTAACCTGCTTCACATGAAAGGAAGAGATTTTTCCTATTGCTACAAAAATAAAATCCTGACTTGTTATCTGATAACACTCATGCACCAAGTCAGTTAACTCTTCAAAGGTCAAAGAATAATGCAGTTTGGTGCAATTCTTCCTAAGCGGGTGGCAGACGTAATAACTGCATCTGGCATTGCGGTGGCTGAGCTGAATGAAGATTACTTTTCACCTGGCCGAGAAATTTTGGATCTACAGAGGGAGTGGAAAGGGTTTTCTGCTCTGTTTGGAGAAAAAGAAAAAAAAAATCCAAACAAAAAGAAACATTTCAGAAAAAACCTAATCACAGCAGAAAAGCTGGCATTTAGAAGTAAGCACTCTGGCTATCCTCAGATACATACTGCATTGGGTTCTTAATTAAAATGAATCTTAAATATAAATGCTCCTTTGGTAAGTATCAGCATTTTACTCTGTTTATGAATTTAAAGACATTGTTTCAAAACCCTGCCAGCAGTTCTTGCTAGCAATCATGCAATCACAGTTTCGTGGCTCCTCTTTAATCTTCCTCGGTTTTTTTTCTTCCTCCTTGGTGATTGTTTTTATCCAAGCTCTCATCCACTGAAGAATTTCCCACTTAGAATCCAAGCAGTCAAGTGGGCATCTAATGATGTTAAAGAAATATTATCTGTTGATTTCACGAGGAAGGAAGAGCCAGAAGCTTCTGTTGTAAATGAGACCCAAGACTGACATTGTCATCCAGCTACAAAGGCTGCCTGCATGTGTATTTGCCCCTGTCTTAATGCTGCCGCATGTAATTCTCAATTTGCACTGATCTTATCTGGATATGAGGGTGTTTCTCTGTGATAAATGTCTTTCAATTACCTAACAATAAGAAGCTGCTTCCTTGCAGCAGGGATATCAATCCTTATTTGTCACCTTCATAAATTGATCACCATGGCTCCACCAACCTGTCGATTACTTTCTTCGGTCCATACACAAGAAATGTCACAAATACTGGTATTCTTTATTTAATTTCTGCCAACATGAGCTTGCTTTTTCTTTATTCACAGGCCAAACTTGAGGAATTAATTGGTGAGGCACTGAGACACTGTAGTAACCTGTGGGGAATCCATGTGCACTGAGAGTCCTAGTTGTTTGTGGGGACAGGAGGCCTGGCTTTCCCTTTGACTGTAGAAAGCTTTATCAGAAATCTAGTTGGTTTTGAAGGAAAAAGAAAAAGACTTGGTCAAATAGTTGTGGCCTCTTATGCAAGACCAGTTTCTTGAAGACAAAACAAAAAGTGGGACCAAGAAAAAGACCAGAGATGTGCAGAATGCTAGTGGTGAGAAGCTAGGTGGGTCTTACCAGATTGTCTGACATCTGACAATACTGTATCACCTCTGGCTGTGATATTGGGTTGGGGTGGGGTTTGCAGTCTCTTGGTCTACAACACTATGGCTGAGCATGATTTGTTGGCCCGTTTAGCCAGACTTTTTACCAAAAGGGGACAGAAAAGCAGGAGGTTGGATAGCAAGAGAACTGCAATTCCCTGCTTCCATGTAGTGTTGAGGATGTGGCTGAGGTGGTGGAAGTGGTGGTTATCTCCAACCTGTTCTTGCACACTGTTGATTTCAGGATTAGAGTAATAAGAAAAGTCAGCAGTGCCCTGCTGAATACCAGAATCCTAATTAATGACAAAGAGAACAATTTCCTTTTTTTATCCTCTCTCTCCTTTGTAGTTTTGATTCTTCCCCAAACCTTTTTTTCTGCAGAGGGCTAAAAAGAGACATTCAGACAGAAATATCTGGTCCCATTATTATTTGTTCCATTCATATCTTCAAACTTTGCACAAGCTGATGAGGATCTACTCATTCCTAGTTCCACCCTGCCCTTGTTTACAGGACATGAACTCAAAGCAGTTCTTGGGGAGGGTCACCAGAACCTCCTGTTTCCAAATAATTCAGCATTTCCCTTTTGTGCCATGTTGTTAGCCATTTCTGTAGTGGCCTGAGATAGACTTGAACTTCTGGCCTACATACAAGAGACATTTCCACTTTATTGTCATCTTAGTGAAAAATGATAGAGTGCACAGCTGGCTACCTGTTTGCAAATGGGGGCTTTTGACCCTGGTTACAACTTCAATTAGTGTTACTTCATTCCCAGTAGCAGAGATCTGTCCACCCCTGGATTATCACTGCCCAATGAAAACACCCAGTTAGCTCTCAAGCTGAGAACCAACACCATGATCTAAGGTACAAATCTTTGTTTTCTCTTTGTTTTACCTACTTGGTTGGTAAAAAATGCCTTAAGCTATTGCTCAGATTTATTTTTTTATTTATGTCTGAAAACCAGTCACACTCTTTTCAAGGAATTCAAGGACTTTTGAAGTAGAAATAATACACCCAGTCTAAATATCCTGTATAGAAAGAATGGATTGTCAGGAATGGGAAATAAAAGGGAATATGATTGCACAAAATGACACATGATGAACATGCCAAGGCTTCACATGCCCTTGGGAAGGGGAAAAAAAGCAGCCTTGGCTTCACCAATCTGATAACTGGTGCTGTATTTGTGGGATTACATGTTTCAAAGGTGGAAATACACTGTTTGAGAAGAAAGATCATAAAGTATGAATAGGCACAGCTCGTGCTAAAAAGACATATTTTATTGCTTCTCTAGAATGCATTTCCTTTACTCGGTACTCAGGTTTACTTTTTGGTAATTATATGGAATATGTGGTTGCATAATATATATAGAATATTTAAAGAAAAGCCAGTCTCCCTTGTGCAGTAGCTGTTCTGTCCTCCCTTTACCACATCCTGCAGGAGGTACTAATGCACAGTCCTGTGTCATCTGAAGCAGGTGCTAGCCATGCGTTGCAGAGGTACACAAAGTGTTGGATAACAGGTGTGGCTTCTTGGGGTGCAGCACCACTCTAAATCATAGAATCATAGAATGGCATGGGTTGGAAGGGACCCCAAGGATCACAGAGCTCCAACCCCCCTGCCACAGGCAGGGACACCAACCTCAGGCCTGGATCTACACAAGGTTGCCAGGGCCACTTCCAACCCGGCCTTGAACACTTCCAGGGACGGGGCATCCACCACCTCTCTGGGCAGCCTGTTCCAGCACCTCACCACTCTTTCTGTAAAAAAACTTCCCCCTAATATCTAATCTAAACCTTCCCTCCTTTAGTTTTAATCCATTCCCCCTAGTCCTGCCATTGTCTACCCTTTTAAAAAGGTGGATTCAGAGGCGGGGAGCATCTTGTTCCAGGGGCCTCTCTCTGAGCATCTTTGTGAATAGCTTAATTCCCTGATCATCTTCAAACACTTGAAGAAAATTTTTCCTCATCTCTGGAGGAAAAACAAAACGTAAATGTTTTCCATATTTTTTTTCTGGCTTGAATACAGTCAGCATTTAGTTCTGCATCAGCAGTGGGTGGGAGGTTTAGTATCTCATGACTTGGCAGAACCAGTGATAGAAATAGAGCAAAACATTTTGGATGAATAGTTTATTCCCTGAAAAAGGCAATTTTGCGTGACTGTAACTACTTGTGAACTAGGTGGATACTTTCAGATGGAATCTGAATTAGTATAGAATGACTGAGGGTTTAGGGCTGGGAAAGTAATTTGCATTTTCTGATATGAATTTTCTTTAGTATTATGATGCATCATGGGGTGAGACACTCAGGTGTCAAGAAAGGTCCAGAGTAAGAGTGAGACAAAAAGAAGATACTTTCCTTGTAATAGCAGCTGACAGCATATTAGCATATTCTTCATTCAGAAATGTCTCTGCCTGGAAATTGTGGTGAAACCAGGACTGTTGTTCAGCTTCAGCTATATAAAGCTGATATGCAGGAAAGAACTATCAATTGCTTTATGAATTCAAGATTTTGGGGAGGGGGAGGAGGAGGAGAGAGGGGAAGGGAGCAGTGAGTTTTATGATAAAAGAATTTCCTGTGTTTTGGTTTAAGAATATGAGGTGCAACTTGATGCAACATCAATGTTGTACTACAAGACAGTTTTATATAACTTTTGTTTTTGTTTTGATTTAAAATGTTACTTTTCTCTATTTCCAATCTGAAAAGAATTCTGAATTATTTTATAAAGAGAATCTTTTAATGCATAGGATAAATTAATCTCAAATAGTCACAGTGGCTGAAAATTTTCTTCTTTAAATAAATCTTGCCTAGAGTATTGCATTGTGCAAAAGTAGAGGTTTGGGGATTCATGTCTCAAGTCAAAGGTATTTTTTCATTATGTCATATCAATCACAATAAAGGAATATGTATTTTTCAACCCAGGCTGAGCACCTTGGACTGCACATCGAAGATTATTTTTCAAAAAGCAGAGCTCTGGGAGAGAATGGATGTGTCTTTATTTCTATTTTGCACCAGTTCAGCTGAATCACAGACAGAGCAGTTGTCTGGAGTCTCTTGAGGCTGGTGCTGTAGCAGAAATAGAGTTCACATTTGGGTGGATTCACAAATGTCAACAAATGACAGCTGCTCATGGGTACCGCAGGACCCATGACCATGGTTTCCCCCAGCTTTTCTCCACAAAAAGCATGCTTCGTTCTGGTGGTGACACATGGCAATATGCCAAAAGGTACACACAAGCTGTGAGAGAGTCACAGTGCTAAAATAAAAAGAGATGGAGAAGTGGAAAACTTAATCTTTGCAAGGCTTTCACGAGCAGTGCAATTCTCCATGGGCTTTCAGTTCCAGGAACTTCACTGGGAACAGTGATGCAACACAGCTCTGTATACACTGGTCTTTTACTTACAAAATGGGCATGGCCAAGTAACAAAAGCCAGTAACACAGACTGGTATTGGGTTGGAAGGGAACTCAAAGACCATCTCATTCCAACACCCCTGCAATGGGCATGGATACCCTCCACTAGATCAGGTTGCTCAAAGCCCCATCCAAAGAGGAAGAGTATAAAGGGAAAGGAGCTGCTTTATCACATCTACTGTGCTCAGTCTTACCAAACCTAGCTCTGGGTGCAAGCAGCTCTCTGAAAACTTTCCCTCATTAGCTGGCCCTAAAACATTTACAAAGCATCTGAATAATTGATATAATTTATGGTTTTATTGGTGGGAGCCATTAAATCCCCTTCCCCCAAAACAACAATAGAGAGGAAGCTCTGCAACATGCAGTAAAAAGTGGGACAGCTATTTAAAGAAAGAAAAGGGCAAGAAAACCTTAATGTGCATCCTGAACATGATAATGATGACCAAGGCAGAGTTTGCAAACATCCACTTTTAAAAGTACAGCAAAGTAATCGGAGCCAGTGTGCTGTTGGGGTTGCAGGCTGTTCAGAGAAAGTTCTACAAGGTCTACCTTTGAAAAGACACCAGTCATTACCACTTTCTCCTTTTATGCTCGGTAGCTTGGCAATGTTTACTCTGAACTTGCAGGGTTACTGCACACCTTGCATTCTGTGCTGCAGGGGAAATTGTAGGAAAGTTGGAAAATGCTGAGGGAACAGTCTCTCTTACAGAGGCTCGTGAGGGTGACTTATGGTATCCTGCTCTATTCTGTATAAGATGATATAAAGGCTCTAACTAATAGCGATGACTCGCAGGCTGTTTATAACCAACGTAGGCCTGTATCAAGCAAACATCTAACTGAAATAGCCAGCCAAAACTACAGTCTTGGTCAAAAATACTGACATTTTTAGGGTACAGTTTGATTAACTGTAGTATCTACCTTCCACTTAGATGCATTTTGTCCTAAAAATGCTTGTTTCTTACCATTAATTAAAAAAAAAACAACCCTGCATGCATAGAAGACATTTTAAGCTATGTGAGATGAAACCTTCTCCAAAAATCAGGGTTTATACTGTCCTACATGTACACAGTAGTGACAACAGAGCATAGAGCATGGACATGGTAATTAAGGAAACTGGAGATACAGTATTGTTTGATGAGTCTTTTATCAAAGCAAGTGGTGCAAGCCTTTTAGTTGAGCAAACATATGCGTTTTCATCGAATCATTAAGGTTGGAAAAGACCTCCAAGATCATCTAGTCCAACCATCCCCCTACCACCTATATTACTAACTAAACCATGTCCCTTAGTACCTCAGCCAACCTTTCCTTAAATGCCTCGAGGGATGGTGACTCCACCACCTCCCTTGGCAACCTATTCCAATGCCTAACCACTCTTTCTGAGAAGAAAATTCTCCTAATTTCTAACCTGAACCTCACCTAGTGCAACTTGCAGCCATTCTTTCTTGTGAGCTGGAGGAAAAAAAATACCTGGTGACCGTGTCTTTTAGTTTAGTGGAAGAGCCTCCTAAAACAATGGATATGCCTATGATATCACAAAATACTCAGTTTTGCAGACCCCAGCCCCTATAAGTATGTCACTCAGCAATATTTTTAACTGAAAATTACATGTGAAAGGTTCCTTGTACACTGCAAAGGAGAAATAAGCACCTAGGAATGAGATGCACACTAGACTGTTCAGTGGAGAGTTTCCTGTGGAGATAAGTGGGAAATGGCTGAGAAGCTCCTAGAAAAAGGCATTTCATTGATGTATGAGATATTGCGGTAAGAAGCTACAGCATTGGGTAGGCAAGTGGTAATAGCACTTGCCTGCAATGTGCAGATGGAATTCACATCCTTTTTTTTGCTCGTCTTACTGCAGAAATTGTTCAAAGACCATTAAATGGTCTGTGATAAGGCCTCCTCAATCCCCCTGTGTTTGGGGGACAGAGACAGAGAATGACTTCACACTCCACTGCTTAAGATTTGCATCTAGGAACAAGACACTGTTCCCAGTCCCCAAACCAATGTATTTTTAAGTGTTTTCTCACAAAGTGTTTCAGCAGGAGTGGTTGAGAGAGAGGTCCACTTCACATCAGTCTACAGTCTAGTAGATGTGACCATTTCCTAGTTGAAGGAAGACATGGGTTAAAGTCAGCAAAACCAGAGACACTAAAATCCACAGAAACCTTGCATTGCATGCTTTAGTTACAAAAGTGCTGGTCTGAAATCTGGGCACTTACTTCAAGACTTGCTTGGAAATGTGCACCAGGTGAAACCCTCCTAGGCTTGGGACAATAAATCCACATCATTTCCCATGCATAGCAGTGTATAAAAAAAAAGCCTGGCTTCAGAAAATTGCATGGACTTTTAGGTTTTTAGCCACCTAATTCTGTACATACTGGGGGTACATAGATAAAATAACAGAAAGTTATTTGAAAAGGAAGGGGTCAGCTTTCACTCATTGTAGGAATTTTCCATATATTTTTGATGTGGTGTTGGAAGAAATTACTTTCTCTTTCCTCATTTAAAGCTGTGCTATGGTATGGCAATGGCTAAACAATAAAACAAGCTACATACCTGCCAAGTATATCGTGATCCTCTGATTTCAGCCCAGCAGGCTGAAGTTAAAATAATCCAGCTGGGTCAGCACTTGTGCGGGTACCATTTATGGCATCACTCTCTAAGTGGCAGGAAGGCTAACTCAGGGCTTCCTTTATTATTTTGCTCTCCTTGCTTTAAGCCCACCAGGACAGGATTTGCACAGCTAGAAATGCTGATTCTTGTGGCTTCGGCTCCCTGCATTGTGCTGCCTCTGGAAGCACAGTCCAGCTGTTTATGCATGTCTAATACATCTCCTGAGGGCATTTGTAAAGGGAAACAAGTTATCCCTTCAAGGAAGGTAACAAACAATCTAAACTCAGCTGAATTTTACAGAAATTACACTGACATGATTCCTACTTGGCCTCAGCTTGTGTCTGGGACATTGTTGAGTTTTCACTGGTCTTCATAGCTGCTCAGTAGAGATGTAATTTTTTTTTTTTAGATGTGGGAGAGAAAAATTCATACCTGCTGTGTATCTAATTGCAAGGCCCAGATTCGTAGTGTCACCTTATCCTGCTAAATCCTCCTCTTCCATCTTAGACCATACATGTGGTTTTGTGGGCATTGCAGTGAGGAGCTGCCTAAGATGCATGTTCCAGTGATGTAAGCTGAACAACAGTGCTTGGGTCCTCTAAAACATCCTGCTCATTGTTTGGGATCTGCAGGATGGAGTTCTGTATCCTTTCAACCACACTTTAAATGCCAGTTCCTCTGTTACTATTGCTTGCTGGAGCACATATACTCTGCTTGATGTTAACAAAAAATGTTCTACAGACTTTGAAAAGTGATGCTATCCAAGTACACTGTAAATAAGGGCAAGATCTACTGAAACAGGTGTGCTTCCCTCCATCATGAATCGGTATCTATGACCATAAAAGCAAGGTCATTTTGTATAGTGTGAGCAAAAGGTAAAGACAGAGTTTTCCAAGGTGGTGACTGGGTCTCCAAAATGTTAGTGTCAGATGCACAACACATCTTTTTCTGCTCTTTTTTCAGTCCACTGTGTGTTTTGACTGAATTAACGTTTATGACTTGCAGAATATTATTCACAGCATCACAGAATTGTGGGGGTTGGAAGGGACCTCCGGAGACAATCAAATCCAACTCCCCTGCCAAAGCAGGTTCCCTAGGACAGGTTGCACAGGTAGGCGTCCAGATGGGCCTTGAGTATCTCCAGAGGTAAAGACTCCACAACCCCCCTGGGTAGCCTATGATATTCAGATGTTACAGATATTCAGATGTTAAGATACTCAGATTTTAAATAGTTTTGATTGTAAAATTTCAAGTTTTAGGTATTATCCATTTTGCTTATCTCGAATCACTTGCTTTGCGGTGCCATTTAAGATGACCTTGGGTATCTGAGACATCTCCAGATGACTGTTTAGGATGACAGTGGAGATTTTTGCTCTGCAAATTAGCAAACAGAGGCTAGGTACCTGATGTGTCAGTATGTGATGCTTTTCTCTAGAGTAAAGCCCCATGTGTCTATGCTTAGTGATTCTAAGCTCCTCTTTACTGATGTTTTGCTGTCTGGTTCTAAGTTTGTCTTTACGTTTCTTTTCGCTGCCCAAGGAGGGGGTTGAGTGACCATACCTGGATGTGTTTAAAAAAAGGGTAGATGAGGTACTTAGGGATATGGTTTAGCATAGGATGGGATTGGTTGGACTTGATGATCTTAAAGATCTTTTCCAACCTTGTGATTCTGTGGTTCTGTGACATGAAGATGAAGCAGCACTATTTTGGTGACATGCATCTCACCCTAGAGAAGGCATCTAAATCAGTTCAGAGGCACTGCATCCTAGAAATGCCTATTATTCTTCATTCCACGATTTATTTGTGTCAAAGTACTTCGGCAACTAGCTCACATGTACATTGTAGACATTAAAAGTCAGATGATTTTAATTTCAGCCTGGATGTAATACCTGATAAACAAGAAAGATAGCCCACTGTTGCCTAATCATTAAGATCTCTGCTTAAAAATTGCAAGACTACAAAGAAAAACAGACTGAATACAGCTGTAGAGGGCAATGTACCTTTCATATGCATAGTGTATAGCTCATTAATTGGCTACTGTTTGTCCCACTGTGGGTAATACAATAAAAATCTCCTGGCATTGCAATGTTGTAATATATCTGTTTTTATTGCAGACCAGTCAATTCAAATACAAATAGGCTTTTACTGGCATGTGGTATTTGAGTATTTGTAGTAGATAATATCTATGAAGCTTTTGGGTTTTGTTTTTTTTTTTGCAGAGTTGTTGGATAAAGGTCAAGCAACTAGGCTTGAATATTTAATAACACATATATTAGTAAAGACATATGAGCTAATACATAGTTTACTGAGTTTAATTTGAGGTTATGGATACCAATCACAGCTAATTAATCAATATGGTGATTTGTTCATAAAAGATGAAAAAGGTGATAACTATAAACTTTCTAGAATTGTTTTTCAGTAAGTATTATCTCGCACTCTGCATTTGTATTCTTTCTGATAAGCTGTGATTATGACTATAAGAGCACTTGTATTTTATTACACTAATCCCAACTCTTTTCCTAAAGGCAGTAGCCCATAATTTGTGTATTCTTTGTGAAGATGCATTTCTATTAATACTTGGGTTATTTATTTGTTTATTATAAGCCAATAAACTAACAAACTAAAATGAAGGGAAAAAAAAAACCTCACTGAACCACTGGAAGTAATGCTGTGCAGAAATGTGTTTATTTTTTCACATCATCTTCAGTTTATGAAGAAGTTTGAGATATAAAAAACTTCCTGTTTCCTTCTAGGTCTCCTATGTAAAAGCTATTGACATCTGGATGGCCGTGTGCCTTCTCTTTGTCTTTGCTGCATTACTGGAATATGCAGCAGTCAACTTTGTTTCACGGCAGCACAAGGAGTTTCTGAGGCTCCGAAGAAGGCAAAGGCGACAAAACAAGGTACGGCTGTTCTTTACTTGGAGGGAGTCAGTCTGGTGTGACAGCACGCTGATCTGAGCCTAATTTCTCACCTCAGTTCTTACCCTTGCAAGAGAGTCTCATTCCAAGGTTTCCTTCTGAACAATTTACTCCTTCATAAGGAGCCGAGAACCCAGCTGGCCACTGGGTTTGTTCGCAGCTTGTGAAGTTATTGATGAATGCCAGTTGATTGGTCCCTGATTCAAAGGATTTTATTCTCTCCTTGCAATTGCTGAGCCCTGCATCTCTACTAATACTGTGCTACTGTGTGGCACCCACCAGCAGATAGGGAACAGTTGAAAGCAATGACATAGAGCACCGATAACATTTCCTTGCCATCATCTAGACGTGGTGACATCAGCACAGGCTCAAGACCTGTCTTTTCTAGTGCTACCTTCTCTAGGCATGATTAAAAGGGAGATTATTCAACAAAAGCAAGTGTAAAGTCTTGCACCTGGGAAGGAACAACCACATGTATCAGTACAGGCTGGGGGATGACCTGCTGGAGAAGAGCTCAGTGGAGAAGGACCTGGGGGTCCTGGTAGATGACAGATTGGCCATGAGTCAGCAGTGTGCCCTGGTGGCTAAGAGAGCCAATGGGATCCTGGGGTGCATCAGGAGGAGTGTAGCCAGCAGGTCAAAGGAGGTGATCCTCCCCCTCTACTCTGCCCTGGTCAGGCCCCACCTGGAGTATTGTGTCCAGTTCTGGGCTCCTTGGTTTAAAAAGGACAGGGATCTCCTTGAGAGAGTCCAAAGAAGGGCTACGAAAATGATTAGGGGCCTGGAGCATCTCCCCTATGAGGATAGGCTGAGTAAGTTGGGACTCTTCAGCCTTGAGAAGAGAAGACTAAGGGGGGACCTAATTAATGTCTATAATTATCTGAAGCAGGGGATGCAGGGGGAATCAGCCAGCCCCTTTTCAGTGGTCTGTGGGGATAGGAGAAGGGGCAATGGCTGTAAGTTGGAGCACAGGAAGTTCTGCACCAACATGCGGAAGAACTTTTTCCCAGTGAGGGTGACAGAGCACTGGAATAGGCTGCCCAGGGAGGTGGTGGAGTCTCCTTCTCTGGAGATATTCAAGACCCGTCTGGACGCCTATCTGAGTGATTTGTCCTAGGGAGCTGCTTTGGCAGGGGGATTGGACCCGATGATCTCTGGAGGTCCCTTGCAACCCCTACAATTCTATGATTCTATGATTATTTAGGGTAGCCTGCTGCAGCATGATCAGCACTTCTGCCCTCGCTTCTAAACCACTGGCAACTGGTGTATTTCCCAGTTGAAGCCAGTAAACAGGACCACTTTAAAAAAGAGAAGGATTAGGACAAATCCCTCTCCACACTCTAATATTTCACAGTTTGTTACTGATGCTAACTTCTGATTTTTTTAGAAAAAGGGCCCATTTGTGAGTATTGTTATTACATCATTTTATACCAGTGACTTAAACATAGGAGAGGGGCTTGTTTTTCAACTAGGTGTCAGCCTGGAAATATTTTTAGGAAGTCTGTCCACCTTTTCTGATTTTTTTCTTTGGAAAATGGAAAGACAAGAATAGACATTAAATTTAATCTTAGTTCAGTTATGATCATTCCCACAACTATAAAGGCTTTATTCTTCCTCTGTGTCATTGGCTTTCAGTATCAGTAGAAACATTTAGGTTTATGCTGTACATATGCATTTGCCACGTGAAGTAAATATTTGCTTCAGCTGCGCGAGTGCTTCAAGCCACAAATAATTGTTTCCTTTACAAGAGGGATGACAACAATGGCACAGGGCATTTGTGTTTTGACAGGTCTGTCTAATAAATGCTCTGCAGCTAATGTAGTATTTGATGGATGCTCTGGGAAGAAATCCAATGCTGTTCTCTAGTTTAATATGATGGTCAGGTGAATTGAGATTTCCGTTAAAATTAGATTACAGGAGAGAGCAGAAATGCTTGCCCACCTGCAGACACACATGCCAGATGCACTGTCACTGGAAGCCTTCGTTTCCAAAACCAGCATGGAAGCAGCAGAAGATGCTGTATGGGGTCTGTAATTTCAGGACTGGATATGATGTCTCCTTTAGAGAAGAACAAGTAGGCGAGAAGCCAACGTTGATAAGTAGCATCCAGTGGCATCACTCAAAAATTAAGAGGGTTTTGGTCCATTTGGTCATTTGCCTGCTGTGGGAATGGTTATTCTGGTGACTATTAAAAGAAAGCTGTTTAAACCCAAATCACCAGAAGACCTGTGATTATCCTAAGCCAGTAGGAACATGGTGTCTTTGCAAAATGGGCGATGCTCTAACTAAATACAAGGAAATATTTTGCAGGACTAAGAGACACCCATCCATTTGCACAGGCTTGCTTTCACTTTTCCCATGAATCTCATTGCACGCATTTCAAAATAAGGACTAAGGTTAATAAGGCCATCTCTTCAGGAGGTGTTTTCTGCATCTCTTTACTTGAGTTTGTCTCTCACAGTTTTCTCAATTTGTTTTGCCTTGAAAGTGATTTGTGTTGTTTTGCATGATGGTCTTCTCTAACTGAGCCATTCTTCTCTTTGCGTGTTGTGTGTGTGTGTCGTCGTGCTACCACTGTGCTGCTCTCATTCTTGGTGCTGCTGTCTATGCTGACACTCTGGGGACAGGCACAGACTCTGCCTGTTGGGAATGAAAGCGTCGAGTCCGTGCGGCGCGTGAATGGCTTGCGGAACAAAGAGTCATCAGCTTACGGGACAGTGAATCAGATCGGCAATTCAAGTTTGAGGGTAAAACTGTAGTGAGAAAGAGAAAGCAAGAGAGAGTTTTAGTATGTGCAGTGATGTCATAAATCAGCAAAATGGGTGATTTTGATGGCATCACTTGTAGTCTCTTGCATTCTCTTTGCTGAATGTCCCCACAAGAGACACAGTACTGTCCCCAGCATGAACAGCAGTTTCATGTTGTACGTTCTTGTGGTCCATCCTTATGCTCGCTTTTTTCCATGAACGCCACTCCCCCTCTCCCCCATTCCAAAACTCCCAAGGAAAATGCATGTATGTTTGGTAGCCTGATCCTCTATAAATATAGGGTGAATGAGGGGCACAGGAGCAGAGACAGATGCCCAGAGACAGTAAATCCCACGATGTGTCATCTTTCAGATGAGCACATCCCAACAAAAGCTTGTGTGTATAATGAAATGCACTTGTATTGGTATGGTACTTCTTCCTGAACCCTCAACCTGCAGTGTTCCTCCTTGTGATGTCCTAAGCCCTGTTTAGTGCAGTATGGATAACATATGAATGAAAAAATGTATTTCATTTGGATTTTATTTGTTTGGAGAAGAGCCA
Organism: Laterallus jamaicensis coturniculus; assembly: GCA_022605575.1. Lineage (NCBI taxonomy): Eukaryota > Metazoa > Chordata > Aves > Gruiformes > Rallidae > Laterallus > Laterallus jamaicensis. The sequence goes on from JAKCOX010000034.1 coordinate 3,097,067, forward strand.
TGGGGCTGAAATCTTTTACACAGTGTAACATGCTGCAGATCAGAAGCAATATGATAGCAGCTGATAGATCCAGATTATGGGTGAGTTGTGGAGGTAATAAAGTCGGTGGTGGAGAGAGAAATGAGCTTAGTGTGCAGCTCGCTGCTTGCTGCTGGTGGCTGAGAAATGAAATGTATTCATTTAAATAAAATGGCACAAGGATTTAAATCTTTCAGGGCCTGATTACCCAGAACAAAAACATTGCCTGAGCATCTTTTTGAGCTGTAATGGGCCACTGACTTTGATCAAGCTCTGTAAAGTTATATGATTATAAGATGCAGATGATTTCAGATTTTGTACACCGTAAAGGGAATTAGCAGCTTTCAAAAATCAAAGCAAAACCCACAGTTCATGCTACACAACAAATTTAGGCTAGAAGGTTTGCAGGGCAATCAATTGTTCCCATTCAGAGCTACGGTATCAAGCAGTAGAAGAGAGCCTTAATTTCTGGAGACTTTCTCTTGAACATAAAGTTTATGTTTGCACATATACAAAATTGAACATAAAAAGAAAAAATTCAGGGTCTCCCTAGAAGATATGATCAATAGTGCTATGCTGCCACTGGAAAGCCATACAACCACAAAACCAGTCCAAGTAAGTACTCAGCCCTCCATGTCTTATCAGTCACAGAGTACTAGTCATCCAGCTAAGGCTTAGCTAAGGCCCTGTTATCCTCTCTCTAAGGAAAGCCTGCAGAAGCCTCCTTTCTATGTTTGAATACTGCGTATTGCAGATGTGGCCAGGACAACACACAGAGGGGCCACGTTGCTGCAGTATTTTCTGTGCAGAGCCTGAGAGCTGAAGCTGTGCCGGTGTTGATATCCCCTGGAGATAACTCCCACCACAGAAATTATGTGCACTTGAGAGGTGAACAAGAGGAGACATACCAAGACAGAAGTTCCTGGAGCAACGCTGCAATAGCTGTAGCTTAGTACTTTGAGGCTCAGGAGGAGGGCGTTTATGTGTGGAGGAGCGCATAGCAACATAGCCTGTGGTGCCACGAGAGTCCCCACAAGCAGGGAGCTTGGCTTGCTGAGGTATTGCTCACTGAACCAAGGTTTTATGGTGAATGTGAATCTAAAAGTTATAGTCAAGATGAGAGGGTGTAAAAGAAAGGTGATTGAATATTTACACTACATCATTCGGTGCTAATCCAGGAAGAGAAAAAATAGGTGTTAAATCACACCTGACCAGCATTCCTTCTTAGCAGCTGGATCTACAAAACAGGAAAAATACTGTTCTGTTTTGTAAGCCTACACCTCTGTCACTGCTTTCATTATTGCTTCTGCTGGGTCTTATTCTTCTTAGTGCTACAACCCTCAGAGCATCACATGAAAGCACCAGACACCTTAAGAGACCGTCAGATTTCTTAAGCCAAAGATCACAATAGTTAATGTTTCTCTAGGAAAGTCTGGGTTGTACCAGTGATGGTCCAGAAATTCTATTTGCAGCTGAACCACTGACCTGTCATTGCATTAGAAAAGATGTACTATCAGGACCTGTTGCCATCTTCAGTAAAGAATAAATCCCTATATCCTCAGGTAATCAGTACTTCAACCTGTCTGCCTTCCCCACACAGTTTCTCTTGGAGGAAGCATTTGATGTTTTCCCTAACGATTTGTGTAGCCTTCCTGCTCATGGTGAAATACACCCACCAGGAGAAATACTTCACTTGAGAGAAAAGGTTGCCAGTTTACTCCATATCATGATACTACTTTTTGCATAGAGAGTGTAAAGGCTGCAGAAACTGTGAATCTGAGAGCACTGAGGATGTCGTATAGTTCCACTGTATTAAAATACAAATTTGCAAAGTGACAGATCACCTGAAATAAAATAATTTCTTTTTAAAATGTGATTTACAATAATCAAACAAGATTTGTGTATTTTTCAAAATGATGGGTTTCCAGGGAAGCAGAAGTACTCTGTTTACACAGGTTCAATCATCCCTTTTTGAAAACAGTAATTATTATGTTATATGATCAGTAGTCAAAATGAGTCACAGTACACTACCATTCATACCATCATCTCAAAGCTGACTTCCTAAATTATACGTGTGATGGTGACTACCATGACCAAGAATTGGGGTTAAGTTTGGGACCATTGGTGTTAAAAGCAATACATTATAGCTAGAACAAAAAACTCTGCAGCTGGAGGCTGTGGCAGGCTTTAATTCCATGTGCAGGGAACACAGAGCAATACAAATAACAGTGCTGCAGCCAGGGGGGTTCACATGCATGCAAATTAGCAAAGGGAAGCACAAATGGTGTTTTCAAATGAAAGAGCTGGGACTGAGACTAAGTGATTGCAGCAGCAAAGGATAACTCTGCTAAGCAAAGATGGCAGGACCTGGTCAAGCACTTCAGAGAACTGCTAGTCTCTAGATGGAGCTGCCTGGTACCCCAAGTGCCCAAAGGCACTGCAGCTGTCAAGGAAATATGGTATATGCATCTTTTGAAAGGGGAAGAGGTACACATAGAGTAACACCAATTTTCAAAGGCCAGCTCTGCTTTTTTAATCATATTGAAATCCCTCCTTCAGACTCCCCCCAAACGAATTTTCTAAGATTTTCTAGACTTGCCCATTGAAAAAAATCAGGTATCTTCAGCCTGAATTTGCCTTTAAAACACTTGGTACTACTGTCCCCTGTGGAAATTTTTGCCTGCTAACATCCGTGTCCACCGCACTCGGTGGGATGACGTGCAGGCTTCACGTTATGTAAGGTGCCGCATCATGTGAATAATGGAAATGCTCAAGGAAAGCCCTTTCTGCTGAGCTATTTTTGGTGCTCAGTGAGCGAGCTCAAGCACATGAGTTTCATTGTGAAAAATAGGAATCAGAGTCTGAATGGCTTTCTTCCTCTCTCTCTCCCCTCCTCTCTCGTATCTTGCTTACTTAACAGATTAAAGAACGTGTAGCTTCTGCTGTAGATAAACACCCTCAAGACACTGTGGTTACTTTTATATCTCCAGGGCAATTGCATTAGCACTTTAATGTAACTGCACAGAAAAAATCCAGTGGAAGATAAATACACCAAAATGATCATTTAGCTTGAAGTTACAGTCCTGCATAAGACTGCAGAGAACCAGTAGAATAATAGACACAATAAATTTCAACACGTTGTCATGTCATCTTGTGACTCCATGTGAATATCCTTGTCTATCTTTTTTATGATGAGCATGAACAGGCTAGGAATGGCCCTAGTTAACACCAGGCAAAGTATCTTTATTGTTTATTAAACGAACTTACTATGGTGATTTTAAAAATTTAAACAAAAGCATCATCTCAAAGTAGGAAAACATCTTGATATATAGCCTAAAGAGAGGCAGGAGTCCCCAAGGAAAGAATAACCCATAGGGAAAGACTCATTTCAGCCATAGGGGTGGTTATCCAAGCAAGGGATCAAAAAGTGTAAGAGCAGTCTATCCAGGTGGGCAGGCTAAGCTTACTGGAAATGCAGATTTTCCAAATACAGGCAAAGAACCAGTGGAAGAAAGAAATAGATTTGTATAAGGGCCTGTTTACAAGCGTCATGAAAAGTGAAATGGAAACATTACCCTCCCTTATTAAAGGAAGGAAACTAGAAAACCCCAAAACAAATGTCTGTGTTTCATGTGTTTTACAGCCTCGGACACATAAAATGAAGGACTATATATGGGGTCAAGTTTTTCAGTCCAAATAAAGAAACAGAAGAGAAAAGGCATCATTACATTTCAAGAGTTAGAACTCTGGAAACCAAATAAAAATTCAGGCATATTAAACATTCAGAAATCAAAGGCAGACTAATTTATTAAACATGTAATCCCGATTTCTGAGAAAGACCTCCAGATATCAAGTCCCAAATATCTAAGCCCTAAAAACTGGTAGAGTGCAAGTGCATAAACTGAAGTGATGGAATCTAGGTAGAGTAGAGGCAAAGCCAGAGTCGTGACAAAATCAAGAGAACAAAATGCATAGTTCTGCAACAAAAAAAACCACAATAAAACGAATAAAAATTGAGGACAGGGAAAAAATGTGGAGTCTAGAGGTGGTGGAAACCAGATAAGTGGAGTACTGATGGGGAGTTGATAAGGCTGCAGAATGTTGAAACTTTCTATCTGTGAAGTGATCAGAGGAGTGTGATGCAGAGTTCTTTGTGTGAGCAGGGGACAGTTAGTTGTACCATGGGGACCAGACACAGCACCAATGATACACCATGATACAGTATCATGACTGACATTCACCAGCATGGAAATACTTAGAAAATGACTCCTTAACATTCAGTAAGAAGAACAGCATATAAGCATTATAAAACTAAGTTTAAAGGGGCTACAGAACAGTAGTGTTACGCTATTTCAGATCTGGGACAATGATGCACCACCTGGGACAAGTAGGACAGGAAGAGCCAAGAGTAACTGATAATGTGGGATGGGTTTTGGTGGAGGTTTTTTTTGTTTGCTCGGTGGTTTTACTCTGCTTTAGAAACTCCAAGTCCTCTTTTGCACCTACCCAGCATGAAGTGTCTGAAAAGATCAGCTCTGAACTGACAAGCCTTGGGGACTGAAGTTTGCACTTCACTTGAGTGAGTTTGTCCTGGTAGTTACTCATGAACAGCAGGAAGTTAGCCAGAAATGAACTCTGCAGTTTTCCAGATCATGAAAGGTACTCTCCAGCTGGGTGCAAATGTCTCATTTTTTATTATACCTAGGGGAGAGTACAAACTGAAAATAGGGCAGAGGAAGCTAGAAAGAGGCAGGAGACAGTGATCTCATTTTTGATGCTTTAAAGCAACAATAAGTCGTTTTTCAAGAATCACCCACTACAGGCACCAACTTTGGTTTTTCAAATTATTTTAGAAAATCATCATTCTTTGGCTGGATGTGGTTTGACCCACCTTATTCCCTGGAAAGAAAAAAAAAATCAGCTAATGTATTATTCATGGTGAAAAATGAAGAAAGGGGGCCCCAGGATGTGTGTCTTTAACCTACACTGCCCCTACTCAAGACTCCAGAAAGAGAATGAAAAGCCATTCCAGTCCAAAGATTTAGGCTTAGGCTACACAAGGGGTCAAGGAAACAACTTTGCCCCAAAGTTGACTCCTTTGTTCTTTCCCTGTAGGTAGCTTACCTTGACTCTTTCCCTGGCCAGAGTTGGGACCAAGTAAGGCCCTGGTCTCAGAGCGTCTCACCACAGTGACAGTCAGGTCTTCTTTCCAACAGCCAGGTGAAGACTCCTGGGAGAACAATTTCACCCCCCACATTGCCAGGGGCTCATCATGACACTTTATATCAGCTCTGAGTTCTTTCCCAAGCCTTACAACAGCAAAGTATTTCCATCATGCAGAAATATGAATTAGTATTTCTGCCAGAGAATGAAAGGGTCGGGCAGTTAGAGCCAAGCATAATGCAGGCTGAGAATACCAGCCCTGCTCTACCCGTGTATTTCTACCCTAGCTGGCAACTCTGCTTGCCCTGCACATCTCCAGAGCATAGTACACCAGTTGTATCAAATTACGTGGTAAATTGGTGAGATGGGCAAGTGTTCAGTAGGATCCACAAAATGCATATTTACATCTGACCCAATTAATCTCGTTCTCCACAGGGGATAGAAGCTGCTATTTGAATGTAATTAATGGTGAAGCATTCTGTAATGATGTTGTCCAAATGACATTGTGCAATACCAAATCGTATTAACTAGAATGTTGAAATCTGATGCTGTCTCAAGGTCTGAAAAACTTCATGGATTTGAATAAAATCCAATTTATATAGCACTTTTTAAAAAGTGAGTTTGAAGCCATTTGTTTCTCTGTCTTTTTTTCCAGAGGGAAAACACCATTGTTTAGTCATTCTTGTTCAAGTTAATTAGCATTGCTTGTGTCAAACTGATCAGTCAGAGCCTAATTCTGACACATTTAGTTTGATTTAATGATCAGATATGTTTATTTCAATTGATCCACTATTGAAGCAATATGCTATTTACTAAAAATACAGATATCTGTACTCGGGTCTCCTGCAGCCCGATTTTCTTTCCTTATTTAAAAAAAAAACCACAAAAGAACACTAATATCTCTTACAGAAAAGAAGCAATTGGTGAACTAGGAATAGATGGATAGGTGGGGGAGATTTTCTCTTCACTACATTGTGATAAGGGGGCTAGGGATAGTTACACTGTAAAGAGGAAACACCCTGAAACTCCATGTATTCTGAATACTTGCTGCTGAGTCTTCCCATAGTCCCCCACAAAGACCTATTTTAAGTTGGGAACATCTGAAAATTCCTAGCCAAGCCAAACCACAGGTCACTAAAAATCTACCCACTTCCACTGGCCTCTCCACACGGAATCTCAGAGCTGGCCAAGCCCTGGCTTTTCCCACACAACACTTTACTGCAGTAGGATCAATGATGTCAAGGACTTACTATTGTAAAACTCAGTTTTCCAGTGGCTGGTTGAATCCTGAGTGTGCTGGAGAGTTTTTAGCTCCTGAAGAAACTGACTGCAAAGGTCAGGAAAAGCTGCTATGAGTGCCAAAACATATGAAGTGATAGAAGTCCAGAGTCCTACCTGTGAATTTCTGCCCTGAGCCTGTAACTTCTCTCTGACTGATAGCATAGCTCTTCCAATAATTTCATTTCTGACTTGTGTATGTAATTTCTCATACAGATACCGTGTGTGCATTCATACAAACACATTTAGAATCCATTTGCATAAGCGCAAGTTATTTTACCGGGGTTCCAAGGTTTTCATTTCTCTGTGATATCATGCCATGACTCCTAGGAAACATGACACCTTTATTTTCATGCCTCACCTCACTCTCTTCAAGTGGTTCTCCGTGTGGTTTTCTGAGATAACTCTTTCTGCTAGTCATGTGGAAGTGCTCTGCCTGCGTCTGACTCATTAATTTTTCTGTAAGCCTTCCCAAGCCTGCTGGTGGTAAAGACTTTCCTTCAGGTGCTCTGTAATCTCTATCTATCAAAAGAATAACTAATTAAGAATGGAGATCACAAATCCTGTTCATTAGAGATTATCTGAGTTGCACAAATGTGACATTTCACATGCAAGTTTTGTGTTTCCTCTTCAGGATGTAAAGTCTTACAGTTACCTGCATTTAGCAGCCTTGATATTTTCTAGCACAAACCTTTTGAGAAGTTGTCTATTAACATACACCATCTTTCTTTTTCACTTTCATGGAGGGCTAGCTTTCTAATATGGCTTGTTTCTGCTGTTAAATTGACCTCCCTTGACCTGCTGGTTACTCTTCTTTTAATGGAGCCCAGGATATGGTTGGCTTTCTGAACAGCAAGTGTACATTGTTGGCTCCTGTTGAGCTTCTCATCAGCCATCAGCCCCAAGTCCCTCCCTTCAGGGTTGCTTTCAATCTATTCTCTGCCCAGCCTGTAGTTCTGCCTTATCCACGTGCAGGACCTCGCACTTGGCCTTGTTGAACTTCATAGGGTTCACACAGGCCCACTTCTTAAGCCTGTCAAGGTCCCTGTCAATGGCATCCCATCCCTCCAGCATGTTGACCAGAGCACACAGCTTGGTGACACAGACAAACTTGCTGACGGTGCACTCAATCCCACTGTCCATGTTGCCAACAAATGTTGAACAGTGCTGGTCCTGATACTGATTCCTGAGAAACACTGCACGTTGCTGGTGTCCACTTGGATGTTGTGCTGGTCATCACAAATCTGAGTGCCAATTCCTTATCCACCAAGTGGTCCCTCTGTCAAATCCATGTCTTTCTAATTTAGAGACATTGATGACATGCAGGACAGTGTCAAATGCTTTCCTCAAGTCCAGACAGATGATATCAGTTGCTCTTCCCTTATCTAGCAACACTATAACCCCATTGTAGAAGGCCACCAAGTGTATCGGGCATGATTTGTCCTTACTGTTGCTGTCACCAATTAGCTCTTTATTTTCCATGTGCCTGGCCATAGTTTTTAGAAAGATCTAATCCACAATCCTGCCAGGCACAGAGGCGAGACTGACCAGTTCCCCTAGGTCATCTTTTTTTCCCTTTTTAAAATTGGGGGTGATGGTTCTTCTTCCAGTCAGTGGGAACTTCACTGGACTGCAACGCATTCTCAAATATGGTGGATAGTTGCTTAACAACTTCAACTACCAGTTCCCTCAGGACCTGTGGATGCATCTCACCAGGTCCCATGGACTTCTTCACCTTCATGTTCCTTAGATGGTGTTGAATCTTATCTTCTCAAGGTCAACAGGACTAGGGAAGTGATTGTCCCCCTGTACTTGGCACTGGTGAGGCTTCACCTCAAAAACTGTTTTCACTACAAGAAGGACAGTGAGGTGCTGGAGCATGTCCAAAGAAGGGCAGAAAAGCTGGTGAACAGTCTAAAGAGCAGGTCTTATGAGTAGCAGCTGAAGGAACTGGGGTTGTTTAGTTGGGAGAAAAGGACGCTGATGTGAGACCTTATCACTCTCTACAACTACCTGAAAGGAGATTGCAGCCAGGGGGGTTTCAACCTCTTCTGAGTAGCAAGTGATAGACAGAGGAAATGGCTTCAAGTTGGTCGGGGGAGGTTTAGATTGAATATTAGGAAAAATTTCTTCACTGAAAGGATTGTCAATCACTGGTGCAGGCTGCCCAGGGAAGTGGTTGAATCACCACCCCTGGAGATATTTAAAAGATGCATAGATGTGGCAGTTAGGGACAGGGCTAGGTTAACGGTTAGACTTGCTGATCTTAAAGCTCTTTTCCAACCCAAATGGTTCTATGATTCTCCTACAGTGTGTATAGTGCTTCATTGTCCCAATCCCTGCCTTTGGCTTCTATGACCTAGGTAATGTGGTTAGAACACTTGCCAGTGAAGACTAAGGCAAAAATGTTGTTGAGTGCCTCAGTCTTCTCCACATCTCAGGGAACCAAGTCTCCCACATTTCCCCTAGTCTTCTTCCATTTATCACTGATGTAACTGCAGAAGCTTTTCTTGTTGCCCTTAATGTCAGACTGAATTCTATCAGGGCTTTTGCTTTCCTAACCTGATCCCTGGCTGCTTGGACAATTTCTTTGTATTTCTCCCAGACCACCTGCCCTTGCTTCCACTCTCTGTAGATTATTATTCTCCCTACATTATTCTCCCTACTATTATTCTCCTTACCTTATCTTTACACTGTATTTCCCACACGGTGCACTGGATTTCTTTTATACTTATCTACCTAGTAATTGCTGGTACCTCCCAGGCTCTCATAAGGGGGCATGTCCTGCCATGCCTAGGCTTCACTTTTTCTGAATTTATTGTTGTTCTCTCTCTTATGTTTGGATATCATGCTTCTCACTCCAGGTAACCTCACCGTATTTCTAGTAATGATTTCCCTAGCAAAACTAAAGAGTTTTGCTAGCTGTTTCTTGATTTATCTGTTACCTTTGAAATTATTGCTCTACATATTTTTTTTAATTACTTTTCAACCCTTCCCTACCAAGCATGAGCTTAGGTGCTCTTCCAAGCAAATCTGGTTTTTGGCTTTTCAATATAGTCAATGTGTTCTTCATGTAGCATTCCTTTTTCAGCTTAATCTTTCTACTTAGCAGTAGACAAATTTCTTATCACAGACCCCATAAAGCTGGATTCCTATCAGAAATAATAGATCTTTACTATGGATTTTTTTTAAATGCTTGTAAAAAAATTATTTTTATTATGCCTACAGAAAAGTGTAATGTTTGATTTAGATTCTTGGTTTGAGGTTTACATCTTAGAACTTGTCATGTGCTTAAGCTAAACATGCTTCATTATAGGCAGAAGGCAAAGGTAGAATCATAGAATCATAGAATGGCATGGGTTGGAAGGGACCCCAAGGATCATAAAGCTCCAACCCCCCCTGCCACAAGCAGGGTCACCAACCTCAGGCCTGGATCTACACAAGGTTGCCCAGGGCCCCATCCAACTTGGCCTTGAACACTTCCAGGTTTGGGGCATCCACCACCTCTCTGGGCAGCCTGTTCCAGGACCTCACCACTCTTTCTGTAAAAACCTTCCCCCTAATATCCAATCTAAGGTACATGGTATGAACATTTCTTTGGTCATTATCTAGATTTAGAAGTTTAATAGACAGTGTAGCTCTGAAATTCATGGGACAGATGTTCAGCAATCGGCTGCTTCTCTTCACTGTGATAAGGTCAATCTGGAGATGCTAAACCCCAAGAAGGCTGTCCCATATTAGGCCAGGGCTCTGGCTAGTGAGGGAAGCTCTCCAGCAATACACCCTTGACGCATCCTCCCGGGCTCCAGGACTTTGCAGCTCAATGACTTTCCAAGCCAGAGGTGGTATTTTTGTGATGAGTAGCCTTTACTATTTCTGGTTAGAGCAGTCAGTTCAATGTGATTATTTATGAATTATTAAAACCCTTTCCTTAAACTTGCTATGATTTGTTTGTATTAGCTCCTCAGCACTTGTGAGACTAGGAGTATGTATGGCCACCAGAGCTGCCTGGAGCAAACTCCACTTGGGGAGTGAAAAGGGTGCTGGAAGTGGAGGAAGATCTTATGCGAGGTTATTCAATATATAGAAATAACCAAAGCTGTGCATTAGATGAAAGCAAACAGGATGACTAATGGTTTTGCAGATTGCAATGCATATTCACAGGGTTCAGTCGGTATTTGTCATGAACAAAGTAATACTGAGTTCAATGACTGTGCCTGCAAGGAGAACAAGGTTGAAAGAGAAAGGAGGGGAGCTAGTTACGCTAGTTTTCTTTCCTGATCTGAGGTATTTCTGTTTGTGCAATTACAAGAACAAGAACAGAAAGAAATGTAGCATATTTATGGATTTAGGATAAGTCAACTTCATCCTGCCATTTCGGATTTCTCAGATGATGGTCTGGGTGGTCCTTAGCCCATGCAAGCAAGGAAGCAAAAATAATGGGGGAAAACACCACTATTCACTCCCATAATTTTAGATAGATAGATAGATAGATAGATAGATAGATAGATAGATAGATAGATAGATAGATAGAAAGAAAAATACTAAGTCAGTACTGCTGTTCCCAATCTTCACCTTCCCATCGACTTTGGATCTTACATAAAAGCAATTGATTAGCTAGCTGTTGCAGTTCTTTTTTTAAATGTTTTTGAGCACTGCCTTTTTGTTCCTTATTTTGGAGATGTCCTAGATTTGTCTGTCATGAACTGCAACTCAGTTCTGTATTTTTTACTAATGGGTTGGTCTTTTATTATTCTGCCCTCCCTGTTACCCGTGCTGCATGTCCGCGAGCTGGAGAAACAAATTGTGCTTTTTCATAGGGACCCAACAGGAATGGGAAGACATAGCAATAAAAAGCCCAGAGAAGGTAGCTTTTTGCAGGTGCAGAAAATGTTGTCTTGCTCCCTAGCTGCAAATTCTTGGGTTTTTTTTTTCAAGTTTGCACAAAGGATTTTTTTTCCCCAAATACACGACATCTCTTTTAAGATGCTCTGGTGCTGTATGCTCCTGTTCTTCTATTACTTCTAGATACCTTGGATGCCTCTGTGTGTTGCCTGTCTCTTATTTGCTCTTTGATCTTTGCTCACTTTCCTTTGTAGCTTATATTGTGCTATTCTGTTGTGAAAATAATCTATTTGAATTTTGCTCTTTGATGCATGAAGACTGATGGTTTTGTCACCTCTCTTTGTTCTGTTACTGCCTTTCTCTTTGTTTGGTGAGTTACCTTGTGGGTATTTGTGTAGATGGGGTTTAATATCAGACTTACATCATGACAACAGACTTTTTTTCGTCAGACTCTGTATTTGAACTGAGCAGCTATTATTTCCTGAATATTTTTGAAAACCCCTCCATGTTAGCCTAATAGATGGGTTTATCATATGTGACATCACAACCAGTGTTCTCACTGTCACAGTTTTTTCTGTCACTGCTATATCCTGGCTGCCCAACTCAACTCTCACAAGTCTGTCACATATTTACCTCCTTCAGCTATGAAACAACCTTGTTCTTCTGGAGTGGGTCTTATCCATCTAGGGGGAGATAGAAAGGTATTTGGGGGGGCATACCGTGGCATATCTCCTATGTGAGATGCAGGCTGCCTGAGTCTGAGGCAGATGGCTGCACTCCCAAAGCGCTGTACCCCCAGGGTACAGAGGTGCCTGAAGAGTAATCATCATGCCATGGTGGGGTGTGAGTTTTGACCTTTCTTTTCGAACAAGTCCTCCCCTCTTGCCTTCCCTATCAAAGTGAAGATGCCTTAGGAATTGATACAAATTCATATGAATCTAGGGATCTTTTCTGACAGCAGCTTTTGAAGCTTTGAAGCAAAGAGGCTTAGACTTTAGCCTCTTTGCATGTTTAAAGTATTACAAGGTAGAGAAAACTGTTTGGCCTGGATGGTTATTGATTTCTGTTCTTTTCCTCAGTCTACAAACACAGAATTGTAGGATGGCAGGGAACAGGACCAAAAGAGCTCTCGAAAGCCAGCTGGCAGAGCCAGCACCAGGCAGTACGCTGGGAGATTTACAGTTGCTGAAAATATTAATCAGTGCTCTTAAACAGTTTCTTCTGTAACGTGCCCAATGTATCAGGAGTGAGTTTAAGAGAGATTTGTGAGGGATTGTTCCTCAGGGACACTCAAACTGAATTATATCTCTTTGTGGATGTGCTGACCCTCAGTTGAGTAGTTCTGATTCACACCCTGTAATTCTCCTTGACTTGCAAGTGCTCCTGGAACAAAGGTCAGTACAAAAGTCTCTGAACAATTATTTACCATTCTGGACAGGAATAGCGATAGGTTCTTTGTATCCTACGGCACTCCAGTTCCCCTTCCTTCCACAACAGCACAGGTTAAAGCTGCAGCTACAGGGCTGAAATACAGTTACACAAGTCTGTATTTTGTAATTTGTGCCAATCACCTACTGAGCTGTCTGCTTTCTCAGTCTGTGCTCTCCTTTCTTAGCACTGAGATCTGCCCTTCACCCTATAGCCCCTTTTAGAGGCTGCTCCTAATTTTAACTTCTGTCTGGACTGAGGAACCCATTTTTCAACACATAGAAGAGGAGCCAGGATCAATCCAATAGTTATTTTGACAGTGATATAAACCCCATAAATGCATGATGCACTTTAAAAACAACCTGCCTGAGCAATTAGCTCAGTAATCAGATGTTAAAAAAACGGTGGCAGAAGAGCAGAGCTATGGATTAAGATGCACAATGATTTTCTATATTTAATAGAAAAGCATGCAGAATTTCAATTATGAACAGGAGATTTTAACTTTTGCTGTGAGTACTCATGTGGGTTGCTAACGTGACAACCGTGGTTTGACAAGGACGGACCACACAAGGCAAGACTTGAAAACTGGCAGACAGGAATACAGTGGCTGTTTCATTTTGGGCCCTGCAAGAGAACACACATCTGAAATGAGTATGTGACAAGTGGGGAGTATTGGATTTCTGTGTGAGGACTTGACAAGTCAGACAAACAGCAGCCATATATTATCTGCGATGGTAAAAAGATCACATCATTTATAACCTTTGAAGCAATAGGAAAACTGAGCGCAACATCATCTCATAATGATCTAAGAGACAACTGTCTTTTTTTTTTTTCTTCTCTTTTTTTTTTCTCCCTGGTTATATATAGCTGTTAGAGAGGGCCCTGCTGAGCAGAAAATGGAGCATATGATCAAGGGCAGTCCAGTGAGTCAATTTACTGACTAATACTGTAGATTATCATGTCAAATATATAGCACCAGCAGTATGAACAATAATGAAGCCTAGTTTATTTCTTTCCTGTAAATTGAAATGAGGATGTGATTGGAATTGTCACACCTTGGATATATGAGCCAGATTCTCTTAATCATCTGAAACAAATTGCCTTATTCTGTATATTGACGTTTATTTTAGGAGCCATTCCAAGACTGGACTGGCAAGCTGAAACTATCTATTTAAATGTGTCAAACACATTTAAAATATCCTCTAGACAGCTGTCCCCTCAGGTGATAGTTCAGTGGTCTCTTGCTTTGAAGTTCCTGCTCCTCTCAGACCCAAAGAATGGATAACGCAGCTCTTCATCCTGTGGGGAGAAATCATTCAGCGCAGCATCATGCAGAGACACTGCAAATGAGCTCCAGGATCATCAGTAAACCATCCAGCCATGAAGCCAATAGGGCAAGAGACTCATAGCAACCCTATATTGCCATTGAAAGGAGCCTTTCCTTGCCTGGTCTTCTGTCTTCCCATGCTACAGAGTGCCAGTGAGCAAGCATGAGGCAGGGGAATATAGTCAATATTGCACAGACTCCGTGGGTTGTCTTCTTCCATTACTTTTGTTTTCTTTCCAAATTGCAGGCAGAACACATCTGTGGTTTTTTGTTTTATGGCACCAATCAGTAAGGTGGTATTCACTGTAAGGTCAAATTGAACACCACCTGAAGAGAAGATGCAGTTAGCAATCTGGTAAAATTTTCACTCCATGCAGAAAGTGCTCCTTTTAATTTAGCTGTACACCAGGCTTCTTGTGTTTTACTGGTGTCCAAGCTCCAGGTGAAAGTCTGATCACCCTGCAGCCTGTCAAAATTCTAGTATGAGCGAAAACTTAGGGGAAAAAACATCTGAATTGCAAGTCACTGTCATTCCTTCAGGGATAAAAAGATAACATAATCGATATTATTGATTTCTAAACTCCTTTTTCTAAGAAGAGAGCTGAGAGTAATTAGAGAGACATTTACTCACTGTTTGCTAAAGATAAGTTACAAAGCCCAAATATTGCTTATCTGTTAAGTATAATTTCCTGAAGTTAGTGTGTCAACTAATATAGAAATTAGCACAGTGTTGTAAATTTAGCACATATAAGGAAAAACAGATGGCACTGCTGTGATAGGACATGTCATTGGAGTATTCCAGAGCATGCCAAATCCTTCATCTATTACTATTTGCATATGCTACCACATTACTCAGTTTTCAGTAGACTAGAACAACATGTACTATGCACATACAACAACTCTTTTTTCTAAGCTTTAAACTTAGAATAAAAATGAATCTTGGCAATCTTCAGCTTTCCATACCAGCAATGGGGCGTATTGTATGTCATGAACAGTAGTATAAATGAGAAGTGATATATTTTAAAAGGCTTTCTGATATTGGAAAGTCTTTGAGGAATTAGGAGCTCTATGGATATCCCAAAGTTTATTTCCTGGTTATCCCCAACTATTTCCTTGTTATTCTTAAGACAGAATAACACTTCTCAGTTCAGAGAGAGTGTAGGCAGTCTTGGCAAAGTGGACCTCTACTTTTATGATTTGTCTTTGCTTTGGAGGAAGAGAATTTAGCTTTAAATAATTAACGAATTAGTCGATTTAGAGTAAAGAGCAGAAAGGGGCAAGAGCAGATAGGGAATGAAGAAGGAGCTGAATTTTTCAATCAGAAGGTGGTGATCAATTTGGAAAACCGGGGATGAAACCATTGAAGAGGAGGTAGGCAAGAGCAGAACTAGGAATTCATAAAATCACAGAATCATAGAATGTGTAAGGTTGGAAGGGACTTTTAGAGGTCATCTAGTCCAACCCCCTGTGCAATAAGCAGGGACATCCTCACTGGATCAGGTTGCTCAGAGCCATGATTAACCTGAACTTGAATGTCTTCAGGGATGGGGCCTCCAGTGCCTCTCTAGGCAATCTGTTCCAGTGATCCACTGGATTCCATTAAGGCAAAATGTGTGATGTAAAAAAGAAGAAAATGAGTCGAGAAGAGACGGGTGCAGAAGGAAGGAGATAGAGAAGCAGAAGGACTAAGAGTAGCTATTGAATACTGTTTCCTTAATCAGTTTGCCTGTTGTTGTGGTTTAACCCCGACCAGCAAACACTGTGCAGCTGCCCGTTCACCCCTTCCCCTACAAGAAAAAAGGGAAGAGAATAGAAAAAATGTTGTGGGCTGGAAAAAACTGAGTTTGATAGGATAACAAAGGAAGATAGGGATACCAACAACAACAATAATAAACAAGTGGCATACAAATGCAATTGCTCACCATATGTAAAAGGAAAATAAAACCAATGTGATGTTTGCAAGCAGTGAATCTGCCTGCCGGCTCACTCCTCCAGTTCTATAGGGAGCCTGACACTGTATGTTAGGGAATATGTTAGGCTTAGCCAGCCTGGGCCAGCTGTCCTGGCTGTGCTCTCCCAGCTCCCTGTGCACCTGGCAGGGCGTGAGAAGCCCAAAAGTCTTTGGCTTAGCGTAGGCACTGCAGCTACCCAGCAGCAATGAAAACCCTCCGTGTGTTATCAACGTGTTTCTCATCCTAAATCCAAATCCCAGCACCACACCGGATACTAGAAAGAAAATTAACTCTATCTCAGCTGAAACCAGGACATATCTGTTTCACAAGAGTGGTTTTAAGATCCATTCATGTTTCCAGCTCAGAGGACAAACAAATTAGTTTAATACCCACTCATTATAAATGCACAGTGTGTGTCATATATTATTGTTCAGTATTTAGGCTACCCCCAAACCCATGTTCTTGTCTGAACCTGGTAGAATGCTCCTACCTGGTAGTCCTGAGGCTGCTGGATGTCCAGTGAAGTAGAAACCCAAGTTACATGGTCTCACATTGTGTCAGGAGGCTCCTTCACTGCTTCATTATCTAGCTTATTGACATATTTTCTAAACATGACCCTTTCCCATGTGTTATCCTCTCACAAAAGCAGGATGTCAAGGTCAGGTGGTTGTAGTTCTGACCTACTCAGTATACCCAAGGATATGCTCCCCAGAGTTCCAGCACTGCAGATGCTGATTTAGAATTACTCCGGGACACATAAAAGTTGAAACATTCCACATGCACATTTCAGGAAGGCTGCTTGCATAGCAACCCTTTATTTTGACGTTATTCTTGCTTTCTCTCCTGTAGAGAAATTAATAGGATATTTCTTGTTCTTGATATTTTTGAGAAAAACTTGAGTTCGATGAGCATCTGAGATCCTCTTCCAAGAATACATCTTCCACTGCTATGTCCATGCTTCTGCATTTCACCTGACTTTTCTTATCAGTTTTGCCAAGTAATAAAAGTCTGTCACCATGTGATCTGTTGCTTAGCTACTGGCCTGGGCAGATGGTCCTCCTGGAGAGGTGCCAGAATCCCACCAAAAAGCCTGTTCATGGACAGAGACGACTGGGAAGGTTTAATGATCCTTGCCTGTGTGCTCTCTATCCCTGCTCCACAGAACCATATTCCCATCTGAAGGGGAAAAGCTAGAAGAAAAATTAGCATTTTAAGGATTTATTAAAAATGGAATTTGCAGTTTGATAAGCACTCTGGAGAGAGCTCCTAGCCATAAGCTGGAATACAAAACTTCTCGCTAAGTGGACTTTCCCACTGGCAAATGACTTTAGGGAATGTAGAAGACATTAGATGACTAAATTAAGCTGAATCCCCACATGTAAATATTTGTGCACACATCTACATGTGTGGGTGGGTACAGTCTGCATAAGTGTGTATTTGTGTGTGTGATACAATGAAAGAAAAACTATCCAACCCCTTTAAAAATTAAATCTTCGCTTCATTTCCATTGCATGCATACTTCCAGTGACCTTGTAGGATTCATGGATTTATGACTTACCAGATGGGGGGAAAAATGCAAACAACTCTGTGTAGATTGCACTATCAAGTCGCTACAGCATTGAGTGCCATTGATTTTTACCTCATGATGAATGTTTCTTTTGCTGCGAATAAATAATATCAGAGTTTTATAAAGCAGCCCTTGTAGAATCAAATCAGAATGGAAATACAGAAGTCTATTTGTGTAGTAAATTCCTAATCCACTTGAACAGTCAAGATGTTTCTAAGACAAAAGAATTTAATTTTATCAACAAGTTTGAAGTGCAGATAGCTGGCAAATATTTTCTTT
Source organism: Laterallus jamaicensis coturniculus (assembly GCA_022605575.1). Lineage (NCBI taxonomy): Eukaryota > Metazoa > Chordata > Aves > Gruiformes > Rallidae > Laterallus > Laterallus jamaicensis. Next base: position 3,114,924 of record JAKCOX010000034.1, read on the forward strand.
AACCCAATCATGCTTCAGAGCTATGTAAAAACAGCTATAGTAATCCAGATTGAGACTTTGTTTAACAACAAGAACTAAATGATATGCAAAGCCAGAAAGGATTATTTTTGTAATAGAAGATCAGAAAAGAAAACCAACCCCAAAACTATTTATTAGAAGTCTGGTTTCAAGAACTGATCACTGGAAAAGGAAGGCGTTTATTTATCAGTTGGCTCGTCTCTTTAGGAAATAAAACAACCCACACAAAACTTATAAAATTTGCATGTGAACACTTGAAGATTATTCAGATATTCTTGACTATTTTTAGCTACATAATTTAAATTATTAATAAAATTTGCAATATTTAATTCGTTTTGTGCAGTATTTGCATAAATTAAATGCATGAGTGTCTGAGAAAAAAAGCTCTGGTAATCTCTGTCTGCACTTGTTGGGGTTTGTTCTGTGTGTTGGTTGCAGCAAATGGCTTGAAGGAAAGAATCCACAAACAAAGAGGAAAAAAGCCTCTTCCTGCCCTTTCTGCTTCCCTGCATGGAGTGGGGCACAGCCAGGGGCACAGATACTGGAAGTCCCAGAGCTTTGTCCCCAGCCCTGGCTCAGGGAGGGAGAGCAGTGTCTGATGTCCCCAGCCTGTTGCAGTGTGCAATGCAGATTGGCTCTGAAAGCTGGGGGAACTGAGGGAATCAAAACCTGATCCTGGAAAAAAAAACCCAGCAATGCAGAGTTCTGGAGGGTAATTTGCATGAATCAAGTCAGGAGTGCTGTTTATGGGCCCTGTATGCAAATACATGCTTTTTTTTAAATAATTTTGACCATTGGACAAATGAGGTACTTTGAGATGCCACAGTCAGGGCACGGGGATGATCTAACAAAGTCGTCTAAGATGACTGCAGCTGAGGCAGAGGCCAGGGAGAAATTTCCCAAAGGTGCAATAAAACCCATCTTCTTTCTTCAAAGTATTAAAATCTGCTTGTGGAGAAGCATCAGAGAACCTGGTAGAAAAAACCTGGGGAGGCAAGTGCTTGCACAGTTTGCGACTAGGGGCTGTGCGCTCAGGTGTCCCACATGCTGCAGTGACGCTTCTCCCAAGCCTGTGAGATAGCCAAGGATGCCATGCACCGTTGTCCTGGGATGAGAGTTGCTGGGCAGTGCTGGCCCTGCAGCAGGACAAGATTGAAGTCTGAGGATGGGGCTTGAACGCTGCCAACAGCAGGCAGGTGAGAGAGTCTGCTGGTGTGGCATCTCAGCTCATTTTGCAGAAAGCAAAAGAAAGCAAGAAAGGTGAATTCTAGGTACATTTCCCTTCAAGTTTTAGGTTTTTCAGTTCTAAAATGTTATCAAATGTAGTCTTGCTTTGCCCTCTTTTTCTATTATGTGACCATGAACCGCTAGTCCATGTTCTAGCTGAAACAGTCACATACTGAAACATCAGATTTGCTGTTTGCCGGCAGACAACGTGAACAGAAGTTAGTCACCCTGTATCCGACAGATTTCTGGTCAGAGCAGATTATTCTTCAAATCTAGGTCATTAACATGTATTTGTCTGATGTAAACCAGACTAACGTACCGTTCCAACTGATAAACTGGCCAACCTCTGTTTTCATCTCAGAGAGACCAGTAGAAGAGATATCCAAGAACAGCCAAGTCTCCAGACTTCACAGTCCTGAGAGGATTTAATATCCAGGCAAATTATGCCCATAAGATGCTCGCAGATCACTGTGTCTGGATATTTTAAGGCATTACTTTAATTTAAAGCAAAGGGAAACCAAGATAGCGTGTCAGGAATAGATCTGCTGTTATTTAGGAGCTGTAACTCTCTATCATAGTATTTATGATGCTTTGCGAAAGAGCGGTTCATCTGGTTCTCCCTCCCTCTCCTAGAAGTAAAATATTAATTATATTATATATAAAACATGAAATCGAGTAAGAAAACTGCATTAACTGTGTTTGCAAAATTGAGAGAAGGAACCCTTGCTTTACTAAAGAAAAAAGGCAATTTAACATTTTTTTTAATTATTATTACTTTTTTTTTTTTTTGGTAGCAAACCAATGACACTTACTGACTGTGCAATTTTTATTATTAAAGTAGTCCTTGAAAAATTTAGATTCCACTTAAAGATACTTCAAGGCAGGAAAACATTTTTGCTCCATCACATGTTTAAATTATGTTACTCTTTCAGTTGGATAATGTTCAATTTCTACTCGAAGAGGGCAAAGCCACATTAACTACCATTTCATTATTGTATTAACAACAGTTCACTTGCTGTTCTTACAGAATGAGTAAATCAATCATGCTTCAGAGATTCTTCTGCTGTTTATTGGAGATAGGAGGTATTATTAAAAGCCACTTTCTAAAACAAACAAAAATTTCTCTCTTGGAAAGCCTTACCGAAGATGACAATGACCAATTTCTCTTCCATTAATGAAAACATTGGTGCTATTTATAATAGAAGGTCCTTTTACTTAGATTTTATAAGGCATGAGTGTCCAAGTGAAAGAAAAAACAAACCTCAATGAAAGAGAAAATTGGTGTTGAACGGCAGAAGAGGGTGACCACCACTGTCACACACAGTGATCGCACATGGTGTGGGTCCTGATGGAGCAGCATCGGGCCATAGGATTAGTCAGAGACTGCTTATGTTTTGGTGAAACATCTTGGTGAATATTTAGAAAAAACAAATTCTTGGGACAAATTCTGGGAAGTCTTAGTTCTATACTTTGGACAGGACTGAGGTGAGAAAGTGACAGCTTTACATCACCATCACTTCTCTGAAGCCTGGGTTAAGGAGGAGTGGGCATGTCATCTGGAATAGGTGAGCTGAGCTGCAGAGCTCTTCAGGGTGTAACAAACTGGAGAAGTTTGTTAGTGACCTCTTCATTACCAAATGCCACAAGAGCTTGCTCCATCTTCCCCTTTACCTCTGCGTAAGAAACTGGAACACATAGGTTATGCTATGGAAGAGTCGTCTCTTTCTGTATCATAAGGTTTTAGCCTCAAGGCAAAATTATGTGAAAAGGAAACCATGACACACAAAGTACCAAAAGCTAGGGGAACTGCCAGACATTTCAACATTGGCTCCAGCTTCTGGCATATTATCAAGAAGTGGAGGACCTGAATTCCCATAGGATATGCCATATTCAGTGAGAAACGGCCTTTGTTACAGGATCTTTTCTCCAGCAGTGGTCAGGCATGGACATTGTATTTAAAAGCTCCAAGGCAAACAAGAAGGACTTCTCTGTCTTCTGAAAATAAGCAACCAAGGGTGGCCTTTTGCATGAGCTAGCCTGTGCTTTCAATAGCTGCACATGAACCTATGAATCTGTGCTATTGTGCTATTTTCGTCATCTGAAGCATTCTCACACAATGATTTATACAAGTAAATGAAAGACAGCTTCTTTTTAAAAAGTAAATTCTCCCTTTCTCCTTCATGGTGTTTCTGTATTTCACCCTGTCTCCTGCATTGAAAAAAAAGCAACAAAAACCAATAAAAACCCCCATAAACTTCCACTTATTAATTTTCATCATAAATTTATGACCCCTGTGGTATTCCTACCCCCCTCCCCCGCAAACACAGCTTTTCTAAGATAAAGTGATCAAATCTACTTTGTTTCTCCTCCTGTAGAAAAAGTCTTTTGTCATCCTTGCTGCCCCTCTTTGTGTTTTCTGTAATTCTGCCATGTCTTTAAGGAGTTTGAGTGAACATAAATGCTCCACATGTTTGAAAACTGACTGGACTCTGAGTGGATAAAGTGACAGAATGACGTTTTCTGTTTTGTTTGCCCTATGCCTGATTGCTGCTTAGCAGAGGACTAATGCCAGAATCATCTACATGGTAATTCCCCAAACTCCTGCCCAGGAAAGAACAGACTTTGAGCTCATTATTGTCTATGTGTAATTAGGGTTCTCTTTTGCAATGGGCTATACTTCGCATTTATCAACCCTGTATTTCATTCACTGCCATTTTGTTACTTAGTCTCTCAGCATTCAGAAATACTTCTGAAAAGCCTGGTTTAGATTTGTCCACTTCGAATAGACTGTGTCACCCATGGACCTTCCATTGGGAACCTTGGTCCCAGCTCATTCATAAATCTCTTCCTTGTTACTGGTTCACTTACAGATTCTTGGGGCTTCCTTCCAGAGAATCCCTCAGTGACAAGATCAAGCTTTACTCCTAAACTCCATTACTGCCTCTCAAACAGTTAATCTATGAGAGGACCTTTCCTCTTGTCTCCTGACAATTTAGCTTTGCAAGAGATTTCTATGTGGAACACAAGAGTATTTGAAAGTCCAAATATGAACTGAACTACCTTTACCCACACACTCAATGACTCCTGAGAACTGAAACCATGTAAGCACGACTGTCTTTGCAAAACCACGTTCTGAATTATGTATTGATAGGTGAGAAGTGTCTCAAAATCTTCCTATTGATTCCATTTTGCATTCAAGTTTGAATTTATTGTGGGTTTCTAACTTTGTGCTTATGAATGCCAAAAGGAAAATATCTCTGATTTTCTCTGCTGTATACCTAAAATTAATCTCCTATGTCCTTGAAATTTAATTAAACTAGACACTTTTAAATTGTTTGCCCACCATACGCTGAAAAAGCAGTAGCAAAATTAAACAAATAAATCACATATGAGAGTAAATTAAATACACTGTTTGAAGCCAGCCTCTCTCTCATTTTCCTTATTCTTAAAACTGAGTCAATGCTGACAATAAGCATTTAAAAGTGATCAGGACAAAGTGGTGCAGAATGCATTGTACAGAAAGCTGTACATGCAAGGCATTGAACCCCATCTGGCACCTCAGCCCCACACAAGCCGCTCGCTCACTCCCCCGCAGTGGGATGGGAGACAGAGTTGGAAGGGTAAAAGTGAGAAAACTCCTGGGCCGAGGTGAAGACAGTTGAACAGGGAAAGCAAAGACCACGCACACAAGCAAAGCAAGACAAGGAATTTGTTCCCCACTGCCCACGGGCAGGCCGGAGTTCAGCCATCCCCAGGGAAGCAGGGATCTGTTACACCTAACGGTGACTTGAGAAGGCAAACAACAGCACTCTGAATGTCCCCCCCTTCCTTCCTTCTTCCCGCAGCTTTATACACTGAGCATGACATCATATGGTACGGGATATCCCTTGGGTCAGCTGGGGTCAGCTGTACTGGCTGTGTCCCTTCCCCCTGGCTGTGTCCCTTCCCAACTCCTTGTGCACCCCCAGCCTGCTCTCTGGTGGGGTGGGGTGAGAAGCAGCAAAGGCCTTGGCTCTGTGTGAACCCTGCTCAGCAAGAACTGAAACATCCCTGTTACCAACAGTTTCCTACACAGATACAAAACAAGGCCTTATACTAGAAACTATGAAAACGAACTCTATCCCAGTCAACACCAGCACTGTGGACTAAATTTTCTAAAGTCTTTTTTTCTATTTCTGATTGCTTTGGTGTGAAGTTAGTAGTAAGAATTACACTTGAGACCTGATGGAGCAGAAATAAAAACTTTACAAAGACAAAAATATACCCCCCTTGAATTATATGTTGGGTACTGTAAAACAAAATCATGAGACTCTAATGCCATTAATTGGTAAAGCACAGAAAATTACTAAATTAATAAAGGAAATTAAAAATTGAGAAAAAACTTTAATTCATATTTGATGAAAAGCAAACACCTAGGTGCTCATTGTGACACCATAAGATAATACACATAAATGTATGCTGTTGAAAACATGTCTGTAGGAAGCATTTGTCCAAATCTCATGACATGTAGTAAGTTTTCAAAGGATAATTCTTCTAAAATACTCAGGAGTGTGAACATCTGAGATGAAACCAGTAAAAGAACACTCATCTTGCTGTTTATTTCCTTTCCATTTCTCATCCTGGCTTGTGACCCTTTCCTTATGTCTTTATCAAGGACAGATTGAGTTCTGACTACGTATTATGCAAGTTCTCATCTCTTTAGAAGGATAAAGTCAGTGACATCAATGGCAGTGGATTCTGCCACTCCAGTTGGTAGCCAGCGGCTTCCAGCTGCTCTTTGACTTTGGTTAAGATCTGTACAAATATAAATAGCTTGAGATTTAAGCAAGTGAGATCCTGCCTGGTTTTAAATGAACACGTTTTATGTGTAATCTTATTTCAGTAATGATAGAGATGTTTGATAAGTCATTTGGACTATTTTACCAGAAACTGAGCTGGTGAACAGCACAAGTTGAAGGTTGTCTTTGAACAAGTCTCCATGGTAAACTGTATCAGACTATATGGGCTGGATAGGACCTAGAGAATGAGAAGTCACACTGCAACCCCACTGGAAGGTACCTTAGGCAGTTTGCCCAGTAGTTTTCCAAGACTCTAGGAAAAAAAAGACAGATCCACAGTGCTAAGGGAAGGCACTTCAGGTCAGTTCTTCACCTCACATGTTAGAACATGAAAAAAAAAGACTTCTCTTTGTCAAAGATTATAAATTTGATTTTTCTTTCTGCATGACTATTTCCTCAAAATCCTTTATATGTAACAGAATGTTGGAAGATAATCTGAAATGTCAGATCATAGCTTTGCCATAAGATGATGATGTTGTAGAGACAGCTGTTTTAGCTTCATCTGTTCTGCTGAAGTAAATCACACCAGGTATTTTATTGTTCATGAGGCCAGCTATCACAACATGGCTCATGACCACAGGATGTAGTGCTAGTCCCCAGAGGAGCAGGTTCACCTGTGAAAAAGATTGTTGGCATGATCCATGCCAGAGTGAACTAATTCATTGTCAGTGTGGACAATGAAGTTCCAGGATTTGACACCCATCTTCCTTCAGCAGTGGGGAGAAAGTTCTTCTGTCCCCATTGTTTCATTTTGGGTGGAACCAGTTTAAGGGCTCGGGGAGGGAGGGGGGAGGCGGGGGGGGCAACAGGACACAAGTCCAAGGTCAGTCTCATAAGAAAAATAGCATAGACACATGGGTCTTGATGAC